>JASAUF010000620.1:5415000-6615000 GCA_030180095.1 Magnolia changhungtana | reverse complement strand
AATCATGTTATCATCCAAATCATGGGAGTGTGTCAGGTATGCCTCTAGAGGGTCAGAGGATAAGGTCAGAGGCGTTTTATCTTCCACGAAAGAATCAATCATGTTAATGTCGTGGAAATCATCATCATCCTCTGAGTTTCTGCCGTTATTGAAAAAGATGTTTGACTCCAATGTCATGTTTCTGAAAGACATAGTCATGACACCATTCCTGCAATTGATAATTGCGTTTGAAGTGGCAAGGAATGGGCGACCAAGAATCACGGGCATTTGAGTGCTCATGTTATTGATGGGTTCGGTGTCTAGGATGATAAAGTCTACAGGGTAGTAAAATCTATCAACCTGTATCAACACATCTTCAATTATCCCTCTTGGTACACGAACAGAGCGATCAGTAAGTTGTAGTGTGGTTAGGGTGGGTTTTAATTCACCCAAACCTAACTGTTTGTATACCGAGTAGGGAATCAGATTGACGCTCGCTCCTAAGTCAAGAAGTGCTTGATCAATTCGATAGTCCCCAATTACACATGATATGGTTGGGCTACCGGGGTCTTTGAATTTTTGCGGCACATCTTGCTTTAGGATGACACTCACTTTCTCAGTCAGAAAGATTTTCTTTTGAATATTTTGTCGTCTTTTGGTCGTACATAAGTCTTTCAGAAATTTGGCATATGAAGGTATTTGTTTCACGGCATCAAGTAGTGGAATGTTGACCTTCACTTGTTTCAACACCTCTAGAATATCCTGAGAGTTAGAGAGAGGTTTTGGTGCAACCAACCGTTGGGGAAATAGAACAACCGGCTTCCCTTGAGGTTCTGGTTCTAACTCAGGTGGGGCATGGCTAGATCCATCTTCTTCATCCACTTCCAGGTCCTTAGACTTTTTGGCCCTAACCGGAAAGGTTTTGTCAATGATCTTTCCACTCCTAAGAGTGGTGATGGATTTAGCTTGCTCCATCTGATTTGAAGAGCTTGGGTTACTAACTTCATATTGCGGTTTAGGATTGGGAAGAGGCTGAGCTGGAAAGCTCCCCTTGTTCCCAATCGTATTTTCAGCCTTAAGTTCTTGTAGTGTTTTGTTAAGGTCTTTCCAACCTCTATTTTCTATTTGTCAGATTCGAGGGTAAAATATTGCATATCAGACCTTGATAATTGTCAGATTTTACATACACAATAATGCTTAATGGAGTATTTTAATTGTGTTTTGTTGCAGAATTCAATCAGGAGCATTGACTGAAAACTGATAGTAAAAGCATGGATTTGGCACTCCGATGTCACAAAAGCAGGGGACGGACTCCTGGGGATTGGGATCGACGATTTCACACAACCGAGATCAGAGAAAATTGAGAAACTAAAGCTCAAGTGGCCTGAAAGTCAGCCAGAATGCAAGATCACAGGTTTTGCACCATCCGTTTGGTTCAAAACTTCATACATGGCCTAAGGACCATAAAGTAACCGTACACGTCAAAAATCATCCATTGGATCCCTCTGAGAGTGACCCAACGGTCAGATCGGCCTATAAAATGGTAAAGTGGGGCCCACCTGATATCTGGATCTACTTCAATTTTTGTCTCAACGTCTTAAATAAGCTGAAAAAATGGATGGACGGAGTGGATTTCGAATATACATAAAGGTGGGGACCGCTTTATATCGGTGGAGTGCACAAAACCTGTGCTCTCGCCATGCACTGGTCTGATGGAATCGGTCAGCGGTCGTCGACCCAATCCAAGTTCGGAAGCTTCAATTTACGTAACAGGGACTTGCGAGCGATCTTTGGTGGGCCACCATCATCACGAGTTTTGAAGATCCACACCATTCATCGAGATCAATGGTAAAACCGGCCAGTACTCGGCACAGTTCTTGATTTTCTTGGGCGCTTTACATGAATATGAAGGCTTTGACGGAGGTTGGATGGTGCCAAGCAAACGTCTGTGAAACACTATAGTTCGAATTCAAAATCGAGCAGGACTGGACGGTTTTTCATGGGAAAACCAATGATCGGTCTGGATTTCTCAAAGGATAATCGAAGTGGGTCCCACAGAGAGTCCAGCGTCGACCGTTGGCATGCGTTGTTCACGCACTGACCGGAAAATCCGGATTTTCCGGGCGGTTGTGGGCCACCGATCGTGATCGGATGGTCGATCCGGGCCGTTTATCGAGCCCGGGGCCCTCTCACCAATACATAGGCATGTCGGGTTGGAGAAAACGGCGAGAGATCGGGTTTCGGCCGATTAAACGAAGAACGGACGACAGAAACGATAAACCCGTGGGCCTCTTCAACGGATGATCAAAGTCACCCATATCTGATTGAAATTGCAAGGCGCATCTCATGGACGAAGTGGATTTCCAAAAGGAATGAAGAAGTGGGCCCCACCAGTGCCACAGTGGAAGAAATCGTCGCTGTTTCCCTCGTGATGGCCGCACGCGACTTTCGACTTTGCGGGCTGTGGTGTGGTCTCGGTGATGATCGGACCAGCAATCTGGACCGTCCATCGTGTATACAGGTCAAAACCGTCCAAAGATACATCTTTTTTTTATTTTGTGTGGACGCCACAACTACCAGCGCGAGCAGAAAATCTGCCGCTCGCTTATTGCGCACACTCTGCTGCGTAAAAGTTTCTCGGGAAGATTCCTGCTGCGAAACTGATTTCATGATTTCTCCACCCATTCTTCCTGTATAAAAGAGGCTGGACGTGAGGAGGGAGGCTATGAGGTCTGGGAGCAGAGGCTTGGCTTGGCTGGAACGTTTAGAGAGAGAGAGAGACAGAGAAAGGGAAGTTTTTTTATATGTTTATTTGCTTGTTTGTTTTGAATTATGAAGAGATCTAGTCCATCCATGTCGGGCTAAGCCAAGAGGTGAAGCTTGTCGCGTGATGGGAAGATCTCTACGGCGTTGATTCATGTTTAAACTGAATGGATTTTGATTTAATTTTATTAAGGGAATGTTTTCAGTCTTTAATGGTCTGTTGTGACTGAAATTACAATGGGTCTGCAATGGCTTTGAGCATGTTCTTTTTCTCTTATGTTTATGACGTCAGGAAGCCCTGTTGTTCACCATCGTATCCTGGGCATGGTTGGATGTCGTACCCTTCCTAACCTTCATACATTGATTGGTTGGTAATTAGTTTAATTCTGTTGTTTACTTTGTCTCCTAGGCATGGTTTGGTGATGGAATCCATTCTAATTCATATACCTTTCATCTTTTCAAAACTACATCAAAGGAAGTTCAGTTAATTTCCATGATTCGTGAAGCAGGTGTAAGATCTCCCTGATCTCTACAAGTGGATCCTCTGAATCCCTAGTTTCCCTTCTCTGAATTTTCTTAAGTTTTAGATAATTATTTCACCATTATTCTTCAAATCATAATTGGTTTAGATTTCATCTTAGCCTAGTTCTAGATCTAGTTATTTTTAGATAACGTACAAGTTTCAGTCCCTGTGGATTCGACCTCGGTCTTACCGACTTTTGGAAACGGCATGCTTGTAGGTCCCGTTTACATTAAAAATCGTGCGCCTGTACACGTGTGGGATAGTGCGAAACCTTTCGGGTTTTGGTCGCACGTGGGTCTTCTATCAAATGGATGGTTCAGATCATGAATATGGGCCCCGCCGGTGGGCCACCGATAAAAAACATGGACGTCGTCTGTTCGCTGGCAAAGAAACAGGAGAGAGAGGGAGATTTTCCCATTTGCAGGAAAATGCGGTTAGCACTCGGTTTGACCGAGCTTGGTGGTCCGGTGCACCTCGAGTGCTCCCTTGGGGTGCACATGCGACACATGTGTGGGGTCCACCGCGATGTTTGTGGAAAATTCACTCCGTCCATTCTACATAGTGGGCCCTGTCATGGCCTCTGCCCAATAATCAAGCGGATCCAATTCTCAGGTGGGCCCCATGACTCGATTTAGATCATACTTGTGGGTTTATCTCGATCCTATGGTTGGATTTCAACTAGATTTATCATCAACGGTATAAAGGGCCTATGGAATCATTTGTACGTTTAAGTGCACCACCATATGTCACTAATAATTCTATTAATTGCTAATTACCTTATTATAAAATCACCTTACATTCACTTTTCATGCGTTTAGAGTGATAAATTTCAAAACATGAACTTAAATAAACAAATCAAATATTTCAATTTATCTAAGACATGTATTTAAGCCAACTTGCCAGGTATCCAATCACTTCTTAGGCGTTGGTTTAAGTCAACCTATCAAGTATTCTAACTAACCAAGTATTATAAATTAGCTCTAAGACATGCATTTAAGAGAGCTAGTTAGGTGATCTACCCGCTTCTAACACATGAACTCGAGCAAGCTAACCAATGACTAAATCACTTATAAGATATGTACCCAAGTAAGCTACTAAATGGTCAATCATTTAAGGGTCATCGTTCATAGTTACAATAAAACCATCCTTAGTCTATTAGTGAATCGGGATCCTAAAAGTAACTATCTCTGGTGGTATGATGATCCATCTTGGAGGTTGACGGATGGATAACTTAATGTATGGAAGGGGATTGTTTTCTTTCAAGGGTTGGATCTAGACTGAAATGCACGTGGCCATTTGCTTGGGCTAGACTTGCATTTTATTTATTATTATTATTTTTTGAGATATACGGTAACACCCGAGTACTGGAAAGTACGGGGTGTTACAACATTACTATACAAAAAGGAAGGAAGAATGGAGAAGGTGGGTTAGGCAGCGGAGACGTGCGAAAATAAAAATTTTATTTTATTTTATTATTATATATATTTTAAAGATATGGTGGGTCCCACTAACGATGATATAAATCTACTCCGTCCATCATCTCGGCCTGGCCATGAGAGGATACAAGGCCAAAAATGAGGCTGATCCAAAACTTAGGTGGGCCACACACAAGTGGACGGTGGGGTTGGTTCCTAAAAAAAATGGGTTGTTACAACAAAAGTTTTCGATCAAGCTGATATATGTGTTTTCCCTTATTTAAGGTCTTTGTTAACTCTTGAATAGGTTGGATTTCGAAAAAAAATATCATGGTGAGCCTTAGGAAGGTTTCAACGGTGGGCATTAATATTCCCGCTATTTTCTGTAGTGGGGTCCACTAAAACTTTGGATCTGCCCTACTCTGTAGGTCCTGCCTTAAAATAATATCTCCAAATGAATGGATGTTGTGCGTACAATACATAAATTATAGTGGGTCGACAAGATTTGGTGACATCACTTCAGTAGCTAGTCCCACTACTGAACCTGTCAGTATCTAATCCGAGTCTGAAGCGGATTGGCTAATGTACGTGACGCCAGCTGTATAGCTACTGTATTGACGTTAACAAATTTTGTGGGTCTGATCATGAGGTATGTATTATATCCAAACCGTCCATCCATTTGGCGAGCTCGTCTTGTAAGGCTTGAGACGAAAAATAAGACAGATCTAATTATCAAGTGGACCACACTACAATAAGCAGTGGGGGATTGAACATCTACCATTGAAACCCTTTTTGGGGTCACAGAAGTTTTGGATCAATATGAAATTTGTTTTTTCTCTTCATTCAGGTCTTTGTGACCTTGTGAACAAATTGGATGGAAAATAAACATTATGGTGGGCCCTACGAATTGTTTAACGGTGAAAATCATTATCTCCACTGCTATTTGTGGTGTGGTCCAGATGATCTTTGGATATGATTCTTTTTTTCGGATAATGCTCTAAAATGATCTTTAAAAATAGATGAACAGTGTAGTATAATAAATACATTACTGTGGGTCCCATGTAACTTTGATCTCCTTTGAACCGTTCGTACAACTTGGAGCACGGGGAGCGTCAGTGCTCGTCTTCGCACGACACATACCTATAGCCGCTATATAGCTGGTGTGTGGTACACCAGCCAATCTGCTTCTATCTGCTTTCGTCTGCAAAGACGAGCGCAGACGCTCCTCGATCTTCGAGTTGTACGAACGGTTCAAATGAGATCAAAGTTACATGCCCTCAAAATGATGTACTTATTATATCCACACCGTTAATTCAGTTTTTGAGATCATTTTAGTGCATGAACCAAAATATGAATCATATCCAAAGGTCAACTGGACCACACCACAAATAGTAGCGGGATAATGATTTTCACCATTAAAACATCCATAGGGTACACCATGTCGTTTATTTTCCATCCAATCCGTTCATAAGGTCACCATGATCTGGATGAAGAGGAAAAAAAATATCATATTGATCCAAAACTTCTGTGACCCCCAAAAGGGTTTCAATGGTAAACGTTCAATTCCCCACTATTTTTTGTAGTGTGGTCCACTTGATATTTATATCTATCTTATTTTTCATATCAAGCCTTACGACGAGCTTGCAAAATGGATGGACGGTTTGGATATAACACATACCTCATGATGGGACCCGCAGAACTTGCTGATGTCATTACACCAGCTATATCGTTGGTGTGTGGTACACCAGCTAATTCAATTCCCATTTAAGGAAACTTGATACGAGACCGGATACAGAGCATGAAAACAGTTGTTAGGCCATTTTAGGCATGTGGATGTGACGTCCTCTCTCGAAAACCATCACTCACGCGTGTTGTCAACGCAAGTATAGAAGATCCACGTCATTCATTACGCGTGCTTGCCATCAAGATTACTTTTGTGAAAGACAGATCGATCTGATCGTCACATACCAGATGCGTGGGAATGAAAGAAGTATTTAATAGAACTAGACAAATGTTACAAATTGAATTGGTGCTTGTGGTCCACCGATCAACTAACATACTATTTTGGCCTAGAGTGTCTTTTGGATGGTGTTGATTCATTCACGTATGTGTCATGCCTTCACTGGTTGTGTACAGACTATAGACGTTTATGCTCATTTCCTACAATGATTGAATCCGGCCGTTGCACGTCCCATTATCAGAACATTGAACAGTTGGGGCTGCACACCAAGTGGATGGGTCCCATCATGATGTATGGGTTTTATCCACCTCTTTCATCCATTCTTCAAATAACATTTTAGGCTAAAAAATGAGCCAGATCCAAGGCTAAAGTGGACCACATAGTGAGGATTTAATGCACCATTAACTTTTATTTTTTCCCCTGTGGAGTATAAACACTCCAGGCCGACAAGCCCTATCACTTGATGCACGGTTTGGATACACCCAACGTCACTTTCAACCCAAAAATTGAGTGAAATGAATCCAACGAATTGCCTACTCCCCCTGCCACCAGCTCGGTGGTTGACGGTCGATGCTCTGTGGGCCCACCATGATGTATTCCGTTCATCCATTTTTAAAGGTCATTTTAGGGCTTGATCCTAAAAATGAGAGGGATATAAATATAAGGTGGACCACACCACAGGAAAACAACAGTGATTGGATATCCACAATTAAAATCCTCCTAAGGCCCACTGTGTTGTTTATTTGACATCCAATATGTTGATTAGGTCATATAGACCGGGATGAAGGGAAAAAAAAAAAAACAAAGATCAACTTGATCCAAAACTTTTATGGCCCCCAAAAAGTTTTTAATGGTCGACGTTCATTCAACACTATTTCCTGTAATGTGGTCCACTTTGATATTGGGATATACCTCATGTTGGTCTCATACCATAAAATGATCTAGAAAAATAGATGGACGGTATGGATGAAACACATACATATGGTGGGGCCCACATAGCATCGACCACCAGCCATTGGCTGGTGGCAGGGGGAGTAGCCAATCCGTTTCCGGGTAAATTGTGCACCTCGTTATTGCTAAGGCACGGTCGCAAAACCAGATGGTTTTACAGTCCTAATGGTTTGTGGACACTTGTTCGTTAAAATAGAACCATTAGGTATTTTTATTTTTTACCATCCAATAAATTTCTATAAATTTCATGGTCATATAATAAAATAAATGTTGTTTCATTAAAATAGGCCCATAATTTGGATGGTTTAATTTGGATTTGCAATTTCTAAGTATCCATGTATCATCCTTCCTACTCTATTTATCACCACCCATCACACGCTACCGAGAGTATCAAAGCTTCTCATTAAACAGGTTGAGTATTTTTATGGGCACATATCTGTTTTGGTGACAGTACACCAAAACATAAGGGCTTTTTATATTTCCAACTACCATTATAAATAAATAATAATGAATTTTCAAGGGTGTTTTAAATGAGAGGAAAATCCTTTAATAATTATGTTGAAAAAAAATACCTTAATAATTACACCTCAAAAAACTACCTCAAAATGTGTGAAATTGGGGAAGGATCGAATGCCTTTAAAATCCGTAAGTCCCACCGTGACTATGCGTGTAATCCATGTGATTGTGTATCCGTTTTACAATCTTCTTTTAAGGCATGAAATAAAAAATGAAACGGATTGTAAGTTTAAGTGGGCCACAATATAGGAAAAGAGGGATAATGACATTCACACTGATGTACCTTATTTTTTACTATTCCTGTGATGGCCAATAAGGAATGGACATGTGGCATTACATAAAAGATACAACTAGCATTAGACGAATTTAAGAGTGAAATGCGATCGAGACATTTGGAAGTGAAAAACGGTCGAGCTGGCGAGAAATTCAGAGAGCGGCCGAGATCTACAAGGTGCTACTAAGATACCGAGAAGCTTGGAAGTGCGGTCGAGCAATTAAGAAGACCAGAAAACAAAACTCGATAGAAGGGAAACGGTCAGAAAAAAAGGATATGGAAGACCAGGTGTCAAGAAGAAAAGAAGAGACATAAGGATATGGAAAACCAAACGTAGCAATGGTTCAACTGTTATAACTAATGAAATAAAGACAAAAGAATTTGGAAGACCAACGTGGCAACAATTCATCTGTTGTAACATTTGAAGTAAAGAGGGATGGATACAAAGTATCTATGTAGCAAATGAGTCTATAAATAGAGAATGACATTAATGAGGATACACAACCAAATCTAACAAACAAATCAAATCTATCAATTTATCTTAGATCAGTCTATCTTAAGAGTATTGATAATCTAGTAGCAATAATTTCTTACTTGTAATCCAAGTTTATACTCATATATTGAACTTGATCATCATCTAATACAAGCAATTCTTTTAAGAGATGCATTCTTGCAGTTGTCCTCAATTCAAGTTTATGCATTTTTTTAATGATATGTTGATTGTTGCAAAGCACAAGAAGGAGATACTCTTGCTTAAGTCTCTGCTAAGCAAGGGATTTGACATGAAGGATCTATGCGCTGCGAAGAAAATCATACGCATAAAGATACACAGAGAAAGAGAGTTTGAGAAGCTTTGGCTTTCTCAGAGGGGATATGTTCAGAAGGTGCTAGAATGGTTTCACATGGAGGGTGTTAAGCCAATTAACATACCTCTAATGGCTCACTTTAAGTTGTTAGCCAAGTCGTGTCCAAGAACTGAAGATGAGATTTTAGACATGTCACAAGTGTTGTACGCGAGTGTAGTGGAGAGTCTTATGTATGTGATGGTTTGAACAGGGTTGGATATGTCACATGCAATTAGCGTGGGTGGTAGATATATGGTGAATTTGGGAAAAGAACATTAAAAATAGTTAAATGGATCATAAGTATCTCAGGGGCACAGTTGACATTGGGATCATGTTTGGGAGACATTGAGCTTCAGGTGGAGTTGTAGGTTATGTGGATGTAAATTATACAGGTGATTTGAACAACAGGAGGTCCACTACAGGATATGTTTTCACATTAGCAGGCAAACAAATATGTTGGAGATCTACGCTACAGTCTACGATAGCATTAACTACAACCGAGTTGGAATATATAGTTGCGAAAGAGGCATTATGGTTGAAGGATCTGATGGGAAAACTCTGGTTGAAGCGGGAGGCAATTCGATTGTATTGCGATAGTCATTGCTATCCATCTAGCATTGAATCAAGTGTATCATGTGAGAACCAAGCACATTGACATGAGGTTTCACAATATACGAGAGCTGATTGTTTCAAGAGAGATTCATTTTAAGAAGGATTCACACGAATGAGAATGCCTCAAATATATTGACAAAGCTAGTAACCACAAAAAAAGTTCAAGCACTGATTGGGCTTAATCAATTTCACTAGCCATTAATGAGATTGGGCACTATTACACAGGGGTACGGATGGAGTTGTGTTCTAGGTGAAAGATGCAGAGAGTGGTCTACGCTTAAGGTAGAGGCTAGCACAAGAGATCTTTAGGATAACTTGGTAAAATGTAAGTCAAAATGCCTTGTATTTTGCTCTTAAGAGCTTTATCGGTCTGACCAATAGAGTGCATGTTTTCTCAAGAGTAGAGCATGTTCTATCGGTCCGAATCGGTCTGACCAAGAATGCGGTCGGTCCGACCGACGAAATCTAATTAAGTTACACAGTTTTGTACAAATCTGGATATTTAAGTCTAATTACGATTAGGGCTTGGTAATTACGAGTGTCTTCTCTCCATGGACAAGGATTTTGCAATGTGAGAGGATTTTGTACACTTGTAAGGGCTTGGGAAGGAATTTTCTCAATGAGCTAGGATTTTCCTAGTGCGCATTGTAAAAGGAGATCAGGTGATCCTGTAATCAAAGAAGATGAGTGGTGTAAACTCTAAGGCTTTTGATTATAGTA
This sequence comes from Magnolia changhungtana, assembly GCA_030180095.1. Lineage (NCBI taxonomy): Eukaryota > Viridiplantae > Streptophyta > Magnoliopsida > Magnoliales > Magnoliaceae > Magnolia > Magnolia changhungtana. Next base: position 6,604,442 of record JASAUF010000620.1, on the reverse strand, counting down.
GAAATCTCTATTGTTTTGTGCCATGATTTTTTTTCTTAAGTGTTTTCCACATAAATCGGTGTGTTCTTTTTTTCTTGCTTAATTGTTTTGGTTATTTTAGTTATTGTGATTGTTCTATCTTTGTTAAATGTGCTTCCATAAAGTGCCTGAATTGACAGTGGTATTAGATCTAAATTTTTAATTGATAGGGTTGATCCGGATTTGTTGTGGCTCGAAATTACATCATAGTGGTGTGAGATAAGAGTCGGTTAACTCCAACACGCTCTTCATAGACATCTATTCAAATTAGTCTTGTTTTAGTTTCATCTATCTTTGTCCAACACCATGTTGCAACAGGCTTGAAGCCTTTAGTTTAGCTTTTTAACTTAGTTTCCGTTACCGTCTAGCTCACCACTACAGTAGGAAAGTAGGTTAGTATAAATATCCACAAACCTATCTTTAGATCACCAGATTATTGAGTTCTACATGGAAACCCTCTAGTCACATCTAGCTGACCGTACACTATGATTGTCTTACAACCGTCTAGTATTTTTCACTACCATATAGGTCTAAAATATTGTCAACTCCACAACCATTCAATTAGCAAAGACCATCATTGGTAATTTCTTTTACTTATTTACATTTCTTATTGTCGATTATATTGTGTTCATAATCCAATTAATATAACCAATAATCAAGCTTTTATTTTTAATTTTTCTATCTTTATTTATAATTTTTCTAACTTTTACTACTTTTTGTTGAAGAAATATGACCCAAAGCTTTTACCGTTAAAAGAAAAATCCTTGTCTTCAAGGGGAAAAATGGCTCGTTTAAAAGTACTAACCCTCTCCTTTATAAATCACCTAATTGCTTTTAACAATCGGTGGTTAAATAATCATGTCAATCTTTACACATTTGGTCTTGATCCGGCTAATTCGGCACATAGGGTCATAAGCGTTCAATTTGATTCGAGTTACACACGACTATGGCACATCCGAACTTAATTTATTTACACACATTTAATCAAAATCAGGCCATTCATTACATGTATAGTTGTGTGGTCGAATTGAATAATAACAATTTTGATCTAAAATTTTATTTTGTATATCCCATCAACGATGAGGTTCATCATATAAACAGTTTTGACTGTAAAGAAAGACCTTGATCCATTGGTTGAACTATAAATGTATGTTGGTGATGCATTGTAGCAAACCTGAAAGTAAAAACCACTAGCCACTTTTAGGGGTGGCAATGGTTCAGGTACTTCACATACGAGTCAACTAGCCTGATGTGCTTTCAACGTGGGATTAGGTCAAACTAAATGACTAGCAGGTTGGGTCAGGCTCAAGCTATAAGTATAACATGTTTACGTAAATGGATTGATATTGGGTTAAGCCCTACCCCACTCGATCCACCCATTCAAGTAATCAATAAGCTCGCTTAGATGAATTGACAAAACCTAACCCAAAACCACATTCTATTAAGAAGAAAAGTACAAATAATTTTTCTCATGTAAGTACGGATCTATTGTCTTGGCTAGTCAGTTAAATTGTACATAGCCTTAGTATTATATTTCATTCCTAAACCTGAGTTGGGTTGAAGCAAGTTAGGTCAAGTCAAGCTCATTTACAATTAAATAGGTTAGGTCTCATTGGGTTGAGCTTGATGAATTTTAGTGGGTTAAGTCAGAGAGTAATGGTGTTGAAGTTGTGCTCTTAAAAATTAGCGTTAGCCCAATGCATTGGCGCGTGTGGATGCAACAATGATGATCTCAACTATAAATCATGAAGACAAGGTGTCTAAGGCGGATAGATTGCTATGCCGTAGTTAATATATAGTGTTATGCTAAACATATATGATCATGGGCTGAGTAGAGGAGTGATTCCTCTAGTTGATCTTGGGAACTCAAAATTATACATAACAATCATTAACCAAGGAAGAGTTATGGTTTATAAACATCAAAAACCTTATCATCATGTAATAAAATGTACAATCATCATGTGTGAGGGGGCTAACTTGGGACATGATGAAAAGTCTTAACCATTAGGCTTGAGTAGGTATCATATGCATTCCCCTATCCTACATAGAAGTGTGGGTGCGTAATGAGTATAAAATCCTCATGGACTTGTTGGGCACTTGCATTAGTAGATTGTGATTAAGTCACTAGTTTAAGGCCCATAACTTAAACTATTTTAAATTTGATAATGTACTGAAATCTGATTAATCCTTAGACTTAAGGATGAGTGAGGACCGGAGTATTGACTATATGTGATCTCTTTACAAGGCTCCTACTTGGCCAACGAAAGTGGGTGTACTTGGTGCATCTGTCATAATCCATTAAACCTTACATAGCCAATAAGGTATCATACTAGTTTTTTATGAACTAATTTATGGCAGAGAGAAATATCAGAAGTTCATTAAGTGATTTTTTCTACTAAACTTAATACTTAAATGGTTTTAAAAGTTTTTATTAAAGTTTTTAACTATTAAAATTTTGTTTTATGTTTAAATTTACTTTGATCGCACTTGGTAATAATATAGGAGCTTAAATTTGATAGTTTACTACTTAATTGTATGGGCAATAGGTCTTTGGTCCATGGTCATGGCAAGGAAATATTGGATCATTGGTATACGCATGTATAAGGTAGGTTTATAAAATTTTAATGATGCGAAGCATATGAACAATTATAGTGTGGTGAGTACATGACACCTCATAAATAAGATTCTATTTTAAGGATGAGATATGTTATAGAGAAAGTCTCACTACCTATGCATAAATTGAAGAAAAGAAACCGGCAAGAGAGATTTTCTCTTATTTTTACATCCATTTCTATTGCACGTGATGTGTGGGGTCCACTTGGCATGGATGTATGCTCTTTCACCTCTATATCAGGATTGAAATAGAAAACACTCTACTTTCTTTTCATTTAGAATAGATAGGGGAAACACTTGCAACCTTGATAGATAGATACCGGCAATCATCATTATGTCTACATTCATGGATGTATGCTCTTTTACCTCTATATCAGGATTGAAATAGGAAACGTTGCACTCTCTTTTCATGTAGAATAGATCAAGGAAAGACTTACTACATTGATAGATAGATACCGACAATCATCATTATTTCTACATTCATGTCTTAGTCAAAGTCTGTAACAACCCTAAATTTTGGTGCATTAAAAAAATTAAAATAAATATTTAAAGATTTTATTTTTAAATAAAAAATAAAAACAAGTCAACAGTTGAGTTGGTAAAGACATTCTTAATTAAAAGAGAGGTTTAGGGATCGATTCTTGAAATAGTAATAATAAATTTTTTTATCAAATGTCATAAAAAAAATATTCAAATTCAGGATATGGGAGGATGTGCTCATCCTATCTTAGCAAGAGAAGTTCTTTAAAAAAAGGGATAGAAGAGGTTTCTGCTTAATAGAAAAAAATAGGAAGTTATCAGGTAAGTTCTATTCGTTAGATTTTTTTTAATTTTTTATTATGTTGTTAATTTCTTCTTGATCTATACAATGGATGGTGTGAATTATCCACACTATCATTGTATAGGTGTGTAGAGTCAATTTTAATAAAATGATGTTTTTATGATTTCAAATCTGGTTAGTAATATTTTAGGAATAAATTGAATGAATGGAATTTGATTGTGTTAAGATAGATCTGTATGGATCATATGATCCCTAAGGTTAAAATGTACAAGGGCCCAAATTTTTAGATCAATCTGACCATCGGATAGGCCACATTAGTCAGATCTAAAAGTGTTTAATAAAAAAATTTTAGATTTTTGTACAAGCGTTGGTATCACTTGGCGTAGAAAGTCGAGGTGTGCCATTAGTGTATGTGTGGTTAGATCCATACCATTCATTTAATGTGTAGAAGCAAAACATGGTAATATCTCAAGAATCTGGATGATCCAATCATTCGGTGGGCCACTTCGATTAATTATTTGACACTCAATTTCAGGATCTTAAAAAGAAAATCTAAATCTTGATAATTAAATTTAATAAATATATAATTTTAATTATTTGATCATTTAAGATTTGGCCACCTAGGATATATATATATATATATATATATCAAAGGTAGGCCCCGCCATGTAAAATAACTAGATGAATAATAATGTTGTTGACATAATTGATAGGATCTCTGAATTCAAACCAACCCATTTACCTTATGGATTCTACACTATCAGACTCAGGTGAGTAATCCAACTTGTCTCATAATTTATTAAAATTAAAATAAATCATTTGTGATTATTTGATTGATTGATATACTGATTTGAGTATTTTGTTATGATAATTGTATGCTAAATTCATATGTGAATATTCTGATCCAGATAACTATGCCATATATGAAAATGATACATTCATACACTATCCATCATTCATTACATTTACATAATGCATGGTCAAACCTAGGGGCCCTCCCTGGAAGAAATGTCGATCCTGATAGAGCGTTACCAGATGCGAACTATGCCCAAGCCTATCGAAAGGTGGAAGTCTACCCAATGGGTGGATGCGGGTTGACGACCTTCAACCCAAGCAGATGGACAATCATCTCATCTGATGCATTCATATATCATTTGCATCCATATCATTGTACATTCATTTTTATGTTATTTTAATTGTTATGATTATGAACCATGCCGGATTATTTCACTAAGCTTGTCCAACTTACCTTTTTTATTGATGAAAAAACCGTACAGAGGAGTCATTAACAGATGATGTGGCGTAAGAACCGGAATGATGCACTATACCTGAACATGATCCATGTGAAACATGACCATACTTATCTAAAGATGAAGTGGCGGCATTAGACCATTTTTGATTACTTGCTAACATAGTTTGATTAATGTAAAATGCATATTGGTATTGATTTTGAGATTTTAAGAAATTATTTAGATTTATTTCATTGAAAATATGTTAGTATGAAATAAACATAATTATAGTACGATGATATAATAAATGAATGATTTTGAAGGTTTATTTTATTTTAAGGGTTGTCAAGATTTATATATTTCTAGTTGATTGGTGTTAAGTGTTATATATGTGTAATTGAGATTATGGTGAAACTTATACTGAATGTAATTATCATCTCTGATTAAACTAATTAAGGAATTAAATTAGTACAATTTGTGTACGCGTTACGAACTGAAACTCGGGTCTGAGAGTGCACACTCTATACCCGGATTTCGGGGTGTGACAGAATGGTATCAGAGAGAGGTCTTTTCTAAAATCTAAAGTGACCTATAGGTTATGTACTCCACTAAATTTCATAGATTGTATACCCTTGAAATTAGAAACATTTCATTATGATATCCCTCTTGATTGATGAACTTAAAGACCCAAAACTAAGCTCCTATTAATTTTGTTGAACGTATAAATAAGAATTTAGATTCCCTATACTCTTATTGTTATGGACAGATGTCTTAAATCTGTCTGGTGGTTTGTCGATGATATCGACAGGGTTTCGATGACATCGAAGCCAGTCGTCGATGACATCGACGGTTTCTCGATGTCATCGATAATTCACAGAATTTTTCACCCCTGGTCGCTGGATAGTTTTGGTCCTGTTTTGATATCATCGAAGGACCGTCGATGATATCGAAGCTGTCATTGAGAGACCTTCAATGACATCGAAAAGTTTCGCAGATGCGATTGCGAAAACGCAGATTCTACAGATTTTATTTCTTATTCTGAGTCTGCTTCTTTCTAAACTTATATAAAGGGGTGTATGCGGGATTGGGAGGTATATGAAGGCTTTCTAAAGGAGTTTCAAGGGTTCCTAAAGAATTTTAGGGTTTCTAAAGGGTGTAGCAAGGGTGAGATTCGAGGTTGTTCGAATAGGGTAAGTCCTCTCTCTTTGTAATTTCTATTTTCATAGTGAAAATTTGTCACTTTGTGCCGTGGTTTTTTCCCACAAGGGTTTTCCATGTTAAATCTGTGTTCTCTTGTGTGTACTTGGTGCCATTGGATTGCTATCCTAGATCTAGATCTGTGTGATTCCGTAGGCCAAAATCCCCAATAAGTGGTATCAAAGCAATCGTTGGGGCATAGATCTGAATCTACAGGATTAGTAATAATGGCGAGCACCAGGTATGAGATTGAGAAGTACTCAGGGAAAAATAATTTTGAGTTATGGAAGATCAAGATGATGAGTTCCTTAATCAACCAAGGCGAAGATGGTGCTCTTGAGGAGCGAAAGTCTACTATGACTGATAATTAATGGAATACTCTTGATAAGAAGGCATTATCATTGATCCGTTTATGTCTCATGGATGAGGTTCTCTACAACGTCATGAGGGAGAAAACTGCGGCTAAGTTATGGGAGAAGTTAGAGGATGTCTATGCGAAAAAATCCTCTGAAAATTGTCTACAGTTGAAGTGACAGTGGTATAACTTCAAGATGACAGAGGGTGGAGATTTGGAGGCTCACATCAGCAACTTTAATAAATTAGTTTGTAAATTGCTGGATATGGAGGAAGTGATGAAAGATGAAGAACAAGCATGTATGTTACTGAATTCTCTTTCGGAGTTGTACGAGTCGTTCAAGGATACTATGTGCAGCACGAATAAAATCCTGAGTGTCAACACCGTTATCTAAGCCCTTCAAGGAAAGGTTATAAGAAAGCTAAACGGCGACATGGGGATATCTTCTGATGCACTATTTACAATGGGTAAGAATTCTAATCAAGGTACAGGTTCTTCAAGTTATAGATCCAAATTAAAGGGCAAGGGCAAAGGAAAGGTAAAGTGCTGGAATTGTGGGAAGGAAGGACATGTGAAGAAGGATTGTGGAAATCCTAAATCGAATAGGGAAGATTCTAAGGCTTTGTACAGGGAGGCCAATACTGCTACGTCAGATGGATCGAGTAGATGTGGTGGTGATGTTTTGTCTGTGTCCATTATCAGGCGGCCATACGATGATTGTAAGGATGAGTGGATGCTAGACATAGGGGCATCATTTCACATGACTCCTCATCGGAATTGGTTCCAGCTATAGCGAGTGCGATGGTGGACAGGTGTTTATGGGCAATGGGTTTGCCTATAATGTTGTGGCTGTTGGTACGGTGTGCATCGGGATGTTTGATGGAGTGGAGCATGCCTTGACTGATGTCAGAAATGTTCCTGATTTAAAGTAGAATCTGATTTCTCTTGGTGTATTTGAGGCAAAAGGATGCAAGTACACAGGTATTGATAGTGCTCTTAAGGTATCTGAGGGGCACGGGTAATCATGAAAGCGCAACGACTCGGTAACATGTATAGGTTGATCGGGAGCACTTCAAAAGGTGGAGTTACAGTGGATGTAGTGGATTCCACCTCTACATGTGTGTGGCATGTTGGGCATGACCACATGAGTGGGCAGGGCAGGAAGGCTAAGACGTGCGGACAGGGATTCAGAGCAGGTGAAGCAGCCACCTGTGAGAAGAATCACACGGCATGATCGCAAGATATCGGGGAGGTACATGGATGACTCCAATATCGCAGGGGATTCATCTTCTATTTAAATGGCTCTATGTGAGTCTGATGCTGAGAAGTGGAAGATTATTATGGGCGATATGATGGATCATTGTACCAGACCGATATATGGGAGCGGGTGGAGCTTCTAGTAGGCCGGAGAGCGGTTGGATGCAGGTAGATCTTTAGGAGGATACAACATAGATACAGGGCGAGGTTGGTAGTGATGGGTTATGCTCAGAGAAAAGGGATCGGCTTCTCAGAGATATTCCACCAACGGTATGTTAGGTGTCTATTAGATCCGTGATTGGCGCTGGTTAGCCAATGTGATCTTGAGCTGGAAGGATGAATGTGGAGTCTGTACTTTTGTAAGGGAAAGTAAAGAGCAAATCTACATGAAGCAATCAAAGTAGTTCGAAGTTAAAGGGGCTGAGAAAAGACTTTGTAGGAGGTCGTGGTTTGACCTGTCACCTAGGTAGTGGTTTGATTCCTTCATGGTGAGTCAGGAATTGATGACATGTAGATCATCAATTATGACATATCTGAAATCAATGTACTGAAGACTTGGTTAAGTGTGACATTCAGGATGAAGGATCGGGGGGGCTTTAAAGATGGTTCTTGGTGTTGAGACTGAAAGAGGAGTAGGCTTTGGTAATCATAGGAAGAATACCTTGTGTGTAGGTATTGATCAAGGATGTGATGAGCTAGGTAAAGCCGGAGAGCGTTCCCTACGCGTCTCTCCTCAAGTTTTTTTCAGGACATGTCCCAAAACAGATGAGAAAAAATAGGATATCTCATGAGCCTTATTCGAATGCGGTTGACAGTGTATGCCATGGTCTGGATTAGACCAGTCATTTCACAGGCTATCAGTGTTGTGAGAAAGTACTCCGGCAAGCAATATTGGGTAACGGTGAGATGGTTAGAAGACTACGTTTTTTCTTTTGGGAAGACAGGAGCAAAGATGGTTGGGCATGTGGATTCGGATCCAATGGACATGCTCTCCTAGATTGTTCCTGTAGAGAAGTTCAAGATCTGTAAAGCTTCTTTGGGCTCGGCGATGGCGTAAAAGAAAGATGGAGTGTGCACGAGAAGCTATGATGTGATGAAGAGATAAGAGGAGGTCAAGAAGCTACATAGATGAAGATTGAAGACATGGTGGAGATTGTTATGGACAGATGTCTTAAATCTGTCTGGTGGTCTGTCGATGATATCGACAGGGTTTCGATGACATCGAAGCCAGTCGTCGATGACATCGACGGTTTCTCGATGCCATCGATAATTCACAACATTTTTCACCCCTGGTCGCTGGATAGTTTTGGTCCTGTTTTGATATCATCAAAGGACCGTCGATGATATCGAAGCTGTCATTGAGAGACCTTCAATGACATCGAAGAGTTCCGGAGATGCGATTGTGAAAACGCAGATTTTACCGATTTTGTTTCCTATTTCGAGTCTGTTTCTTTCAAAACTTATATAAAGGGGTGTATGCAGGATTGGGAGGTATATTAAGGCTTTCTAAAGGAGTTCCAAGGGTTCTTAAAAGGATTTTAAGGTTTCTAAAGGGTGTAGCAAGGGTGAGATTCGAGGTTGTTTGAATCAGATAAGTCCTCTCTCTTTGTAATTTCTATTTTCATAGTGGAGATATGTCGCTTTGTGCTATGGTTTTTTCCTGCAAGGGTTTTTCACGTTAAATCTGTGTTCTCTTGTGTGTGCTTGGTGCCATTGGATTGCTATCCTAGATCTAGATCTGTGTGATTCCGCAAGCCAAAATCCCCAACACTTATTTGAATATAATTTAGATTAATATGGATTAATATAACAAAAATGAATTCTAAAGATATTTAATCCACAAAATTCTGCTGGACAACAATGGACAACAAGAATTACCCAACTTGTAAAATTCATAACTATAAAAGTACTACTCCGATTGAGGCGATTCAAAATTTTGATCGAAGATAGATAAGTCTAAATTAAGATAAAAATAATAATAAAATTTGAATATCTGAGTAACTATACTGATTCAGTGAGTTAGTAAAAGCTAGTAATAAATCATCAAATTCTGGATAGAACTGACTGTAGGAATTTTTAAAAATTTTGCAATTGGAATTTTTAGCTAAAATTTTACAGAGACATAGTAAACTTATAATAAGATCTCTATAAAAATTTTGAACCTAATCTGAAATTTGAAAGTAAAATAAAATATGATAAAAACAACAGTCATCAAGTCGAAAATCAATCTGCCCATACTGGTTTTCTATAGATTTAATTAACAAAATTTTTCATTTTGATAATTACCTTTAGTCAAATAAATATTTTTATTTGAAGTACTTTATTTAAAGAAAAAATATATTAAGTATAAAATAAAATAAAATAAAATAAACCATAATCTCCACTAAATTTTATAATTCCTTATAGGATCATAAGTCCATACTTGGTGGAAAAAAAATACTTAAAGAAAAAAAAAAGAGGAAAAATTAAATATCAAATTCACTAGAACCTTTTTTTTCAGGTATAGGACAACATCTTCTCTAAATTTTAAGGTATGAAAAAATTATTTCTAATTTTCTAACAAATTTCAACATTATAAAGTGAAAATTTGGACCAGTTTAGTATCCCTGATCAAACTAGATAAAATTATTGCTCAAAATAATTTCCGAATATTTTTTGAGTCATGTACATACGACAACTCTATAAAATTTTACGATGATTAGAGTTGCAAAGAAATTATAAACATTTAAGCACTAGGCTGTAAACGATAGAAACACCTATTGGACATCAGGATTTTTTTTCCTTAACAGCAATGAAAACCTTAGTAAAAGTAATAATTTTAATCTGAATTTTCTTTTCTTCTCTTTTCATTATATAATTAATGACATACTTTCCAAATTTCAAGTTATTCTGACTTTTAATTTGAATGCTAAAATTCTATAAATAACATTGTGTCTGCGAGTCCAAATTTAAAATATTCCGTTGGTCATTTTGAGAGATGCAATACATATGATCATTAATTGTTATGATATCTGAAATTTAGAAACCCAACCTAGGACTCTATAATGTAAAAAAAAAAAAAAAAAATTCTCCTCATATTTTGTTAAATAATGAAAATCACCTGATTTGAGAAACTATAACTAATTAAGTACGAGTCCAATTAAGGTGATTCAAAGGTCACATCGTAAATTGATAAATCGAGTTCAAAAGAAAATAATTAAGAAACTAGAAATTTTAAAATTTTTTAAAACCAAATTTAATTTTTAACTGAAAAAAAAAGTCATTTATTTTTAAACAACCCTCACTGTCTGAATTTTTTAATTTTTTATAAACCTTATTTTTTGACAAAATTTTACATACTTATAAATTCACTACTAGAAAAACTAAGAGACCAATTCAGTGTCTAAAACCATTCATAACATAAGCGTGACCAATGCTCTTAAAATAAGAAAATTTTGAGATGTTAATTTCTAAATCTCGAGGATAAGATTTTATTTTAAGGGGGGTGGAATGTAACAACTCTAAATTTTAGTGCATTAAAAAAAATTAAAATAAATATTTAAAGATTTTATTTTTAAATAAAAAATAAAAACAAGTTAATAGTTGAGTTGGTAGAGACATTCTTAATTGAGAGAGAAGTTTAGGGATTGATTCTTGAAGTATTAATAATAAATTTTTTTATCAAATGTCATAAAAAAAATTCAAATTCAGGATAAGGGAGGATGTGCTCATCCTATCTTATCAAGAGAAATTTCTTTAAAAAAAAGTTCTAATAGTTAGATCTTTTTAATTTTTTATTATGTTGTTAATTTCTTCTTGATCTATACAATGGATGGTGTGGATTATCCACGCTATCATTGTATAGGTGTGTAGAGTCAATTTTAATAAAGTGAGGTTTTTATGATTTCAAATCTGGTTAGTAATATTTTAGGAATAAATTGAATGAATGGAATCTGATTATGTTAAGATAGATTTGTACGGATCATACGATCCCCTAAGGCCAAAATATACAATGGCCCAAATTTTCAGATTAATCTGACCATCGGATAGGCCACATTAGTCAGATTTAAAAGTGTTTAATAAAGGAATTTTAGATTTTTGCGCAAGTGTAGGTATCACTTGGCATAGAAGGTCGAGGTGGGCCATTGGTGTATGTGTGGTTAGATCCACACCATCCATCTAATGTGTAGAGGCAAAACATGGTAATACCTCAAGAATCTGGATGATCTAATCATCCGGTGGGCCACCTTGATTAATTATTTGACATTCAATTTCAAGATCTTAAAAAGAAAATCTATATCTTGATAATTAAATTTAATAAACATATAATTTTAATTATTTGATCATTTAAGATTTGGCCACCTAGGATATATATATCAAAAGGTGGGCCCCACCATGTAAAATAAGTAGATGAATAATAATGTTGTTAATATAACTGATAGGATCTCTGAATTCAAACCAACCCATTTACCTTATGGATTCTACACTATCAGATTCAGGTGAGTAACCCAACTCGTGTCATAGTTCATTAAAATTAAAATAAATCGTTTGTGATTGTTTGATTGATTGATATACTGATTTGAGTATTTTGCTATGATAATTGTACGCTAAATTCATATGTGAATATTCTGATCCAAACAACTATGTCATATATGAAAACGATACATTCATATACTATCCATCATTCATTACATTTATATAATGTATGGTCGATCCTAGGGGCCCTCCCTGGAAGAAATGTCGATCCTAGTAGAGCGTTAAAAGATGCGAGCTATGCCCAAGCCTACCGAAAGATGGAAGCCTACCCAATGGGTGGATGCGGGTTGACAACATTTAACCTAAGCAGATGGACAATTATCCCATCTGATGCATTCATACATAATTTGCATCCATATCATTGTACATCTATTTTTTACGTTATTTCAATTGTTATGATTATAAACCATGCTAAGTTATTTCACTAAGCCTGTCCAGCTTACCTTTTTATTGATGAAAAAACTGTACAGAAGAGTCATTAGTAGATGATGTGGCGTAAGAACTAGAAGGATACACCGTACCTAAATATGATCTATGTGAAACATGGCCATATTTATCTGAAGATGAAATGGCGGTATTAGACCATTTCTGATTGCTTGCTAGCATAGTTTGATTAACGTAAAATGCATATCGGTATTGATTTTGAGATTTTAAGAAATTATTTAGATTTATTTCATTGAAACAATGTTAGTATGGAATAAACATAATTATAGTACGATGATATAATAAATGAATGATTTTGAAGGTTTATTTTATTTTAAGGGTTGTCAAGATTTATATATTTCTGGTTGATTGGTGCTAAGTGTTATGTACGTGTGATTGAGATTATGGTGGAACTTAGATTGAATATAATTATCATCTCTGATTAAACTAATTAAGGAATTAAATTAATACACTTTGTGTACAAATTACGAACTAAAACTCATGTCTGAGAGTGCATACTTTGTAGCTGGATTTCGGGGCATGACAAAGTCTAACCATCTATCACCAAGATTTTGAGCCTTGAAGTAAGAAGGTTATTAGAGAGATGAGAATCCTATGACATAATTAAATCTAAAGTTTTTAATTATGGTAATTCATTAATTCTTGAGATTTTATAAAGAAATTATCATATTATAATGTGAAAGTCATCTAAAGCCACGGGCAATTCACTTTACAACTATATATATATATATATATATATATATATATATATATATATATATATATATATATATATAAAAAGGTTCTACGCGCTCAAGCTCATGGGAACTTCCCATGAGGTCGAGTTGTGTGGACCCCACTGTGATGCGTGTCGAACATCTACCTTATCAGTCAGATGCACCATTCCATGGTGGGCCTAGGGCTTAAAAATCAAGTTAATCTGTGACTTTTGTGGGCTACACCACATACAAAAGTCGAGAGGGATTAATCCATTAAAACATTCATAATCATTTGTTGGGCCCACCAAGATGTGGTTCACAAATCCAGCCCATTCATTATATGTGTCCCACTTAAATGAGGGGTCAAACCAAGTTTCAGACGCAAATAAATTTCAGGTGGGCCCCACCAAGTGCTTTATACGTTTTATGTATGTCTTCACATGATTTTAGATGGTATGGCCCACCCGAGTTCCGTATACGGCTGATTTTTGGGATATCCCATAATTTAAAAGGGACCCATCAAATGCATAGTGTTGATGTTTGACATGCATCATGATGGGGCCCACACAGCTCGACCTCATGGGAACTTTCTATGAAGTTGAGCTGTGTGGGCCCATCGTGAAGTGTGTCAAACATCAAAACCATCAGTCAGACGCACCATTCCATGGTGGCCCACGTGCTTAAAAGTCAAGTCAATCCATAACTTGGGTTGGCCACACCACATACAATAGTCAAGAGGGGTTATCCTCCCATTAAAATCTTGATAATTATTTATTCGGCCCACCAAGATGTGGTTCACAAATTCAGCCCATCAGTTGTGTGTGTCCCACTATAATGAGGGGTCATACTAAGTTTCAGCCACATTCAAAACTCAGGTGGGCCCCACCAAGTGCTTTTATATGTTTTAGGCATGTCTTCACATGGTTATAGATGGTTTGGCCCACTTGAGTTCCGTATACGGTTTATTTTTGAGATATCCCATAAATTACAGGGAACCCATCAAATGCATGGTGTTAATGTTCAACGCACATCATGGTGGGGCCCACACAACTCAACCTAATGGGAACTTCCCATTAGGTCGACCTCATGATATATATATATATATATATATATAGAGGGAAAAGGTACAATGCACTCGAGCTGACGATAAGCTCCTGTGAGGTGGAGCTACGTGGGCCCCACCGTGATGTGTGTCGACCATCAACACTGTGCATTTAATGGGTCCCCTTAAAATTATGGGATATCCCAAAAATTAGCCGTATACGTAACTTAGGTGGGCCATACCATCTAAAATTATGTGAAGACACCGTTAAAACATATAAAAGCACTTGGTGGGGCCCACCTGAGTTTTGCATGCGCCTGAAACTTGGTCTGAACCCTCATTCAAGTAGGACACACGTAATGGATGGGCTGGATTTGCAAACCACATCTCAATGGCTCCTCAAAAATGGTTATGAATGTTTTAATGGTGCACGGCCCTTCTCCACTTTTGTATGTGGTGTGGCCCACACAAGTTACAGATTGACTTGATTTTTGAGACCTAGGCCCATGATGGAATGGTGCATCTGACTGATGGGGTAGATGTTCGAAACGCATCACGGTGGGGCCCACACAGCTTGACCTCATGGGACGAACTCGTGAGGTCGAGCGCATAGTACCTTTTCACACACACACACACACACACACACACACACACACATATATATATATATATATATATATATATATATATATATATATGCACACTAGTTCACTTCAGTGATATGAGCCAAAATTTGAATCATCCACTTAATACAGCACTCTACGAAACTTTCAAGGTCTAACTTTTACTTTGATTCAAAACTTTGGTGAAACATGAAAAAAGGAAATAACTCCCTTCCTTAATTTGCCTCTCTCTCTTCATCATGGCCCTCCAAAATTCTGGATCATAGTAAAAGCTGAGTCTAAGAGTTTCACGGGGTGCTGCATCAGGCAGACTATTCAAATATTGAGCTCATATCAACTCGAAAATGAGTTTTCAAAAAATTCTCACAATAACTCACTAGAAAGGGTGCAAGCTCAGCATATATATATATATATATATATATATATATATATATATATATATATATATATATATATATATATATAAGGAAAACTACTATGCGCTCGAGCGTAAAGCGGTCTCCATGAGGTCGAGCTGGGGTGGGCCCCACCGTGATGCCGTTCAAACATCTACCCCCTCAGTTAGATGCACCATCCCTAGACGGGCCCATACGGCTGAAAATCATCTCAATCCGTGACTTTTGTGGGCCACACCACGTACAGAAGTGGAGAGGGGCCGTGCACCATTGAAACATTCAAAACCTGTTGTGGGGGCCTTTCGAGAGGTTTCTTCATGATCAAAACCGTCCATCATGTGTGTCCCACTTAAATGTAATTTAAACCACTTTTAAGGTGGTATCCACATCTCAGGTGGACCCCACCAAGTGATTTTATATGTTTTCACGTGTATACTTATATTTTCAGAAGGTATGGCCCACCTGAGTTTTGTGGATGGTTGATTTCCAGCCGTGTGGGTCCCACTTGGATCGGTGCATCTGGTGGACGGTGTGGATCTTCGAAAGGAATCACGGTGGGGCCCAGCCCAGCTCGACCTCATGGACGACCGCTTTACGCTCGAGCGCATAGTACATTTTCCCATATATATATAGGAAAACGTTCACCTGTAAACCAGTTCGGACCTAGTACGTACGAACTTTTTTGAGAACCCATCATACGTGATGAATCTCGCAAATCTGAACGGTCCACATGAAGCAGAACCTCATGAAACCCCATAGTATGAATTTATACTTTGATCCAAAACTTTGGTGGACCGTGAAAAATGTAAACAGTTTCTTTCCTTCATGTGAATTTCTCTTTGCTATGGACGGTATGGATAAAAGTTTTAGATAAAAGTAAAACTTGGTCCTGGGGGGTTTCACTAGGTGCTGCTTCACATGAACGGTTCAGATTTGCGAGATTCATCACCTATGATGGGTTCTCAAAAAAGTCCGTGCGTACAACGTACGAACTGGTTCACAGCTGAGCGCTTCTCTCTCTCTCTCTCTCTATATATATATATATAAAAGGAGAAAAACATCAAAACTAAATTTCCTGAGAAATTCTTAGCCGAGAAATTGGCGAGAACGAGATTTTTAACTGTGCCGACAAATGCACACTCTTAACTGATGTACCTTTCAAACGCACACTCTTAACTTATGTACCTTTCAAACGCATCAGTGTCTATAAATTGGGACCTCACGCACTAGCAAATGTGCCAATTTCTCTTCTAGAGTCTCATCTTGTTAGCCATCGTCGCCTGAAGATGAAGCTGTCTTACCTTGTAGCGATTTTCATGGTGCTGTTGCTGGTGGACCATGCACCGGTCTCGATGTCGGACGTCACGTGCAATGTAACGGAGCTGAGCTCGTGTGCCCCAGCGATGCTATTCTCGGCCTCACCATCTGATACGTGCTGCAGCAAGCTGAAGGAACAGCAGCCATGCCTTTGCCAGTACCTCAAGGATCCTAGCCTTCAGCCATACATCAAGCCCGAAAGTGCCAAGAGGGTGTCCCAAGCATGCAACGTCCCCATTCCTAGTTGTTGAATCATTTTTCTGGTGGGTCCATCTTCTTAGGATCTATGGTTGGCTTTTTATGTGGGAGTGGGCCATCTAATCTTACAAATTATACTGATGCTTTGGAGCATACAATACAGTACTATGGTTGTGTGTATGCTTTTTCTCTTCTTTAATGAAATAACAGCATTTGTGAATAAAGAGGCCATTATGTTATGTTAGTACATGAAATTATTGACCGTTACCTCCTAGCAATCGATTTCTCTCATGGACTGACCTGATCTGGGCCAGGGGATGGAGATGCTACCTGCGGAGAATTCTGACAATCATGCTCTCAATATTGATTCTTTTTACAAATTGAGGACAATCCGACGATCTGATGTGCCCGATTTCATTGCATAACGATTTGTAGGATAGGATATTCGTGATGGACGGCTTAGATCGTTTACTTTATTTCCCGCTGTTACCTTCCTTTGGGACGTGGATTGTGTAGTCCACTGTGATGTATGTGTCATTATCCACACCGTCCATCTGTTTTTCCAGCTCATTTTAGGCATAATTTCAAAATTGAAGCATATCAATAGCTAAAGTGGACCACACTACAGGAAACAGTAGAAATTGAATGCCTGTCGTTGAAAACCTGTCGGGGCCATAGAAATTTTGGATCAAACTGAAATTTCTGTGATGTGTTCCATTTGAGCTTTGGATATACTTTAATTTTGGTTCTATGCCTTAAAATTAGCTGAAAAAATGGATGGACGGTGTGGATGATGACACATACATCAAGGTGGGTCCCGCAGAGCGTAGTGAGTTCCTCACTACATAATCCGCATTCCTTCCTTTGTGTATACACGTGTTTGCCTCGTCGGCTAGATTCCTTGGTTAGTTTTGCATCATTTCTAAATTGGTGGTGGCTCATCCTCCTTTCACGTGTAGTTAATCTACGAAAACCACTGAAATCATGGGTCCAATCGTGGATGTACCATACATCTAAAATCATACATGTTAAGAGGCCCTAACCATCCATTTTTTAGTGGCTAAAAATACATAGTAATAAGTAATTATCTAGTGCCAAATTCAAAAGTAAAAATCAGGTTGTTAATATTATTCAATATAATTTTTTGTAAAGCTTCATTGATAAGGATAGTGATTTGAATGGTCCAGATTTCGGTGCAACTGTTGCATGTGTACGATTAAAGAGTCTCAACTCTCAAGTAGGTTTTAACCTATTCTAAACTAACATTCGAACTTTACGACTGTGCGTGATCAATCTCTTGTAGAAATCTTTCCTCCTTGGTTGAGGTCCACCTCACATGTCCCACTCACTTTTGTCATCGGATCGGAATTCATTTCAATGATCCCAACCGTTTATATGATTGGTCTTACAGCATAGCATATGACGGAGGGCAAAAAAAATAATAATCTCACATTGAAATATTTCAACCATTTGATTACTTAAAGCTAAGTTTACGTTTTCAAATTAACAGTCGAAAGGTCAGATTTTATATTTTAGATTTTTCCTGACCATGATAAGGCTCACCATGTAAACGGTTTGAATCATTCAAAGAGGACCCATGTCCAAAGGATAAAACCTGACTTGTATGCTACAATGTACCTGCAGGCTGTAGATTTATTCTATCAAACGTCATAAAAAGGGGAGCGGATTAGGTGTTACCCCGACCTTGGGCCCACCTTGATGAACGTGTTGTATATCCACGCCGTCCATCCATCTACTTTGTATCTTTTTTTTTTATAAGGTTTTCTTTGAAATGTATTTTTTTTTTTTTTTTTTAAATGTAAAATGGTGGTGGCAATTCTAGGTAATGGTGTAAAACTTATAGTTTGTAGTAACATAAAAGATAATTTGATTGTTAAGTTTTTATGCTAAGGGGCGGTGAACTGTTCTCATTAATGGTAGAAAACTTACACTTTAAAACATAACTTGAAAGTTAAGTTAATTGGAAGTTTTTTTTAATGTAAAGTGGTGGTGAACCATTTTTATTAATGGTACAAAACTCACATTTTAAACTGAACTTAAAAGTAAAGTTAGAAACAAAAAGCACCCCCAAGAAAGCACTCTTTCGTGACCCTAACTCAGCCGCCTGTAAACATGAATGTGGTGTAATCGACTCCCCAAGGAAGATCTGTAGTTGGATTGAAGAAATCCAGGCTTTTAAATTTTTTTTTACAGAGAGCCGTCATTTGATAATTGTGTCGATAACCAGTTAAAACCCCTGATATTTATCGATTTAATCCGTGAGAAAAGGTAGTTAGCTACAATTCTGAATATGTCGGTAGGCAAATTTATTGCGATAAATTCAAATCATCATTTTCAACGAAATATCGCCGATATTGACTCGAAAATTAAAAGAGAAACGAAAAAAGGGAATTTAGGCGTCGCTAAGCCAGCGACACTGAAATTATCAGAGATATTATTGACAATGCAGCGATAATGAGAACACTGGTTAAGATAGACTTATTAAGACCAAATTCGTGGGATTGGCCACCGTCTCAGCCAACAATAGCTACAACAATTTGGTGATTTTAGAAGTGTAGGGTTTGTCATTCCGAATGAATTCTTTTTACCATGCATTGATAACTTTTTCTTTCAACAATGATAGTAGGCTTGGTATTTCTCAATTGAACAATGATGGAAAAAAAATTTAAAGGCTAAAAAGGCTAACAATGTTGATTTTATTAATTCCTATTCGAAGCTCAATATAGTCAATAGATAAACAAAATGAGCACAAAAACAAAAGATAAATATATTTGCGATTGCCCATGTGGATAAACAATCGAGGTGGATGATGACCAGGATGTGACTAGTGGTTTGATCTTTTAAGTAAAGACTCAATTGATTAGGATCCGATGATGGTAGGTCATGGATATTTATAATACTCCTTAAACTTTGAACATCCAGTAATGTGGTTGGATAAAAGTGGAGGAATCTGAACTAAGATAAGCAATGTTGCGTTTGTATATGAGAGATTGTGTTTGGTGTGGAGCCCGAGCTCTTCATGGTGTGCTAGCTTCTTATATTTATATATGTAGCTCAAGAGGAGACAAATCCTCCTTAGGTTTCCTTGTTGGTCCAGGATTCCTAGTGATTATGGTGCACAATTGTTTTCTGATCATCCCAGCCTAGCCAAAGAGATCCAAGGAGATCATGGTTGAAACCATTTTCAGATCTTCTCACCAGCATGACCACAGAGATCTGTCCAAGATCAATCTCTTCAGATATGGATTTTTTTACGATGTCTTTGATTTCCTTCTCTTTTGAGAAAAATCTGCTTCTCAAACTTTCGTAATCATCGCGAGAGCACATATCATCTTTGGGAGGATTGTCGAGGGTCAAATATTGTATATTAGACCCAAGTTATTACCTGATTTTATGAACATGATACTATTTAACGCCTTATTTTAATCATGTTTGTGTTGTAAGGTGAATTCATGAGCCAGGATTGAAAAAGGGTACTAAAAGTAGGAATTTAACGCTCAGAAATTATCAAGGTAAGGGACGGACCCCAAGGGACAGAGATTGAAGAATTTACATGCTAAAAATTCAAGAAAATCAAGTAATTGAAGTCCAAGAGGCCTGAAGTTGTCCTGAAAGCAGGATCACAAGGTTTCCACCATCCGTTTGGCTCTTAACTTTATATCTAGTCTGAGGACCATAAATTAACCGTACACATCAAATTTCAGCCATTGTATCCTTGTGCAAGTGGCCCAACGGATAGATCAGCCCATAAATTATTGATCTGGGGTCCACCTGATCTCTGGATAAGCTTCAATTTTGGTCTCAACCCCTTAAATTAGATGACACAATGGATGAACGGAGCGGATTCTCATGAACATCACTGTGGACCCCACCCTGAGGGTGTTCGTGTGCACAACACATGTACACAGGCTGTGCACCGGTCGGGCAGCCCGGTCAAAGTTGGGCTGACCCGACCTCTCTTGCGCAACAAGCCCAGCGAGTGGGCACTGTCGGGACGACCGATCACAGTGGGCTACACCCATCGTCCAAACAGATGATCTAGATCGTCCATCTGCTCCGGAGGATGGCCACGACCCTAGCCATGGTGGCCTTTTGGCTTCATGCACGTGTTTACATGTAGATTGATGAAAAACATAGGATGAACAACGAAGTGAGTTGATACAGTGGACCGCACCAAAACTCGACCAAAACCACTCCCTTTCGATTGAAATTGTGCTAAGAATTCAATGAACAGGGTGGATCTCTCAGAAAACATCACCATGGGGCCCACCGAGCATCTCAACGCAATAACTTTCTAAAACGGACGTCCGGACGCGTCCGGGATTTCTGGGAAGTTGTGGCCCATTACCGATAATCGGATGGTTGATCTGGACCATCCATCGTGTAGGCCATCCAAAAACGTCCTAGGGAATGTTGTATTTTTGGAAAGAAATAAGGAAAGTGGGAAAGTTTCTGCCTGTTTTCTTGGCTGCGTAGACAGCCTTACGCAAAGATTTTCTTGGCTGTGCAAGGAGTGCACTGCCTACTGTGCATAAAAACTCCAGCCACCGACCTATTCTTGCTATAAAAAGAGAAAGAAAGGGACGTGAGAGGCATATTGAGACGTGGGGTGGAGCACAAGAGAGAGAGAAAGCTGTGGACGGCTTCAACAACTTCTCATGCTTCTTCCTTTTTCCTTCTTTCTTTGTTTATATCTTTCCTTAAGGGGTGTGGGATGGGATTAAAAAACGTAATTATTACATATGGCAGGGATTATCCCCTGTTACCATGGGATAAGCTTAATTCCATTTTATGTTTGTAATATGGTGGTACATTGAATGGATATACCCACCATCATTTGAAACTATTGAGAATAATACATATGTGTTATATCCAAACCGTACATTTGTTCTGTAACCTCATTTTATGGCATGGGCCTAAAAATGAGGCAGATCCGAAACTTATGTGGCCCCAAAGAAGTTTTCAACGGTAGGTATTCAATCCCCACTGCTTTCTATGGTGGGGTCCACTTCAGCTTTAGATCTACCTAATTTTTTGGCCCATGCTCTAAAATGATCTCAAAAAATGGGTGGACGGTGTGGATATAGCCCACACATCATGGTGGGACCTACACAACCTACTAACATTGATTGGAATTGGCACGAGACCCAATGTAATTCCATTTAATCTAATTCTAAGCTTTTCCATTCTTCCCAAACATTGAATGGAATTGACATGTGGCCAAACACAATTTCATCCCACCTAATCCCATCTAATACCATGCGCCAAACGCCCCGAAAGGATTTTTAGCATGATCATGTCAGGCTAAACCTCTTAGCTAAGGCTAAGAGGTGAAGCTTGTAGCGTGATGGGGTGATTTCTACGGCTTTGATTCTTGTTTATGAAATCTCTTTGATTATAGTTTGGTTATATGTAATATTCCTAGTTTTTAATGGTTTGTTGTGACTTAAATTACAATGGATCTGTGATATCTTTGAGTATTTTCCATGCATGTATAGAGGTTATGGTCGTAGGAACCGTGTTGTTCATCATCATCTCATGAACATGGTTGGATGATGAAATCCTTCCCTAGGTTCATAACTCTCTTTAATTGGATGTGGATTGGTTAAATTCTGTTGTTTACTTTGTCTCATGGGCATAGTTTTGTGATGGAATCAAGTCTAATTCTCATACCTCTTATCTCTTGAAAACTAGATCAAAGGAAGTTCAGATTTGATATTTATGGTTGTATCCTCCAACTGGATGAAGATGGGACTCTTAAGTCTAGTTGAGTTCATGAATCAAGCTTAGATCTCCCTGATCTCTACAAGCGGATCCTTGGAAACCCTAGTTTCCCACCTTTGAATTTTACAAAATTTAGTTAATTAAATTCACAATTATTCTCTTAATTTCCCCTGGTTTAGATACATCTTCTTCTAGTTCTAGTTCGAGTTTCTTTCAGATTGCGTACAAGGCTCAGTCCCTGTGGATTTGACCTCGATCTTACCAAGATTATTACTACATCGCAACCCTATACTTGGGGTGGTGAACAAGGATCTCCCATTTTGACAAGATTATGTAGGACGGCCTTGCAAAGCATATTCAGTTTGCGATGGGATCCCTCTTTTGGTGGGTTTTTATAGACTTGTCAAGCACATTGCTTTGATCATACATACTACCTGTGTTAGGCTTACGTGTCATTCGTTGTGGTGTCTTATTTGTATACATACTTCCTTTTTCCTTTGACCTAGTTATGGTTGTAGACGTTGAGTTTGGAAGGCTTCAAGCAAGGGATATGCTGTAGCATCTATGGACATGCCCAATTTCAAATGCAGCAATTGATATTGTCCAAGGTAGCCGGTCATTTGAGATTCAGCCAGTTGGTGTTACAAAGGTGGAGAAATTCTTTCCATCATAAAGGATTGATATCTTTTACATCTTTTTCTATGTATTAGCAATCTCATTTCCAAGTTTGTAAAATAAGTTTTATATGATAGCTGAGTCTTTTCTCTCCTCGGTAATATAAAATGGAACATTTTTAGTACATGTTGTATTATCAATGGTAATTTATCATACTATGTAAAATGTTATTATTCTCACTAATTAAGTAAAATAAAAATAAAATCATATCAGAGTATATTCTGTGTATGTGGGGTATGTTTTCATACATATGTCAATGCTCATGAACTTCAGGAAGCTGACATAGAGTGAATTAGTCATACCAATCTGAATGATCCAAAGTCCGATTGACTAAATAAGCTCCAGAAATACGTGGATACTCCATAATCAGGCTGCAAGTGTTGTAAAATAAATGTCTTAAATCTTGTTTCACTGAGATGCTTGACCAGTTGAGGGACTGGCTCGACTAGTCGAAGGTCCCTTCGACTGGTCAAAGCAAGTTCGACTCGAAGTCTTACAACAAAATTTTTAAAAATTTCGAGGTCTTCGACCAGTCGAGGGTCAGGTTTGACCAGTCAAGGCCCAGGCTCGACTAGTCGAAGGTTACGCAGATGGTGCGTAGACTACGTAATTTTGAGGTGGTTTCAGAGAGGTGCATAAGTGGAGTTTTCTAAACTATAAATAGAAGTCCCTAGGGTCATTCTAAGGAATGCTAAGACTTTTTAAAGGTATTCTAAGGGTTCCTAAAAGGGTTTTAGGGTTTCTAAAGGGTATAGCAAGGGCAGATTCGAGGTTGTTCGAATTGGGTAAGTCCCTTCTCTTTGTAATTTCTATTTTCATAGTGAAGATCTGTCACCTTGTGCCGTGGTTTTTTCCGAAAAGAGTTTTCCACGTTAAATCTTTGTGTTCTCTTGTGTTTGCTTGGTGCCATTGGATTGCTATCCTAGATCCATATTTGTATGATTCCACATCACAAATCCCAACAGGTGGTATCAAATCAATCGTTGGGGCACAGATCTGAATCTGAGGGATAAGCAATAATGGTAAGCACTAGGTATGATATTGAAAAGTACTCAGGGAAAAATAATTTTGAGTTATGAAAGATCAAGATGATCAGTTCCTTAATCAAGCAAGGTGATTATGGTGCTCTTGAGGAGCGAAAGTCTACTATGACTGATGATGATTGGAATATTCTTGATAAGAAAGCCTTATCCTCGAACCCTTTATGACTCACGGATGAAGTTTTCTACAATGTCATGAGGGAGAAAACTGCGGCTAAGTTATGGGCGAAGTTAGAGGATGTCTATGCGAAATTTTTTTTTCTGAAAATCACCTACACTTGAAGTGTCAGTGGTATAACTTCAAGATGGCAGAGGGCGAAGATCTGGAGGCTCACATCAGCAACTTTAATAAATTGGTTTGCAAATTGCTTGATATGTAGGAAGTGATGAAAGATAAGGAACAAGCATGTATGTTGCTGAATTCTCTTCTGACGTCGTATGAGTCATTCAAGGACATAATGTGCATCACGAATAAAACCTTGAGTGTCGACACCATTATCTTAGCCCTTAAAGGGAAGGCTATGAGAAAGCTAAACGGCGAAATGGGGATAACTTCACTATTTACGAGGGGCAGAAATTCTAAACAAGGTATAGGTTCTTCACTTTCTAGATCCAAATCCAAGGGAAAGGGCAAAGGAAAGGTAAAGCATTGGAATTGTGGGATGGAATGATACATGAAGAAGGATTGTGCAAATCCTAAATCGAAGAGAAGAACTCGAGGCTTCATACAGGGAGGCCAACGCTACCACGTTAGATGGATCGAGTGGATGTGATGGTGATGTCTTATCTATGTCTACGATCAGACGCCCATACGATGATCATAGGGGCGAGTGGATTATGGACATAGGGGCATCTTTTTACATGACTCCTCATCGAAGTTGGTTCGCCAGCTACAGGGTGTGAGATTGTAGTGCCCTGAAATTCGAGGATCGAGTAGCAACTCGGCTTCCAAATTCCCGAGTGTCATATGTGCAATGATGAGTCATGAATGCGTATGGTTAGAAGGTATTAACAAGCAATGATGAATTAAGCTAAGCATGTTTAATACTAATTATGAAAATGAAATCCAAGTGCTACTAAACCAGATAAAGTTCTGTCACAAAACCATAGTAATCATAAACAGACCCGATAATTCAAGTATCATCATCTAGGGATCCGGTCCCATATACATATCACACCCCAAAATGATCTGGACTTTAGCCTAGTCTTGCCGTCATCCACCTTGTTAACAAGGTCCGCCAAACTCCTGATAGTACATTCGGTCCTCGTCATCGTCGGCACCGACATCATCCAATGCATGCTGCTCCAGGGTACCTGCATTTATATCAGAGTCTGGTTGGTGTTTTAGAACACCGTCCTAAAGTGGGAGTGAGTGATCAACTCAGTGGTACCATTAACAATAGGCACATAAATTATCATGTATAGAATGCATTTAATAAACAACAAGCAGCATAGAACCATAGATACTGTTGTTAATGCAAATGCATGGTTATGATATGATACATGCTCCTCACCCACCAACGCTCCCTCAAGCGACAACATCTCACGTTCGCAATGAACAATACTCCCTCAATTATAACCTCGACTGCATAATCACCAACAATAATAATGCAATGTCGTGGAGCATGTTAGCCTAGTAGATTAAGTTCATTCATCCACTAGGTTGGGGAAACCGGAATACCCTACTGGAGTTATTGCCCTGACCCGATCACGTGGCTTAGGGGCCGTGGTCGTATGACTCTCGCAACCCTTAGCTCTATAAAGGGGTCGTCAATCCCGAAAAGAATTATAATCACAGACGGAAGCAATTGTGACTTAAATGTCCTACTCGCGATCACTATGGGGAGGTCGTCACCTTAACATAGGCCGACATCACGGGTATAGTGTCCCGTACCACCGTCCTCGACTCACCAGTTTAAGTGCTCAATGGATAATACAGGGAGGCTCGTCACCCCAGCGTAGGCCGACAGTACGGCATAGTATCCCATACCACCATCCTCGACTCATGAGTCTTGTGGGCCGTAACTATAATTAAAAGTAGGCACATTAGTCTTAGGGTACTTCGGGTTCATACAGGCATGAGTAAACATGGTTAACGTACAAGAATGGTCGACTAAAAGTCAATGTGCCCCAACGGGCTGAACCATAACTAATCAGCCTGAAAATACTGTCTTGTGTAGTCCAACTACGGTCAAGAACTTATGGTTCAACTATTCAGGCCAAATTCACTCATGGACAAGTCCGACAAGGACCACCCAAGTAATTCTCGGTAATCGGCCAATCCAAAGGGTGAATATGCACAATACACGTCAACATGAAATCTATGCATACATATTATATATGGCAGACAGGGTTTTAGTGGGACCAATGCATGGATAGTAACGTACGACGTTCTACCCACGTTTACAGGTTATAAGTGGCATGTTCCAGCCCTTTTTTATTCCATGAACAAACATATGTGTTGAGACACTGGAGTTTCTCCCCTAAAATCAACATGAAACATATACCTCAGCCATACATATATAGAATTATTAGGTAAGTATCACAACTTTCATCAAGTTTCAACATTTCATGTTTCCACCCGAGCATAGTTATTCACATAAGCAAGAAATCAATTACTATTTATCATTTTGCAGCAATCCAAAACATCATGTTAAGCGTAGTTAACACCCAAACAGGGAACTTAACAATCAACTAGCAACAAATTGGGAAATTTTAGGTAAATGCAACGTACATGGACATACAAAGACATGAGTTACAAATTGAGACATTGGGGGTAAACCCTTTCCCGACATTTTGTCAATTCCTAGTCCATTAACCTAAATTTGCAGTCTAATTGAAAATTGAGCTACAAGCACTAACAATTCACCATTCACATTTATTAAATCTATGCTAGGCGCAATGACTGGCCACTTAAAGGTAATGGTCCGCACCTATTTTTGGCCGGAGGTTGCCGAGATGGTTCTAGCGATGCCGGGTCCGCAAACTCGAGGTACCGGATACCCGCATTGCATAGAATGGGATAAATTCATATGTATGTTGCAAAATTTCAGGAAAATGAGGTTTAAGATCCTAACTTGCCTTAGATGGGTTAAAATTTCTCTTCCAACAGCGAAAAACGACGAAGTTTGCTGGTAAAGGATGGGTGAGGGTGCCGGGATCATCAAAATCCGAGCACCAAGCTCACATACACATCCATATGGGGCTTTCTCTCTCCTCTCTCTCTCTCTCTCTCTCAGTTGTTGAGAAATGGGGTTTGAGAGAGAGGACAACTCTTTTATATGTCCAAATTATTTCAGCGTTTTGGGTAATTCCTCAAATAGCTAAGTGGGGCCCATATTAACTTATTGGAGCTGCTCTAATGGGCCCCTGGCCCATCTGATTCATAGGATAGGTGCCTCAAAGCCCGATGAAGGGTTGGGCAAAGTTTGATCGCAAACAGATGCAGGGTTTTGCTGCAGCGGCCCAATTCGCGATCAGTGGTCATCGTCCCACGATCAACGGTCAGATTTTGTGGGCAAGGGCAGGGAATTATTTTCAATCTTCAGTGTAAATTTAGAAGAGATCCGACAGTTGAAATGCCCGGATTTGCTGCCTTAAGAAACAAGGCCAATTAATTTGAATTTCAGAATTTTCTTCTTTAGGCCTGGCTACTTGTGGCTTTCAAGTGCCAGTTAGACGGTGCAATTTGTTCATCCCGGGGCATCGTCTGAGCCTGACATTCGCATGAGATTACAAGCCCAGTGAGGCCCTTGACCTGCCAAAGTGTCAGAGTTTTTGGTCCTTCCTCAGGAGATACACGACCCGTACGGACAGTCGCCAAGTGTAGCTTGGACTTCTGACTTTAGGGTCCGTGCTCGGCCCGGCCACGATTTGATTTAATCATATCAATGGATAAATTTGGATAAATTTATTAGTAACAGACCCACACATGCGGTCGAATCATTCGGTCCTGCGTCGGTTCGCACGTGAACGCCTCAGGACACTGTTCCTTTTTGGATGGGGCGTTACAATCTACCCCCCTTATAAATAAATTTTGTCCTCAAAATTTGTACCTGTTCGTATTGCATGAGCAAGTTGGGATAGTGTTTGCGCACTTCAACTTCGGTTTCCCAAGTGGCTTCTTCTTCTCCGCGTTGTCCTTGAGTTCCACGTGTTCCCATTAGATGATGTGTGAAGGGTCAGAAACATACTTCTTAAGCATGGAGACGTGAAACACATTATGTACACCGGCGAGAGGAGTGGGTAAGGCCAGACGATATGCGATTGGTCCTATTCGGTCCAAGATTTGAAAAGGGCCAATATATTACAGGGTAAGTTTTCCCTTCTCACCAAAGCGTAGAACTCCCTTCATCGGTGAGATTCTCAAAAATACATGGTCTCCTGCTTGGAATTCTAAATCCCTTCATCTTGTGTCTGCATAGTTCTTCTGCCTGCTCTGGACTGTCAATAAGCGTTGCCTAATAATTTCGATCTTCTCAATGGTAATCTGAACCAAATCAGGTCCCAATAAACTCTTCTCACCAATTTCGGCCCAGCAATGCGGAGCTCGACATGGGCACCCATATAAGACCCCATAAGGCGTCATGCCGATGCTAGCTTGGAAGCTATTGTTATAAGTAAACTCGGCGTAGGGGAGGCATTCATCCCAACTATCCAAGAAATCCAATGCACACGCTCTCAACATGTCTTCTAGTATTCGGTTCACCCGTTCTGTTTGCCAATCTGTCTGTGTGTGAAAAGCGGTGTTGAACTTTAGTTTAACTCCCATGACTTCTTGTATTCAGGTCCAAAACATCGAGGTGAATTGTGTGTCATGGTCCAACACAATTTCTAAAGGAACACCATGAAGCCGAACTATTTCTTTGATATATATACTGGCTAAGCTGTCGGCGGAGTAAGAAGCTCGGATAGGGAGAAAATGAGGCGATTTAGTCAATCAGTCTACAATCACCCAAATTGAATCATGCCTTTTCTTCGTCCTGGGCAAACCTTAAATGAAATCTATGGAAATGAAGTCCCATTTCCATTCGACGAGTGACGTGGGCTGTAAGAGACCTGGCGGTCGACGATGCTCGACCTTAACTTATTGACATGTAAGGCATCGAGATACATAGCCAGCTATCTCTCTCTTTATGTTGTCCCACCAGTAATTGCGCTTGAGGTCCCTATACATTTTTATACTTCCGGGGTGCATGGCTAGTATAGAGTTACAGGCCTCAGCTAGCAGTGCTTCTTTCTATTTAGGAGGGTCAGGGACACAAAGATAGCCTTAAAAGTGTAAGCCTCCATCGATGCCGATTCTCTATTCGGAATCACTTCAGACGGCCGCAAGTTCTCTCATCTTTAACAATAATTCAATGCCCCTTTGGGCCTCAATGATTTGACTGTCGATCATAGGTTGGGCGTGAACATGCGCAACGACTTCATATGGTTCTTCTATTTTCAATTTCAGCTCAAAGTCCTGCACGTATTCTATCATATTCCATTCTTCCACCATCAATGGAGCCGTAAACTCTACAGGCTTCAGACGGCCGCAAGTTCTCTCATATTTGACAATAATTCATCGCCCCTTTGGGCCTCTATGATTTGACTGTCGATCATAGGTTGGGCGTGAACATGTGCAACGACTTTATATGGTTCTTCTATTTTCAATTTCAGCTCTAAGTCCAGCACGTATTCTATCATATTCCATTCTTCCACCATCAATGGAGCCGTAAACTCTACAGGCTTCTTCTGGCTCAAATCATCTGCTACTAGATTAGTTTTACCAAGATGGTAAGAAACCTCGAATTTGAAGTCTTTCAAAGTCTCCATTCAGCGACGTTGTCTCATGTTTAGATGTCTTTGGGTGAAGATATATTTGAGGCTCTTGTGGTCACAAAAGAGCTCAATTCTTCCCCATAAAGATAATGTCTTCATAATTTCAGGGCAAAAATGACCATAACCAATTCAAGATTATGAGCGGGGTAATTTTCTTCATGCTTCCTCAATTACCGTGAAGCATAAGCAATAACTCAGTCCTTCTGCATAAGGACACAACCTAACCCCACGTGGGACACGTCTGTAAAAATGGTGTACTTGATCCCTTACTCAGGTAGGATGAGCACTGGGGCCGAGGTCAACCTTCCCTTCAACTCCTTGAAGGCTGCTTCCGCTTTCTCATTCCAGGCGAACTTAAGGTCCTTTCTAGTGAGCTGGGACAAACGTCGAGCGATTTTAGAAAAATATTTGATGAACCGACGGTAATATCCTGCCAAACCTAAGAAGCTTATGACTTCTGTGACTGAGCTCGGTCGCTTCCAATCTTGTATCGCCGCTATATTGGCCAAGTCCATGGATATGCCTTCTTTAGACATCATGTGGCTCAAAAATTTCACTTCTTCCTTCCAGAAGTCGCATTTTTGGAACTGGGTGTACAACTTGTTTCGTTAGAGCGTTTTTTGGACCGCTCGTAGATGTTCTTTATGTTCCTTGCGACTCTTGGAATATATCAAAATATCATCTATGAACACGATGATAAATCGATACAGAAACGGTCTGAAGACTCTGTTAATTAAATTCATAAACACAGCTGGCGCATTAGTGAGTCCAAAAGGCATGACCAAGAACTCATAGTGCTCAAAACTGGTCCTAAATGCCGTCTTTGACACATCTTCAGTTTTAACCTACAGTTGATGGTACCCGGACTGTAGGTCAATCTTTGAGAAGTATTGGACACCTCTCAATTAGTCGAACAAATCATCGATCTGAAGCAAAGGGTACTTGTTCTTTATAGTGACTTGATTCAATATTCAGTAATCAGTGCATAATCGTAAGGAGCCATCCTTCTTTCTTACAAACATAACTGGGGCTCCCCATGGGGATACACTAGGTTGGATAAAACCCGCGTCCAATAGTCCGTCAATCTAAACTCGGAGTTCCTCCATTTCATACGAAGGCATCCAATAGGTTGGGAGAGAAATGGGCGTCGTGCACGGCACCAAATCAATGGTGAAGTCAATTTCTCGCCGGGGAGGGAGTCCCGGAATGCTCTTGAACACATCAACAAAATCACTCACAATAGATGTGCGTGTCAGTGAAATCTCTTCACTGCCTTCTTCTAGTGATGCATAACAGAGGACTCGTTGTGGGTAGCTGACCTGAACCGAGAATGTAAAAGGAGAGCTACCATTCTCATAGATCGTCACCATCCGGTCTTCGCAATCAATCTCGACTCTCATTACAAAAAGCCAGTTCATTCTCAAGATTATGTCGTAATGGAATACCTTCATGACTATACGATCCACATGAATCCTTTTTCTTCCCAAGTCTATGGGACAACCCCGGCAGATGGATGTAGCTTCGGTGAAGGTTCCGACTGTGGCTATAATTCTCACTCCCGACATGGGAGCAATTGGTAGTCCTAGATTCTTGACGGTCATGGATGATATGAGTAAAGTTGTGGACACAGTGTCCACAAGAAGAAAAACAGGAGTACCTTGAATGTGGGCCATAACCTCAAACGCTGCAGGAGTGGTTGCGGCTGCATCAACGCCCTCGGCTGTGAGAGTGTGAACCCGAGCTTGCTGTGGTCGCTTGGGCTGGTGCATAGGTCGAGGCAGTGTCCTAACCCGAGGTGTCGGCGACCTACAAATCTGCTGAGATGGGCCCACGGCTCGTTAAGGAGGAGCCAGCGATGCTAATTACGGCAGACGGCTCATACGCTGTGGGGGTACGTACCTGTGATCTCTCATCGTTGAAAAGCAATAGACCTTTGAACGGCCCACCTTCCGGCAATACCCGCACACACAGTCGAGACGAGCGTATGCGGGTGAAAGAGGCATGTGATGGGGAGGTGGATTGGGTGGTACTCTTCTTCCTGATGAGGACGAGGATTGTCCTCCAGCTCTACCTCGAGACTCGGCTTGTGTATGTGCTTGAGAAACCCTTTTGCCATCCTCTCCAACCGCAGGGACATTTCTACCAATTCCGCATAAGTTCGAGTATTTGCACAACACATTTTTGTGCGAATCTCGACTCTCAATCCCTCAACAAAGCGCCTCATACAGGTTTCTTTGTCGGCCATGATCTTCGGAGCATATTGAGATAATTCGGTAAACCGGTTTTCATACTCGGTCACCGACATACCTCCTTGTTGGAGGTGCAAAAATTCGTTCTCCTTCTCTATATGGTAGGTACGTGAGAAATACTTTTGGAAGAACCGCGTCTCGAAGTCCTCCCACATCCATATAAAATTTTCAGGGATTGTTCTCAACAAGCTGTCCCACCAAACGTCAACTTCCTTCTTGAACAAGTAGGATATTAACTCTACTTGCTCAACTTCCGAGCAATGAAGAGGTCGGATCGCCTTTGTAACCCATTTTAGCCAGCTTTCGGCCTCTTCGGGTCTATGAACGCCGACAAATGTAGGTGGTCTTAACCTTTGGAAGCGTTCGAAAAGGTTATATGGTGCGGCTGACGTTCCAACTTGTCTAGGTGATGGGGCATTCATATGGTGAGCCATTGTTCCCACTAAGATGTGTAGCAACTGTTGTTGTTGTTGCATCACGTGCGGCATTTACTCCATAGTGCCAGCGGTTGGGGTGGTCCGATATGAAGAGGTCTCTCCTTGAATTGGTGGCGCCTCTGGGAGTTGGCCCGGTATCTCATTATCCATATTGAGCTGACTAGTTCTGCCCTGGCTAACTGGTGGTTCGTTTGGGGCGATTCGCTCACGGTCGTCTCTCCCACCCAAAGCTAGGCGGATAAGACAATTATCGCCTTGGGGCCTCATTGTTCTGGAAGATAGTTTCACATCATTTAGATACAAGGTACCCATGGGCACAGTATACAATATTCATGAAGTTAGAGCAATATCACACGTGTGTTATCAATACCTCAAGCATTTCAACACATCACTCTAGTAAAAGCACTTCATGCATTTCATTAAGAAAAATTGTCATTTTTACATATGCTATGACATTATATGTATAATGACAGAAAATGCATGATTATTGACTTAACAAAAGAAAACTTTAGAATTAACAACCCAAAAGCAACTAAACTGGGCCTATTCAAGGCTATCACAGAAAGAGAAACAATAACCACACACTACACTCCTAATCCTTCGACTCCAGCGAAGGTGGAGGTGCTCTCTTATCTTGAATGCAGCACAAGAGGGCTTTAAGAGTGCGAGACATCTTCTTGAATTTCTTCTTCAAATATTCCTAATTCTCCACCACCTTAGCCAAGGTCTCATGCTCGCTATGGGTGGCAAGAGGCTCCCAGTCGGAGTCCTGGGCCTCAGTTTCCTCTTGCTCTTCATCCTCGCTCTCTTCTTCCTCTTCAGTCTCTTCTTCTATCTCATCCCCCAGTTCTTCTAGTCGTGCCATGCACTGCTTAGGGCCTATTTTCATATTGTTGTGAGTATTATCATATATCCGTCTAATAGGGACGAGACAGTTCACCTGCTGCCTGTACCCATAATTATGGGCAATCTTGCAGATCAATCGGCTAAATGGAAGAGACTGATTCTCCCGAATAGATTGTGCCGCCTTCACTATCTGAGTCAACACGAGAGTAAGCATGCAAATCTTATCTCCTTGCCCCACCCGGTACATGAAGTCTACCATAAACCTAATGCACTCCATACGGTTGCTTGACCTAGGGTACACGTTGTATGTGCATATATGGTGGCACAGGCGGTAGTCGTGGGTCATCCCCATCATCTTAAGGCTATTTTCTATCCTCCACTCAACCAGTCGATCGCACAAGAAGCACGTGTGGTAGTTTCTCTCTTGTCTCTTAGCCAGGTTAATCTCACTAGCGTGAGGTACTGTGCTCCACTCCAAGGATGTGGACAATGATATCGACATTAACCCTAGCCTCTTGTCCACCCAGTGGTATGGTAAACTCGAGAAGGTTGAGGGTTGGGTTCCTTATGTGCGCATAAAAAGTCCGTACGAGGTCCTCACTAGCATGAGACTTTCCCTTGAACATTGGACCCCATCCATTTGTTAGAAGGTGATCGAGTAATGGATATTCGCCAAACAAATTCTCATCTATATGGGCCTCAAGCACAATCTTGCAGTGGTGGAACCTATCATACTCGATGCCCGACGGTGGTGACCTCTCTATTGGGACTTGGGGGGTCAAGATCCTGCTTTGACCTCCTTTTGGTGCTCGGACCCTCATCGACGCACTTCTTCCCCATAAGGGAGAGGAGCATAGAAATGGAAACGATGAAGGTTACTGTTGAGGGTCGGATATTGCATATTAGACCCTGATTAGTACCTAATTTTATGTACATGATAATGCTTAATGCCATATTTTAATTGTGTTTTTATTACAGGATGAAATCAGGAGCGTGTATTGAAAAATGATGTTAAAAGCATGGATTTGACTCTCCGGAATTACCAGAGCACGGGATGAACCTAAGAGGACCAATACTGAAGAATTTACATGCCAGGCACCTGAGGAAATCAAGCCGTTCACGTTTAAAGAGGCCCGAAACTGGTCCAGAATAAAAGATCACATGGTTCCCTCCATCCAATTGGCTCGAAAGTTTATACATGGGATTAGGGACATAAATTAACCGTACATTTCAAATTTCAGCCCTCGGATCACTAGGGAAGTGCCTCAATGGACATATCAGCTCACACATCAGCAATTTGAGGCCCACCTGATCTTTGGATATGCTTCAAGTTTGGGTTCAATGCTTAAAATAAGATGGATGAGCAGATGGTTGGTGTGGATTTTATGAAAACATCAAGGGACCCAGTCCAAGTGATCGGCGTGCACACAGTGCACGTCCACTCGCGGTGCGCCAAACGAATAACATAAGTTGACTGTGTGTTGACCGATGAAAAAAACGGAGATTTCCGTTTTCAGCGTCCGCAAGCAACGGACGCTGATTTGTGTAGTGGGACCACACCGTCCATTAAACAGAAGATCTGGACCGTCCATCATGTTTGAAGGGGCCCAATCTTCAATGCCTAGGTGGCCGAATTTGAAACGAGAGCGATTATGGAGATCTAAACCGTCCAAACGCAGGACTGACGGTAGAGAAAAAAGTAAAGTGGACCGCATCAAAATCAATCCAAAAGTAGTCTTTCCCACCTGAAATTTCGTCCTCTGTCCAATGGACGGAGTGGATTTATTGAAGCGTCGATGGAGTGGGCCCCACCAGTACGGACAGCGTCCGCAGTTTCCGTTTTAGCGTCAGCAGCGAACGGACGCTGGACCGTTTTACGGCTGGCTGTGAGCCCCACACGTGTCCCTTCTGACCGATCCAATCCGTCCATCTTGAAGATGGGCTCGAGCACTTCAAAACCATATTCCTACTTTATACCCATGCATGCACATGTGTCCGGTACAGAGGCCACAAAAGGGCTGCTCTGCAACGTCCAAATCTGATCTTTTTGTGTTTTCTTCTCTGGGACGCGTCAATGGATGTTCAAAACCACTTATTCTTGACTGAAATTTTGTTCTGAATCCAATGGACGGGGTAGATTTCCCAGAAAACACTTCTATGGGGCCCACCGATCACGACAGCGAAAGGGTGCGAAAGTTTTACACAAATTTGAAAATCCGGTTTTCCAGGCGGTTGTGGGCCACCATCTTTGATCATATGGCAGATCTGAACCGTCTATCATGTAGAGGACCCAAGAAAGTCCTAAGGGACGGTGTTTGTTGGAATTTGAACGAGGAAAGTATGGTGTTTTGAGGTCCCGAACTTGGGCTGCGAAAAGGAATTTTGCTGCGCGTGCGACAGCCTCCCAAATCCGAATTTCACCACTCCAGCCACTCCATCAGCTATAAAAAGAGTTGCAAAACATGAGGAAGGGCATTCAGAGATTGAAAAGGGTGGAGAATTCCAGATCTAGAGCAAAGGAGAGAAGAAAGAGAAGAAAGAAGAAAGAGAGAAATTGGTTTGATGTTTTTATGAATTTTTATTTATCCATATGTTTAATGAATTTTATGGGTAACTAATCTCTCAGCTAGGGCTGAGATGAAACCCCTAATTTGAACACCCTTTTTTTCTATGTTGATTTTATTTTAATTAGATTGGTTTGTTTCTTTCCCTAGTGTGCTTGATTGCTTTAAATTCTATACTTCTCCATCTATGAACTTGATCAGAGTCTATGGATGGATGTGGTCTGGATGCTTATTCTAGGTGCTTGTATCGATCATGAACAGTTCTGTAGAGGAAGAAACAGGTGCTTTCTTGAATCGCATATTCCATATACCGATTTGGACATGGGATATGTTATTCATGGCATTGCTTGAAGGAATTAGACAATCTGTATGCCCGATTAAGGACACAGATTGTGCTTTCTCTAGATAAGTTAGATCAATCTATATTAAAGTGAATTAACAGACAAAACAAGGGTTAGGATAATTAGGGGTGGATTCGAAAGTCTAGTGCTCTTTCTCTTATTGAATTTTCTTCCCTATCCTCAATAGTTATTTTTCATAAATTTGTGTTAGTAATTTGCTCCATTATTTGTTGAATTAGTTAAGGAGGATCACGATTTGAATTGTGACGATCGGTCCTCGTGGGATTCGACCTCGATCTTACCGAGTTATTACTACATCACAACCTTATACTTGGGGTGAACAAGTTTTTGGCGCCGTTCTTGCTGAATGATTGTTTCGATCAAATTGGATTTAAGATTCTCTCTTATCATAATTCATAGTCATAGGATTTTACTAACTTTAGATTAGAGTTTTTGTTAGAAATTAACCTATTTCCTATTTTGTAGGGTCTGACATAAATTTCTAATTTGGTAATCCCTTCTAAGTTTCTTACTTTTTCTAATTTCTATTTTTAGGATTAGGATTTTATTTTTTAGAAATTTTTAGTTTCTAATTTTAGATTTAGATTCTTCTTTTAAGTAACTTTCTATTTTCTAGTTTTAGAAATTTTTTTTCCTTTTTAGAAACTAACTTAGCTTTCTATTTTTAGTAACTTTCTAATTCTAGGATTTCTTCCTTTTTAGAAACTAACTCTTTTTTTTTTTTTAGTTCTTTAGAAAATCTCTAATTTTAAATTTTCTGTTTTAGAAACTAACTTGTTTTGTTTTCTTTTAGGATTTTAACATAGATCTCCAATTGGTAACATCTTTCTAAATTCTCCAGTCCTCTCTACTTTCTATTTTGAGATTTAGGTTTTCAATTTTTAGGAACTTTCTACTTTCTAACTTTGGATTTGGTAACTTTCTATTTTCTAGTTTTAGAAACTTTCTTTTTAGAAATTAACCGTTGCTTAGGATTTTTCTATCATTATTTTAGGAAACTTGATTTGTTTTTATTTTTATTTACGGGAATTGAGGAAGGAAGCTACTAAGTGAAGGAGGAGCTTCTTAAATC
Source organism: Magnolia changhungtana (assembly GCA_030180095.1). Lineage (NCBI taxonomy): Eukaryota > Viridiplantae > Streptophyta > Magnoliopsida > Magnoliales > Magnoliaceae > Magnolia > Magnolia changhungtana. The sequence goes on along the minus strand of JASAUF010000620.1, from coordinate 6,566,947 downwards.
TTCGCCATCAATCATCTCCTTTTCTGGTTCTTTCTTCCCATTCTTATTCACATAGTTTTAACTTGTTTTTTTTTAGAATTTAGCATAATTTCTAGTTCTAGTTTTCTTTCTCTTAGGTTGTTACTTAGTTTATGCTAGGACGTAGATCTCTAGATAGAGAACTAGCACCTTTTGATCCTGAAATAGAAAGAACATTCCATAGAAGATTGAAAGACATCCCAGTTGAAATGGCGAAAGAGAATGGAACTAAAACTCTTAGAGATTATTCACTCTGTCCAATTCAATGCGCCCTCATGCATAGTGTTGCCCACCACCACGGCACACACTTTGAACTCAAGGCTGGAGTCATACGATTCTTGCCTTCTTTTATGGGTTGGACAAGGAGGACCCATATCATCATGTGAAAGAATTCCTAGACATTTGCTCCACTTTTAAATTCCAAAACTTCTCGAGACGATTCGATCCGCCTCGCTTTGTTTCCTTTTCTTTGAAGGATAAGGCGAAAGCATGGTTGAATTCTCTAGAAGTTGGGTCTATCACTACATGGGACCAATTGTCTAGAAAGTTCTTAAACAAGTTCTTCCCTGTTCACAAAACTAATGCTCTCAGTAGAAAATCACTAATTTCACACAAAAGAGGAGAGCACTTTCATGAATGTTGGGAAAGATGGAAGGACTTGCTTCTTAAATGTCCACACCACGGTTTTGAGAAGTGGCAACAAGTGCAATACTTTTATGACGGTCGACACCCCAGGCAACCGTCGCATGGTTGATGCCACCGGTGGAGGGTCCTTCATGACCAAAGCGATACACCGAAGCATGGAAATTCTTTGAAACCTTGTGTGAAAACTCCCGGAATGGGACTATTCGAGATAGAGGTGAAAGAAGTTCCCAACCACAAAAGAGAGGTGGCATATATGAGATAGGAGTCACACGATCTCCATGCCAAGATTGATGGCACGACAAAGAAGGTTGATGCTCGATGTTACATAATGGACCTCCACAAACAACTCAAACCGAGGCTTGTGCCATATGTTCTAGTTCTACCCATCCTTTGCCCATCCAGTACAACATTTCCAAATTCCTCTCTGAACAAGTTCATGCTTTGAACACCTTTCGAAACTTGGGAATGATCCTTACTCAAACACTTACAACCCGGGTTGGGCTAGGCATCCAAATTTCTCTTGGGCGAAAGGACCACAACAAGGAGGACCATCTGGAAATCCTCCCATGCAACTACACTCCCAAGTTGGCAGCCAACAATTCCAACAGTTTCCGCAATATCAACAAGTCCCTTCACAATCACGGAAACCATCTCTTGAGGATACACTCCATCTTTTTATGCAGAGTTCTCTCCAATTCCAAAAAGACACCCAACAAACCTTACTAGCCAACCAAAAGCTTACATGCAAATCGCAATCCATTGCCAAGTTGGAAGTACAAATGGGTCAACTAGCCCACATTGAGTGAGAGAGAAAAGGCAAGTTCCTAGTCAACATGTGGCTAATCCAAAGGGACAAGTATGAGATTGGCTCTAATTCTAACCAAGGTCAATATCATGAGCAAGCCAAATCGATCACTACCCTTAGGTCGAACAAACAGTTGATAACGGAGAATAGAGATGCCTAGGGATGAATCAAATTCTAAAGCGGAAGATCAAGATGAAGCGAGAGAGACATACCAATGCATCCAAAATTCAAAAGCTCTCGACTCTCCAGGGAACCACTAATGTGCCACCCTTACGTGCCCAAAGCACCATTTCCTCAACGTCTGGCACCAATGAAGAAAAGAAATAACTTTGATGAAATCTGGATGTGTTTAAAAAGTGCAAGTCAACATTCCGTTACTTGATGCCATCAAGCAAGTCCCTCCTTACGCTAAGTTTCTTAAAGATTTATGCACTCAAAAGCGTAAGCAAAATGTTCATAAGAAAGTCTTCCTGGCAGAGCAGCTCAGCTCCATGATTCAACATAACACTCCTCCTAAATTTAGGGATCCAGGAGCTCCCACCATTTCTTGCGGCATAGGAGATCATAAGATTGGGAAGGCATTACTCGATTTAGGGGCGAGTGTTAATTTGTTACCTTATTCGGTTTATGAGCAGCTAGGACTTGGTGAGTTGAAACCGACTAAAATAACATTACAACTAGCTGATCGATCTGTCAAGGTTCCCCGGGGTGTTATTGAAGATGTGCTAATCCAGGTTGATAAATTCTATTTTCCAGTGGATTTCATAGTTATAGATACTCGGCTTGTCCAGAATCCTCATAGTCAGATCCCAGTCATCTTGGGTCGTCCATTTTTGGCTACATCTAATGCTATTATAAACTGCCGGAATGGAGTTATGAAATTGTCCTTTGGTAACATGAATATTAAACTCAATGTTTTTAATGCAGGACAACAACCCGCGGATTTGGACGACATTTTTGAAGTGGACATGATCGAGAGCCTTGTGCAGGACTCCTTCCGTACATCTTTTGAAGATCCTCTTGAGACCTGCTTAGCACAATCGGGCATGGATTTTGACATTGATAGTCCCATCCATGAGGTCAATGCATTGCTCGACTCTACTCCTATATTGGAGACTGAAAAATGGAGAGCGAAAGTGGAACCTCTTCATCCCTCTGAGACTCTTCTGACAAAGCACGATTTCTAACTACGAGAAGGCAAAAGAAAACAGGCTTAATGTTCTTAGAGTATATAAGGCGACAATTGAACGGAAGATAGCGAAATACAAGGAGTGTGCCCCATCTTGTATGTAAGGATCATCTTTGTGGAAATGTCACGTAAAATACAAAGGAAGCATGATCTTAACATGGAAGAAGTTGTTCGGCGGAAGTCCTTAAATTATTTGATGATAGTGTCAATTACCTCATTTCGAATAGCACAGTTTATAGGAACTCGCATCACTTATGCAGGGATTGGTTAACCACGTGTTGAGGTAAGTTCTTTGGCGGACCCTAGTCTTAAAGATTAATGAATTCATGGTCCGTTCTTGTCTGGCTGAAGACGTTAAACTTAGCGCTCCTGGGAGGCAACCCAGTCTTTTGTTTTATTTTATTTTATTATTATTATTTTTTTTTTCTAGTTAGTTACTTCAATGTTTGTGGGTAACATTACTGCAAACCCTCACGAGACTACAACTCGTCCACTAGGGGTAACCTAGGGGTTTAAAGGCTTGTTGCATACGCTAAATGCAATCGAGAGCACCTGCGAAAGTGGTATAGGTCGGATTTTCTTTTTCAGATTTTTTTTATTTTTTTTTTTTGTTTTTGTTTTTGTTATCTCTCTTGTGCTGACCTGTTTTTACGCTGATATTCTTGAGAAAGCTTCTTGATTCTTCATTCAGGTACTATCTTTCCATCACTCCTCTTTTATTTTCGTTGTCTCATATGCATTGCCTGTTTATTATTTTTTCCATTGAGGACAATGTAGATTTTAGGTTGGGGGTGGGAGATTAGGTTACCTAATCAGTATTTTCTTGGTCTTGAGCAAAATTTGTGAAAATTTTAACATTTTTTTCTGAAATTTCTGTTGAATTCAAAGTGATTTTGAAGGATAGTTGTGATTTTGAAATTACAAGATCTGAGATGTGAGTAATTTATGACTCTTAGATTCAGTTGTCTGGTAGATTTCACAGTTAAGTTTGAATTGTTAATCCATGATTAGAAGTTGTAAACATTGATTGAGCCAGGATTGCACATATCAGATCTCACTTACACATTAAGTTTTCAGTTCGATATTAATTGATAACATGGTAATAAGCATGAAAGGAACCAGCCTGAAAAACAAAATTTTTAACATCAGTCTATAAAGAAGAATTGAAAGAATAAGTCACATAATCGTCATCATAGGTTTGCTCCCTATAGATGAAGATTCGATTCCTTATAGTTGACATGAGAAAAGATTTAGGCGACAAGTTTTCACCATAGGTTTGCTCCCTATAGGTGCAGATTTGATTCTCCTCCTTGGCATACTATTCATAAAGAAAATCAAAAAATGGTAGAATGAAAGGTTAATCATGTAAGGCAAGAGTGGTTCCGTTTTGGGTGACATGAGCTCCGTTGTTAATTACCAATGATATCATGCAATTGACAATTGAATCTCTTAATGGTTGAAAGCTGAGATGACACTATACACTCATGAAATTCAATGTTTTAGGATTATTCTAATTCATGTCTTAATATTTTGAACTTGATTATGAAATTTACAGTGAACTTCATTCTAGGAGAAAAATTCCACTCACCATGCATGAATCCTAGAATTTTCACATCTCAATTATCTGTTCAATCGTCACTTGAGTTTACAGGAATTGTCTTTTATTTTTGAAATTATTTTTCGCATGTTTTGCTCGGGACTAGCAAAATGCTGGTTGGGGGTTGTGTTGAGGGTCGGATATTGCATATTAGACCCTGATTAGTACCTAATTTTATGTACATGATAATGCTTAATGCCATATTTTAATTGTGTTTTTATTACAGGATGAAATCAGGAGCGTGTATTGAAAAATGATGTTAAAAGCATGGATTTGACTCTCCAGGAATTACGAGCACGGGATGAACCTAAGAGGACCAATATTGAAGAATTTACATGCCGCACTTTGAGGAAATCAAGCGTTCCACGTTTAAAGAGGCCCGAAAACGGTCCAGAATAAAAGATCACATGGTTCCCTCCATCCAATTGGCTCGAAAGTTTATACATGGGATTAGGGACATAAATTAACCGTACATTTCAAATTTCAGCCCTCGGATCACTAGGGAAGTGCCTCAATGGACATATCAGCTCACACATCGCAATTTGAGGCCCACGATCTTTGGATATGCTTCAAGTTTGGGTTCAATGCTTAAAATAAGATGGATGAGCGGATGGTTGGTGTGGATTTTATGAAAAACATCAAGGGACCCAGTCCAGTGATCGGCGTGCACATTGCACGTCCACTCGCGGTGCGCCAAACGAATAACATAAGTTGACTGTGTGTTGACCGATGAAAAAACGGAGATTTCCGTTTTCAGCGTCCGCAAGCAACGGACGCTGATTTGTGTAGTGGGACCACACCGTCCATTAAACAGAAGATCTGGACCGTCCATCATGTTTGAAGGGGCCCAATCTTCAATGCCTAGGTGGCCGAATTTGAAACGAGAGCGATTATGGAGATCTAAACCGTCCAAACGCAGGACTGATGGTAGAGAAAAAGTAAAGTGGACCGCATCAAAATCAATCCAAAAGTAGTCTTTCCCACACGAAATTTAGTCCTCTCGTCCAATGGACGGAGTGGATTTATTGAAGCGTCGATGGAGTGGGCCCCACCAGTACGGACAGCGTCCGCAGTTCCGTTTTAGCGTCGAGAATGACGGACCCGGACCGTTTTACGGTGTTGTGAGCCCCACACGTGTCCCTTCGGCCGATCCAATCCGTCCATCTTGAAGATGGGCTCGAGCACTTCAAAACCATATTCCTACTTTATACCCATGCATGCACATGTGTCCTGGTATGAGAGGCCACAAAAAATTTGCTCTCTGCAACGTCCAAATCGATCTTTTGTGTTTTCTTCTCAGGACGCGTCAATGGATGTTCAAAACCACTTATTCTTGGTAAATTTTGTTCGAATCCAATGGACGGGGTAGATTTCCCGAAAAACACTTCTATGGGGCCCACCGATCACGACAATGAAAAGGGTGCGAAAGTTTTACACAAATTTGAAAATCCGGTTTTCCAGTGGTTGTGGGCCACCATCTTTGATCATATGGCGGTCTGAACCGTCTATCATGTAGAGGACCCAAGAAAGTCCTAAGGGACGGTGTTTGTTGGAATTTGAGCGAGGAAAGTATGGTGTTTTGAGGTCTGAACTTGGCTGCGAAAAGGAATTTTCTTTTGCGTGCGTGCGACATGACCTCCCAAATCCGAATTTCACCACTCCACCACTCCATCAGCTATAAAAAGAGTTGCAAAACATGAGGAAGGGCATTCGAGAGATTGAAAAGGGTGGAGAATTCGGATCTAGAGCAAAGGAGAGAAGAAAGAGAAGAAAGAAGAGAAAGAAGAAAGAGAGAAATTGGTTTGATGTTTTTATGAATTTTTATTTATCCATATGTTTAATGAATTTTATGGGTAACTAATCTCTCAACTAGGGCTGAGATGAAACCCCTAATTTGAACACCCTTTTTTTCTATGTTGATTTTATTTTAATTAGATTGGTTTGTTTCTTTCCCTAGTGTGCTTGATTGCTTTAAATTCTATACTTCTCCATCTATGAACTTGATCGAGTCTATGGATGGATGTGGTCTGGATGCTTATTCTAGGTGCTTGTATCGATCGATCATGAACAGTTCTGTAGAGGAAGAAACAGCAGGTGCTTTCTTGAATGCATATTCCATATACCCGATTTGGACATGGGATATGTTATTCATGGCATTGCTTAAGGAATTAGACAATCAGTATGCCCGATTAAGGACACAGATTGTGCTTTCTCTAGATAAGTTAGATCAATCTATATTAAAGTGAATTAACGAGACAAAACAAGGGTTAGGATAATTAGGGGTGGATTCGAAAGTCCTAGTGCTCTTTCTCTTATTGAATTTTCTTCCCTATCCTCAATAGTTATTTTTCATAAATTTGTGTTAGTAATTTGCTCCATTATTTGTTGAATTAGTTAAGGAGGATCACAGATTTGAATTGTGACGATCAGTCCTCGTGGGATTCGACCTCGATCTTACCGAGTTATTACTACATCACAACCTTATACTTGGGGAGTGAACAGTTACCACTTTAAAGAGAGCCATAGAGGTGAGAGGGTTTATGGAATGAAAGGATTTCAAAGGAATGGAGGTTAGAGGATCCTAGGAAGGGGATTTTGTGCCAAAGTGAGAGAAGTTTGGGATATGTAGGAAGGGTTTTGGAAGATTGAAGTCAAGAGGAGGCTAGAAGTGAAGCATGCAAGGAGGAAGGAGGTCCTACAAGCTTGGAGAGGGGAATTTGAGAGTGGAAAGGGGCTTGGGAAGGATTTGGAGGAGTGAAAAAGGTAGAAAGGAGTAAAGTGGAGTGTAGGGCCATAAAAAGGGGACCCCTGCACGTGGGAGGGACCCGCATGCTCTGGCCAGCGGCGGCGTGCTGCCAAAGTGGGGTGGCAAAAGGTTCTGGTGGTGGCCACCCCCTGGGGTTTGTGTTTTCACCATGCGGGACCCCTCGACCCCCCTTGAATGGGTCCATTTCGTCTCTAAGTTGAGTGTGGTGCATGTATTGCTGTCTAGGGGCTGCTTTCTGCCTAAATTGGAGTTCGTAAACTGAGCTTGCTAGCTCCGTTGGGTTGAATTGGATATAGACACGACCATTCTAGCTGTGATCAAATTGATCTAGCGTCAAATGGGCTCGTTGAATCCACAGACCAAACTGTGGAAGTCCTCTGAGGTACTAGAGCAGCTTAGACTTACATTGTTTAACCTTAGTCAGCTTAGACCGCTTAATTTCTAGTTAGAAGTGACTTGGATCACTTCATATAACTTAAGTGGTCCTACTTATTATCTTAGGCTAGCCTACAGGGGTCGATCTCGCCGATTAGGCAAAGTTTCGAGATCCCAGTACTGTCTTTAAATTCGGTCGCTCCCTCCTAAGTTACAGTGTGTCGTTGTAAACCCGTTACCCTAAGCCTAGTTTAATCCAAAACATGCTTTGATACCAAGTTGTAGTGCCCCAAAATTCAAGGACCGAGTAGCTCGACTCCTGAATTCCCGTGTGCCATGTATGCAATGATGAGTCACGAATATATACGGTTAGCAAGTATTACCAAGCAATGATGAATTAAGCTAAGCATGTTTAACACTAATTATGAAAATGAAATTCAAGTGCCACTAAACCAGATAAAGTTCTATCACAAATCCATAGTAATCATAAACAGACCCGATAATTCAAGTATCATCATCCAGGGATCCAGTCCCATATACATATCACACCCAAAATGATCTGGGCTCTGGCCCAGTCCCGTCGTCATCTACCAAACTCCTGATAGTATGCTCGCTCCTTGTCGTCGTTGGCACCGACATCATCCAATGCGTATTGCTCCAGGGTACCTGCATCTATATCGGAGTCTGGTTGGTGTTTTAGAACACCGTCCTAGAGTGAGAGTAAGTGATCAACTCAGTGGTACCATTAGTAATAGGCGCACAAATTATCATGATAGAATACATTTAATAAACAACAAGTAGCATAGAACCCTAGATACTGTTGTTAGTGCAAATGCATGGTTATGATATGATGCATGCTCCTCACCCACCAACGCTCCCTCAAGCGGTGACATCTCATGTTCGCAATGAACACTACTCCCTCAATTGCGACCTCGACTGCATAATCACCAATAATAATAATGCAATGTCATGGAGTATGTTAGCTTGGTTGATTAATTAAGTTCATTCATCTAGCAGGTTGAGGAAACCGAAATACCCTACTGGAGTTATTGCCCTAACCTGATCGCGCGGCTCAGGGGCAGTGGTCATATGACTCTCGTGACTTTTAGCCCTATGAAGGAGTCGTCAATCCCGAAAAGAATTATAATCACAGACGGAAGCAATTGAGACATAAATGTCCTACTCGCGGTCATTATGGGGAGATCGTCACCTTAACATAGGTTGACAACACGGGTATAGTGTCCCATACCACCGTCCCCAACTCACAAGTCTAAGTGCCTAATGGAGACTACGGGGAGGCTCGTCACCCCAGCGTAGGCCTACAACACAGGCATAGTGTCCCATACCACCATTCCCAGCTCATGAGTCTTGTGTGCCGTAACTATAATTAAAAGTAGGCACAATGGTCTTAGGGTACTTCGGGTTCATACAGGCGTTAGAAAACATGGTTAACGTACAAGGATGGTCGACTAAAAGTCAATATGCCCCGTCGGGCTGAACCATAACTAATCGGCCTGAGAATACTGTCTTGTGTAGTCCAACTACAGCCAATAACCTACGGTCTAACTATTTAGGCCATATTCACTCATGAACAGGTTCGACAAGGACCGCCCATGTAATTCTGAGTAATCGACCAATCCAAAGGATGAATATGCACAATACACGTCAACATGAAATCTATGCATACATATCATATATGGCAGATAGGGTTTTAGTGGGACCAATACATGGACAGTAACATACGATGTTCTACCCACATTTACAGGTTATATAAGTGGCATGGTCCAGCCCTTTTTATTCCATGAACAAACATAAGTGTTGAGACATCGGAATTTATCTTCCCTAAAATCAACATGAAACATATACCTCAGCCATACATAGAATTATTAGGCAAGTATCACAACTTTCATCAACTTTCAACATTTCATGTTTTCACCCAAGCATAGTTATTCACATAAGCAAGAAATCAATTACTATTTATCATTTTGCAGCAATCCAAAACATCATGTTAAGCGTAGTTAACACCCAAATGAGGAACTTAACGATCAATTAGCAACAAATTGGAAAAATTTAGGTAAATGCAACCTACATGGTCATGCAAAGACATGAGTCACAAATTGGGACATTGGGGGTAAACCCTTTCCCGACATTTTGTTAATTCCTAGTCCATTAACCTAGATTTACACTCCAATTGAAAGTTCAGCTACATACACTAACAATTCATCATTCACATTTATTAAATCTATGTTAGGTTCAATAATCGCCACCTAAAGGTAATGGTCCGCACCTATTCTTGGCAGGAGGTTGCTGAGATGGTTCTAGTGACGCCGGGTCCGCCAGCTTGAGGTGCCGGGTCTCTACATTGCATATAACGGGCTAAATTCATACGTATGTTGCAAAAATTCAAGGAAATGAGGTTTAAGATCCTAACTTACCTTAGATGGGTTAGAATTTCTCTTCCAACGGTGGAAAACAACGAAGTTTGCTGGTAAAGGAGGGGTGAGGGTGCCGGGATCATCAAAATCCAAGCACCAAGCTCACATGCACATCCAGGTGGGGCTTTCTCTCTCTCTCTCTCTCTCTCTCTCTCTCTCTTTCTCTCTCTCTTTCAGCTGCTGAGAAATGGGGTTTGAGAGAGAGGGCAGCTCTTTTATATATCCAAATTATTTCAGTTAACCCTAACATTTTGGGTAATTCCCCAAATAGCCAAGTCGGGCCCATATTAAGTTATCGGAGTTGCTCTGATGGGCCCTTGGCCCATCTAATTCATGGGATAGGTGCCTCATGGCTCGATGAAGGGTTGGGCAAAGTTTGATCGCAAACAGATGTGGGGTTTTACTGTAGCGGACCGATTCATGATCAATGGTCACCGTCCCACGATCAACGGCCAGATTTTACGAGCAAGGGCCGAGAATTATTTTCAACCTTCTGTGTGAATTTAGAAGAGATCCGACGGCTGAAATGCCCGGATTTGCTACCTTAAGAAACAGAGCCAATTGATTTAAATTTCACAATTTTCTTCTTTAGGCCTGGTGACTTGCGGCTTTCAAGTGCCGGCTGGACAACATAATTTGTCCATCCGGGGAATGTTTGAGCTTGACATCTGCGTGAGATCACAAGCTCAGTGAGGCCCTTGGCTTACCAAAGTGTCAGAGTTTCTGGTCCTTCCTTGGGCGATACACGGCCCGTACGGACAGTCGCCAAGTGTAGTTTGGGCCTCTGGCTCTACGGCCTGTGCTCGGCCCAGCCACAATTTGATTTAATTGCATCAATGGCTAAATTTGGATTAATTTATCAGTAATAGATGCACACGTGTGGTCGAATCATTCGGTCCTGCGTCGGCTCGCACATGAACACCTCAAGACACTATTCCTTTTTGGACGGGGTGTTACAATGATGGTGGGCATGTGTTTATGGGCAATGACATTGCCTGTAATATTGTGCCAGTTGGTACAGTACGCATCAAGATGTTTGATGGGACGGAGCGTACCCTGACTGATGTGAGGCACGTTCCTGATTTGAAAAAAAATCTGATTTCTCATGGTGTACTTGAGGTAATGGGTTATAAGTATAAAGGTATTGATGGTGCTTTTAAAGTATCTAAGGGGGCACGGGTAATCATGAAAGTGCAACGACTCGGTAATCCTTACAGGTTGATCGGGAGCACTTCAAAAGGTGGAGCTACAGTAACTGTAGCGGATTCCACCTTTGCACGTGTGTGACATGCTAGGCATGACCACATAAGCGGGCAGGGCAGGAAGGATGTGACACGCGGACAGAGATACGGAGTAGGTGGAGCAGCCACCTGTGAGAAGAATCATACAACATAATCGCAAGATATCGTCGAGGTACATAGACGACTCCAATATTACATATGCTCTCGTTACAGACGAGGGAGATCCGTCTTCTATTTAGATGGTTCTAGGTGAGCCTGGTGCTGAGGAGTGGAAGGTGACTATGAACGATGTGATGGACTCATTCTACTAAATCGACACATGGGAGCTGCTTGAGCTTTCATTGGGCTGGAAAGCGGTTGGATGCAGGTGTATCTTCAGGAGAATACAACATAAATATAGAGCGATGTTAGTAACGAAGGGTTATGCTCAAAGAGAAAGGATCGGCTTCTCAGAAATCTTCACGCCGACGGTATAGCAGGTGTCTATTAGATCCATGATTGATGCCAATTGGCCAATGCGATCTCGAGCCGGAAGGATGGATGTGGAGTCTGCACTTCTGTATGAGAAATTGGAAGAGCAGACTACATGAAGCAACCAGAGCGGTTCGAAGTTAAAGGGGCTGAGAAAAAGAGTTTGCATGAGGTCGTGGTATGACTCGTCGCTTAGGCAGTGATATAAAATTTGATTCCTTCATGGTGAGTCAGGTATTGTATGTTGATGAGTTGTAGATCACCAATCATGATATATTTGAAATCAATGTACTAAAGACTCAGTTAAGTGGGACATTCAAAATAAAAGATCGAGGGGCTGCAAAGATGGTTCTCGGCATTGAGACTAAAAGAGGAGTATGCTTTGGTTATCTCAGACAGAATACCTTGGGTAGGTCTTAATTAAGTATGTGATGGACCAGGCAAAGCTGGAGAGCGTTCCCTATGCGTCTCACCTCAAGTTTTCCTCAGGACATGTCCCAAAACAGATGAGAAAAAGCAGGATATATCTCATGAGCCTTATTTAAATGCGGTTGGTGATGTTTTATTTAAACCAACACGATTTAAATAATTTTTAAACTCGCAAGTATACGAATCAGATGTAGATATGGTACGTATTACGAGATCATTCCCACGAGGACTAATCGTCACAATTCAAATCTATGACTCTCCTTAATTAATCCAACAAATAATGGAATAAACTACTAAGCACAATTCTAGAAAAAAAAATAATTAAGAACAGGGAAGAAAAATTCAATCAGAGAAAGAGTACTAGGACTTTCGAATCCACCCCTAATTATCCTAACCCTTGTTTTGTCTGTTGATTCACCTTGATCTAGATTGATACCACTTATATAGAGAAAGCACAATCTGTATCCTGAATCGGGCATACAGAATGTTTAAATCCTTTAAGCAATGCCATGAATAACACATCCCATGTCCTTGGTCGGGTACATGGAATGTACATTCATTAAAGCATCCTGTTTCTTCCTCTATAGAAAACCTGTTCTTGATCTGACACAAGCACCTATAATAAGCATCCAAACAACATCCATATATATACTTTGGTCAAGTTCATAGATGGAGATATATAGAATTTAAACCAATTAAGCCCACTTAGAGAAAGAAACAAATTAATTAATATTCAAAGTAAATCAACCAATACAAGAGCTAATTAAATTAGGGGTTTCATCTCAGCCCTAGCTGAGAGATTAGTGACCCATAAAATCCATCAAAAATATTAAACAAAATTCGTAAAATCAAAACACCAAACCAATCGATCTCTCTCTCTTCTTTCTTCTCTTTCTTCTCTCCCTTGCTCTGGATCTCAAATTCCCTGGTTCTGAATGAATTTCCCACGTCCATAATTCCTCTTTTATAGCTGTTGGAGGGCTGGAGTTGGTGGCAGAGTCGTAGAAGGACATGAAGTGTAAATTTTTACAACCGTGATCGGTGGGCCCCACAGAGGTATTTTCTAGAAAATCTACCCCGTCCATTGAATTCAGGACGAAATTTCAGTCAAGAATGGGTGGTTTTGAACATCCATTAACGCGGCCCAGAGAAGAAATCACAAAGAGATCAGTTTTGAACATTGTAGAGCAGTCCGTTTGTGACCTCTGTATCACGCATGTGTGCACGCATGGGAGTGGAATATCAGCATGGTTTTGAAACTCTCGAGCCACTCTACAAGATGGACGGTTCAAATCTTCCGTACGGATGATGAGTGGGGTCCAAAAACTCCCGCAAACTAGATAGCGTGCGTTCGTTACGCGGACGTGAACAACGAGGACTGTGGTGATGGTGGGTCCCATTCTTTCAATTAAATGAAAAATCCACTCTGTCCATTGGATGGAGGAGGAAATTCCGGTTGGGAATATGCAACTTCCGCCTTCTGTTGATGAGGTCCACCTGACTTTCTGCGCCACCGTCCGTCCGATGTTTGAACAGCTGGGATCTGATCTATGCTTTCATTTAAATTTTTGCCACCTAGGCAATGGTAGTGTAGCCATTATGATCTAATGAATGGCCTGGATAGATGGTTTGATGGACGCTGTGGACCCACAACCGACGACTGCGGTTTGGCTTCGCGGACGCTGGAACGGCACTGCCGTTTTCGACGAAGAGGAGAGAGAGCGCGGGTCAGCGCTTCGCTGACCGTCTTGGGCGGTGCGGTGCGCCGCTGGTGCGCTTTCGTTCCTTACACATGCACTGCATGTAGGGGTCCCACGGAGATGTTTATGAGAAGTCTGCTCCGTCCATCCATTTCCTCATATTATTTCAACCACCAAAACCAAATTTGAGGCAGTTCCAGATATCAAGTGGGCCCAGAATCGATGGTTTGTGGGCTGATTTGTCAGTTGGCCCACTTCCCGAGATCTTTAATGGATGAAAATTAATATGTACGGTTAATTTATGGCCCTCATCCCATGTATGATGTTTCGAACTGATCAGATGGCGGGAACCATGTGATCTTGCATTCTGGACGACCTTCGGGCCACTTGAACTTCAGTTTCTTGATTTCCTTGGATCTCGGGCGTTGATCTTGGTTCCCTGGAGTCGTTCCCGTGCTCTGGTGACTTTAGAACGTGAAATCCTTGCTTTTAACATTATTTTTCAATTAATGCTCTTAATTTCATCCTGTAACAAAAACACAATTAATATACTCCATTAAACCTTATCATGTACGTAAAATTAGGCAATTACTGGGGTCTGATATGCAATATTCGACCCTGATCAGTTGGTAGTGTATGCCATGGTCTGTATTAGATTGATTATTTCACAGGCAATCAGTGTTACGAGCAAATGCCCCGGCAAGCAATATTGGGTGGTAGTGAGATGGCAAGCAATATTGGGTGGTAGTGAGATGGCACGGAAGATTACGTCTTACTTTTGAGAACGCAGGAGTAAAGGTGGTTGGGCATGTAGATTCAGATCTAATAGACATGGTTACTTAGATCATTCCTACAAAGAAGTTCAAGTTTTGTGCAACTTCTCTGGGCTTGGTGATGGCGTAAAAGAAGGATGAAGTGTGCACGGGAAGCATTAAGGGAGCTATGATGTGAGGTAGAGATAAGAAGAAAGGTAAAAAAGCTACACAATTAAAGATTGAAGACATGGTGGAGGTTATTGTATAGCAGATGTCTTAAATCTTGTTTCACCGAGATGCTAGACTAGTCGAGGGATTGTCTCGACTAGTTGAAGGTCCCTTCGGCTGGTCAAAGCAAGTTCGACTTGAAGTCCAACAACAAAATTTCTGAAATTTCTGAGGTCTTCAACCAGTCGAGGGTCAGGCTCGACCAGTCGAAGGGGTCCTTCGATCAGTCAAAGGTTACGCAGATGGTGAGCGGATTCTGCACTAACTGCGTAAATTTAAGGTGGTTTCAAAGAGGTGTGTAAGTGGAGTTTCCTAAACTATAAATAGGAGTCCCTAGGGCCATTCTAAGGAATGCTAAAGCTTTCTAAAGGTATTCTAAGGGTTCCTAAAAGGGTTTTAAGGTTTATAAAGGGTGTAGCAATGGTGAGATTCGAGGTTGTTCGAATCGGGTAAATCTTTTCTCTTTGTAATTTCTATTTTCAGAGTGAAGATCTGTCACTTTGTGCTGTGGTTTTTTTTCGAAACAGTTTTCCATGTTAAATCTTTGTGTTCTCTTGTGTTTGCTTAGTGTCATTGGATTGCTATCCTAGATCCATATCTATGTGATTCCGCAGTACAAATCCCAACAGCAAGCACTAAGCCTGAAATTGAACCTTTCATTCCATCAAATTAGGCAAAGAGAGTGTCCATGGAGGAAATCAAAGGAATGGATTCAAATGATTGTATGCCTGTGGTACTCAATTTTAATTTTCTTCTCCCATTGAAAGGTATGGTAGATATGGTACATGAGAGCTAAATGAAAGGGTCTATCTTGTGCGTCCACAATTTTAAGTACTGGGAATCAATCAATCAGTGTTCCCATTCATTTGAGTTGGTACAATTCAGTAATTTTATGACCATTTGATCCGGTCAATTATTTTAAAAAATGTTTTAATTTTCTAAGAAGTTTATGCCTAATTTGTAGAAAATGATCTCTTTTTTTTTTTCCTCTATAATATTTTCCTTCCTCAAAGAAATATGTTTGACATTTTATCTAGTATTTATATGGCAGGGCACAGCAATTGATAGTATCATTGGTCAAATAGCTCATTCAAAATCCAAGGTGACACCATTTGATTACGTTTTATGCCTAGGCTACTTTCTTGGGAAGGTATGTCTCCTTTTGTTTGGTTGGTTTTATTATTATTATTATTATTATTTTAATTTCCTGTCTTCATATATTCTTCCCAACATGTGAATGCAGCAAATGAGAGATGTAAGTCTATCTCTCTCTCTCTATCTATCTATCTTTCAACATTTATAATGCATGGTCAATGTTTCAGGATGAAGACATCTATAAGTTTTTCGAGCCAGTGCTTCCAACTGCCGATGAATCAACAGTTGATGCTGTCAGGACATCTTCTAGCAGGCGGTCCTCACCTAAGGTGTCAAAGATGCCACATGAGGTGTGGAGGACCACATCAAGCGCAGAGAGTACGTCCGCTGCCAGGAACAATGAGGGACCATCAGTGCATGATCTTAACAGCAATAACTACTTTTCTTCTGCCGTTGGACGGAGCCATTCAAAAGCACGTTATCTGATGGAATCGTCGGAAGATGTTGTCTCATTACCGGTGGCTATGCTGCTTCATTGAGCTCTGATGAAAAGTAAGGAGGCGAGGACGTACGTGCTGGATGCCAGCAGCAGTGCAGATGACTGTTCTTTTGAGGATGTGAATATCATTTTTCTCCTTCACTTACATTCTCTCATTCTTTCCCTTTCTTCCTACTTCCTAGATGAATTGGCAGTGTAGAACTCTTTAACCGCTGACTCGAATATGGTGGAAAGGTGTTTCATTGATCTCATTCTTTTTCCAAAAAGAACCAATAAATCAGATGAGGAATATCTCCATTGACATAATGCATATGAGTTTACACTGAATATGGAATGACCACCCTTTTTTTTTTCCCTGGATACCTGTGGCTCTTTTGATAGTGGGCCAGGGCATTTTACATGGTGTAATCTGCCTTATGGACAGCTTGATGTTGGACATATGAGCTACGTTGGTGATTGTGGAGTTCCATGATCAGGACTGTTGATTTGGCACATCACGGCTTGGGTGGATCGTATCCTTTGGCACATCACGGCAATTGGACTGGCAAGCTGCCTAATCCATGGCCTAAAAAGGCAAGCTCAACTGACAACAGATAAAGGTCGATTGTGTATGCTTTTAGGCCATGGTGCATCTGTGTGGTGGCACAAGATCAACGGGCCATCCCGTTTGGGTCCGGCAGTTTAATGAAAAAATGCATGATAGGCCGTGAATGGACAAACTGAAAACTCGAACAATATGGTACTAGTTAGCAAGTCTACATTGGGAAATTAAGAATATACATTATGGAAGTAAAAGGGTATTTTTGTCGAGAAGAGTATCAGAGCTACATTGACCAGAGACTGAATCCAAAGCCTTCTTCCCTCTGCTCATCTGTATATCCCTGCTTACAAAACTTACGAAGAGCTTTTCTTTTCTTTTTTTTGTCATATTTTCACTACATAAGTCTACAACTCTGTACATATTCACTAGAGAAATTAACATGTGTGGTCCACAAGCTGCGCAGCTTTGGGGACCCAATCTCAAGCCATGGCTTTGCAGGGCCGCTGAAATGTATGACAGCAGCGGCTTTCAGCATTCCGCGGTCCACATCTGATTGTTGATGGCCCAGCCCTGATAGATGCCATGACGGGTCAATGCGGTGCATGTGTCCATCAAAAGCAAGTAAGGCTGGTGGTAGGGCTCCTAGATGCCACAATGTGAAGCCAGAGTCTTGATTCTATTAAAAAAGAAGAAAAAAAAAAAGAGAGAGAGAGAGAGATAGATAGTGCTAATTAGCGAGAAGTTAATATGAAGACTGTATTAATGCAGCAAGTCCATGTGGCAGATAGATAGGTGGGACGAGGCTTTGATGGTGATGGCATCCTAACACGAAGAAATGGCTAATTTGGTCGTTTTTGTTGTCAGCTCTAAACTGAGAAAATGATCTGACCAAGAAGTCAAGAAGCACCGTTTTTCAGGTTAGCCACGTGTAGATTGAAGATAGGGCATCGTTCATCGGATGCCGTTTGGGCGGTGACCCCAACACCAGCCCACACAAGTTTTGGATCAAGCTGATATCTTTGTTTTCTCTATATCCATGGTTATGTAACTTTATAAACAGGAGGTTTTTAACTGTAAGAATTCAATCTCCAGTGTTTCCTGTAGTGTGGTCCACTTGAGCTTTGGGTCTACCGCATTTTTGGGGTCATTCCCTAAATGTATTTACGGCATGGATAAAACACATACATCATCGTGGGGCCCACAGAGCTTTGACACCAGTTGGATATATAGCTGATGTTGGGGTCACCAGCCAAACCGCGTCCTTGCTCATCGTTTTTGTAACCGTCTATTTTTAATGTGTATCCAACCCAGTGATTGCATTGGACGGATGCTTCCACCTGATGAATGGCTAGATCCAACCCCAACACACGCTTACAATAACATAATCAGGTGAGACCCAGACAGTTCCATGTTCTCGCCAATGGACGTCAATGGACAAGTGCCACATGTACGGTAGAGATGTCCCCATCATGAGTCATAAAAAATCATAAACCAGGAGATGGTTGATTAATATTCACACAGTGGGTAGAGGAGATAATGGTCACAATCCAACCACGTGATCCATCTGAACCACCTCCAAAGAAGAAGACCTCGTAAATGGGGCATACCGGTACTGCTTGACCATCTTATCCACCTAATCATCGGTCTGCAATCGGATCGATAAAAGATAAGGAGTGAAACCCCATCGATCAGACGGTTAAGATAGTCCAACTGGTATAATTTTGTGGCTTTAGCCCATCTAAGAGTTGGCTGCTCTTCAATTGGACGACGGTCGGGATCCACCAAATCATCTTAATTAACCCCAGTTTAGTGATTCAGACCGTTGATCAACGGGCCTATTGTGGTGAGGGGATGCCATAAATATCTCCAGATTGTATGCTTCTAACGTTTCAATCACCGGACCCATGAATAGATGGCTAGGGGAGATATACAACAAAGGTAATGAAAATGGCAAAAGATTGTATCTTCCAGCAGGAAGATTTGTAGGACATGCCTCATCCACGGTGGGTCCCATCAGATGAACGGTCCAGATCATCATACCACCAGCATTGCAGCTACGGAACGGGTGCATTCATCACGATAGTAAATATGCAAGTGAAAGAAAGGCTTACTATTTTGAGCCAACGTAGGTAATTCTGCGTGATGTGGGTCCCTCTCCATGCTTGAAGATCGAAGACGTGCATGCCATCCAACCACGCACACCTGTCGTGCTCGAATCCCGAGGAAATAATCGGATCCGAGAAATTCAAATGGTCCGCGAATCTTCCTCCAAAGCAACGATTCCTCCCGTCATCTCCGTCCCACGAACTAACGGCACCGTTAACCTTTCCGTTAAGGTGGAGGCCCCAAAGAGGCGATAAATCGCGCTGAACTACAACGTCGTCGTCTAAGAATATCATCTTCTCAAGCTCTGGAAATAGCTGCGTGGACATGCAAATGCAACCATCATCGTAAAGAGAGACGCTACCACGGCAGCTAGATGAAGTCGTGAGTGCATGTGTTAAAAAGAAAAAAAGAAAAAAAAGTACGGTTCCAATCATGCACGTGACAAACGTGAATGGTGACCGGGCTGTTCAAGTTGTGGGCCACCAAGTGGATGGGCCATATCCCAAACATCGTGGTGAGTGGCCAGTTCTGACCATCTGATTGCTATGAGTCTTTTCACGTTGAATATGGACCGTTGCTCACTTTTTGCTGAACTTCGAATGAGAACCATCCGTTTGCAGCAAGCAAAAGGATAGCTACGATAGTCCGTTCACCTTAAATTCTGGGATGTGGCCCATCAACGTGGTAGCCCGGCCAATCAATGGTCCTGATCATTGTGAACAAGTGACATGTGTGCAACAAAGATCGTTTGTGTGGCATGCATGTATGCCAATCCAAACCATCCAATTCAACAGTACTTATGGGGAAACAACACAAATATCACACCGACCAGAGGATCTCCACCATATGATTTTGGACGGTTTAGATTGATGCACTTGCATGCGATATAATAGATTGGCAATTTCGGGTCCTAAGATTTTTACCTCAGGGAGATAGATCCTGAGGTGATTCAGAAGAGAGAAGCAGCTGGGGCTCAACACCTCTAATCTCCCATAACCTCCAATTCCACCACCATACTGGTAGTAATGCTCCCTCATCGAACGGTGGATCTCCATCACCTCCAACAAGCCTTTATTCAAATCGGTGGCCCACTCGTACTGGTGCAGACCCTTCACCTCCACCGTGGCTGGGCCCACCGGGTTGAGTGCGAACCAAGCGTGCATCGGAGCATAAGTCTTCTTATCGGTAATCACATGAAACACCATCTTCTCTGGCTGGCCACAGCTTTTAACGGCAGAAGAGACAACGACGGAAGCCGCAAGGATATTGTCGGTCAGGACGGCAATGTGGTGGTAGGAATTATTTGTGAGGCGAGAGATGGATTCAACCTCCAGCAATGGTGATCGGGCCCGAGCATTGATCGAGTACTCCTCTGCGAGTCGAAGGGATAGGCAGTGCATGCTTTTTGGGACTCCGATCGATGCCAAGTGGCGGTAGATCGATCCTTTAAGTCTCGCCAATTCCATCGCACGGTCCATCTTCAGTAGCTGTTAGAAGAAATGATCTGTTACGTTCACCTTTATCTGATCAAGGTATAGTATAGCATTCGAGAGAAAATCCTTTAAGAAGGACGGTGTCTGTTCGGATTGATTTGATGATACACCCATCTTTCGTTTACACGTTTAGCAGCTTTGAGAGGCCCACACGCTTAGGCATGCCGACTCATGTACACGCCACACATGTGCCAGCTGGTACATAGATATATCAGAGGTACCATTATGATTCCCTCACCAAAGAGTCGGGTTGATCTAGTCGTCAGGTGGGCCACAGCTTACAGGTCAAATGTACCGCTGAACGAGTATGGCTGAAATTGACTAGATTTACTCTTGGGCGAGAACATCCATTTCACCTGGCGGTCATGCTGGCACACGTGGACCGTGGTGGTGGGAAAGCGGATTCGGTTAGGCCGGGGAAACACCAACTTCGGTGAGGCCGTGACCGTGGCCCACCTTAATATATGTATTATACATCCATGCCGTCCATCCATTTCAGGGCACAAACCCAAAAATGAAGCAGATCCAAATCTCTGGTGGACCAAAACACAGGAAACAGTGGTGAAAGGAAGGGGTGCATATACAACACATACATCAGGTAGCCCACGGTTACGGCCTCACCGAAGTCGGTGTTTTCCTTGCCTCATCGAATACGCGTTCATTGGGTGGCGTGTAGATCTATTCCCTGTGCATGTCTTTGTGGACGCGGATTTCCTGCGAAAGCCTTTCGCAGGAAGTTCCTGCGCTGGGATCCCAGGTGGGGCCTATTATGATGTTTGTGAGAAATCCGCCCCGTCCATCCGTCTTTTGAGTGCATTTTAAGATATAAGGCCAAAAATGAGCCGTATCCAAGACTCAGGTAGGCTGAAAACGGGATAATTGAACGTCCACAGTTGAAATATTTGTGGGCCAACAGAAGTTTTGAATCATTCTAATATTTGTGTTTTCATTTCATCCCAGTAGGAATGACATTATTAACGGTATGGATGGCATGTAAACATCACTGTCGAACCCAGGGATGTTTCAACGGTAGTAATTTCCCTAAATACCTTTTCTTTGGGCTTCCACGCGCGTGAGGGAAAAGGATTGGCTACTCCCCCTGCCACCAGCTCCGTGGCTGGTGGTCGGTGCTCTGTGGGCCCCACCATGATGTATGTGTTTCATCCATTCCGTTCATCCATTTTCACATATCATTTTATGGTCTGAACCCAAAAATGAGATGGATATAAATCTTATTTGGACGACACCACATGAAAACAATAGTGATTGGATATCCACCATTAAAATCCTCCTAGGCCCACTATACTGTTTATTTGACATCCAATCTGTTGATTAGGTCATACAGGCCCAGATGAAGAGAAAAACCAAAGAACAGCTCGATCCAAAACTTTTATGGCCCCCAAAATATTTTTAATGGTCTACCCTCATTCAAGACTGTTTCCTGTAATGTGGTCCACTTTATATTTGGATGTACCTCATTTTTGTCCTCATTTCGTAAAATGATCTGTAAAAATAGATGGACGGCATGGATGAAACACATACATCATTGTGGGGCCCACATAGCACTGACCATCAGCCATTGGCTGGTGTCAGGGGGAGTAGCCAATCCGTTTCCGCGAGTGAGGGACCCGTACACATCTATCTGTGCTCGCATGTGACACGTGCATGAGAGCTGAGCTTTCCACCTAGTATCTGCGATGTTTACACCTTTTCGGATAAGAATTGAGGGTTGTCAGCACTATTGTATTAAATGCCCTGTGTGATGATGTATCCCAATTAAATTACAACCGGCAGAATTGTTGTACTTATATTAAGAAAGGATCCAAATTCTTTCACATCTCCGGCGGGTTACGGTATATCAAAGTAAATGAATTGTAACCGCCTATTTACTTTGAGTGATACGGTGTGCACGGTTAGGCCGAAGATGTAATCATTATTTTCCGGCCTACGGACACACATGCTTCACGCTTGCATGTGCGCTCGCGTCTGGATGAGTACGGCTCTAAACGCGGTTGTAAAACGTCCTTCTCCGGTTAGATGCAAAAGGGAACTGGTGTGTACGAGTAATTACTGAAATAAACGACAAAAGGTCATCTTTGATTCTACAGCTTATTTTGCCTTCCGCATGGACGCCCAATAAATGCAACACGACCGGTTCTGTTGTGGGATCCAAACCGTCCATCTTGTGGTTCCTTGCCATGAACGGACTGTTGAAAATCAAACCGAACGGACGGCTCTATCCATAAGAACGGCAGCCTTCGATTGAAACAGCAAATATATATATGTAAATGAATTCAAGAGGAAGAAAATCAGGGATCATGCTTAGTTATCTCAGCCAATCATCACCTTCAGACTGGACTCAGTATATGGATGGATTGGATCCACCGCCGTGACTTCCACGTGTCTAGTATTGGGCGCCCCCTTCCTGATCTAGCGCGACAAATCAGAGTGGGCCTCTTGATTGGACATGCATGGAAAGGCGACAGCAACCACTGGCCTTTACCAGCGGAAACTACTACGTGTACGCTTCTTTTTTACCATTTCTTTAATGCGGAGTGCATGTAGTCAACCAGCTGTCTAAATCCCATCGAGTACGCATATCTTGAAAATCAAACTGTTGTAATAACGTAGACCACATTATTTTCTTTTCAACCTTCCATTTGTGGCCACCACCTGGATAGTTTGGTTCGTTGGACGAATCTTATACACGAGATATGGTCCATCCAGCGGGCCCCACTATTTCGATGGTCTCGTCTACGCACGACATGTATGCAACGTGTATGATGGACGGATCACCACCATTTCAAAATGCTGGATAAAAACACGCAGTCGTCTTGCTCCGAGAGAGGAAGAGATAAGGGAGAACATGGTGCAATAATGAGAGTAGGGGCCAAAGGCACGTTGCGGCCGCAATAGCCTATGCGCTTTCTAGACCTCAGCAAAGGATGCAGTTATAGCTTTTTTCCTTTCTCGGATGGTCCTCAGATCGTTCCAGCATCTGGGCCTACATCCAGCGAGAGATGTCGAAGGAGTGGAAAACACCAAGTCTGTGGGTCCAGCATGTTGTATATGTAAAATCCAATCCGTCTATCAGCTTCTATCCTCATTTTTAGGAAATATGGACAAACATCAGCTAAATATACAAATCAGATGATCCACACAACATGGAACAATGGGAATGCGATGACAACAATAGGTTTTGTTGGGGGAAACAAAATAGCGTGTATTCTTCATCAAACCCATTAATCAGGTGCAAATCACCAGGATGAAGAGAAAACACAAAAATCAGCCTAATACAAAACTAAGGTGGGCCACACCGTGTGAACTTAGTGCTTCTGGGAGTAATTTTACATAGTTCACATTGGTTTGGCTAATATAAGTTTTTTAGTAGGGATTATATTTTTCATGTACCGTTCAAAGAATGGTTCTCACCTGATAAACGGTGTAGATTTTATGCATACAACATGGTGGACCCTACAGAGCTTAGGTGTTTTCCGCGCTGCGTAAAAGCAGTGTTGCAGACGATTCCGTGGGGGCGTGAATCGCAGGTTCACGCCATGTGCGTTCGCGTTTCTTTTGGATTGGCATTTCGGTAATTTTAATTAAAAACAGAATAGAAAATGAGTACCATTGCCTTGGTCTTAGAAACGAACGTCTTGATATCCTTTTGTGGGCTAGAAGTCACGTCTGCAACGAGATCGTTGAAAGAGAGAAAGGAAGAAGTATCTGTAGCTTCCTCTTCTTTTGCTTCGATGAACGCTCTCTTCATTTCGTCTCCGAGTCTCTATAAATTAGATTCATATATCGAAGTTAGTCCTCAAGCACTCTATTACTTTACGTGGCATACTTCACAATATACGGATCGTTAAACTGATGGGCCCAACCATCGATGAGTCATCCCCGAAAATACACATCGGTTAGAGCATTCTAACTGCTGATTGAAGGAAGCTCTACCATTGAATCAAACCATTCTTAAAACTCTTGGATGGGATCATTGGAACAGTGTAAATTCTGGGGTATTTTCCAACCACGATGGGGCCGAGCTGATCAACGGTAAGGATCTCTTACACGAGTGAGATACATATGAGGAGTTTTTCTGGGCCGATGTGTAGGGCCCCTGGTCTGCTAGTCATCCACACGCAATCACACACGCCAATAGATGCAATGTCAGAACTTTCAATCAAGTGGGGGCAAACAGATTGGATCTTCTGAGACAAAAATAAGGCTGTTCGACACCCTAGGTGGGCCACAATGTTCCAAATAAAGGATCGGCTAAAACAAATTTTTGTTCGCCTAGTTGAGTGAAAAGGCCTCGTTGTTTTGGCCCGAAGATCTAAAAAGCATGGCCCATCTGATGGAAGGTTGGATTCTTCACGTGTTCCATACCTTGCGTGTACATGCGAAGGGTCTAGACAAACATCGACTTAGCAAATCTCACCAACTCGGACGCGGATTAGCTAATGAACCCGACAGTAGCGAGTGTGGTTACTGAAGTGACGTAACCATGTTCTGTGGGCCACACCATGATGTATTTGATATATCCAAACGGTCCATCCATTTTCATAGATCATTTTAGGTGTTGATCCAAAGAATGAGGTAGATTCAAATATCAAGTGGACCCCGCCACATAAAACAGTGAGAACAGTTACGCTCACCGTTAAAACCTTCTTAGATCTCACCATGATGTTTATTTGAGATCCAATATAAGTTAACAAAGACATGGAATAAGGTCAAAAAGAAATATAAGCTTGATCGAAAACTTCTTTGGCCCCAAGAATATTTTAAGGGTAGGCGGTCAAACTGCACTGTTTTCCGTGATGGGCTCCACTTAATTTTTTTTATCTGCCTCTTTCTTTGTCTCGTGCCCTAAAATGATATTTCGAAATGGATGGACGGTGTGGATACAACACATACATCATGGTGGGGCCCACACAACGTGGTGACGTCATTTCAGCGGCGAGTGTAGCTACTGTCAGGTTCAGGCTCAGTAGCTACTTCGCGTCCCACCAACTCGTACAGGAGTGTAATTTGATACTCTAGGCGGAATGCGATGCACAGAAAGGAGGCACTAAAAAATTATACGCGTGGCATACATTAATTCAACTTAAACCGTCCAAATTGTAGCTCTCACTGTAGATAGGTCGACATTCCAAGATCGAATTGATTGAACAATCTCAGCCCCCGATTCATGGACACATGTTTAATAATTTCAGATAGTTGGTTATTTTGATTTCAACCGTCCAATAGATGTCTACCAATCTACTTAGTTAACTCACCTCAGTTATCCATCAAAATGTTAGCTGACCATTAAGGTTATTTATTTTTCACTGCCACGTGTACAATTTCCTAGGAGTGATACTATCGAAGTTTTTCTCAATCGTCTCAATTCAATTCGTATAACTATTTATTTTTTGATAATAAATTGCATAAACATTTAAAAATCATTTAATATAACATGCCACGTGTCGCGGAATAAGGAGATAAATGACTATCCTAAATATGTTTCGGAAGATTTATGTTCTCCTCCCAGTCGGGGGATAAACTTATTTTCTCCAGACGAAAATGCCCTTTTCCAGTCAAAAATATATATTTCAACGGACAAGGGTTTTCTAGTAATTCACCCGGAGAAATGCAAACTCGTAGCTCGCGTCATCGAAGTCGAACGGAGTCCGGATTCTCTGTTAGCCAAAAACACGACTTTCCTGCTTTTTTCCTCCTTTGCTGTATAGTGATTGGTCCGTCGCGACGCAAATTCAATGCATTCCACAGTTACACGGTCCAATTGGATTGCAACAACCCCAGTTTTCCTGCTTGACGCAAACAGAGGATCCGTATTCAGTCGCGAATGCAGCTCCCGTGTCTCGGTACGCCGGCGGGACACCTAGTGATTGGGACTGTTGATGTGGTGGGCCACCGCGTGGACGGCCATAGTTCAAATATTGCACGATTGAATGCGGGCACTGCGTTTACGGCCAACTATCGGTTTTGCCTCAACCGTTCCTTTTTCAGCCCACCGATTGATGGGGAATCGGATTGCGTAGTATCGCACAGCTACTTGAAAAGCTGTGTTTTATCCACGCCGTCCATTCATTTTGCCAGCTCATTTTAGGGCATGATCCGAAACATGAGTCAGATCCAAATCTCAAATCGACCACACTACACGAATAGTGGTGATTGAACGCCCACATCAAATACTGTAAGGGTCTCACCGAACTCTTTTCCCGGCATCCCCGAAATCGGTTCCGCGAGCTGCATGACAGCATTTCTCCATTTCGTACAGTAACTTCTGTAATTTTTTACCCTTTCTAAATGATATTTCCTGTGGGAATCGATATCTACACCCACACTTATTAATTGATACACCTTTTCTTCCTGCCTTTGGTAATAGAATAGTTCAACTTTGTACTTTTGTTTACCAAATTAGGAATGTCGGTGTATTGTCAAACAAGATGGGTATAAGGAATTGCTCCAGTAGTTTCACAAGCCATAAGGGTATTCCCGTCAAACAAGCAAAAACTAAAACTCTAGCTTACCATTGAAGCATCGCCCTCTCTAAAAAATCCGGGCCACAACCTCCACCCAATGCAATCTGCAATTCAGCAAAGTACCAAAAAGCCATTGGTATTTTCCTTTTTTTTTTTTTTTTTTTTCCATATCACCCATAAAATCCGAAGCTTTATGAAAGGGTAAAAGGGTAAATGAACTTACTGGTAGTAGAAGAGCAATGGCTCGCGGTTTCGAGCGCAAGGAACGCGGTTCTAATGAAGAGAAATGGCAAAAGCACGGCTGCGATTATAACGGTCGGCAAAACTGATCGGTAAGAAAATCGCCGATTTGATCCCTTCACTTTCATCACCTTCATCACCTTCCCAAAGCAACCCCCACCTTTCGATATCGTAACTCTCTTCGCCCCACCAGATGAAATGTAGAAATGCATTTCTTCCAGATCCCCGAGGAAATCTGATTCAATCAGATCGAAATTTCGCAATATTCGACCTGAAATATCGGATCTCTTCTAAAAAATTCCTTGAATTTTCTGCTTCTTTTTCTTCCAGAAGAATTTCATCTCATTAGAAGTCGCGCTCGAATCTCAAGTCTCTGGCGTTACTGTCAGACTCCCAAGGTAAGAAAGCTCGCTTTAATGTCAGACTCCGTGTCCGTACACAGACCGCAGCAAAATCATCAGATCATATCCTAGAGAGGCAGGGAATCGTTCCTCTCTTTTCCTTCACCTGCTTTCCTTTCCCTTTCGAAATCGACGTTCCCTATTTCACGATCGAAATATGTAGGGCGGATCTCTCTTATAGGAAAAGCTGCTCTGTGGGAAGCGGAGAAGAACAAAAAGATTCCAGACAGATTGCCGCGTTCGAAGCGCGGGCGAAATAAGCCATTTATACATTTGCTTGGATACACAGACGGGAAGCACTACGAGAAAGCCCTTGTTTCTTTCCAGAATTACAAATGATGCCATCATATCAACGATATCAGATCACCGACAAATTGCGAAAGTGACTTGCAATAGTTTCGCAGTTTCGATGCGAAGGCGGTTTGAAAATTGAAAATTGTCGTGACGGGAAGCAAGATCAAAGATAGTTCACCATCATTTGAAAAATGGTAGGTAACCATCACTGTACACGTGGCAGGATATACTCTGTGAATCGTTGGAATCATTGATGGATCGAGCAGCAACACTTTAGATCATCCATTTGATAGCCATCGAATTTCCGGTCATGATTGTTCAAACAGTGCGATTTCTGGATGCGCTTCATCACAGTCTAGATTGACTCACATTTTATGGCCGAAGTACCGTGGATGAGACCCTCAGCTTATAAAAATGGAGAGGTGAATTGTTACTCTACCTGTCTTTCAATTATAGTAAAAACACGTCGTACTACACGTGCCAATGTGGCAAACTGAAACTTTCATCGGTTGCTCGACAAGTGAATCCCTGGCCGTTCATCAGGCTGGCGTACTCATCAGGTGAACGATACATGCATACGCACGTTGGATGCGGGGCAGTTGGTTATTAATTCCACGGTGTTCGATTTCTTCACACTTGTGGCCACCGTAATGCAAGTGTTTCATCCACACCATCCATCCATTTGGCAAAATGATTTTAGGGCAAAGTAAAATTAAAATGAGATAGATCAAGTAGACTTCGAAGTCACTCGATTTTTTATGAAGATGATATATGTGTTTTTCCTTTATCCAGCTCGGTGTTTCCTAATGAAAATGTGAATGCCAAATAAAAATCACGGTGGGCATAGGGAGTTTTCAACGGTAGCCATCATCATCATTACTGCTTCCTATGGTTTTCACTGCTTCCTATGGTTTTGCCTACGTGAGCTTTGGATATGCTTACTTTCCATGCTCACGGTATAGAATGATCTACCAAAATGGATGGATGGCTTGGATAAAACATATATATTGGTGGGCCACATATCTCCTTATGAATTTGTTCCGTGTTGGCAGAGGGTACAGATTAGGTACTACCCCGTTTGGGCAGTGGGATGGGAAGGAATCAGGTGGGATGGGATTCCAAAAAATATAATTATTACCGATGGTATGAATTGTCCTCCGTTGCCATGAAATAAAATTAATATCATGCTTTGTTGATAATACGGTGGTACATTAAATGGATATACCTACCATCATTTGAAATAACTGTGAATAACACACATGTGTTATATCTAAACTGTTAATTTGCTTTGCAACCTCATTTTATGGCATGGGCCTAAAAATGAGGTAGATCCAAAACTTATGTGGCCTCAAAGAAGTTTTCAACCGTAAGTATTCAACCCCCATTGCTTTCTATGGTGGGGTCCACTTGAGCTTTAGATTTACCTGATTTTTTGGCCCATGCTCTAAAATAATCTCGATAAATGGGTGGACGGTGTGGATATAGCTCACACATCATGGTAAGACCTACACAGCTTGCTAAACATTGAGTGAAATTGGCACGGACCCAATGCAAATCCATTTAATGTAATTCCAAGCTTTTCATTCTTCCCAAACATGGAGTAGAATTGGCACAGATGAATCCCCCTAATCCCTTCTAATCCCACCGCCCACACAAACCCTAAACGGAGGTGTTAGGCCGCATTTGTACTCGGGTCCACGAACAATCTCAAATGTCTTCTTTTTCTTCCTCCACTTTCTACCTATTTCCAAGGACGGAATTCTTATGAAAGCCTTTCACAACAAGTTCTTGCCCAAGGATGCCCTGAGTGGGGCCCACAGCCTTTTTTTTTGAAAATCTATTCCGTTCATATGTTTTGAGATCTCATTTTATGATAAAAGACCAACAATGAGGTGGATCCAAAACTCAAGTGAGCCACACTAGAGGAAAAATTGGGGAAAGACATACCTACCGTTGAAACTTGAGCTCCACCTTAATATTTTTATGCCATCCAAACCGTTTATAAGGTCATTAACACTAGAATGAAATGGAAATACAAAAAATTTAACCTGAAACAAATCTGTTATGGCCATAAGAATATTTCAACAGTTCTCACTGAATCCCCACTGTTTTCTCTCGTTTAGCCCACTTGAGTTTTGAATCCACCTCATTTTTTGTATAATGTCGTAAAATGATATTTCAAAACGGATGAACGGAATAGAATTCCCACTAACATGGCGGTGGGCCCCACCCATCATCCTTGTACATAAATTTCATCCAATTAATCTCATTACACTCTAAGTGCTGACTATCTTTCTTAGATAGAAGTTCCCTCTTAAACTAGAGAGATTTCAATTTATATGTCTTACAAACACACATATTTATTTGGCATCTGCATTTTCATTAGGTAACACCGACATGGATGAAGGAAAAACAAATATATCAGCTTCATCAAAACTCGCGTGACTTCCAAGTCTACTTGACCCTTGGATCTACCCTTAAAATTATTTGGCCAAATGGATGGATGGTGTGGATGAAACACTTGCATTACGGTGGCCACACGTGTGAAGAAACCAACACAGTGAAATAAATAACCAACTACCCGCATCCAACGTGCGTATGCATGTATCGTTCACCTAATGAGTAGGCCAGCCTGATGAACGGATAGGGATTCACTTGTCGAGCAACCGATGAAAGTTTCGGTTTGCCACATTGGCACGTGTAGTACCACGTGTTTTTTCTATATTTGAAAGACAGGTAGATTAACAGTTCACCTCTCCATTTTTATGAGTTGAGGGACTCATCCACGGTACTTCGGCCATGAAATGTGAGTCAATCCGGACCGTCCAAATGGTTGATGTGATGAAGCGCATCCAGAAATCGCACTGTTTGAACAATCATGACTGGAAATTCGATGGCTATCAAATGGATGATCCAAGGTGCAGCTGCTCGATCCATCAATGATTCCAACGATTCACAAAGTATATCCTGCCACGTGTACGGTGATGGTTACCAACCATTTTTCAAATGACGGTGAACTATCCTTGATCTTGCTTCTCGTCACGACAATTTTCAATTTTCAAACCGCCTTCGCATCGAAACTGATGAATGGATTGTATCTTGTTTTTATGTGCTACACTGACACATGTGCGACGGGACATGAATTGTCTTTTATACACGTGTGGGCTTTGTAATTTGAATGGCACACCATCGATTGGTAGATTGAATTTAAATTTATAATTTATTTACTGACATATTAATTAGGACTGAGCATCTCCTTAACACTGAAGACGCTGGATGAGAAGGCACTTAAAAACGATGGACGTGCAATACATTAAATCAAATTAAATCAACATACATGTGTAATACACTGCAGATAAGTTACACTACAACAGTTAACTTAATTGAAGAATCCTAACCTCTTATTTGTAAAGATCTATAAATCTAATAGTTGTATCATTGGTTCCTAGTACATCTAAACCCGTACCCACTTTTTAGACTGTTTAGTATCAATTTGCCGTGTATGCAAATTTTCAATGATTTTTTATTGCACGCGTCTCAAACATCCCTCACAAAAAGGTCATCAAAGTATTTCTTTTAGGCCTATTTGGAACGCGGTTTTCATGCTAAAAGTTCTTGCTCTGGAGAGCTAGGTGAGGCCCACTGTAGTATTTGAGAGAAATGTATTTGTTCATCCATTTTGTGAGATCATTTTATGACATCAACAAAAATATAAGCTGGATCCAAGACTCAAACGGGCCACACGAAAGGAAATACTAGGGAATGAATAACCACGGTTGAAATATTAGCATGGCCATGAAAGTATTGTATCAAGCTAAGTTTTTTGTATTTTCAGCTGACCCGAGTGGGATTAACCTTATAAAAGGCTTGGATGGCATATAAACATGTGGAGCCCAAGCAAGTTTCAACATTAATAATTTATTTCCCAGTTTTTCCTCTAGTGTGGCCCACTTGAGTCTTGCATCTGGTGTTGGGATTTGTGCTGCGTAATCACACAGATATGGATCTAGGATATCAATCCAAGAGTACCAAGCAATTATATATAAGATAACACAAAGATTTAATATGGAAAACCCTTTCGGAAAAAAATCACGGCACAAAGTAACAGATCTTCACTATGAAAATAGAAATTACAAAGAGAAAAACTTACCCGATTCAAACAAGCTTGAATCTCACCCTTGCTATATCCTTTGATAACGCTAGAACCCTTTTATAAACCCTTGGAATATCTTTCAGAAGCCTTGAAATATCTTAGAATGGCCTTAGGGACTCCTATTCATAGATGGGGAGCTTCCACTTACGCACATCCCTATAAACCACCTCAAATTTATGTAGTCCGCGCACAAACCGCGCATCGTCTGCATAACCCTCGATTAATCGAACCAGGTCTTCGACCAGTCGAAAGGACCTTTGACTAGTTGAGCTAATCCCTCGACTGGTCGAGGATCTCAGACTCCAAGATTGAAAACATCTTTTTATTAACAATCTCCACCATGTCTTCAATCTTTAACCGTGTAGCTTCTTGACCTCTTCTCTTATCTCTGCATTACATCACAGCTTCAAGCAATGCTTCTCGTGCCCACTCCGTCATTCTTTTATGCCATTGCCAAGCCCAGAGAAGTTGCGTAGAACTTGAACTTCTCTGTATGAATGACCTTGGTGAGCATGTCCATCGGATTCACGCTAGTGTGAATCTTTTTTAATATTATGCCTCATTCCTCAAGCACCTATCAGATAAAGTGGTAACGAACAACAATGTGTTTAATTAGTACATGAATGATAAACAAAATTTTTAGCCAAATTGATAACGCTCTAGCTATGATAATTAACTAGCATGACCTCCTGCTGAAGTTTCAACTAACTTATAATGCCTCTTAACCAAATACATTGCTTAAACGCTTCCGTCATTGTTATATACTCTGCTTCGGTTGTGGAAAGAGCTACTATGGGCTGAAGCTTCGACATCCAATTAATTGCTCCACTTGATAGTACAAACAAGTATCCTGAAGTAGATTTCCGGGAATCCACATTGCCTGCGTAGTCTGAATCCATATACCCTACCAACTTTGCCCCTGTCTTTTCAAAAGTAAAGACATAGTCTTTTGTACATTGAATGTATCGAGGTAGCCATTTCACCGCTTCTCAATGTTGCTTGCTGGGGTTTGACATGTATTTACTCACAATATCGACTACCTGTGAAATATTTGGTCTCGTACAGACCATGACATATATTAAATTGTTAATCTCATTCGAATAAGGCACATGAGACATAACCTGTTTTTCCTCATTTGATTTAAGACATTGTTTTGAGGAAAGCTTAAACTGAGCCGCGTGGGGAATGCTCACCGGCTTTGCCTGGTCCATCTTATACTTGATCAACACCTTTTTAAGGTATTTTGCTTGTATAACTAAAGTCTACTCCTCTTCCTGTCTCAATAAATATCTATGTCGAGAACCCTCTTTGCAGCTCTCAGATCTTTCATCTCGAATGTCCCTGATAACTGAGTCTTCAGTACATCGATTTCAGCCATATCATCACTAGTGATCAATATATATATCATCAACATACAATACTATGATGATAAATTTTTCATCACTCAGTGTCTTATAATAAACATAGTGAACATATTCACTCCGAGTAAATTTCTGACTCAACATGAAAGAATCAAATTTTTTATACCACTACATAGCGACTGTTTCAGGCCGTACAATGACCTCATTAACTTGCAAACGTTTTTCTCTACCCCTTTAACTTCGTATCCCTCTGGTTGCTTCATGAAAATCTGCTCTTCCAACTCCCCGTGCAGGAATTCAGTCTTGACATTCATTTGTTCCAGCTCGAGATCGTACTGGGCAACCAGTGCCAACATGAATCTGATAGACACTTGTTATATCGTCGGTGTGAATATTTTTGAGAAGTTGATCCCTTCTCTCTGAGTATGACCCTTCGCCACCAGCCTCGCTCTGTATCTATAATATATCCTTTTGAAGATTCATTTGCATCCAACCGCTTTTCAGTCCACTGGAAGCTCTACCAACTTCTATGTGTTGATCTGGTACAACGAGTCTATCACATCATCTACAGTCATCTTCCACCACTCAGCACTAAGTTCACTTAGAGTCATCTGAATAGAAGACGGATCCTCCTCGTCTATAACGAGAGTATATGTGATATTGGAGTTGTCCATGTACTTCGCTGATAACTTGCGATTTATGTGGTGTGATTCTTCTCACAGGTGGCTGCTCCACCTGCTCTATATCTCTGTCCGTGCGTCTCAGCCTTTATTCCCTGCTCGCTCATGTGGCCATGCCTAGCATGCCATACACATGTAGAGGTGAAATCCTCTACAGCCACTGCAGCTCCACCTGTTGAAGTGCTCCCCATGAACTTGTAAAGATTACTGAGTCGTTGCGCTTTCATGATTACCCGTGCCCCCTTATATACTTTAAGGGAACCATCAATACCAGTGAACTTGTAACCTATTGCCTCAAGTACACCAAGAGAAATCAGATTCTTCTTCATGTCAAGAATGTGTCTCACATCAGTCAGGATACGCTCTGTCCCATCAAACATCTTGATGTGCATCGTACCAACAACAACAACATTATAGGTAACGTCATTGCCCATAAACACTTGTCCACCATCGCACTCTCTGTAGCTGGTGAACCAACTCTGATGAGGAGTCATGTGAAAATATGCCCTTGTGTCAGAATCTATTCACCCTTACGATCATTGTATGAGCGTTTGCTCGTTGACATAGACAAGACATCACCATCACATCCACTCGATCCATCTGACGTGGTAGCATTGGCCTCCCTATATGAAGCATCAGATTCTTCTCTATTAAATTTAGGATTTGCACAATCCTTCTTCATGTGTCCTTCCATCCCACAATTCCAGTACTTTATTTTACCTTTGCCATTACCCTTTGATTCGGATCTAGAACTTGAAGATCACGTACCTTATTTAGAATTCCTACCCCTCGTAAACAGTGCATCAGAAGATGTCCCCATGTCGCCGTTTAGCTTTCTCATGGCCTTCCCTTGAAAGGCTTAAATAACGGTGTCGACACTCAGGGTTTTATTTGTGGTGCACATTGTGCCCTTAAATGACTCATACGATACCGGAAGAGAATTCAGCAATGTACATGCTTGTTTCTCAGCTTTCATCACTTCCTCCATATCCAACAATTTGCAGACCGATTTAGTAAAGTTACTGATGTGGGCCTCCAGATCTCCACCCTTTGCCATCTTGAAGTTATACCACTGCCGCTTCAAGTGTAGGTGATTCTCAGAGAATTTTTTCACGTAGACATCCTCTAACTTCGCTCATAACTTAACCGCAGTTTTCTCCCTGATGACATTGTAGAGAACTTCGTCCATGAGACATAAATGGATCGAGGATAAGGCCTTCTTATCAAGGGTATTCCAATCATCATCAGTCATAGTAGTAGACTTTCGCTCCTCAAGAGCACCATCTTCACCTTGCTTGATTAAGGAACTGATCATCTTGATATTCCTTAACTTAAAGTTATTTTTCTCTGAGTACTTATTAATATCATACCTAGTACTTTCCATTATTGCTAATCCTGCAAATTTAGATCTGTGCCCCAACGATAGCTCTGATACTACTTGTCGGGATTTGTACTGCGGAATCACATAGATATGGATCTAGGATAGCAATCCAAGAGCACCTAGCAATCACAAGAGAACATAAGGCTTGTTTGATTTTAAGGGAATTGAGAAATACCCTTGAAAAAGTTCATTATTTGCATTTTCCCTGTTTGGATTTTCAAATGCAATTCCGCCTCGAAAATTGGTCTGAAAAAGTTGACTTGCATTTGTGGACCCCACTGTGATGTATATGACATATCAACACCATCCATCTATTTTATTAGAAGATTTTAGGGCCTAAGTCCAAAATTGATAAGGGATAAACACAAATATCAGCTTCACCCAAAACATCTAAGCGCCACAAAATTTTTATATGGCAAACATTAAATTTCCACTGTTTCCTATGGTGTGGTCCACTGGAGCTTTGGATCTGCCTCATTTTTGAGTTCATGGCCTAAATGAGGCTGACATACAGGATGAGCGATATTGATACATCATGTACATCACAGTGGGCCATAT
The DNA here is from genome assembly GCA_030180095.1 of Magnolia changhungtana. Taxonomy (NCBI): domain Eukaryota; kingdom Viridiplantae; phylum Streptophyta; class Magnoliopsida; order Magnoliales; family Magnoliaceae; genus Magnolia; species Magnolia changhungtana. The sequence continues at coordinate 6,531,005 of JASAUF010000620.1, read as the reverse complement.
ATTCCTTTCACAACCATCCTCGATTTTAATGCCAAAAGGTTACGCCGTTGACATCAGCGCATAGGAAACGAGGGGCAATTCCTCGGTAAGTAATTATTACTTATTTCCCAGGTAATTCCCATTTACTCCACAAATCAAACAAGAAAATAAAGATTTAACGTGGAAAACACTTTCAGGAAAAAACCACGGCACAAAGTAATAGATCTTCACTATGAAAATAAAAATTACAAAGAGAAAAAGACTTACTCAATTCAAACAAGATTGAATCTCACCCTTGCTACACCCTTTGATAACCCTAAAACCATTTAAAAAACCCTTGGAATATATTTAGGAAGCCTTGGAATACATTTAGAAAGCCTTGAAATATTTTAGAATGGCCCTGGGGACTCCTATTTATAGATGAGAAAAGTCTCATTTATGTACATCCCTAGAAACTGCCTCAAATTTATGCAGTCCACACACAAACCGTGCATCGTCTGTGTGATCCTCGACTAGCTGAGTCAGGTCTTCGACTAGTCGACGGGACCTTTGACTAGTCGAGTCAATCCCTCGACTAGTCGAGGATCTCTAAATCCAAGATTGGAGACATCTTTTTAACAACATCTGGCTATTTTTACTTTTTTTTTTTTGGTCAAATGTCCTTAAATGAGCTCGAAAAACAAATGAATGGGGTGGATTCCTCACAAACATCACAGTGGGCCTCACCTAACTTCCCAGTGAAGGAACGTCTTCCGATAATGCAAAAGTGATTTTCAATCAACTCCAAGAGCACCATTCAAATATAAAGTACCCTAGATTTCATTTTCAGATTCTTACTCAGGCAGTAAGTGGAAATCTCATCTCTCGCAATGATAGCCGCATATCTTATGCGTGAAAATTTAATTATAAAAATTGCAATAATTGCAATCTACCATTTAGATGTAGCCACATTTCCTATGCCTAGCCTCTTCTATTTAGCTTTCATGCACAGAAAAATGGACACCGGTTGGCTTGTGATCCCAATCAACACCACCAACAGCCAGCTGGCTGGTATCAAAGCTCTGTAGACTCCACCATGACATATGTTTTATCCAAACCGTACGTCCATCCATTTTTCTATCTTCTTTTAGAGCTTGAGCCAAAAATGAAGTCGATCCAAAGATCAAGTGGACCACACTGTAGGAAATGGTGGGGATTGAAATCCAAGCATTCAAAACTTATTAGGGCCCACCAAAAGATTTATTTGCCATCCAACTTGTTAATAAAGTCACCTAATCCTGGATGAAGGGAAACATGAGTATTAGCTTAATCCAAAACTTATGTGGCTCTCAGGAAGTTTTCAACAGTAAGCATTCAATTCCCACCATAATTTCCTGCAGTGTGGTTCCCTTGAGTCCTGGATCTGCTTCATTTTTAATACCGACCTAGAAAAATGGATGGATAGTACATCATGATGGGGCCCACAGAACTTTGACACCAGCTAGCTGGCTGGTGTTGGGGCCCCAGAAAATTGAGAACGACTATGGTTGCACCGGAGAAAATCCTAGTGGCAAGTTTTCATCAGGTGGGCCCAACTACGGATTAGACATAAAGAAAGGTCACACTCATCGTAACCTCCAACCAGTGGCCTACATATGGATGGATGGAAACAAATCTTGAGCATCCATCCACTTCTTAGCAAGGTCATCTAATAAAAAATGAATAGGAGTGCACATCGCATCTCTCTCAGCCCTTCGAAACGGGCTGGTAGGGTCCATGGAATCGAAATATGATACAGCCCTCGTTCCACCATACATGTAACAGTAGGATGTATCGTTCTACCGTCCATCCACTGCACGATATCATGGATGGAGGACCGTTCAAAAAAGAATCACATCCCTCCATGAATGTAAGAATGTTTCAATTTTTCTACACTATCCAGTTGTAGACTACAGATTGAATGGATTGGATCATTTGATCGCTAAGATTTTACACCATTTGACATCCGCCTCTGGTGTACTTACATGGACGGTCCTGATTTTTACATCTCTACATAAGGGAACCTGACTGGGCGAGGCTGAGGAAACGGAAGCGGATTGGGTACACGCCCCGGCCTCACCCAACACAGTGCCGCCCACCTTGATGTATGTTTTCTATATCCACTCCATCCATCCGTTTTTCCAGATAAATTTAGGGCATGAACCCAGAAATGAAGAAAATTCAAACCTCGGGTGGACCATGCTATAGGAAACAGTGGTGATTAAATGTTCTACCATTAAAAACTTCCCAGGCCCCCCTTAAATGTTTATTTTCCACCCAACCTGTTGAAAAGATCACATCAACCCGGATTAAGGGAAAAAGCAAATATCAGCTTGATCCAAAACTTACGTGACCGATTAATGGTCATTCACAACTGTTTCCTATTGTATGGTCCACCTAAGTATTGGATCTGCTTCATTTTTGGGCTCATGCCCTGAAATGATCTGAAAAAACGGATGGACGGCATGGATATAGAATATACACATCAGGGCGGGTGTTCCCTTGGTTTCACCCAATCCGGTCAGGGAAAACAGCTGGAGTCATACTTGCAACCATGGGACCCACCTTATCTAGAGTGCGACGCGTCATCTTGTTTTGGTGCGCCACCATACTACTACCTATTTTCGTCGTACTTGGTTGCGTGTGATGAAGGATGATACGGTGTAGCCGGAAGAACCAGAATAAAGATCAATCACGCAGCAGTATAGGCCGACATAGCACATTATTCGGGACCGTCCATATAGTGGGTCCTATCATTGATGGCCCATGTTTAAAAAATCACGTCCATCAGACAATTCTATCCATCTCTTATCTTCACTTTCCTGTGATGAACGCTGCCCCGTTAATTTTTTGGTTTCCACCGTTGATTTGAAGGCCAGCAATCAGATGGCTAGAACCTAATTTACTTTTAGTTTTGAAACAGGCACCATCACGACAGAGAAACCTAGATAGACGCTCCCAAATGATAATTTACGATCCCACGCGTACAAGCTAATACTATACAGATATAGCTCTACCATAATCCAGCGTTCTACCGCACCATTCACAACTTGCAGTTGAAAAATACCCATAGTAGCGACATGAGGAATCGTACCGATCCCTATTGCTATTCGATTGGCTGGAATTTCCACGATGCTGATGTGCTGAATGCAACGTGCTTTGAGATTTAAAGCTTGGAAAGGTGCATTGCATTGCAAGTGGAATTAATACCATTATTTCACAGTTGCTATATGTCTCCAAATATCATGGTATTTTAACCATCCAATTCCCCATTTTGGGATCGATTTCATTTTTTAAAGTATCGTTTTATGTAAAGCCAGCATTTAGTGGAACTGGAATTATGATCAATGGACTAGTTTTCACAACTGATATTGGTCACTCATATTCATATGCAATGAGTATCATGTGTAAAAGAGGTAAATGGATGGACAACCTGATTAAAACACATTCAAATATTTAAATTAATCTAATGCTCCTTATCAATTTCAAACACCTAATGAAATTCATATATCATCAAATACAATTTAACAATACCTAATTCTGTAAGGGTGAGGCCTTAGATTTTAAGGTGATTTTTAATGAGATAGCTTTCATGGTCTACAAACTTCTAGTATATGTAAGGCATTCATGACCTAGAAAAGGATGCGAGGTCGAGTACAGTCTTCCACGGGGAGTAACGGTTCCGAATCCAGGAAATTTATCTAAACTCCTCACAAAGAAACCTTGAATCTACGAGAAGAAGAAAATAGAAATAACTTAAAGAAATTCGAAGTAATTTGATTAATGATGAAATATGAGATTACACTCTTTTAAATAGGAATACTAAGTCTTGTAAGAAGTTTTAGAATTAAACTACAACTAAAATTAGTAGAATTCGCGACTTACTAAAATTAGCAAACTTTTATTTATTGACAGTCGTGATTCCTAAACATTGTTGTTCTAATTATTCTAAGCATTTTTCATGTTGGGCGCAACTCCTAGAGCCAAACGAATGAAGAGTTATACTTAAAGTATAACTTACTATAAATAGTAAAAATGAAACTAAAACATGAATTCGACCGTTAAACTAATGGTATTTCACAAATTCTGCGTGGTCAACCTAGCTATGCCAGGTTGGGTAGCTAAAGTAGCTTGTCCTATCCCAAAATCATATATGGTTTGTCTGATAGCTCATTTTGGTTTGCCCAATAAGTATGTTTTAAGTTATGATGGTCCATATCACTTCTGTTATTGACCTGGCTTTTTTTGATCCATTTTGGCCATGACACTGTCGCTGACCCACTCTACATCAAGCATCTAACATTGTTCTTCTAATTATTCTAAACATTTTTCACATTGGGCGCAACTCCTAGAGCTGAACGAATGAAGAGTTATACTTAAAGTAAAACTTACTATAAATAGTAAAAATGAAACTAAAACATGAATACGACCGTTAAACTAATGGTATTTCACAAATTCTGCGTGGTCAACCTAGCTATGCCAGGTTGGGTAGCTAAAGTAGCTTGTCCTATCCCAAAATCATATATGGTTTGTCTGATAGCTCATTTTGGTTTACCTGATAAGTCTATTTTAAGTTTTGATGGTCCATATCACTTCTGTCATTGATCTAGCCTTTTCTGATCCATTTTGGCCATGACACTGTCTGTGACCCACTCTACATCAAGCATCTAACTTGTCCGCCTGTTGGCCTTACTGTCAAAGCCACATGCCTTAAAATCCAGACTGATCCAACCATTAGGAGACAACCAACCATTAGGAGACAACCAAGTGGCCTGGTTTTGATGCTTTTTAACGGTTGCTGATTATGTTTCGTGGGGCTTACACATGTTGCATACGTGCCATCCAACCTGTGACTTGCTGGCCCCATAGAGATAATGGGATACCCAAAAAATCCTTCCCTTTAAAATCAGTCGGTGGGCCAAACTATATAAATAATGGAAAACCATCCAAAAGCCCAGAGATTAAGTTGGTGGCCCTTATGATTGCTGGATCAACCTCATTTTTTGGACGTCTAACTTTAAAACAGGGCTACCATCTATATACAAGGCTTATGGGCCCCACAGTACCTGGGATTAAAAAGAGCCATTGGCAAACAACCTCAATCTACCAATGGGAACGCACCTTTTTCTTTCCAAAAGTAGCAAACGCGTAGTCGCATGAGAGATCATTGTCCTGCCATTCCACCATCTTGCGTACGAATTTAACCACAAGGATCATTTTTTTGACAGATACAACCCATCTTTGCAGTTTTTACTTATTCTAGAAATTCTGTGGACCGGTCCACTGGGGCGTGCATAAGCCATTCTTACTTTAAGGTGGGCCCGCCATAAAAATTGGATGACCCAAAAATCATGATGATCCAACTATTATACAGGCCATCACATGAATGTGGAGGTTTTTAGATATTTACCCACTGTTTTCTATTATATGGCCACCTAAAAATCATAACAGGTCCACTGCAAAAATATAATAATAATAATAATAATAGACAACCATTCCGAAACTTTTAATTTTACCCTGTGGCTCACATGATGGTTGGATTAGACTGATTTTGGAGCATTTATCTTTTGTGAAGATGATGGAGAAGTTCCATGTCAACCTCTTGCTCCAGTGGTAGACTCTTAGGAGGTTCAAGACCTGGTCAAGGGTTCAAGCACCCAGTGTTGAAATCCCGCTAAGGCGTGAGTGTGTGGTGGTGTGTGTGCATGTGTTTATATATATAATAATAATAATAATAATAATAATAATAATAAAAATAAATAAATAAATAATTAACCATACCTTGGTGGACCAATGTGTAGCACTTGCAATACAAACTTATCCCACAAGGACTATGAAGTCAAAAAAGAAAAAAGTCATCACCGACGGTCACTCCCATCTTTCTACGTGCGTGTCCTGAGCCATACAAAAGGTGGGCCCCACCGTGACCATCACAGGCCTAGAAAACCATGCCGATGCACTAATTAGGGGGCCACAGCCCTTCTTTGAGTAAGACCGCTTCCACTTATTCTGACTGTGTAGCCTGCCTGATGACTGGACCAGAGCTCGATCTTCTTTTTTCTTTTTCCCTCTTTTTTTTTTTTTTTTTCTTTTTCAATTACCAGGTTATGTTTATGGTGGGCCCCACCTCATGCATAAGTTGGGTATCCAACGGGAGTGGCACATTTGCGGGAAAGAAGCAACCTGCTGTAGGTGATAGATTCTGAAAAAAAAAAAAAACCAACAACAAAAACAAGAAGAAGAAAGAAAAAAGCAGTTTTCTCTGAATAATTTACTAAATAATATAAAACTAAAAAAAGTTAAGCATCCATCAAGCACCGTAAATCGAAAACCCAGCGACTGCAAAAGATGTAGAAAGAATGTGGTGCACCAAGCACCAAAATATTACCATATATTAATGGGATTTTTACCTCAAAATTCCTCAAGCAATTGGATTTTATCAAATAATGCCTCTAAGATTAGAAAGTACATATAGTTGCTTGTTTAGGGTACTTGAAATTACAAAAAACGCTTTCATTTAATATTTTATTATTATTACTTTTTTTAAGTAATGAATCTCAAGACTGGTGGGGCCATTGGGTATGTGTATATAATGGACATAGATTGGATACTCAGGACCTACCTAGAAACCAAAGGTCCTGTTAGGGGCTCTATGGGCCACAGTGTTATATATGTTTTATCCATGCCAGATTGAAGGATCAAGTGGACCATACCATTTGAAGCAATGGGCATTGAATTCCTTGGTATTGAAAACTACATAAGATTTTTAGTCCTTTGCTCTACCTGTTGAGCTATTGTGATATTTATTTGTCATTTAATCTATTCATAAGGTCACGTTAACTTATATGATAGTAAAACATATATATTAGCTTAATCGAAGACTTCTATACTCTTTAAGAAGTTCTTTTAAGAAGTTCTCGACAGTAGACTTCTATACGTTCTCACGGTAGGCTTTAATACCTACTGTTTATTGTGGTGTGGTCTACTTGAGTCTTTAATTGGCACTCTTCTAAGCTTATGACCTAAAATGATATGTCAAAATGGATGAACAATTTAAATAAAACATATACATCACGATGGGCACCATAAAGCTTATGACAAAATCATCAATCTCTAGATAGGTCCTGCTTTGGTATTGTTGTTGTTCAAATCTAGTCGATCATGCTTCACCTCTTGCGGGCCACTAAGTACTTTCAAATGAATGAAGAACAAGGAAACACTAGGAGCATCGGTTGAGGCCAAGGACCTTTTGATGCTTAAGTTACACGTATGGACTCACAGTAAGTATAGCATAATTGGAATAGTTGTGTATCTTTTTTTCAAAAAGAAGATAATGTATTTATAAGTGCTCTTAGATAATTTCTGTATCCGAGTATATCTTTCCGATATGCTAGAGAGGCTCGTATAAGAATTGGAATTTGTTATTGAATATTTTTCTAATTATGTCTCAATTAGCGTGATCTTTGGTTGAGACTTCACTAGGGAATTCCATCCATATACAGTGCAAGATTCTCTCTGGATGTTTCTGTTCTGAGCTCGATGTTGAGGTCAGCATCTGATCTTGAGATTGGATCAAAGGTCGAGGTTGAAGTCGATAGTCGAAGTCGTCGTCTGAAGTTGAGGTGAAGGTTGTTGTCCGTGGTTGGGATTGGTGCTTGTAGTCGGGATTTGTAGATCCGTTGACGAGTCTCATTTTCAATCGGTTTAACTATTTCAGCTCGAACATTGAGTCTCTTTACTCAGCTCATTTCATTTGATAGTTCCAAGAATTTGTTTTGATAATTTTTTTTACCACGTGCCTCATACATCAAGTCAGCTCGATTTTACCCATAACAAGTATGGTACTGAATCTATGCCCATATATAACATCCAACCTGTTATGCACCACACCATGCTTATAAAACAAATAAACCATTAGGTGACAACACCATGATGCATAGCTCAAGTGGTAGATTGAGTGAAAGATACCTCCTTTCAACACTGAGGTCTTGGTATCAAGTCCCTAGTGAGGGTGGCTAACAATGGGTGTACTAACAAGCTAACAAAATAACAACAATAATAATAATAAACCATCCGGTCAATCGGATAATCAAATGGGTTATAATTGAATAGGGATATTTTGAACAGTGTATATTATCTTTTATCCATTTGGCTTGTCTTATAATTGGATCCGCCATATTTTTAATTCGTCTAAAAATAATAATGTTGTGCACATTTTAAATTGATTAGATATAAGACACACATCACATAGGTCCACAGCTTTCCGTTTTCACTTTATTATAAAGAAAAAGTAAAGGAGGACAGTAATATAATTTACTCTCTTTAAAAAGAACTGTCTATACTAAGTGAATGTTGTCATCCTCTGATTGAGATTTGTTTGACTGCTATGAAAATCAGTCTGGTTTTATCGGCCACTACTAAATGCCGAAACAAGTGGGTTCGCTATCCAGTACCATCCAATTCATGATTGAACAGTTGATGATCCGCACAGGACATATTTTCACATGTGCCGAAGTTAACTTCTCAAGAGTGTTTGCATCACACCAAGATCACTTGGGACAAGATCATGGTGATAGATCACCAGCATTGTTCATATGGTGGTGACCCATCCACTGCATGCACGTATGGAAGTCTGGAACTTCCAAATCGTGGGGCCAATCATCAAAATGTGCCCATTAAGCGACGGTTAAAAATGAAACAGTCATCTGTACAAATTCATCGAACCCAGTCTGATGGTTAAAGTCATCTGATCAGTCTGATTATTGGGCCACGCTCCATTAACAACGGGGCAACTATTTGGATGGTCCATAATACATCTATACCACGTGTGTTGTGGATGTGTAACTAAGAAAATGGTCCCGAATTCTTTACATCACCTATTGTATGTCGTTCGTACGACATCTGACTCCATGGGGCCCGACGAGTTGTGTATGTGACATCGATCCCGTTCATCAGGTGTGCCCATCGATTTAATGAGCTGTGACCAAAAAACATTCAGAACACAAATTAGGTTAGCCACACCACAGGGAACAATGAGGAAACGCTAGACATAATTTGTGTGGGGCACACCATGGTGTGTGTATTCCATCTAACTGATTCATCGGGTGTTCTCACTAGGATGAAGATCTATCACTATGAACAGCCTGATCCGAAACTAAGGTGGGTCACACTGCTTGAACTTAGGTTTAGGCGTCATTGACATTGTTCCTTTTGTGTGGTCCAGATGACTTCTGAATCAGGCTTGTATTTGGACTGTACGGTGAAAATTAGAAATGAGACTTGATTGACAGAATGGATATCAAAATAACAACGGGGTGGGACCCACAGGTCTTGAGTGTTTGTACCAGCTGTGTACACCTAAGGATTCCTGTCTTTAGAAAATGGTAGTGAATTCCTTGCACGTACCCGAACGTCTGTTGTCAGGACGAGTTGTGTAGCCCGATGGAGCCCACATGCAGAGATGATCAGATAATCAGAATCGTCCATCCTCTCAGGGCTCTCTTGAATAAGCACTGGTCCACTGATCACGATGTGAGAAAGATTCCGATATTTGAATTATGCAGTTGAATGCTTACGATCGCATTGTTCACCCATACTCCGGCCCGTCACCTTTTCAATTGTCCACGTTCAGATGTAGTAACTTTCTTTCTTTGGCTTTTCCAAGTGACCATCAAGAATATCGGTTGCAATTATTGGATTTGGACCATCTCCGCATGTGGGGCCCACGCATGTGAGGCCCAATGGCCCTACATGCTGGTGATCCTCAGTGCCAGCACAGGCAAACAAAGTTCTTTTAAGGACTTGTTTGGTAATTTCACAGGAATTCGTTTTGTGTCCGTTGCGACTGAAGATCCAGCATGTGTTGCCATCTACTGGGCCTCACATCATCAGTGGTTCCCTGATCAGAACCGTCTATGTTGTGTACTCCATGTTAAAATGATTATCATAAGCAAATAACTCTGAATGGATGACAGTAACCATCCCTATCTTTAGATGCTTTTATAACAACGCAAAAAAAAAAAAAAAACATGTGCGATGGCTTGCATTAATCTCTATAAAGGTTAGGATCATTACTAAAGTTTGATTATAGATAATAGCTAATTCCTCGTAGGAATGAGAATATAGTCGGTTCAAATCATCGGACCATCTCAGCATGTGGGCCCCAGTGGATGGCCAGAGGCTAATTCCTGAATCGCGACAGATGCAAAACCAACTCTTTTCACAGAAAAGTTATAACCATGATTTCGGCGAGTCCCGCAAACGTTGGCATTTTCCGCAAGTCATCGACCGAAATACAGTTGGGAGGAAAGGGGTTGAAGTCACAGTAAAACTCTGTTGTCCTTCATAACTCATGTAGCATCCTCGACCCGACGCTGTGCATAGATTATACTCGGGTTTTCAATCCTGAAAAAGGAATTCTCGTTCCTGTCATCCAGACCGTCGATTCACTGCGCTTCGTTCTTGATGGACTATATCTTGAAATCGAATCCATAGAAAGATTCTTAATTTCACAATTTCTGGATTGCTAATAGACGGTTAGGAAGAGAAATACATCAAATATCCACGCTTAGCTGACGAAATAGCTTATGTTGGTTGAAAGACACAGATTAACGGTCGAGATTACGGAAAAATGGATCTTTCTAGACAGGACTGAACACTCCAGTGACATTGTGAAAAGCGCCGCGCGTTGAGGATTTCGTCTACGTCATCCAATAACCGACAGTGTAAAAAATAGTGGTGAAATGATCGTATACAGCGGCTGCATGTGAACTTTAAATCGGTCCATCTTATCGTATACTTAGAATATCTGATCCGTTAAAAAGGTGGACCACGTCATAATGATCTAATAAAATTAGACCGATCAACATATTGGATGGTTAAAAGCACCAAATTAATAATGATTCATCGCAACAGCTTTGAATGAGTTTGATGGTCTGTCCCGTTTGATGTATTGATCAGCATGATTTTCATTTCAGATTATAAAAATGGTGTAGCCCACCGTTTTCACTGATAAGATGTTATTTATATGTTACACTTTGTTGGGAAAGAGATAGCTGTACTGAAATTGACATACAGCAGCTGTATGTAATTATTTCACAAAGGAGTCGGCAGATTTAAACAAAGCTAAGCTCACGTTAAGTTCTATTTTTAATAATATTATTATTAAAGTGTAAGCTGACGTTGCTCTTTCACGGAAGAATTGTGATTCAACCAGGGCCCTCATGTGAGGGGTTGATACGTGTCAGATATCACTGCGACAGCACGTGTAAGAGATCTGGATCATTCATCAGGTAGGGTGCAGTACTGAACATGTCCTGGACCAAAATAATGTTGGTGCTCTGATTGGTCAGCTCAAACTTCCTCTGAGAAAATGGCGGACTGAAAAAAGAGTTCAACGGTGTAAATTCGTCAACGATGCGTGGCTTAATTGATGAGTATGTTGGAATATTTGGTTAAATCATATATATTATTAAAATTGAGAATAAAATAATAATAATAATAATAAATTTTAAGATAGAAGATTTATTGAATTGGGACGAGGTGTGACGTGAGTCAATCCACCTGAAGGATTATATGCGGTGATCCAAGTATAAATAAAGTTCTGCGAGTACTCATACATACATACCAACGTGAGTACATCCGCACCTGCATCGACTCACACATATTCAACTCGGCACGTGTGCGCATATGTAGTTAATGGCATAAATTAGAAATATTGGCACAACCTCTCCACATGACCAAATCCCCATACCTCTGAATGAGACTCAATTCTCAAGGCACAAGCCCTATCTTATATAAAAGAAGATTTTCTTTGATAAATTTGATGTGGGATAACCCACAACTAAAAAGCATAAAACATTTTAAATGTGAAGGGAAAAAAAAATTTTAATTTTAATTTTAATATAAATTTTGAAACAAAATACAACATGAGAGATTTTTGGTATATGGCATGTTCATGACCTGCGCTACTGGTAGATGACCCCAAATGGCTAACACATACAACAATCTTCTCCTATTTATTATTATTTTTTTTTCCAGACCCAAAGATAACTTTAATAAGCTGCTAAGCTAATAACCATCAAATCACAACCACCGGAGCAAGAGCGAGGACCCATAGGTGGTGAAATCCCATTAAGGCGTGAGTGTATGGTGGTGTGTGCGCGTGTTATAAAAAAAATAATAATAATAAAATGCTCATCACCGTGGAAATCGGATTGGTACTTAGTTACTCAGTATCCTCTTATCGTACTCAGTAAACTCTGTTGGGCCCACCGTGAATGTATCTGGTCTATCCATCCCTTCCATTCATTTTTTCATCTCATTTTAAGGGTTGAGACTAACATTTAAGCATACCCAAAGATCAAGTGGACCATACCATAGAAAACAGTTGAAATAATGACTTCCACCGTTTAAACCTTTCTAGGACCCACAGTGATGTTTATATCTCATCCAACCTGTTAATAAGATCACACAGACATGAATTAAGGGAAAATACAAATACAAGCTTGATCCAAAACTTCTGTGACCCCCCAAGAAATTTTCAACGGTAGATGTTCAATTCACACTGCTTCTATAGTGTGGACTACTTGAGGTTTGGATATACTTTATTTTTAGGCTCAAGCCCTAAAATTATCTGGTAAAATGAATGGACGGAGTAGATAAAATACATAAATCATGGTGGACCCCATAGAGTTTACTCAGTACGCAATCCGCTTCCATCACCGTGTGTTTGGACATTAGGATATTGTTGCTGTTGAAGATCAACACCGACTGGTTACTTCTCATGTGCATGGGCTTCCCTTCAACCGTGTGTAACTTCTTAGCTTTTCCACAACATTTAGGTACTTTAGTCGGTGGTAGATAATGAGATGCCACGTGGTTCCCACATTAGTAGGCATGTAGTCCAATGATCCAAGCCCTTCATACTGTGGATACTGTTCTTGGTGGACGACCAACATACACTAATTCTTAATGGATGATCTTTAGCTCTATCATCCTAAGTAGCTGTCACTTCATTAGTCTTATTTCAGAAGGCGTACATTGTTCCGCAGCTATATATTGATGATCAGACTGATGGATTTGGAAGCGATATTCTAGGAATTTATACCATCCATGAGTAAGGACCCACTTGTTTTAGTCATTTTGATTTCGAAAGCTGAATACATGCTGAATAACTCAATATGAGCTATGATGTACTGAGTAAATTTTGTGGAGCCCACCGTAAATGTATGTGATTTATACATGCTGTCCATCCATTTTATCATATCATTTTAGTGCATGATATACACATCTAAGAAATTCCAAAGCTCCAGTAGACCGCACCACAGGAAACAATGGGGATAGTGACATCCACTATTAAAAGATTCCTCGAGCCCACCTTTGTTTATAGTGCCACGCCAGTAGATGAAAGAAAACACAAATATTAAATTAATTCAAAACTTACGTGGCCACCTAGAAGCTGTAAGTGATAAGCTTCAATTAACACTGTTTCCTCTGGTGCGATCCAATTTAGTTTTAGATAATCTATTTTAGGCTAGTGCCCTAAAATTAGGGCTATGAACGACTCAGGCTTAGGTAGGTCTTGGCTCGGATTTTGAACTGTTTTGAGCTGGGCTTATTTAAAATTGTGATTTTAAGGCCTGAACTCAGCTCATTGACACCATTACCTAGAATGAGCTGATAAAAAGGATAGACAGCATGGATAAAACACATACATCATGTGGGCTCCACAGAATTTACTCAGTACGTAATCCACCTCTCTTGATTTTCGGCCCATATGTGATTTACCTCTTGGGTGGGACCCACGTTTTGAGAAGCCAATCGAGCCATAGTCCTTTGGAGAAAGACTTGAGTGGACCACCAAACAGGCCCATTTCTGACTCCCATGTTCTGTCGGCCCAACCTTTCTATTCATGAAACACTTCCCATGAATTTTTGCCAAATTGCAGCCACGAGTTCCTTTTGTATGCTTTCAGCCTCCAGTCTTAATTGTCAAAGTGTGGGCCACATGTATTAATGTAAATGGCCATGCTCGATTGTTGATCTTTTCTTATTTTTTCTTTAACACACGCACACACACCCCCACAATCACGCCGGTCGCCGTGGTGGGATTTCACCACCTATGGATACTCGAATCCTTACCCGGTGTTGAAACTCCGGAGAGTCTACCACCGGAGAAAGAGTAAGGATCCATAAACCTACTGGCAGTATTATTGGGTCAGTACGATTTTGGACCGTTGCTAATCTAAAGTAGTGCCGAGTGGATCAACGGTCCCAATCATCCAACTATCCCTGCACGTGGCTGTACCGCAGCCTATGCAAAAGGTCTCAGGACATACGGACGCATGGGTTTTCAACCCATTAATGCATGCACACCGACACTTCCAACGTAGGCGGGCCAAACCCCAATCGATTACTGCGTCATCTCTTCATATTTTGAAAGGGATGTTTCCTAAGCTTACGAGTGCTTAAAAGGAATTACTAAACACCTAAGCCCATACATAAAAGTGGCACACATGTGAAAGATTCAAGCCATCCATCACATAAATTCCACTGCGTGGATGCCGTTGAGTTTTGTGTTACTTTGTAGTTAGGAGTTGGATTTGCATTTGCTTTATTGGTAACCAAAAAAAAACCAAGTGGGCTATAATTTATTAAGAAAAGATGGACAGCTATAAAATTTGCCTAAGCTTTCTAGAGCCATCCTTCTGTCTTTAACGATGTGCGTTTGATAAATGGACAATTAATTTTTGTGAAAGAGCATTTATATAAACAATGCGACTTAAATAAAGGATGGTCTACATGTCACGACATTTGCCCCCTAGCACATTAGGTGGCAGGTAAAATAGGCTCCATTGTACAAATGTCTGGGGTTAGCAAATCTCTCAGGAGGAGATGGAGAAAACTGATGATGAAGCCTGGTGGCTAACTTTCATGCAGCCCCATCTATCTTACTAACATATCCCAATGTATATGTGTCGTGGGAAAGGACGTGATGAGGTTGATCAGGGTCTTTTTTAGGGGATAGCTATTCTGATTCCATGGAACTCTTTGGACTCCTCACAGAGCTTCCTCGAATCCACGAGGAATAGAAGCATGAATAGTTCCTAATAAATTCGAAATAATTTAATTAATCATTAAAAAAAAAAAAGAATTACAATTCTTTAGATAAGGAGCTCAAATCTAGGATGAAGTTTTAGACTTGAACTCCAACTCAAACACCATAAAAAACATGACTAACCATAAATAGTAAGTTTAGTTTTTATAGACGGCATCTATTTTTATTAGACTTCATGATTTAAGTAAGTGTCCAATTTAGCCCAACCATGTTATTCTCCTAATTTTTCTAAGCCCTTTTCATGTTGGGCTTGACTTCTACAACTCAAATGATTAAAAATTATACGCGAAGTAAAACTTACTATTTATGGTAAAAATGAAACTAAATGGGCCTTTTGACCATCAATATGATGGAATCTTGCAAATCCAACATGGTTATGCTGGGTTGGTTGGCTTAAGTAGGTTCTCTTACTCCAAAATCATATATGATATGTCAAAAAAACTCATCTCGGTTTGCGAGATACGACTGATGTAAGGTTCTAACGGTGCAGATCATTTCCACCTCTGGTCCAAAACATATTGGGCAAGGTGGAAGAACGCTCAACTCACACCATAAATGTATTGGAGTATATTCTAGAATTCGAACACTTGACCCATTCTAATACCATGTTAAATCGTCACTTTCTTTAAAACAAGAGCAGTCAAAGGATGGCACATCAAATGTATGTCATGGGACATTAACACTCTAATAATACTAACAATGAAAGTGGTAGGTAACCATGAGCATCACTTCTATTGAAAATAAAGCTAACCCAAGTATTATATGGGTCACACCTGTGTGTGGAGTCAGACTTTTTCATTGAGTCTGAATATGTAGTCCACCTAATGAGGAATACCAGCCTGAAAATTTTGGCATGGTGGGGATTATTGTTTTCATTGCATGGATGTATTGTACCTATTTTGCATGAACAAGGAGTTTCTTTGCATACTCTCAACAAAAGAGCTTGGGATTGTGAAGGTTCTAGATACCGGTCACAATCTTACATTGATAACATAAATGGTGGAATTTTCTTTACATTCCTGACAATCTTACATTGATAATATAAATGGTGGAATTTTCTTTACATTCCTGACAATCTTACATTGAAAATATAAATGGTGGAATTTTCTTTACATTCCTGAAGGTTTGGGACTAAGAAATGCTGAATAAAATCATTGTTGTGCACTTAATTTGTAAGCATATGCGCCTCATATATGGAAACAAGGGCCGACTTTGCAAGATTAAAGCTTCATCATCATTTATGCCTAATTCCAATTAATTAATGTCTGCCAGACTTCTACATGAATTTTGTTCCATCATTCCACTATCATAGGACAGACTTTCAATTAAATCATACATCATGAAGTCCTTTTTTACCATTTTATCCACATTTTTTCATATCTTCTTCCTATTATTTTAGAGCCTTTAACCTATACTTATGATAAACATAATTCTTGGTCTTTGATGTGCATGATTAAAACCATTTAAGTTTACTTTTCCTTATTTTATTACTTATTAGTGTTATTGCTTCTAAGTTTCCTCAAATGCATTCTTTTCTATTTATTTTTCTCATCACTCATCTATCTCAACACCAGTACTTCAGCTACTCTCATCATATGAATAGATTGTTCTTTAACTGTCCAATATTTTGCCTCATAAAGCATGGCTAATCTTATGGGTAATTTAAAATTTTATCTACACCCAGATCCATTGCTCAAGTGGTAGACTGGGTGAAAGATACCCCGTTTCAATACTGAGGTCTTGGTTCCCTAGTGGGGGTTGCTAACAGTGATGTGTGAACTGACAGTGGGTGTACTAACAAGCTAATCCAAAAAAATAAAAATAAAAATAAAATTTTTATCTTTTCAGTTATTATTATGGTACATGACGATCACATGACTTGATACGTGTATTTCCATTTCTTCCATCAAACTTAAATTTTATTAGTGGGGGTCGCTAACAGTGATGTGTGAACTGACAGTGGGTGTACTAACAAGCTAATCCAAAAAAATAAAAATAAAAATAAAAATTTTATCTTTTCAGTTATTATTATGGTACATGACGATCACATGACTTGATATGTGTATTTCCATTTCTTCCATCAAACTTAAATTTTATTAGCAGCATACTTCTCAATCTCAATCTCTCCACTTTTTTCCACCTATCTTGAATTCTAGTATCAGCATCCTTCTCAATCTCAATCTCTCCGCTTTTTTCCACCTAACTTAAATTCTATTAGCAGCATCCTTCTCAATCTCAATCTCTCCGCACTCAATCTGGGCATGGTGAAGTTAGCAAACTTAAAAACTGCACTCTTGACCGGGTATGACCATCAGGGAGGCTACATGGGCTACATGGCACACGTGCTTGAGATCCTTGCTCCTCACAATAAGGACCCACTGTGGCAGGTAAGATCCTGTATTACCATCAGGTGGGCTATGTAGAAAATACACCGTCCAAGATTCTATCACAAGCAAATCAATCCAGCACAGCAAATCAATCTAGCTCACAACAAAGGATCAACAAGGCAGCTCACACCCTTCGGATTCCAGCTAGCAACAAATCCCTTCCATGTTGATCTGTAACCATATTTAGTTAGGATAATATTTGACTAATTTAAATTGATTCTGTAAAGAGAGAAAATTTGTAAACATGTATATATATATACATTACAAAGCGTAATGAAAATATTCATTCAGCAAAATAATACTGTCTTCATATGCTACATGTGTAGAAATCAAACGGACGCTTAAGAGAATTTGACCAACGGTTCAAATTCAATATCCATAGTACGGGCCATACAATGACAAATCAGATAGATTGTTAAAGTGGTGAAACTATCATGCACGATCCACCAGATGAACGGATTGGATTTCAATGTGACATGTTGCCGCGTGTAAGATGCGAGTAAAAAAATTGCTCGGTCTGCATTCTGCATTATTCTTCAAAGATCCCCTCCTCATGACTGTTTGAACTCCATAATCAACCTACGTTAATTGTGGTCTACAAGGAATGTCACGTCCACTTCTTTTTAAATATTTCCAATTTAAAGGTGGGCCTCTCATGATCGTCACCTAGTACGAAAATCGGGATGATACACTCGTTGGGTGGACCCCACCACTGCACTATCTTCTATCACGGGCTGTCCATTGATATTGACTTTGTTCCCTGCTCTACGTGTTGATAGGGCGGACTACGTGCGACTCCGGATTCAGGTTGGTGCGGCCCTGACTGCGGGGCCCACCTCAATGGATGTGTTGGGATGCAGATTTCCTGCAAGAATCTTTGGCAGGAAGTTCCTAAGCTGGGATGCTAGGTGGGACCATTGTAATGTTTGTGAGAAATCCATATTCTATCCTTCCATTTTGTGAGATCATTTTAATACATACCATTAAATGAGGTGGGAACATTAGGGGAATCAATGGTTAATGTTGAAGCTTTATATGCCATCCAAACTGTTTATAAGGTCATTCTTATTGTGATGAAGTGAAAACACAGAAAAATAGCCTGATCTAAAAATTTTGTGGCTATACAAATGTTTCAACGGTAGTCATTGAATCCCCACTTTTTCCTTCCGTGTAGCCTACTTGAGTTTTGGATACACCTCATTTTTGTGGCATGCATGTTTTACAATGAGCTCGAAAAATGGATGAACTGGGTAGATTTCTCACAAACATTCAGACCAGGAACTTCCTACCTAGCAAATCTCGGTTCGAAGGGTCTTTAGTCATGCCTCACGAAATAGCGAAATTCTTGGGTCATGTCAATGGGTTCAGGAACCACACCATTCTCTGAATCATCACAGCGTACTTCCACATATCCACTAAGAGGAAGGTCTTTTCGTAAATGTAAAATCACAAGAGTTTCAACATGAGGTCATGGGTCCAAGTGCTATGTTAGTGGAGTGCATGTTTGTGAGTGTGTGCGTTCAAATAAAAATAAATAAATAAATATTGGTGTGGATGGGTTGGACATCAGTTTTGCCAGCTCATTTTAGGCAAGGTCCCAAAAACGTCTCTGGCCCCACCATGATGTGTGTGTTATATCCACACCCTTCATATATTCTGTGAGATCATTTTTAGGCATGATCACAGGGGACAATGATGCTCACCATTAAAACCTTCCTAGGGCCATCATATGTTTATTTGACATTCAACTTGTTCATACGGTCACACAAACTTGGATGAAGGGAAAACACCAATATATGCTTGATCCAAAACTTCCGTGGCCCTCAAAAAATTTTCAATGGTAAGTGTTTAATCTCCACTTCTTTCTATGGTGTGGTCCACTTGAGCATTACATCTATCTCATTTTTTTATTTTTTTTAAAATCATGCCCTAAAATGATCTTGCAGAATGGATGCACAGTGTGGATATAATACATACATCATGGTGGGGTCCATAGAACTTGGTGACGTCAACACACCGCACACCATGGGCCGCACATTAGGCAATCTTCTTTCTAAAAACGATCGAATCATATACTCTAAGGCTGTCTATCATTTTTGTTTACTCATTTTTAACTAAACAAATATCCCAAGCTATCCAGGACAACTCATTTTAAGACAAGGTTCCAAGAATGAAGCAGATACGAATCTCAGTGGACCACACAGTCAGGATTGAATTTCCCATAGCTAAAAATTTCCTGAGGCCAATGAAAGTTTTGGATCAAGTTGTTATTTGTGCTTTCCTTCATCCATGTCTATGTGACCTTATAAGGAATTATAGATAGAAAATACATATTACAGGGGACTTGGGAAGTTTTTAATAGTGGGCATTCAATGAACACTGTTTCTGCGACGTGGTTCACATGAGATTTGTTTTTGCTTTACTTCCGAGACTATGCCTTAAAATGAGATGGCAAAGTTGATGGACTAGAGGTGAATATAAACACATACATTGAGGTGGGTCCCATGGTCAGGGCCACACTCACCTGCTGGTTCCGGGGTCACACCTAATCTACATTCATGCTTTAAAAAAAAAAAAAAAAAAACATATGCACTCACACTCAACACACACCCACACACACACACACACCACAATGGGCACTCTAACCCTTGGAAATTTGAACCGTACAAACATACAAACGATTCACATTAGAACTGCGGTTCGTCGGTTCAAGCGCGGAACCATTTGCGAACTGCGATTCGTGAATGGTAGAACTACGGTCCGTGAACAGTGGAACTAGTGGTTCATTTTTTTACCTTATTTGCTCTTTAAAAAAAAGAAAAAAAAAAGAAAGAAATGAGAGCAGTTTTTGTTGTTAACAGATGTCTTAAATCTGGAAAAGTTCGACTAGCCCATAAAAAGTTCGGCTTAAAGTCTAACAACAATGTATTTGGAATTTTTGAGATCTTCGACCAGTAGTCGGATTGGCTCGACTAGTCAATGGGTACCTTTGACCAGCCCTAGGTTATGCAGACTGTGTAAATTTGAGGTGGTTTCCGGACTATTTCAAGTCGGTGCAAAAGTGGGGTTTCCTAAACTATAAATAAGAGTTCCTAGGGCCTTTCTAAAACATCATAAGGTTTTCTAAAGTATTCCAAAGGGTTTCTAGAAGGGGTTCTAGGGTTTTAAAGGGTGAGATTCGAGGTTGTTCAAATCGGGTAAGTCTTTTCTCTTTGTAATTTATGCGTTCATAGTGGATTTTTGTTGCTTTGTGCTATGGTTTTTTTTTTTTTTCCAAAAGGGTTTTCCATGCACATTAAATCTTTGTGTTCTCTTGTGTTTGCTTGGTTCTCTTGGATTGCTATCCTAGATCCATCTTTGTGTGATTCCACAGTCCAATCCCCAACAAGTGGTATCAGAGCAATCGTTCGGGCACATATTTGAATCTATATGATTAACATCAATGAGAAGTATAGGTATGATATTGAGAAGTACTCAGGTAAAAATTAACTTTGAGTTATGAAAGATCAAGATGATCAGTTCCTTAACCAAGCACGGTAAGGATGTTGCTCTTGAGGAAAGAAAATCTACTATGAATGATGAAGAATGGAATACTCTTGATAAGAAGGCTTTATCATCAATCCGTTAATTATGTCTCACAGATGAGGTTCTTTACAATGTTTTGAGGGAGAAAATTGCAGCTAGCTTATGAGTGAAATTAGAGGATATTTATGCGAAAAAATCCTCTGAAAATCACCTACTATAATGCTCCGGATTTCAGGGGCCGAGAAAATACTTGACTCCCGAATTACCGGGTGCCACTTATGCCTTACGGGGTTTCAAAATATGCATAACTTATTTGCTTCATAAGCAATGAAGAAGTTTAGTGAACCATGCAATATAAATTAAGACTAATATAATAAGCTCATGTGCAACTAATATAAGACATATATATCTAGCAAAAGAGATAATGTAAATAAACGTAAGGGACCATGTCCCACAAAATATATAATCCAAAAGATGTACAAATCCCTGCCCTAGGGCCCATCGCAAGTCCTAAGGCGGTCTACGGGGATTCGACAAAAGTCTGAAAATAAGAGAGCTACTCTTCCTCGTCCACACTTGCCCATTCAGCACATCAAGTTCTGTGACACTTGCATCTAAGATAGGTTCTGGTTGGTGTTTTAAAATACCGTCCTAGAATGAGAGTGAGAAGCTAATTCAGTGGTTCCATTATCAATAAGTTATGCATATTATTAAATACATGGACAAAGTTAGTGAAAAGCAATCATTTATAGAATCTTAACCATTATTATTAATGCATATGCATGGTTTCATAATATGATGTATGCCCTTACTTCCAATACTCCCTCAAGCGACAACGTTTAACAATCGCAATGACCATTACTCCTTCAATGCGACTTCGACTGTCGAATCATAAATCTTAACTAATGTAATGTGATGGTGAGATGTTAGCCGAGTATTTAATTAAGTTTGTTCATCCAACAAAATTAGGGAAGCTGAAACACCTCAATTTATCAATGGCCTTATCCATATCACTTGGCCTAGGGCGGCTATAGTGGCTCTGAGCCTATGATCAATGATCCAAATTTATGTATCATCCATCTGTCTCACAAATCAATAATTTCAAAGGTAAGGCATGCCACCTATAGGTATGAGGATAAACTCGGTATGAGTCGTCACCCAAACACTGAGTATGATCACTCAGTTCCGATGTGCGAGCTTATTACATGACTAAATACTACAAGGAATGGCTCGTCGCCCAATTCCATTCATGCTTGGGTCGTTCGAATGGTAATCTGGCACAGAACCATTGGTCGGGTAATTTGACGGGGGTCGTTTGAACAATGACTTATCACCTCCTATGCTCGCTGGTCACTACGGGGAGTCTCGTCACCCCAGCATAAACTGACAACACAGACATAGTGTCCCATACCACCATGCTCGGCTCTTGAGTCTTAGTTGCTCACTGGTCACTACGGGGAGGCTTGTCACCCAAGCGTAGGCCGACAGCTCGGACACGGTGTCCCATACCACCATGCCTGGCTCATGAGTCTTGGGGATCGTATCATTAATGGTTAATAGTGGTCTCTCAAAGGTTAATTTGGGGTGCTTCAAATTCAAGCAGGTGTATACATATATGGTTAACGAACATGGATGGCCAACTGGTGAGCCAATTTATCCCCTCTAGATGAACTACGAATCGTATGACATTGGGAGTAACGTCCCGCGTAGTCCGACTACAACCGACTATCCGTAATTCGACTAATTTGGTCAAATTTGCTCGTGGCCCATGTGGTTTCTGAAATTTGCTGGCCGATCCGGAAATGAGATAGTTTAATAATGAATTAATTTTAAGCAAAATCGATTTACTTCTAGTTGCAAGAGAACTAGGCATGCATAATGATAAAACACAACTGCTGTTAGCATAAGAGTCATGGGTTTACAATATCCAGTGTAATTCTAAATAAACATGCACAAAAATCATAAGTTACTTAAAATCATAGGAGAATTGAGTGCAATAACTGATTTCAGAGAAAATTAAACATGCATGTAGTGAATTTAATAATTAATCTACACAATTCATGCATATGGGGAAACATGCAGCAGGATTCTTCCTATTGATTTTAAGAATTTGGGGGTATCATGCTTAGAATTTCATAATTGACAGAAAAACCAGACAATGCAATCATTGGGGTGATTGGGGACCAATATTTCTTCCCTATCTAGAAATTATACACGTTCGAATTTCAAATCTTCAATTCTACCCCATGCAAGTGACATGTAAAACAAATTAACAACTACAATCACTAAAATTCATCCTAGATTTGATAAACGGTTACCTAAAGGTAATGGTCCACAGCTAGGTATGGTTTGATGGCTTATGGAGCCGCTTCCAAAGTGTCGGTCCTGCGGGATGGTGTGTCGGAACCCTACAACGATAGAGTTTGCATCTTAGATCACATGCAAGTGGTTTAGGACACCTAAAATTGGAAGGGGCGGGACTGATTACCTTTCTATGGCTGGTGGGCCGCTCTTACGGCAACGGTGTCATGGGCTCCAATGAGAGTTTACGTAGGAGGGTGAATTCCTAAAAAATCTAGCTTTTTGGAGCTCTCTCCCTCTCTACTCCCTCTCGACTCAATCCTCGCTCTCTCCACTTAGCAGAAAAATTCGTATGGGAGTGTGGGAGAGAGATTTTGAATTTTTTATAACCTAGAAATTTGTCAAAATGGCCCCAAGGAGACTTGTTCTAACATATATACCCCTAGTGGGTAGGTTTCTGGTCTGTGGGACCATCCCAGTGGCCCCCTGGCCCATCTGTACTATGGAATAGGTTTTTCATAGTCAGATGAAGAGTTGTCCCAAGTTTGGTGGTAAACGGATGGGTCAATTGATCGCAGGGGCCTGATTTGTGATCAACGGTCACTGATGATCAATCGGGCCCATAATTATACGAATATGACCAGAGAAATATCTTTAAGTCACGGCCCAAGTTTGATTGCAATTCAATGGTTGGAAAGTCGCAACTTTACCATTTTAGTGGTGGGGCCAACTCACTTAAGTTTTAGGTTTCAAGTCTCGAAGAGTCGCGCCTTTCAAACTCTATCTTCACGGTCTAAGTTGTGCAGTTTGGGGTATCGTTTGGTCCCACCGTCCACGATGGACGTCAAGCCTAGTGAGTGGACATTATTCTATAATTTCGTAACTAGTGGCCCACTAATGAATGGTCTAAAGCTTGTTTGGATAATCAGGGCATTTTTTGAATGAATTGGGTAGGGAGATTTCTTTGGTGCAGTTGTTAGGGTCCGGATTAACTAAGTTCACAGTATAGCCTATTTGAAATTAGAGAAAATGGTGATTCGGCTATGATCACTCTAAACTGTCGGTTTTAGGCTAAAATAGTAACTGGGTTGATTTGATTTATTAATTAAGTTACGACCCATAACTGGCTCTGGTTTGAGTAGATCCTTAATTTAGTTATGGTTGTCTTGATTAGTCAGTGGATGGTCGGTTAGATTTAGATACTATGTGAACAAATCATGGGGCTAAACTCGATATTTAAGTGATCGATCGGATTTGTTGGTTTTCTACGGTTGATCAATCTTATTTGTACAGTTCTTTATCGGTATCAGCCGTGTATAGGCTCACTTCGAGCGTCAAGGGTCAGTAAGTGACGACATGGGCTAGTTAAAATGTTTTTTTTTAAAGGATTTTGATAATCCAAAATAGCAAAAATCTAGGGTGTTACACCTACACTTGAAGCTACAGTGGTATTCCTTTAAGATGACAGAGGGTGGAGATCGGAGGCCCACATCAACAACTTTAATAAATTGGTTTGCAAACTGCTGGATATGGAGGAAGTGATCAAAGATAAGGAATAAGCATGTATGTTGTTAAATTCTCTTTTGACATTGTATGAGTCATTCAAGAACACAATGTGCACCATAAATAAAACCCTGAATGTCGACACCGTTATCTCAGTCCTTCAAGGGAAGGCCATGAGAAAGCTAAACGGTGACATAGGAACATCTTCCGATGCACTGATTACGAGGGACATGAATACTGATCGAGGTACAGGATCTTCGAATACTGATCGAGGTACAGGATCTTCAAGGTCAAGATCTAAGTCCATAGGTAAGGGTAAAGGCAAGTTAAAGTGCTGAAATTATAGAATGGGAGGACACAGGAAGAAGGATTGTACAAATCCTAAAGCAAAGAAAGAAAATTCAGAGGCTTCTTATAAGGAGGCCAATGTTGTCACATATGATGAAGAGATAAGCACACGTGATGTGTTGTCTGCGTCTATGATCAGACATTTGTTCGATGATTGTAGAGACGAGTGGATCATTGACGCAGGGGCATCATGTCACGCCCCAAACTCAGAAACCGGGCTCACAAAATTTTCGATCGCCGAATCTGGTGCCGACAGCCTCCGTAGTACCCCATTCTCGGCTCCCAGCGCCCATACGCCAGATTCCGATCCTGGGATCCTACAAGGAGGATTTTTAGTATGATTTTTTTTGTAATGGAGCATAACCACAAGCATAACCAAGTCACAAAACAGCAATACCACATATCCACTATATCAAAAACTTTTAAGTACAATGCTGGAAGGAAAATACAAGATGATCAAAAGGCTTCAAAATGATTTGATCTGCACTTCTGCCTCAGCGCTGCTGCTATCCAACGCTACCTGCACACAACAGTCGTGCATAAGCTTACAAAAGCTTAGAGGGTGGTGTAAGTGTGTGCGCAAGGCAAACGTCAAGTGTATAATATCAGAGTAATATGAAAATATGCGGTAAGTCCATGAATGCTATCAGCTGTACCAAAGCTATGTAATGTAAGACATGAATGCTATAGGCCATACCAAGGTCATGCGATGCGAAACATGAATGCTATCGGCCATACCGATGCAATGCAAGGCCTACGTAGCCGAATGTCATATGCGAGATGCAATACAAGCATGTCAGTCCTCATCATGTACACATATCAGTACAGTTCCTCTCTGGATATCACCGGGGTTTAATACACCTAACACTGACTGCCTCCTCCCTAGCCGCACAGTCAAGTAAGTGGAAGAGACCACACTATTCGCCTGACCAGTAGTCTGCCAATACCTACCCGGCTTGTCGATAGCGGATACATTTGCAAGCTGGTCAAACTCAGCCTAGCTGATAGGCCCCTCACTCAGGCGGATAAGGCCACACCCCCTTCCAACCGACCACGACACAGTGGTAGACGTGGCCTACTGGTATTCGGCACTCGGGCGCTCGTGTATCCACTCGGTCTAGACGTTGGAGCATTCCCTGGTACCAAAAAAGTTCTGGAACTTTCACCCAAGGACATCCTAAGTAATCACAGTGCTAGAACTAAATATTTTCGGTATCCGATACGGCCATCCACAATGTGCCTGTGGAGCCACGGCCCTGATATCGCTAGGGCGTGCAGTGATCAAGTCACACATATGCAAGATGCATGAGTCACACCATACAATCATGCAGCAATCTCACACGTACCACACGATCATGTGGAGCACTCCGTCTCATAAGGAGTCTTGTAAATGTCTTAGCCCAACGACTTATGCTCAAACATTCCTCATATCAAGCATACAAATGATGCGAATGGGTATGAAACATGGAATTATACTACGCATGTTATATAATGATGAACTATCACAAGCATGGGCCTATCAATGGGCCCTAAGGAGAGCTACAATGCGGACATTTAACCAACATTGTACGTACAATGTGGACGTCAAACCACCATTGTTCCCTAGGCACGGACCGCCATAAATATCATTACCTAAACCATGGAGGAATCACACATTGCAATGGACCTTAGGTACACCCCATTGGGCCTTAAATACATCAAATGGGCCATATCACATGGGCCTTATATTCATCAAGTGGGCCACATCAATGGGCTGCACCAATGGGCCTTATGTACATTGCAATGGGCCATAGCCCATGGGCCTTAGATACATCAAATGGGCCGCAACAATATAAGTGGTGATAATGCATTCCACCATTAAAATTCCTAGGGCCCACCATAACATTTATTTCTCATACAATCTGTTCATAGGGTCACCAAGAACTTGGTGGCCCAAGGGTCTAATGGTGGATGTTCAGTCCTCACTGTACAGTGGGGTCCACATGATAAATAGATCTATCATATTTTTGGCCCAAAGCCTTAAGACAAGCTTGCCAAATGGTGGACGGTTTGGATGCAACACAAGTATCATGGTGGGGTCCACCAACTGTGTCCAGCAGTCCAGCCAAATGGCTAGACGGCGTTGATAAAACACTTACACCACTGTGGGGCCTACTGGCCGTCTAGCAACCTGCTGGACGGCGTGAATAAAACACACATTTCGGTGGGTGCCACCGTCCGCCTGGACGGTGAGCATGTAAAACACACACATCTGTGTGGGTCCCATGTGGGGCCCACTGTAATGTTTATTTTCCATCCAACTCGTTCATAAGGTCACGTGGACCTGGATGAAGGGTGAAAACAAATTTCAGATTGATTCAAAACTTACGTGGCCCCGAAAAGGGTTTCAATGGTGGAGTTCAATCACCGCTGTTTCTTGTGGTGTGGGCCATCTGAGATCTGGATCAAGGTGATTTTTGGAGGGGACCCACCTCAGGGGGTGGTCCACCTCATGGACGGTGTGGATATCATAAATACATCATAGTGGGGCCCCGTGGAACCTGCGTCCGCCCGCCGCTGACGAAGAAGCGCCCGCATGCTTCGACAAGAAGGCTGCGTCGCCGCATGTTTTATTTATTATTATTTTTTTAAAACCTGTTTCTTTGAGGTTTTTCACGTGTGAGGCCGGCATCGGAAACATCCGCCCCACCCAGCGGGTCCTATCTCCATAAGCAATCCATCAAGCCCAATATTGGGCATCTTTCGAAGTATAGAAGAATTTAAGTGCATTTAAACGGTGAAAAATCACTATTCTCTAAGTTATGGCCCGCCTGAAAGTTGGATCAGCTTCATTTTTTGGCTCAACGCCTAAAATGAGTGGGTAAATAGGATAGACGGCGTGGATTGAATACATACATCAAGGTGGGGCCTATACGAGTGGCCCACCCCAAAATGCCTTAAACCAAGCTCATATTTGTGTTTCCATTCAACGTCCAGCGTCCCTGGACGCTGGACGGTCTTGGCTTAATACATGCATGAGGTGGACCTTGCTCCAGTGGGCCACCAAATGGATGCGTGGTATGGATAAAACATTCATTAAGGTGGGGTCCATCCAAGTGGGCCACACACTACATCATCAATCATGAATAAAAGAAAGAGAGGAAAGAGAGAGAGGAGGGAGAGATCGAGTGATGGAGGGACCCCGGCACTATGGGCCCTCCCTTTCAAGTATCAATCATACATCAAGTGGGTCCCATTATACGTGGGCCCATCAAACCGAAAATCAACGGTGGAGATCCTTTCTCCACCAAATGTAAGGTCTAGATGACCCTATCCATACATGAAAAATAAACGTCATGATGGGGTCCATGGAGAATGGCCCCATCATGGAATGATCATGAGAATCAAGATGGGCCATCGGCCACATCTTAGGGTCCAAAGTGAGATCCACACCATTGATCGGTAGGCCTCACTTAGCCCACCATAAAGAAATGTGAAAACTAGCCTATAGGAGCACCCACCGTCGATCCTCTTGGTCCGTTGGAAAGCCGATTTCCTTGAGCTTCACTTTGATGGTGGAGATGAGAAATGGATGGCTAGGATGATTGATTTTGGAATGGAAAAGTGGGCCACCAAAATCACATTCCTCTCACATGGAGAAGCTTGGACGTAGGTTTCTTGCTTGGGTTTGGGATGGTTGGGAAATGTGAAGGGAAAGAGAGGGAGAGAGAAAGATTGTAAGGAGAGGGAGTGATGGGTGTGATGGGTGAAAGGGTGTGAGTGATGGGTGAGGTGATGGATTGGTTGACTTTTGTAGTTGCTTTACTTGTGGAGAAAGGAAGCATGGGGGTGCTTTGTACTTGACATGAGGGGTGATTGATGGGATTGATTTGACATGCCGTAGAGATTCCCTTGGGATTATAAATGCGCGGCGTTTCTTCGAAATAAATGCTGACCCACATCTTCCGGCTTGGGTATCGGATCGGTGCGCGAGTCGCAGCGTTGGAACCGCAGTGACGGTGCGGTCACAATGATACAGGTCTTGGATTAAGCTGACTGAAATCTAAAGGATACGACTTACGGTCGTACGCAATGTTGATTACAAGTCGCGGGTCGCCGGAATTCAACGGGAAGAATCGCGGAAGTCGACGGAACAGTACGGACTAGGATACGGGTCTTACACATCATAACACATAACTCCTCATCAGAGTTAGTTCACCAGTTACAGATAGTGCGACGATGGACATGTTTTTATGGGCAATGACATTGCCTGCAATGTTGTATCTATTGGTACAGTATGCATCAAGATATTTGATGGGGTGGAGCGTACTTTGACTGATGTCAGGTATGTTCCTGATTTAAAAAAGAATCTGATTTCTCTTGGTGTACTTGAGGCAATGGGCTGCAAGTTCACCAGATTTGATGGTGTCCTTAAAGTATCTAAGGGGGCACTAGTAATCATGAAAGCACAAAGGCATGGAAACCTTTATAGGTTTATAAGGAACACTTCAACAGGTGGAGCTGTAGTGATTGTAGTAGATTCCACCTCTGCACGTGTGTGGCATGCTAGGCATGGCCACATGAGCGGACAGAGCATGCAGGCTGAGACACGCAGACAGATATACGGAGCAGGTAGAGCAGCCATCTGTGAGAAGAATCACACCACATAATCACAAGTAACCGGTAAGGTACATAGACGACTCCAATATCACATATGCTCTCGTTATAGATGAGGGAGATCTGTACACTATTCAAATGGCTCTAGTTGAGCCTGATGCTGAGAAGTAGAAGGTGACTATGGATTATGTAATGGAATTGTTGTACCAGATTGACACATAGGAACTGGTAGAGCTTCTAGTGAGTCAGAAATCGATTGGATGCAAGTGGATCTTCAAAAGGATACGACATAGATACAGAGCAAGGCTGGTAGCGAATAGTCATGCTTAGAGAGAATGGATCGACTACTCAGAGATATTCGCGTCGGCAGTATAGCAGGTATCTATTAGATTCGTATTGACACTGGTTGCCCAATGCGATCTCGAGCTGAAACGGATGGATATGGAGACTGCACTTTTACACGGAAAATTGGAAGTATTGTTATTCATGAAGCAACCAGAACAGTTCGAAGTTAAAAGGGCAGAGAACAAGATTTGCAGGAGGTCGTTGTACGACCTATTGCCTAAGCAGTTGTATAAAAATTTGATTCCTTCATGGTGAGTCAGAAATTTTCTAGGTGTGAATATGATCACTGTGTCTATTGCAAGACACTAAGTGATAGCATATTTATCATCCTGGAATTATATGTTGATGACATATAGATCGCCAATCATGACATGTCTGAAATCAATGTACTGTAGACTCGGTTAATAAGGACATTCGAGATGAATGATCTGGGGACTGCAAAGATGATTCTTAGCATTTATATTCATAAAGACTGGAAGAGGACCAGGCTTTAGTCATCTCAGACAAAATACCTTGAGTATGTATTGATCAAGTATGCGATGGACCAGGTAAAACCGGTGAGTGTTCCATTCTCTTGGTGTTCTTTATCGGTACCAGCCGTGTATTGGCCCATGCTCTAAAATAATCTCGATAAATAGGTGGACGGTGTGGATATAGCCCGCACATCATGATAGGACCTACACAACTTGCTAAACATTGAGTGAAATTGGCATGGGACCCAATGCAATTTCATTTAATGTAATTCCAAGCTTTTCCATTCTTCCCAAACATGGAGTGGAATTGGCACCGGACCAGATGAATCCCATCCCACCTAACCCCTTCTAATCCCACCGCCCAAACAGACCCTAAGCTTACGAGTGCTTGCAAGGAATTACTAAACACCTAAGCCCATACATAAAAGTGGCACACATGTGAAAGATTCAAGCCATCCATCACATAAATCCCACTGCATGGATGCCGTTGAGTACACCTAAGCCCATACATAAAAGTGGCACACATGTGAAAGATTCAAGCCATCCATCACATAAATCCCACTGCATGGATGCCGTTGAGTCTTGTGTTACTTTGTATAGTTAGGAATTGGATTTGCATTTTCTTTATTGGTAACAAAAAAAAAAAAAAAAAACCAAGTGGGCTATAATTTATTAAGAAAGATGGGCAGCTATAAAATTTGCCTAAGCTTTCTAGAGCCATCCTTCTGTCTTCAACGATGTGCGTTTGATAAATGGACAATTAATTTTTTGAAAGAGCATTTATATAAACAATGCGACTTAAATAAAGGATGGTCTACATGTCACGACATTTGCCCCCTAGCACATTAGGTGGCAGGTAAAATAGGCTCCATCTCTCAGGGGAAGATGGAGAAAACTGATGATGAAGCCTGGTGGCTAACTTTTCATGCAGCCCCATCGATCTTACTAACATATTCCAATGTATACGTGGCATGGGAAAGGATGTGATGAGGTTGATCATGGTCTTTTTTAGGAGATAACTATTCTCAATCCTTGGAACTCTTTGGACTCCTCACAGAGCTTCCTCGAATCCACAGGGAATAAAAGCATGAATAATTCCTAATAAATTTGAAATAATTTAATTGATCATTTAAAAAAAAAATTACAACTCTTTAGATAAGGAGCTCAAACCTAAGATGATGTTTTAGACTTAAACTCCATCTCAAATACTACAAATTTAGGTGGCAGGAACTGATGATGAAGCCTGGTGGCTAACTTTTCATGCAGCCCCATCGATCTTACTAACATATTCCAATGTATACGTGGCATGGGAAAGGATGTGATGAGGTTGATCATAGTCTTTTTTAGGGGATAACTATTCTCAATCCTTGGAACTCTTTGGACTCCTCACAGAGCTTCCTCGAATCCACAGTGAATAAAAGCATGAATAATTCCTAATAAATTTGAAATAATTTAATTGATCATTTAAAAAAAAAATTACAACTCTTTAGATAAGGAGCTCAAACCTAAGATAATGTTTTAGACTTAAACTCCAACTCAAATACTACAAAAAACATGACTAACCATAAATAATTAATTTAGTTTTTATAGATGGCATCTATTCTTATTAGACTTCATGATTTAAGTAAGTGTCCAATTTGGCCCAACCATGTTATTCTCCTAACTTTTCTAAGCCCTTTTCATGTTGGGCACAGGCTTCTACAACTCAAATAATTAAAAATTATACGCAAAGTACAACTTACTATTTATGGTAAAAATGAAACTAATTAATGGGCCTTTTGACCATTAATATGATGGAATCTTGTAAATCCAACATGGGTATGCTAGGTTGGTTGGCTTAAGTAGGTTCTCCTACTCCAAAATCATATATGATATGTTAAAAAAAATTCATCTCGGTTTGCGAGATATAACTGATTTAAGGTTCTCACGGTTCGGATCATTTTCACGTCCAGTCTGAAACATATTGGGCAAGAGTGGAAGAACACTCAACGCACACCATAAATGTATTTGAGTATATTCTAGAATTCGAACACTTGACCCATTCAAATACCATGTTGAATCACCACTTTCTTTAAAAGCGAGAACCATTAAATGATGGCATATCAATGTATGTCATCAAGGGACATTAACACTAACAATATTATAACTGTGAAAATGGTAGGTAACCATAAGCATCACTTCTATTGAAAATAAAGCTAACCCAAGTATTATATCAAGACTTTTTCATTATAATGTCCGGATATGTAGTCCACCTAATGAGGAATACCAGCCTGAAATTTTTGGCATGGTGGGGTTACTGTTTTCATTGCATCGATGTATTGTACCTAGTTTACATGAACAAGGAGTTTCTTTGCATACTCTCAAAATAAGAGTTTGGGCTTGTGAAGGTTCTAGATACCGGTCACAATCTTCCATTGATAATATAAATGGTGGAATTTTCTTTACATTCCCGAAGGTTTTGGACTAAGAAATGCTAAATGAAATCATTGTTGGACGATCACATAAAACTTGATTGGCATATTTCCATTTCTTCCACCTAACTTAAATTCTATTAGCAGCATCCTTCTCAATCTCAATCTCAATCTCTAGACTTTCTTCCACCTAACTTAAATTCCATCAGCAGCATCCTTCTCAATCTCAATCTCAATCTCTAAACTTTCTTCCACCTAACTTAAATTCCATTAGCAGCATCCTTCTCAATCTTAATCTCTCCACACTCAATCTGCCCATGGTGAAGTTAGCAAACTTAAAAACTGCACTCTTAACCGGGTATGACCATCAGGGAGAGGCTACATGGGCTACATGGCACACGTGCATGAGATCCTAGCTCCTCGCAATAAGGACCCCACTGTGGCAGGGAAGATCCTGTATTACCATCAGGTGGGCTAGGTAGAGAATACACTATCCAAGATTCTATCACAAGCAAATCAATCCAGCTCACATCAAAGGATCAACCAAGGCAGCTCACACCTCTGGGATTCCAGCTATAGCAACAAATCCCTTCCATGTTTATCTGTAACCATATTTAGTTAGGATAATATTTGACTAATTTAAATTAATTATGTAAAGAGAGAAAATTTGTAAACATGTATACATATACATTACAAAGCGTAATGAAAATTTTCATTTAGCCAAACAATACTGTCTTTATAGGCTGCATGTGTAGAAATCAAACGTACTTTTAAGAGAATTTGACCAACGGTTCAAATTCAATATCCATAGTACGGGCCATACAATGACAAATCAGATAGATTGTTAAAGTGGTGAAACTATCATGCACGATCCACCAGATGAACGGATTGGATTTCAATGTGACATGTTGCCGCGTGTAAGATGCGAGTAAAAAAATTGCTTGTCTGCATTCTGCATTTTTCTTCAAAGATCCCCTCGTCATGACTGTTTGAACTCCATAAGCAACCTACGTTAATTGTGGTCTACAAGGAATGTCACGTCCACTTCTTGGTTTAAATCTTTCCAATTTAAAGGTGGGCCTCTCATGATCGTCACCTAGTACGAAAATCGGGATGATACACTCGTTGGGTGGACCCCACCACTGCACTATCTTCTATCATGGGCTGTCCATTGATATTGACTTTGTGCCCTGCTCTATGTACGTTGATATGACGCGGACTACGTGCGACTGTATTCAGGTTTGTGAGAAATCCGCAGGCCTTCACCTCCTGGATGTGTTGGGATGCATTTCCTGCAAGAATCTTTGGCAGGAAGTTCCTAGGCTGGGATGCTAGGTGGGACCATTGTAATGTTTGTGAGAAATCCATATTCCATCCTTCCATTTTGTGAGATCATTTTAATACATACCATTAAAATGAGGTGGGAACGTTAGGGGAATCAATGGTTAATGTTGAAGCTTTATATGCCATCCAAACTGTTTATAAGGTCATTCTTACTGTGATGAAGTGAAAACACAGAAAAATAGCCTGATCTAAAAATTTTGTGGCTATACAAATGTTTCAACGGTAGTCATTGAATCCCCACTTTTTCCTTCCGTGTAGCCTACTTGAGTTTTGGATACACCTCATTTTTGTGGCATGCATGTTTTACAATGCGCTCGAAAAATGGATGAACTGGGTAGATTTCTCACAAACATTCAGCCCAGGAACTTCCTACCTAGCAAATCTCGGTTCGAAGGGTCTTTAGTCATGCCTCACGAAATAGCGAAATTCTTGGGTCATGTCAATGGGTTCAGGAACCACACCATTCTCTGAATCATCACAGCGTACTTCCACATATCCACTAAGAGGAAGGTCTTTTCGTAAATGTAGAATCACAAGAGTTTCAACATGAGGTCATGGGTCCAAGTGCTATGTTAGTGGAGTGCATGTTTGTGAGTGTGTGCGTTCAAATAAAAATAAATAAATAAATATTGGTGTGGATGGGTTGGACATCAGTTTTGCCAGCTCATTTTAGGCAAGGTCCCAAAAACGTCTCTGGCCCCACCATGATGTGTGTGTTATATCCACACCCTTCATATATTCTGTGAGATCATTTTTAGGCATGATCACAGGGGACAATGATGCTCACCATTAAAACCTTCGTAGGGCCATCATATGTTTATTTGACATTCAACCTGTTCATACGGTCACACAAACTTGGATGAAGGGAAAACACAAATACATGCTTGATCCAAAACTTCCGTGGCCCTCAAAAAATTTTCAATGGTAAGTGTTTAATCTCCACTTCTTTCTATGGTGTGGTCCACCTGAGCATTACATCTATCTCATTTTTATTTTTTTAAATCATGCCCTAAAATGATCTTGCAGAATGGATGCACAGTGTGGATATAATACATACATCATGGTGGGGTCCATAGAACTTGGTGACGTCAATACACCACACACAACGGGTCGCACATTAGGCAATCTGCTTTCTCAAAACGAATCATATACTCTAAGGCTGTCTATCATTTTTGTTAACTCATTTTTAACTAAACAAATATCCCAAGCTATCCAGGACAACTCATTTTAAGACAAGGTTCTAAGAATGAAGCACATACGAATCTCAGTGGACCACACAGTTAGGATTGAATTTCCCATAGCTAAAAATTTCCTGAGGCCTATGAAAGTAGTTTTGGATCAAGTTGTTATTTGTGCTTTCCTTCATCCATGTCTATGTGACCTTATAAGGAGTTATAGATAGAAAATACATATTACAGGGGACTCGGGAAGTTTTTAACAGTGGGCATTCAATGAACACTGTTTCTGTGACATGGTTCACATGAGATTTGTCTCTGCTTTACTTCTGAGACTATGCCTTAGGCAAAGTTGATGGACTAGAGGTGAATATAAACACATACATTGAGGTGGGCCCCATGGTCAGGGCCACACCCACCTGCTGGTTCTGGGGTCGCACCTAATCTGCATTCATGCTTTTTTTTTTTTAACATACGCACTCACACTCAACACGCACCCACACACACACCACAATGGGCACTCTAACCCTTAGAAATTTGAACCGTACAAACATACAAACGATTCACATTAGAACTGCAGTTAGTTTGCTGGTTCAAGCGTAGAACCATTCGCGAACTGTGATTCGTGAACGGTAGAACTGCGGTCCATGAACTATGGAACCGTGGTTCATTTTTTACTTTTTTACTTTTTTTAAAAAAAAAAAAAATAGAAGTGAGAGTAGTTTTTGTTGTTAACAGATGTCTTAAATCTGGAAAAGTTCGACTAGCGCATAAAAAGTTCGGCTCGAAGTCTAACAACAATGTATTTGGATTTTCGCGATCTTCGACCAGTCGTCGGACTGGGTCAACTAGTTGAAGGGCACCCTCGACCAGCCCTGGGTTACGCAAACTGTGTAAATTTAAGGTGGTTTCCAGACTATTTCAAGTCGGTGCAAAAGTGGGGTTTCCTAAACTATAAATAAGAGTTCCTAGGGCCTTTCTAAAACAGCATAAGGTTTTCTAAAGTATTCCAAAGGGTTTCTAGAAGGGGTTCTAGGGTTTCAAAGGGTGAGATTCGAGGTTGTTCAAATTGGGTAAGTCTTTTTCTTTGTAATTTATGCTTTCATAGTGGATTTTTGTTGCTTTGTGCCATGGTTTTTTTTTTTTCAAAAGGGTTTTCCATATTAAATCTTTGTGTTCTCTTATGTTAGCTTGGTTCTCTTGGATTGCTATCCTAGATCCATCTCTGTGTGATTCCACAGCCCAATCCCCAACAAGTGGTATCAGAGCAATCGTTGGGGCACAGATTTGAATATACAGGATTAGCATCAATGGGAAGTATTAGGTATGATATTGAAAAGTACTCAGGCAAAAATAACTTTAAGTTATGAAAGATCAAGATGATCAGGATCCTTAACCAAGCAAGGTAAGGATAGTGCTTTTGAGGAAAGAAAATCTACTATGACTGATGAAGAATGGAATACTCTTGATAAAAAGGTTTTATCATCAATCCGTTAATTATGTATCACAGATAAGGTTCTTTACAATGTTTTGAGGGAGAAAACTGTAGCTAGCTTATGGGTAAAGTTAGAGGATATTTATGTGAAAAAATCCTCTGAAAATCACCTACTGTAATGCCCCGGATTTCAGGGGCCGAGAAGATACTTGATTCCCGAATTCTTGGGTGCCACTTATGCCTTACAGAGTTTCAAAATATGCATAACTTGTTTGTTTCATAAGCAATGAAGAAGTTTAGTGGACCATGCAGCATAAATCAAGACCAATATAATAAGCTCATGTGCAACTAATATAAGACATATATATCTAGCAAAAGAGATAATGTAAATAAACGTAAGGGACTGTGTCCCACAAAATATATAACCCAAAAGATATACAAATCCTTGCCCTGGGGCCCCATCACAAGTCCTAAGGCGGTCTACAGGGATTCACCGAAAGTATGAAAATAAGAGAGCTACTTTTCCTCGTCCACACTTGCCGATCGAGCGCATCGAGTTCTATGACACTTGCATCTAAGATAGGTTGTGGTTGGTGTTTTAAAATACCGTCCAAGAATGGGAGTGAGTAGCTAATTCAGTGGTTCTATTATCAATAAGTTAAACATATTATCAAATACATGGATAAAGTTAGTGAAAAGCAATCATTTATAGAATCTTAACCACTCTTATTAATGCATATGCATGGTTTCATGATATGATGCATGCCCTCACTTCCAATACTGTAACAGCCCACACCCACACTGTATGATATTGTCCGCTCTGGGCAAAGCCCCCACGGTTTCGTTCTTGGGGTTATCCCCAAAAGGCCTCATACAGTATAGGGTGACAACTCCACATATAACCACCATAACTTCAAACAACACTTCCGATGTAGGACAAAGTTTCACCTTCACTGTGCGCACAGTAGCCTGCCAGCACAATAGCCTGTCAGCCACATAGTAGCTTGTCAGCCACCTTGGGGCCCGCCCACATGTGACAACAGTGACGGGGCGTCACAAATACTCCCTTAAGCGACAACATCTAATAATCGCAATGCTCAACACTCCCTCAATGCGACCTCAACTGCCGAATTGTCAATCCTAACTAATGCAATGTAATAGTGAGATGTTAGCCAAGTATTTAA
Source organism: Magnolia changhungtana (assembly GCA_030180095.1). Lineage (NCBI taxonomy): Eukaryota > Viridiplantae > Streptophyta > Magnoliopsida > Magnoliales > Magnoliaceae > Magnolia > Magnolia changhungtana. The sequence continues at coordinate 6,492,863 of JASAUF010000620.1, read as the reverse complement.
TTAAGTTCGTTCATCCAAAAAAATTAGCGAAGCTGAAACACCTCAATTTATCAATGGCCTTATCCATATCACTTGGCCCGGGGCGGCCGTAGCGGCTCTGAGCTTACGATTAATGATCCAAATTTATGTATCATCCATCTATCTTACAAATCAATAATTTTAAAGATAAGGCATGATACCTAAAGGTATGAGTTGTCACTCAAACACCGAGTATGATCACTCAGTTCCGATGTGCGAGCTTATTACATGACTAAATCATCACAAGGAATGACTCCTCGCCCAATTCCATTTATGCTCAGGTCGTTCGAACGGTAATCTGACACAAAACCATCGGCTTGGTAATTTGACGGGGGTCGTTCGAACAAGGACTTATCACCTCCTATGCTCTCTGGTCACTACGGGGAGTCTCGTCACCCTAGCGTAAGCCGACAGCACGGACATAGTGTCCCATACCACCATGCTCTGCTCCCGAGTCTTAGTTGCTCACCGGCCACTACGGGGAGGCTCGTCACCTAAGCGTAGGCTGACAGCTCGAACACGGTGTCCCATATCACTATGCCTGGCTCTTGAGTCTTGGGGATCATATCATTAATGGTTAATAGTGGCCTCTCGCCTCTCAAAGGTATGGGGTACTTCAAATTCCAACAAGCGTGTACATACATGGTTAATGAATATGGATGGCCAGTTAGTGAGCCAATTTGTCCCCTCTAGACGAACTACGAATCGTACGACATTGGGAGTAACGTCCCGCGTAGTCCGACTATCCGTAATTTGACTAATTTGGTCAAATTTGCTCGTGGCCCATGTGGTTTCTGAAATTTGCTGGTCGATCCGAAAATGAGACAGTTTAATAATGAATTAATTTTAAGCAAAAGTCGATTTACTTCTAGTTGCGAGAGAACTAGGCATGTGATTGCTTGCCTCCAAGTGCAGAGGTTCGTAAGTAATATCCCGTGAATACAAGGTCGATCCCACAGGGAGATGAGTTGTGAGAAGGAAAAAATCAAATGCAAAACAAAATAAGTAATAAAAACTAAACTGATGATTTGATTTTGGGATTTTTGAATAGATGTAATTCAACTGAATAAAATAACACCCGAGCTTTAAAGTTTCACACATAGGTTAATGTTCCAAAATCATGATGACTTGGATAACACAACTAGGATCTGATCATTGTGGTCAGTCTAATCAGAAAATAAAACAGTTTAAATATTTTAAATAATGATATAAAAAATTAAAAAATCATGGATTTGCACCATTGACATATATTCTTAAGCGCCAGTGATTTTAAGTATTTAATATCTATAGGATAATGAATATCAAAGAAATATAACAGGTTGAGAACCTCTCCTATTTAGGAAATCTGATTAATTCAAGGTAAGCCTATCCATTAATATGGATCTTATATGATGGAAACATATGGATCTCACAAGAGAATAAAAAATAAAACCTAAATAATAGATAACATGCATACACCATTCTTCTCATCATTAAAACAATTAATCATCATAACTTAAAGAAATATTAAACCCATGTGCTTCCCTTCTAGCTTGGGCTAGAGGGAACTTAGAAAAACATAACTAGAATAGAGAAAGAAATAAACAAGAAAGAATAAATGCAAATAGAAAAAATCTAAAAGAAAAAAAAAACAATTTATAAAACTTAAATAAAATTGAAAACTCTTTAAAAATCCTAAATTTTGCTCTTGAATGCTTTGAATCATGAGAAGAATGCCCTAGGAAGCCCTATTTATAAGTAGGGAACTCCAATTTTTGTATAAAGTTGAAAAACCCTAGAAACCACCTCAAATATACGTATTTTTCCAAAATAGACTTCTCGCTGCATAGTTCATTTAAAACAAACTTCCTGCTATGCAGTTTTCCAAAATAAACTTTACAGCTTTAGAATACACTTTTTCAGGACGATTTCAGGATTCTTCACTTCAAATCTTTGATTTTCTTCATTCCTCACTTGGTTTTCTTTGATCTTTGGCATGTGAATTCTTCAATCTTGATCTCCTAAGATTCATCCCTTGCCTTGGTGATTCTTGAGCATCAAATACATGCTTTTAGCACCCTTTTTCAATTCAAGCACCTAAATCTACCTTGCAACACATGCATGAGTAAAATAAAATATTAAGATGATTTATGTTCATAAAACCAAATATAAATGGGAAAAATTATGTAATATTTAAATCTCAACACACACCCCAACCAGCATTTTGCTAGTCCCAAGCAAAATAAGCGAAAAAATAAATAAAAATAAAACTAATTTTAGAAATAAAATTAAAACGAATATATATATATATATATATTCTAACTACACCACTTTCGAAGGTAATCTCGATTGCATTTAGCATATGCAACAAGCCTTTAAACCCCTAGGTTTCTCCTAATGGACAAGTTATAGTCTCGTGAGAGTTTCTAGAAATGTTACCCACAAACATTGAAAACATGAAAAATAGTTCAACACTCAGAAATTTATACAATTATGCTTCCAGTCATCATATGAATTCCAAAACAAAACAATACTTACCCTAAACTTGAAGTTAGTTAGAATCTCAATTTTCTAATCCATTACATCCTTGAGTTCAGAAACCTAATCAAAATTTAGAATAGTTATGATCCAATATCTTTAGGTGCTCCGTGACACTAGTCTAACTTTGAGAAATATGCATGTTCTCTATCCTAACTCCTTTCAATCGTTCCAAGAATATGAAATCTCTAGTTATCTCATTTTCTTCATGTCATTTCTTCTTTTATCATCATATCCTCATTATTATAGACCACCCTTAAATGAAGATTCCCACTGAGTTTGTTTCATAACTTAAGGTATCATACTTGTAATGGTAACAGTAATGGATACTTAGGTATCCTTACTCTAGATTACTGACACGATTGTTATGGTCATTGCATTCATTTTCTATAATAAAATTTTCTTTTTTCCTTCAATATTCTCTCTTTTAAGCATATATCAATGATACTAGTTCATTCAACCTTGTTTGAATCAAAAGTTGTTATTCTAGTTCACATATCATATTCCTCACTTAGTTAGCTAGGGTGTATTGTTAATTCAGTACATCAAATTACAACTCACTTAAGACTAGTGATTAGATAATTGAACTCAAGTATATAATTTTCAGTTGTCAGAATTCCGACTACTATCAACCTAGACTAAGTATTAACTTTGCCTTTGGAATTCGCATAATATCATGTTCACATTCTTGTATATATTATTTTGAAAATGTTGAAAAAATTTCCCCATAAACCTAAATAAAAAAAACTAAAACCTAAAAATAATAATAATAATAAAATAAAATAAAACAAAAAAAAAAAAAAACCTCACATGGATGACTATCCACACCCCCAACCTAAAATCTACATTGTCCCCAATGTAATGATAATGTAATGCAGAGAACAATAAAAATAAAAGAAAGGGTAGATAGTACCTACCATGAAAAACTCACCTGCTATGTGACACTAAAAAGAAATGAATATGATACAAATCCTACAAAAATGCTCCATCAAACTAAGAGCATCAATCTGAATATTCTGGCTCATGAAGATGGATGTACTCCTCTCCCAAATGAAAGTTTTCCATATAAGGCTTCAATCTCTGACCATTAACCTTGTACACATTGTCATTACGTGGATTCTCAATTTTAACAGTCCCATAAGGATAAACATTCTTCACAATGAAGGGTCCTGTCTATCTTGATCTTAACTTTCCTGGAATTGTACAATAGGACCTTTTGAGGAGGTTCAAAATTCTTCCTCAGGATATTTTTGTCATGAAAAGCTTTGGTCTTCTCTTTGTAGATTTTAAAATTTTTATAGGAGTCTCTCCTCAGCTCCTCTAATTCATTCAACTCTAATTTCCTTTGTCCACTTGCTTGGTCCATATCAAAGTTTAATTTCTTTATTACCCAGTAGGCTCTATGTTCCAATTCCACAGGCAAGTGGCAAGCCTTCCCATATGCCAATCTGTATGGAGATATTCTAATCGGGGTCCTATAAGCAGTCCTATAAGCCCATAAAGCGTCGGATAGTCTGAGGGACCAATCCTTCCTATCTGGCCTTATAGTTTTCTCTAAAATGTGCTAGATTTTTCGGTTAGAAATCTCAGCTTGTCCACTCGTTTGTGGATGGTATGGGGTGCTGACTTTATGTTTGATGTCATATTTCTTCATCAAAGCCTCAAATGTCCTATTGCAAAAGTGAGACCCGCCATCACAAATGATGGCCTTTGGAGTTCCAAATCTAGAAAAAATATTTTCCTTGAGGAATCGTATGACCACTTTGTTGTCATTGGTCCTACTTGGAACTGCCTCAATCCACTTTGAAATATATTTGATACCAACCAATATATAAAGAAATCCAAAAGAAGATGAAAATGGGCCCATAAAATCAATACCCCAACAATTAAAAATCTCCAATGGTAAAATTGGGGATAAAGGCATCATGTTGCGCCGGGACACTCTTCCCAACCTTTGACATATATCACAAGCAACACAGAAAGCATGTGTGTCTTTAAATATGGTAGGCCAGTAAAAACCATACTGCAGGATTTTTGCAGCCACCACATACTTCCATGTGACAAAAAGAAATAACACTCTAAACTTCATCCTCTGGGACACAACATCTAAAAATTTAATCAGTCCCATATTTATATAAATATGGGTCATCCCAGAAGAAGTTCCTAACCTCGGTTTCAAAACGCCTCCTATCTTGTAACTTCCAATGATATGGCATTTTTCTTGTTACAAGATAGTTCACTATATCCGCATACCAAGGCAATTTGGAGATCGTAAATAATTGCTCATCAAGAAAAGTGTCCTGGATATGCATCTCCTCAGTGGAATCATCTAACACCAATCTAGAAAGGTGATCGAGCACTACGTTTTCTACTCTTTTCTTATCTTTTCTCTCCAAGTCAAATTCTTGGAGTAGGAGGATCCATCTCAAAAGTCTCGGCTTTGCATCCTTTTTAGATAACAAATATTTCAAAGCCGAATAATCTGTAAAAATGACCACTTTAGATCATGGCAAGTAGGACTTAAACTTATCCAAAGCAAAAACTACTATATGTAACTCTTTTTCAGTTGTTGAGTAGTTCACTTGGGCCAAGTTTAGAGTTCTACTCGCATAGTGAATAATGTAGGGTCGTTTATCTTTCCTTTGGCCCAAAACAGCCCCTATAGCATAATCACTTGCATCGCACATTAGCTCAAAAGGAATTGTCCAATCTGGTGGATGCATAATAAGTGTCGTGGTAAGGGATGATTTAATTTTATTAAAAGCACTTGTGTACTCATCTGTCCACTTAAATGGAACATCCTTTTGAAGAAGATTAGTCAAGGGTCTAGTAATGACACTAAAGTCCTTGATGAATCTTCTATATAAACCAGTGTGCCTTAGAAGTGATCTAATATCTCTAACAGTTCAGGGGATATGTAGATTAGCAATAATGTCGAGTTTTGAGCGATTTACCTCGATTCCATTTTTTGAGATATCATGACCTAAAACAATTCCCTTTTGAACCATGAAATGACATTTCTCCCAATTTAAGACAAGGTATTTTTCTTTACAAGAGATAAATTGTTGAGGCATTCCTCAAAACTACTCCCAAATACAAAGAAGTCGTCCCTGAAAACCTCAAGAAACTTTCCAACCATATTTGAAAAAATACTTAACATACATCGTTGGAAAGTTGCTGGAGCGTTACACAATCCAAATGACATCCGTTTGAAAGCAAATGTGTTAAATCGACAAGTAAACGTGATTTTCTCTTGGTCTTCCAGGGCTATCTCTATTTGGTTATATACAGAATATCCATCAAAAAAACTATAGAAGGAGTGACCCGCTACCCTCTCTAAAACTTGATCAATGAATGGTAGAGGGAAATGGTTCTTCTTTGTAACCTGGTTCAATTTTCTATAGTCAATGTAAACACGCCAACCTGTGGTGACACGTGTTGGTATGAGTTCATTATTAGAATTCTGCATAATAGTTATTCTAGATTTCTTTGGGACTACTTGAGTTGGACTCACACAAACACTATCGGATATTGGGTAGATCGATGATTCCCACATCCAACAATTTAATCACCTCATTTTTTACAACTTCCATCATGTTTGGATTGAGACGCCTTTGAGGTTGTCTAATTGGTTTGGTGTCTTCATTAAGGTGGATCCGATGGGTGCATATGGAAGGGCTTATACCCTTGATGTCAGAAATGGTCCAGCCCAAGGCTCCTTTGTGGTCCCTTAGAACATTCAACAATTTAATCTCTTAATCCTTGTCTAAAAATGAAGAGATCACCATAGGATAAGTTTTATTTTCACCTAAGTATACATACTTAAGCTCATTTGGTAGTACTTTTAAATCAAGCTTTGGAATATTGGTTGGTGATATCAGAGGTTGCAAGTCCTCGATAGATAGGATTTGAGTGCATGGTCTTCATTGGTACGTACCAATGTCTTGGGTGGTAGTGCTCTCATTATCATCACAAATTTCAGCAAGCACTTTTTCTAAATCAGAATTTTTCAAGTCCCCAAAGACTTGAATCAATTCCTTAGTCAGACTAGGTTCCAATTCCTCTTCTTCTATCAAGCAGTCCATGAAATTCAGCTCATGAATTTTATTATTATCAATAAGCTGCTTACATAGATTAAAAATATTTAGCTCTAGAGTAATGTTACCAAAAGACAAGTTTATCATTCCATTCCTGCAATTTACGATTGCATTTGAAGTTGCTAGGAATGGGTGACCTAAAATGATGGGAACTTGAGCGCTAACATTTACACATGATTCAGTGTCTAGTATAATAAAATCCACGGGAAAGTAGAAATTCTCTACTTGAACTATAACATCCTCTAAAATTTCCCGTGGTACCTTAATGGAGCGGTCAGCAAGTTAGAGTGTAATCGTGGTTGGTTTAAGCTCGCCTAACCTCATTTGTTTGTACACCGAATAAGGTACTAAGTTGACACTTGCACCCAAATCTAGCAAAGCATACTCAATTTAGAAATTCTCAATAATACAAGGAATAGTGGGACTTCTTGGGTCTTTGTATTTGGGTACAACCCTTTATTGAATGATAGCGCTCACTTTCTCAGTAAGGAAGGCCTTTTTGTGCACATTTAATTTCCTCTTTATAGTGCACGAATCCTTGAGATATTTAGCATATGATGAAATTTGTCTAATGGCATCAAGCAAAGGAATATTGACAGTAACCTTTTGTAGAACATCCAACACCTCTTGATATTTTATAAGGACAGTCAGATTCTGAAGTCTAGATGGGAATGGAACTGGAGGCTCATATGACTTAGTCTCTTTATCCTTTTATTATTGTAGCTTTTGAATCATAGTCGATTCATTATTTTCTTGAGACAGTGGCTCATCCTCTAATATTTCTACCGGTTGCATTATCTTGTTATCGGCTTCTTTTCCACTTCTCAAGGTAATGATGGCCTTAGCTTGTTCATAATGTAGCTCACTTGGATTTGAGTCTCCAATAAAATGTGTGTTTCTAGGGTTTGACACAGGTTGAGAATTAAGGAAGTGTGCCTTTTTCCCTAGCATTTAATTAAGTCTCAATCCTAGCCACGACCGTCTTTAATTTCTCATTTGATTGAATTAAAGACTAATTCATTTGAGCTTGAGAGTTCATGAATGTGGTCAATGCATCCTCCACAAATGATCGCTTTGGCGGGAGCACATATGGTGCATTGTTACGTGTCTCAAAGAAGTTATTTTATAGAGGCATTTGAGGTGCATTAGGCGCATTAATTTGTGGTCCATTCCTCCAACTAAAATTAGAATGGTTATGCCAATTTGGATTATATGTGTTTTCCATTGGTTGCATAACTGACCTTTGGTAGTTATTTATAATATTTGCTTGATCATGCTCATGCGTGATATTTTGTACAACTGAGATTATTGGACAATCTTTTGTGTCATGGTCTATACCACCACAAATGCTACAATAATTACCTACGGAAATGTTTGCTTTAACCATATCAACCTTCCTAATTTCTAAGGCTTCGACCTTTCTAGCCAATGCAGCGAATTTTGCATTAAGGTCGTCTTCTTCGCTTAGGACATGCATCCCCGCTTTCTCTCTAGGAATGGGTCTAGTTTGGTCTGATTTAGCAGAGACATCCCATGTCTGCGTATTCTCTGCTAACATATCTAGAAAATCTTAAGCCTCATTATGATCTTTATCAAGAAAGGTTCCACCACACATCATCTCTATGAACTGATGGGTATCTATGGTGAGCCCCTTTCGGAACGCATCAATCACGTGCCATGGTTGATAACCATGATGTGGACAAGTAATTAGAAAGTCTTTGAAGTGCTCCCAAGCTTGAAAAAACAGTTCATTCTCCTTTGGGAGAATGACATGATTTCTTATTTTAATGCATTTGTTTTGTGCTCGGGAAAGAACTTTTTCAAAAACTCTCTACTTAAGGCTTGCCATGAAGTGATGGTATTAGGTCTTAGAGAGTTGAGCCATGCTTTGGCCCGATCCTTTAGAGAAAATGAGAATAACTTGAGCTTAAGTGCATCCCTATTACCATTATTTACTTGTAACGTTGTAATTACTTCCTCAAAGTCCTTGAGGTCCAAGTAGGGGCTTTCAGAATCTAAGCCATGAAATTTAGGAATCAATTGAATTATACCTAGTTTAAAATCAATGTTCCCTGTGTGAGCAGGGAAGACTATGCAAGATGGTAAAGTTGATCTCTCAGGGTGTAAATGTTCACATAAAGTCTGTGGTTGGTTTAACACATTCCTATGAACTTCATTTTCATCCTCAAGAGGAGGATTAAGTTGATTTTTTCTATTTTGATTTATAGTTGGATCTGACAGATTTGGATTTAGATTATCAATTGGGTTTGTTATGGAATCCAAGTGATGTTTAGTGCCTCTTCTAAGTGAATGATCAAGGCTTGGAACTAGTCTGCCTTCGGAAGAGAGTCGATTATTTTGATTCCTACTCCAACGGGACATAAACCATTCACACCACACAACAAATACCACTAATTCAAATAGCAAGTATGATACTTAAAATAAAAATAAAAACTTAAATCAACAACCCAAGTAGTAAGGTCGACCATGAGGGTTCAATCCACAAAATAAAAATAAATCAACAACCCAGGCGGCAGGGCCGACTATGAGGGTTCAATCTACAAAAAAAAAATAATAAATAAATAAATAAGTAAAACTAATACAAAAATTAAACTATGCTAATCTGAAAAATAGATTCAGCGGATAATCTTTGTGATCAAACAACAACTGTAGGACAACCATAACACTTGGGGCAGAGCAACCTTATGTCATAGTTAGTGCTTGAAAGACCCAACTGAATTTATTTTCAAAGAAAAAGAAAAGAAAAGAAAAAAAAAATCTACAGAAAATTTGGAAAGTTTAGAAAAGAACTTACCTTAGAAAAAAACTTACCTTAGCTATCTTGCACAGATCTAATCTCTCTAAGTCTCTCCCCGGCAACGGCGCCAAAAACTTGATTGCTTGTCTCCAAGTGCAAAGGTTCGTAAATAATATCCCGTGAATACAGGGTCGATCCCACAGGGAGATGAATTGTAAGAAGGAAAAAATCAAATGTAAAATAAACTAAGTAATAAAAACTAAACTGATGATTTGATTTTGTGATTTTTGAATGGATGTAATTCAATTGACTAAAATAACACCCAAGCTTCAAAGTTCCACACATAGGTTAATGTTCCAAAATCATGATGACTTGGATAACACAACTAGGATTTGATCATTATGGTCAGCCTAATCGGAAAATAAAACAGTTTAAATATTTTAATAAATGATATAAAAAATTAGAAAATCATGGATTTGCACCATTGACATATATTCTTAAGCGCCAGTGATTTTAAGTATTCAATATCTATAAGATAATGAATATCAAAGAAATATAACAGGTTGAGAACCTCTCCTATTTAGAAAATCTGATTGATTCAGGGTAAGCATATCCATCAATATGGATCTCATATGATGGAAACATATGGATCTCACAAGAGGATAAAAAACAAAACCTAAATAATAGATAACATGCATACACCATTCTTCTCATCATTAAAACAATCAATCATCATAACTTAAAGAAATATTAAACCATGTACTTCCCTTCTAGCTTGGGCGGCTAGAGGGAACTTAGAAAAACATAACTAGAATAGAGAAAAAATAAATAAGAAAGAATAAATGCAAATAGAAAAGATCTAAAAGAAAAATTTTTTTTATAAAACTTAAATAAAATTGAAAACTCTTTAAAAATCCTAAATTTTGCTCTTGAATGCTTTGAATCATGAGAAGAATGCCCTAGGAAGCCCTATTTGATGCAGGGATGAACGTGATGAGGATAACTAGTCCGAATCCACGGAGCTTCTCTGAACTCCTCACAGAGACTTCTCGAATCCACGAGGAAAGAAAGCAGAAAATAGAAATAAATTTTAAGAAATTTGAAATTGATTAATTGATTATAAAAAATGAGTTCACAACCCTTTAAATAGGGGTACTAAGCAATGAGAAAGAAATCAGAATCAAACTACAACTAAAACTCCTAGAATCCGCAACTTACTATAAATAGTAAACTTACTATTTATAGACGATCGTGATGTCTACTAGTGCGCAAGGTTTTCGGCCAAAAATAGTAAGTGTCCTATTTGGCTTCACCAAACCGTTCTTCTAATTATTCTAAGCTCTTTTTACGTTGGGCGCAACACCTAAAGCCCGACGGATGAAGAGTTATAATCAAACTAAAACTTACTATTTATAGTAAAAATGAAATTAAAACGGGGAAACGATCGTCGATCCAGGGGTTTTTTACAATTCTAGGTGTCGCAACTTGACATACCCAGGTTGGTTGGCTAAAGTAGTTCGTTCTACCCCAAAATCATATATTTCACATCAGCTAACTCATTCTGGATTGCGAGATACGCCCGATCTAAGGTCCGACGGTCCGGATCACTTCTGTCGTCAACCGGGCCTTTTCTGATCCATCTTGGCCATGAAACTATCCGAGACCCGCTCTACATCACTATTTATAAGTAGGGAACTCTAATTTTCGTACAAAGTTGAAAAACCCTAAAAATCGCCTCAAATATACATATTTTCTCAAAATAGACTTTTCGCTGCATAGTTCGTTTAAAACAGACTTCCTGCTATGCAGTTTTCCAAAATAAACTGCACAGCTTCAGAATACACTTTTTCAGGACGATTTTAGGATTCTTCACTTCAAATCTTCGATTCTCTTCATTCCTCACTTGGTTTTCTTGGATCTTTGGCATGTGAATTCTTCAATCTTGGTCTCCTAAGATCCATCCCTTGCCTTGGTGATTCTTGAGAATCAAATCTATGCTTTTAGCACCCTTTTTCAATTCAAGCACTAAAATTTACCTTGCAACACATGCATGAGTAAAATAGAATATTAAGATGATTTATGTTCATAAAACCAAGATATAAATAGGGAAAATTATGCAATATTTAAGTCTCAACAGCATGTATAATGATAAAACACAACCGCTATTAACATAAGAGTCATGGGTTTACAATCTCCAGTGTAATTCTAAATAAACATGTACACAAATCATAGAAGAATTGAGTGCAATGACTAATTTCAGAGAAAATTAAACATGCATTTAGTAAATTTAACAATTAATCTATGCAATTCATGCATATGGGGAAACATGCAGCAGGATTCTTCCTATTGATTTCAAGAATTTGGGGGTATCATGCTTAGAATTTCATAATTGACAGAAAAACTAGACAATGCAAGCATTGGGGTGATTGGGGACCAATATTTCTTCCCTATCTAGAAATTATACATGTTCGAATTTCAATTCTTCAATTCTATCCCATGCAAGTGACATGTAAAACAAATTAACAACCACAATCACTAAAATTCATCCTAGATTTGATAAATGGTTACCTAAAGGTAATTGTCCACACCTAGGTATGGTTTAACGGCTTACGGAGCCGCTTCCAAAGTGTCGGTCCTACGGGATGGTGTGCCAGAACCCTACGACGATAGAGTTTGCATGTTAGATCGCATGTAAGTAATTTAGGACACCTAAAATTGGAAGGGACAGGACTGATTACCTTTATATGGCTGGTGGGCCGCTCCTACGACAACGGTGTCGTGGGCTCCAATGAGAGTTTACGTAGGAGGGTGAATTCCTCAAAAATCTAGCTTTTTAGAGCTCCCTCCCTCTTTACTCCCTCTCTACTCAATCCTCTCTCTCCCCACTTAGCAGGAAAATTCGTATGGGAGTGTGGGAAAGAGATTTTGAGTTTTTTTATAACCTAGAAATTTATCAAAATGGCCCTAAGGAGACTTGTTTTAACATATATACCCCTAGTGGGTAGGTTTCTGGTCCGTGGGACCATCCCAGTGGTCCCCTGACCCATCTGTACTATGGAATAGGTTTCCCATAGTCAAATGAAGAGTTGTCCCGAGTTTGGTGGCAAACAGATGAGTCAATTGATCACAGGGGCCTGATTTGTGATCAACGGTCACTAATGATCGATCGGGCCCATAATTATATGAATATGACCAGGAAAATATCTCTGACTCATGGCCCAAGTTTGATTGCAATTCAATGGTTGGAAAGTCACAACTTTACCATTTTAATGGCGAGGTCAACTCACTTAAGTTTCAAGTTTCAAGTCCCGAAGAGTTGCGTCTTTCAAACTCTATCTTCACGGTCCAAGTTGTGCGGTTTGGGGCATCGTTTGGGGCATCGTTTGGGCCCACCGTCCACAATGGATGTCAAGCCCAGTGAGATGGACATATTCTATAATTTTGTAACTAGTGGCCCACTAATGAATGGTCTAAAGCTTGTTCGGATAATCGGGGCATTTTTCAAATGAATTGGGTAGGGAGATTTCTTTGGCGCAGTTGTTAGGGTCCGGATTAAATAAGTTCATAGTGTGGCCTATTTGAAATTAGAGAAAATGGTGATTCGACCATGATCACTCTAAACTATCGATTTTAGGCTAAAATAGTAACTGGGTTGATTTGATTTATTAATTAAGGTACGACCCATAACTGGCTCTGGTTTGAGTAGATCTTTAATTTAGTTATGGTTTTCTTGATTAGTCAGTGGTAGGTCGGTTAAATTTGGACACTATGTGAACAAATCATGGGGTTAAACTCAATGGTTAAGTGATCGGTCGGATTCGTTGGTTTTCTATGGTTGATCAATCTTATTTATACGGTTCTTTATCAGTACCGGCTGCATATAGGCTCACTTCGAGCGTCAAGGGTCAATAAGTGATGATATAGGCTAGTTAAATTTTTTTTAAAGGATTTTGATAATCCAAAATAGCAAAAATCCAGGGTGTTACACTTACACTTGAAGCTACAGTGGTATCCCTTTAAGATGACAGAGGGTGGAGATCGAAGGCCCACATCAGTAACTTTAATAAATTGGTTTGTAAACTGCTGGATATGGAGAAAGTGATCAAAGATAAGGAACAAGCATGTATATTGTTGAATTCTCTTCTGGTATCGTATGAGTCATTCAAGGACACAATGTGTACTGTAAATAAAACCCTGAGTGTCAACACCGTTATCTCAGCCCTTCAAGGGAAGACCATGAGAAAGTCAAATGGTGACATAGGAACATCTTCCGATGCACTGATTACGAGGGACAGAAATACTGATCGAGGTACAAGATCTTCAAGGTCAAGATCTATGTCCATGAGCAAGGGTAAAGGCAAGTTAAAGTGCTGGAATTATAGAATGGAAGGACACATGAAGAAGGATTGTACAAATCCTAAAGCAAAGAAAAAAATTTTAGAAGCTTCTTACAGGGAGGCCAATGTTGTCACATCTGATGAAGAGATAAGCACAGGTGATGTGTTGTCTGTGTCTATGATCGGACACTTGTTCGATGATCGTAGAGACGAGTGGATCCTTGACACAAGGGCGTCATATCACATAACTCCTCATCAGAGTTGGTTCACCAGTTATAGAGAATGCGATGATGAACATGTTTTTATGGGCAATGGCATTGCCTGCAATATTGTGGCTATTGATATGGTGTGCATCCAGATGTTTAATGGGGTAAAGCGTACCTTGACTGATGTCAGGCATGTTCCTGATTTAAAGAAGAATCTGATTTCTCTTGGTGTACTTGAGGCAATGGGCTGCAAGTTCACCAGATTTGATGGTGTCCTTAAAGTATCTAAGGGCACACTGGTAATCATGAAAGCGCAAAGGCACGAAAACCTTTATAAGTTTATAGGGAGCACTTCAACAGGTGGAGTTGCAGTGACTGTAGTAGATTCCACCTCTGCACGTGTGTGGCATGCTAGGCATGGCCACATGAGTGGATAGGGCACGAAGGCTGAGACGCGCGGACAGATATACGAAGCAGGTGGAGCAGCCATCTGTGAGAAGAATCACATCACATAATCGCAGGTAACCGGCAAGGTACATGGACGACTCCAATATCACATATGCTCTCGTTACAGATGAGGGAGATCTGTACACTATTCAAATGGCTCTAGGTGAGCCTGATGCTGAGAAATAGAAGGTGACTATAGATGATGTGATAGAATTATTGTACCAGATCGACACATAGGAACTGGTAGAGCTTCCAGTGGGTCGAAAATTGATTGGATGCAAGTGGATCTTCAAAAGGATACAGCATAGATACAGAGCGAAGCTGGTAGCGAATAGTCATGCTTAGAGAGAATGGATCGACTTCTCAGAGATATTCGCGTCAGCGGTAGAGCAGGTGTCTATTAGATTTGTATTGGCACTGGTTGCCCAATGCGATCTCGAGCTGGAACGGATGGATGTGGAGACTACACTTTTACACGTGAAATTGGAAGTGTTGTTATTCATGAAGCAACCAGAGCAGTTTGAAGTTAAAAGGGCAGAGAATAAGGTTTGTAGGAGGTCGTTGTACGACCTGTTGCCTAAGTAATGGTATAAAAATTTGATTCCTTTATGGTGAATCAGAATTTTTCTAAGTGTGAATACGATCATTGTGTCTATTGCAAGACACTAAGTAATAGCACATTCATCATCCTGGAATTATATGTTGATGACATGTAGATCGTCAATCATGATATGTTTGAAATCAATGTACTGTAAACTCGGTTAATAGGGACATTCGAGATGAATGATCTGGGGGCTGCAAAGATGATTCTTGGCATTTACATTCATAAAGACTAGAAGATGACCAGGCTTTAGTCATCTCAGACAAAATACCTTGAGTATGTATTGATCAAGTATGCGATGGACCAGGCAAAACCGGTGAGCGTTCCATACACGGCTCACTTTAAGCTTTCCTCAGGACAATGTCCTAAAACATATGAGGAAAAGCATGATATGTCTCATGAGCCTTATTCGAATGCGGTTGGCAATGCATGTCATGGTCTGTATTAGACCAATTATTTCACAGGCAATCGGTATTGTGAGCAAATACCCCAACAAGCAACATTGGGAGGCAGTAAGATGGTTGCTTTGATACATTCGATGTACAAAAGACTACATGTTAACTTTGAGATAAGAAGAGAAGTTCAAGTTCTGTGCAACTTCTCTGGGCTTGGCGATGATATAAAAGAACGACGGAGTATGCACAAGAAGCATTGATTGAATCTATGAAGTGATACAGAGATATGAAAAGAGATCAAGAAGTTACACGTTTGAAGATTGAAGACACGGTGGAGATTGTTGTTAACAGATGTCTTAAATCTGGAAAAGTTCAATTAGCCCATAGAAAGTTCAGCTCAAAGTCTAACAACAATGTATTTAGAATTTTCAAGATCTTTGACTAGTCAATGGACTAGCTCGACTAGTCAAAGGGCACCCTCGACCAACCCTGAGTTACGCAGACTGCGCGCGGACTGTGTTAATTTGAGGTGGTTTTCAAATTATTTCAAGTCGGTGCGAAAGTGGAGTTTCCTAAACTAAAAATAAGAGTTCCTAGGTCCTTTCTAAAATATTTTAAGGCTTATTCTAAAGGGTTTTAAAGAGTGTAGCAAGGATGAGATTTGATGTTGTTCGAATTGTATAAGTCTTTTCTCTTTGTAATTTATGCTTTCATAGTGGATTTCTGTAGCTTTGTGCCTTGGTTTTTTTTTCGAAAGGGTTTTTCATGTTAAATCTTTGTGTTCTCTTGTGTTTGTTTGGTGCTCTTGAATTATTATCCTAGATCCATCTCTGTGTGATTCTGCCCCCCAATCCCCAACAGTTTTGTCATTATCGTAACAATAGAATCTCAATCGTCTTCGAGAGTCCAAGTCTCTCAAGTCGCTGCTCTCTCTCTCTCTCTCTCTCTCTCTCTCTCTCTCTCTCTCTCTCTCTCTCTCCCCTTCTCTGATCTCTCCTCTTTTCTTTTCTTTTTTGTGGTTCAGAAATTAGATTACGAATACACGCTACTTTTTTATCGCCAGCATGTCAAATTTGTAAGGTGATTAATATAGATGAGGATGTTCGAGGGATTGAATTCAATGTCAATGGAGAATTTATTTGTAGAATAAATTAAAGATGATTCTCAATTGTTAACTGTCACCCCCCCCCCCCCCCCCCTTTCAAAAGATATGTAACTATTGTCATGCATAGATTGGAAAGATGGAAATGTATTTAAATGGATTTGTAATTTTGCTTGCAAGTCTAATGCTTATACTAGAATATATTCACATATTATAACTCACTTGAATAGGTTGTTACCTAGACAAAAGCCACAAGAAATAGCATTATGTCCAATGGTAAATAAGGAAGAGAGTTGGTACTTGGTAGGATGGATTAATTTTGTAACTTTATGAGACTATTTTTAAATGAAGAAGTTGATTGTTGGCATATTATGTCTTTTTCTTAAAAATAAATAAATATAAAAAAATCTTTGCAAATGTGTATGTGTATGTTCCATGCCTGCTCCAAACCTTTGGAGCTTTTCAAATTTGGCGCTCCACCACTCTACCGCTCTCATTCCCACTACCTGGTCATTAATTGGTTTCAGCCATGATCTCAAAGCTTTGAAAGTAATAGTAGGATTTGAGAAATGATCATATTGAATAAGCAAACCTTCATCAAGGCACCTTGGGAAACATGGTTCTACTTTCTGAAGTTGTTCGTAAGTGACTTCGAGATGAAATGTTGGACTGAGTGTTAAGCAGGCCTTATTCAAATCAACGGGAGCATTGAAGATGAGGTCATTAATAACTCCTGAAGAAACGACATTTAAATCCTTTATGAAAGTCTCTTAGTGGAAGATTGGAATGGAGGAGGAGGAAAATGCAACTATGGTAATCGGAGGAAGATCGAACGAAAAAGAAAGTCTGTGCGAGAGAGAAGAAGTAAAATGTGCAAGAAAGTAAACACTGACCCTATGTAGTGTTTATATATCGGTCGTGACACGTTCGCAATCATGACTCCTAATACAAGACGATTATGTGCTACGTGTCACAAAGATAGCCGACAAAAAGAGGTAAAGACCGTCATTCGGTTTAGCCTCGATTGGATGAATCAATGGGGAATTGACAAGTGAATAAACAGTCATTCGCATTAATTGCATCGGGCAACCAAACAACGTCGCTTTCACCTTTTGTCCATAAGGTAAAGCAACGTAGAGGGTAATGTTGTACTTTATTTTTTACCATCATAGGAAAAGCCAATAGGGAAGTGACATGTGGCATTACACGAGAGACAGGAGGTGTATGAAAATATTTTCTGAAATATTTGAAATGCTTTTTGCGAAATCATAGTTGGCATCAATTTAATGATGCACATCATCAGGTGACCGACAAAGTAGTGCGGCCAAATATTTAGAGGCGAAACATGGTCAAAGAGCAAGCTATGACTGATGAGAATAGAGCTTGGCCGAGAAAAGATGAACAGTCAAAATAAGAAACATACAAGAGAAGGATATAGATGACAACGCCTCAGTTGCTATAACCGTCAAATAAAGAAGAGAAATGGTTGAAAAATAGTTACATAAAAAATTTATAAATAGTAGGAGGATTAGCAAAGAAAACAACACAAACCAAATCCAACAAATAAATCAAATTTATCAATTTATCTTAGTTAAATCTATTTTAGGAGTAGTGATAATCTAATAACAGTAATTTCTTAGTTGTAATCCAAGTTTACGCTTATACGCCTGACTCGATCCTTATACAATGTAAGAAGTTATTTCGGAAGAAGCATTCTTGCGGTTGTTCTCAATGACCGACTGTAACTTTTTCCTTTTGTTTGATTGCACTCGTATATTGAAAAGTCTTTTTTTATTATTATTAAAGGCAATGCGCAACTCATCTTCGGATGAGGAATCCCACCCTTTGATTATCGCTTGATCATTACAGATATTTTGCGAGTGACTAAATAGACAACCGATCTCCTCAAATTCAGTTATATACTGTCAAACTTTGATGTATTTACATATTTTGGTACTTGGGGTCAAAGTTGATTGGTTTGAATTGAGCCACTATATCGATTCTGCCACACCTGCACACACCACGTGTGATAGAAAACAAACGAGTGCTAACAATAGTCACATCCATTTTGTCTAGGAAGAAGCAAATCGCATCAATCAGAGAGCTTTGCCTTTTATCTTAGTCTAATCTCGTTTAATTAGTGCTGACTTCTGCGAATGTTACTTGCATTTCTTTTTGTACAATCACAGCTACAAATGGTTGATGTGATGGGACAATCTTAGATGGATGCTAACATAAATTTTATAGATTAGTATGGGCTTATGTATCCATTAGTATTCATTATTTCAAACACTTGTTGTATTCGCCCCTAGCCACTTATTATTAGTCTACTAATCTAAAGGTTAGAATAGTCTCCACTATGATATTTTCTAGTCATTATCCATCCATTATGGGTTCCTTCATATATATCTAGAATCATGAGACCTATTTGTACAAATCAGAGAAAATGATCCACATTCTGAGGTTCATGTGGGGCCTATTTGATAGCATACTAGTGATCCCCACCAGGTAAAAATGCCCACTTGAAAGTGGGCCCCACCTAATAAGCCCGCTACCCAAAACTAGAATGGTCTAATAATTTAACGGGGCAAAGGAGGACCAATCACAGGAATCTATTGAAGAGGGAACTAGTGTCACTTTCTGCATCTTAATCTTTCCATTTGGAGGTCACTAGGGCCCATTTGTATACCACTAAGGGCATGTCTGGATACCACCAAATAAGTTATTTTTTCTATTTACAATAGTAAATAAGGAACTTATTGCAAATAAGAAGCTAGTAAGTATATTGATTACCAAACATACTTATCTACTTTATAAGTAGAAATCAAGATAAACTACTTGAGTCATAAGTTGCTCATCTCAAGTAACTTACGAAGCAAATGCCCCCTAATTGGCTGGTCAAAACGCTAATCAACCAAAAATGTCAAAAAACATACTACAAAATATTAAAAATAGAATTACCAAAAAAAATATAACCCTTTTTTTTCATTGCATGGAAATGTTCAAGGAGACAAAGGTTTGTCAATACTCTTGCTCGCAAAACCAATGTATATTTGAACAAGTAGTTATGGATACGTGACCGTTGGAGCATGAACTGGGTATCTCTTTCTAATGGAAAGGTGAAACTACTAGACCGTGGCACTTTATATAGCTCCATGAATCTCATATCTATCAGCGTACATGTATGACATGTTGCAAGTACCATGTATGTAGCGGTCTAAGTTGAGGCCAAGCTTCAAGCACAAAAAAATGTGGCACGCGTGTGAATATTCACATGTCAAATATGCACATGCAAATGTGCAAGTGTACTAACAAATTTTAATTTCCCCACATATGCTACTATCTATTCATACCATAATTCTGAGTGTTTGACAAATAAAGAAGGGAATAATTAATAAGCAGCAGCATATGTCCATAACTAACTTTAACAACATGTAATATATTGTTAGTCGCAACACAACTTTGTCCAAATCCAAATAAGCCTAAGTTCTTTTTTAAATGGATTGAACAACACGTCTTGCAACCCTCTCTCTCTCTCCACGGGTGGATCGCATGTGCCATAGCTACTTGCATTGCCTTTCTGAAATGGATGAAAAATCCTTCTTTTGCATGTTCAAGGACCTTTTGTTAGAGCTAGGAAAAGAAAAGGAGAAGAATCGCATTCTTGGAGGTCTTTTTCATACTTCAATTCTTTCTTTTCTTCTTTTTACTTTGAAACCCCTTTTCTATACGCGTTATCAATCCGAGCCACGTCCATTCCATAATAGCCGCCCAACGGCCCACATGCATGGGTGCTTGATACAGCGACATGATGGGACCATGCTGCCGGAGAAAAGCTGAAAACTCATTTTAAAAGATGAAATTGCACGAGCGAGCGACGTACGTGTCAATGTAGCATATATGTGCAAAAGATCCTGGACTTTCATTAGGTGGGCTCCTCCCTCTTAAAATAACTAAATATGCATGGTGCCGGTCTATGAGTGGACCAGCCTGATTTGTGGACTGGGGCATGTCCGATGTAGGCCCGATTCTTGCACAAACGTTACACATCAAGTTAAACTTGAAGGACCTAGCCTATTTGCTCCAAACTGTGTTCTGAAAAGAGAGAGAGAGAGAGAGAGAGAGAGAGAGAGAGAGAGAGAGAGAGAGAGAGAGAGAGATCAGTTCATGAACGGTCACTCCTTCTCCCTCTTTTGGGCAGTAGCATTTGTCCTTCCTCTCTCTATCACTCGAAAGAAAAGGAGGTGAGAGAAATTAGATATCAGACAAATAGAGTGGAGCCCATCCACTTTTATTGTTGTTGGCATATACCATCTTCAATGTCGAAATCGGGAAGGTCAATTGACTGGTCATACCAGTTGATTTAAACAGGCTACCGAATTTTGTGTTTCAACTTCCCAACTTATCTGTGTAATTGTATCATTCGATTCATAATAATAATATTTAAAATATGATATACCACATATTCTGTAGACCTGCATAAAGGGTTCAGGTGCAGTTGTACCGGGTTCAGATGAATGTCATATTTGAAGGCCAGAATATAAATTTGGCTGACATGTGCTGATTATGGTGCACATGCCTCATGATGCCATATGTCCCCAACCATCTTAAGATTATCATACATTCCACTGTTCTTTGAAGTTCAGATATTGATAAACATAGTATAATAAAGATCCCCAACCATCTTAAGGTTATCATACATTCCACTGCTCTTTGAAGTCCAGATATTGATAAACATAGTATAATAAGGATAGTCTAACATTTCATGACAGGCATAGAATATTGATTTTGGCAGCCTCTATTTGGAATCTCCTCGATTTGAAATGGATCCTTACTTTTGCTCCGGTGGTAGATTCTCAAGAGTTTCAACACCCGGTCAAGGGTTCGAGTATCCATAGGTGGTGAAATCCCACTAAGGCGTGAGTGTGTGGGGTGTGTGTGTGTAAATAAAATAAATAAATAAATAAAAAGGCATAGAATATTGAGCATCCAAACGGCCCTTCAAGTGACATTATCTACCTTTAAAGCCAAGACGATGACATGATGGACCCAAAAGCAGCCAAGACGATGACCCGATGGCGCCTAAAGCAGCGGTTGATTTTCAGTCCGTTACTCTTAACTTTTTCCCTGTCCTTCAACGTTTACTCACAGATGCTGCACGTATGGCTGGCATGTATCATATGCGTTGTAATCCAAAAATTACATCAAAAGAACCATTTTCCATTGGTAGTCAACAAATGGACAGTTAAATGAATAATGGTTAAAAATCCAAATTCAACAAATTATGTAGTATAAGACGTTACAATTGTCCAATAAATCTGATTTTGAGTACATGCCTTCACCATTTATTGTGGAGATGACGGTTTGGATGGTTTTCTGTTGTGTTTGCACACGTGCCCCGTGCATTGGCTGTGAATGGCATGAATGGTCTTACCGCCTAGCACGTGTTGGGTTAAGTTAAAGGTATGGTTTAAAAAATCGGTGACTTGGGCCGACTCGACTCGAGTCAGAACTCACCGAGTCGAGAGCGAATTGGCCCTCCCAATTAGAAAGGTTTTGGACTGGATTGGCCCTGATCTGACTTTTGGGCCTGAGAAATGAATGATTTTCTCAGCTTGTTTCCTGGGCTGAAGTTGGGTACTCAGAGCTGAGCATGGTATGCTTTGGCCGTGCCCAAGGCCTCCAGTTTACATGATCCGTGGCCCACATCTTTGCACAGCATACACTGGTTTTCATTTCTGAGAAGCAGGGCAGGTGGGGCCATGCATAGCTGATCAAGACCGTTGGTCCGTTCATTTATACCTCGGAATTTCCCAGCAACATATATTATTCAGTTAAATGTTGTCCTCTTGTATTTATTCCGTCAAAATCAAAGCCCCAAGTCTCTCAAAATAGATCATGGAAGTTTTTTTTTTTTAAATCAAATAAAATAAACTGCAAGAATAAAATAAACAAAAATAAAAATATGCCAATATCTTCCTCTTCTTCTTTTTCAAATCTTTTTCTTCTAGAAGCCGAAGAGAAATGCGAGATTGAGAAAGAAACAGCATATTGAAAGAGAGTTCGGAGAGAGATCGAAAGAGGGGATTTTTTTATTATTATTATTTTCTTTTTTCCTTCTTTTTTCCCAAAAGTAATGAGAAGAGTTAGGGACCGGGAATCCCTTCAAAACCCAATTAAATCTTCCCTGTCCATTCACCCACAACGGGTGAAACTTGGGCTGTTTATTGCCAAGCATTCACAAATTCATTTTCCAAAAATACCCATGTCCAAATTTATAAATTACATTCAATGTCCAAAGAGATCAGGGAGCCCACGTGATTGTCTAAAACTATTGCGAGGGCAAAAATGTCAAAAGTTATCCAACGGTCTATATACAGTAGATAGGGGTGTACATCGGGCCGAACCAAGTCGAGCTGGGCTCAACCCGGCCCGGCCCGGTCACCGAGCTAACATGTCCAGCCCGAACTCGGCCCAGTCAGCAATCGGGCGAGTTCGGGCCGAGTTTGGGCCAGTTTCAGACCTTATAGCAAGTTCATGGGTCAGGCAACGTTCTCACTTATCTATCTCAAATGGTTAGGGTAAAGATTTAGGAATATATATATATATATATATATATATATATATATATATATATATATATATATATATGGAAAAAGGTACTATGCGCTCGACCTCACGAGTCCGTCCCATGAGGTCGAGCTGTGTGGGCCCTATCGTGATGCGTTTCGAACATCTACCCCATTAGTCAGATGCACCATTCCATTGTGGGCCTAGGTCTCACAAATCAAGTCAATCCGTGACTTGTGTGGGCCACACCACATACAGAAGTGGAGAGGGGCGGTGCACCATTAAAACATTCATAACCATTTTTGAGGGCCCACCGAGATGTGGTTTGCAAATCCAGCCCATCCATTATGTGTGTCCCACTTGAATGAGGGTTCAGACCAAGTTTTAGGCACATGCAAAACTCAGGTGGCCCCACCAAGTGCTTTTATATGTTTTAACGGTGTCTTCACATAATTTTAGATGGTATGGCCCACCTGAGTTCCGTATATGGTTGATTTTTGGGATATCCCATAATTTAAAGGGGACCCATCAAATGCTCGGTGTTGATGGTTGAAACGCATCACGGTGGGGCCCACACAGCTCAACCTCACAGGAGCTTATCATGAGCTCGAGCGCATAGTACCTAAACCCTATATATATATATATATATATATATATATATATATATATATATATATATATATATATATATATATATATATATATAGCCGAGTCGAGGTTCGGACCGAGTCGGGCCGAACTGGGACTTGTTCGAACTTGGCCCGAACTCAATTTCGAGTTGAAGAAAATGGCCCGTCCCGGACCGAACTCAGTTCCGGGTCTGGCCGAGTCGAGCGAGTTAACCGGGCTAGCCTGGTTCGTGTACAGCCCTAACAGTATAGATCAGTTTGAGATCCTTTTTTCTCTTTCTGCGTTGCCTTTTATAATCTCAAATTAGGGCTTTTTTTCCTTCTTCTTTTTTGAAGTGTCCCCATCTCTTTTTTAAAATTAGGGCATGTTTGGTAGCCACTTAAAATTGAATTCTTCTCATTTTAATCAATATTGATTACGTAATAGAGATTATATAAAGGGATTTTGACCATACTGAGCTCGAACTTTGGTCAAATTACCTCGGGAGCTACGACGTTGCAGATATCTCAAGAGTGGCCTTCTGACAACTTTTGGATATTGTTTCGGAGGAAAATGCTCATGTCCTTAGATCAGAAGTCATACGATCCTGAAGTGAATAAGAAGTTACCTTCTTTTTCAACACCCGAGAAAGTGACGGATTGCCTACCCCCCCTGCCACCAGCCAATGGCTAGTGCTCGGTGGTCTGTGGGCCCCACCACCATGTATGTGTTTCATCCATGCCACCAATCCTTCTTGCCATGTCACTTTAGTGCTAGGGCCAAATATCAACTCGATCCAGTGCTCGTTGGGCCCACATAATAAAAAATAATGGTGACTATTGAAACTTTCCAGGCTCACTGTGATGTTTGTTAGAAGTGTATACTGCCCTAGCTGACAAGGTGGATGGATCGGATCACCCCATTGTGAGCCTTAAGCTATGATACCAATGTTTTAGTAGAAGAGGAAGTGAACACGTGGATACCACGATCCATGCAACATGACAACCATAACCCATATAACATGACAACCATGACCCATGCAAACAACGACCCATATGGGCCCACATTCATATACGTGTATAATTCATGCCGCCCATCATTTTCGTCTATCATTTTAGGGGTAGGGCCCAAATATCAGCCTGATTCGGTGCTCGTGTGGGCTAAAAAATAGAAAATAGTGGTGACTGTAGAAACTTTTCAGGCTCACTGTGATGCTTGTTAGAAGTGGATACTGCCCAAGTCAGGACTTTTTAGGCCCACGGTGAGCTGGTCGATAAGGTGAATGGATCAGATCACCCCATTATGGGGCCTTAAGCTAAGGTACCAATGGTTTGGTATAAAAGGAAGTGAACACGTGAAACCACGATCCATGCAATATGACAACCACGACCCATATAATACGACAAATACGACTCATGCAAACCACGACTCATATGGGCCCACATTAATGTATGCGTATAATCCATGCCGCCCATCCTTTTTGCCGTGTCATTTTAAGGCCACAACCCATTTAACATGACAACCACGACCCATATAACATAACAAGCACGATCCATGAGGTAAGGGTCGTGGTTGTCATGCTATATGGGTCGTAGTCTTCATTTTATAGGCCTTGGCCTTAAAATGAGAACTACAACCCATATAACATGACAACCACGACCCATGAAAACTACAACCCATATAACATAATAACCACGACTCCATGGGAAACCACGACCTATATTACATAACAACCACAACTCATATAACATAAAAACCACGACCATAATTATAATACAATATGAAGAACAATTCTCTTCAACGGGCACCCAGCGAGCTGAAAAACTCTGTTAAGAATGTCTTGTTTGAGCCTAACCATAAACTGCAACAACTTGAAAGAAAGGCGGCATCTATTGCATCACAATGCCAAGCCTACAGCTTAAGAGAAGGGCAGCATCTATTGCATCACAATGCCAAGCTACACAGGTTTATCCAACTGTAAATGGGTTTATGGTCAGGCTTAAACAAGACATTCTCAATAGAGTTTTTCAACTCGCTGCGTGCCCTTTGAAGAGAACTGTTCTTCATATTGTATTATAATTATGGTCGTGGTTGTTATGTTATATAGGGTGTGGTTGTTATGTTATATGGGTCGTAGTTTTCATGTGATGTGGGGTCGTGGTTGTAATGGGTCGTAGTTTTCATGGGGTCGTTGTTGTTATGTTATATGGGTCGTGGTTGTCATGTTATATGGGTTGTGGTTGTCATGGATCGTAGTTATTATGTTATATGGGTCGTGGTTGTAATAAGTCATAGTTTTCATGGGTAGTGGTTATTATGTTATATAAGTTGTGGTTGTCATGTTATATGGCTTGTGGTTCTCATTTTAGGGTCAAGGCCTATAAAATGAAGACTACGACCCATTTAGCACGACGACCACGACCCTTACATCATGTGTCGTGGTTGTCATGTCATATGGGTCGTGGTTCTCATTTTAGGGCCAAAGCCTATAAAATGAAGACTACGACCCATATAACATGATAACCATGACCCTTACCTCATGACAACCATGACCCATATATCATGACAACCACGACCCATGACAACTATGACCCTTACAACACTACAACCATAACCCTTACTGCATTACAACCACCTGATGTGACCTATGCTACTATACAGATATCGTTTGCAGGACTATGGCATGACTTGCACTAACTTGGTGACTACATGAAATAAATATACATAAGATCCTTACCGTCCATCAAATGAAACGATTTATTTACACCGTGGATACTAAATTTTATTCAAATATAAATCTTAAATGGACCATAACGTAGAGATGACTATTGATAGACTGCAGGAGAAGGAAATGCAGGCTATATGGGTCATGGTTGTCATATTATATGGGTCGTGGTTATCATGTGATATGGGTCGTGGTTGTAATGTGATAAAGGTCGTAGTTGACATGGGTCGTGGTTGTCATGTTAAATGGGTCGTGATTGTCATGTTAAATAAGTCGTGGTCCTCATGTTATATGGGTCATGGTTCTCATGTAATATGGGTCGTGGTTCTCATGTAATATGGGTCGTGGTTCTCATGTGGTAAAGGATAGTCATTGGTAAAATAGCCTAAGGCCCACCATGGGGTGATCCATTCCATCCACCTTGTTGGCCAACTCATCATGGGCCCAAAAAGTCCTAACTTGGGCAGTGTCCAAGTTAGCACACGAGCTCTGGATCAGGCTGATATTTGGGCTCTAACCCTAAAATGACACAGCAAAAAGGATGTGCGGCATGGATTATACACATACATCAATGTGGGGCCCACGAGTTTTGTCCTTACTCACGAGTAAAAAAAGAGTTCCGTACACATCACTTTCTTGACATTAAATACGATGTAACTTCTTATTCCCTAGAAAATCATATAACTACTGAAACAAAGACAAGGACATTTTGGTCCAAGTAATTTTCAGAAGCTTATCAGAAGGCCACCCTCAGAATATTTGAAAGGTTGAATCTTTTTAGGTAATTTGACCATACATCGAGGCTAGTACAGTCAATCTTCCTTATATAAATAGTTGGTTATGAGGATTATTCTTAATCCCAACCATAAAAGTTTATCTCTAATACTAGAATGAAATGAACTCATTTTTAAGAGAGTATGAACCAGACCCTCGGAATTCTCCAGACGTGGTTTGTGTTAGCTTTTACCTTTGGCCCTATTTGGGAAGGTGGAAAACCATGAAAATGTATACAAATTCACTTGAAGTGACAGCTTCTTCTGTTAGGTAAACGGAAACGAGAAATGTCATTTTCTTTTTCCCACCTTTCCTTCAAAAATCAAGTAAAACTATTTCCCAAGTAAAAAATAAAAATCAATCAACCACCAAACAGGACCTAAATGTCCTTTCACAAATACACGAGAAGGAGCCGATTGACCTCTTAACATTTCATGAAAAACAACTCTCCAAACCAAACAACAAAATAGCTTCTGGATTCTGCAGTTTTCGATTTCAATTCCCTGAGGATTTCATGCCCACGTTTGGATTCTTCCGTTCACAAGGAGACTTGATCTCAGGCCCAACTCGGGACAAGTAGTACCCTACAGAAACTCGGCCACTAAGCTGGGCCTAATTGCTGCTTTATTTTTCTAGCAAGATTCCCATGTTTCATCTATTCTAAGTATTCTGAGGATCATGATCAAGTAACAATGGTTATGTCATGTAATAGACATGTTGGAGGAAACATAATTGCCTACCTAAATCATGGATCAACCTTTTTTTTTCTTTTATGTGAAGATGTAGGTTTGGCCAAACAGCATCGTCCGTGAGGCTGTTTGAGGCCTCGACTACTTTCAATCCAAGCAGCCATTGATCGTGTGCTTGGACGCACTTTGTAAACCCTCATCTCATCTCCCGGCTCAAAAAAATTAGGTACTAAATGGCCGAGTCAATTGAGTCAACTAAGCCAACCGAGAACCCCCTTTCAGGAAGTATATCCAAAGGGGCCCTTACAAACTCTGGAGTGAGTTATCAGCAAGTTTGTTTTCAAAGAAATCATGCCCAATTGAGAAAAAATGTCACTACACCGGTTCACAACACAAATGAACAAGGAATGATCATGAATTTGAACGTATGGCAATTATTATGTGTTGAGGCTTACCAATATGTTTAGCTAGAATCCAAACCATGCATCTGGTGGGCCTCATCATGGTCATGGGCACTGTACATCAGTGCCTAAAACCTGATGAGACACCACATGGGGCATTCTAAAACCTGTATATCCGGTTGTTGCAGGCTTGCAGCCCACTTTTTTCTTCTTTTTTTTTATCAAATAACTTGATTTTCAGAGTTTCCCATCATCCTGATGAGGTGCACCTGATGAATGGGTTGAAGTCCATATAAACAACACCGTGGACCCCACATACCTCCAATGGACAACCCTAAATGGCTCTTTAAGACCACCCAGAAAAAAAAAAAATACAAAAACATATTTTATTTAATTGATTTTTTTTTTAAGGACAAACCATATACGATGGTACTTGGTAGGAAAAGCAAAATAAGCACCCGTTTTTTACCTTCTTTTTTTTTTCTCTCTTTTTTACAGACTTGCTACTAAATGTATGCTGTAAAATAAGGCTCAAGTTCAAATCACTTAAGCAGCTGGTTCCACTACAACTACTGTAGATGAGAACTTTGTGCAATTGCTGCATGTGTCGCCCCACTGTAGTGTGTGCGTAGCATCTCACCTATCCAGCAGGATCGATCCATAATGAAAGTGGTACCCAACCAATAGGGCCAATCAAGTCATTAGGTTGGCCAAACCATAGAAAACCATGGACAACCACCCAATAAGTGCAAGTTTCATGCGGATAAGTTCTAGACATACATGAATAGCTTCTACACGCAAATGGAGTTCTGTAGGCTTAGGCAATTACTTCTTCTTTGTTAATTGGGTCATGATTGAGAGGTTAATTTTCATCTACACAAGTTAAACCCAATAACAGTGTCGACACTCTCCAGTGCTTATGTGACTCTACTTTGTCAGTTCACACTTCACTGTTAGCCACCCCCACTAGGGAATCGATACCAAGACCTTGTGACTCTACTTGCAATCAAGTAATTCAAAATTGGTTAACATAACTGTAACAGTAGTAACTGTTATGCATTTGAAAAAACCAACCCTAACAGCCCTGTAATGATCCCGTAATGGGCCATAACAGTCCCATAACGGCCAAAAAACATTTATTTTCAAAATAAAATAAAATTCGTAATGGCAGTTACGGCCCATATCATAATGGTAATGGCCCAAAATGCTGCTACTTCAGAGTTCAGTGTAAAAAGAGGAGAGATTGTGCACAGTGAACTACAGGAGCAGACTATGCCAATCTTTATAAACAGTGAGAGAGAGAGAGAGAGAGATTGTGCACAGTGAACTACAGGAGCAGACTATGCCAATCTTTATAAACAGTTCGAGAGAGAGAGAGAGAGAGAGAGAGAGAGAGAGAGAGAGAGAGAGAGAGAGAGAGAGAGAGAGAGAGAGAGAGAGAGAGAGAGAGGCAATATCAGAAACGGAGGCCCCTCAATCGATAACCTCCGGTCTCTAACAAGCTCAGGTTTTGAAATCCTTTCAACTCTTTTTTGGATGGGGCCCAAATTGGCCAAAGACATTCTCACTTTGGCCATTACCAGATTGATGCTGCAAGAATTCTCTCCGCAGATTCTATTAAACATAGGATCCTTATTTACCAAATCACAGGACAGGATTTAAATGCATAGCATTTGTATCTAATAGTAGGTGGAGTTCTCATAATTCGAACAGGCTAAGCACTCACTCTTAGATGAAAATGAGATTAGCGTCTTCATCTCCAAGGACTCTTTTTTTTTTATTCAAACCAAGATATAACATTACATCTTTTTTTCTCTGTTTTTTCTTCTTTTTTCAGAATAAATGATTTACCCTTCCAAGACATGGGCTAAGAATCTGATGATATTTGAAACTCAAGTAGAGGGAGCTCCAACAAGTAAAGGCACACACCCCAAAGTTCTATTCCCGGAAAAGATTAACAGGACTGGGCAGGGGAAAACAGCTTCATAAATAACAATTCAAAGAATTATATGCCTGCTAGTGTGTAGAACATGTCCATACATAAATATAGAAGGCCACCAAAACGTTCCACGTGCATGACAAAAACAAGAAGCAAACCTGGACTGGAAAGCAAACAAGAAAGAATAAGAAAGAGCCTATAGCAATTATTCTACTCCAATACCGTAGTAATAGAAATAGTGATAATGACCTAATATGCAATGGGGAAGAGAATGAAAATCGACATTACCTAATACAATACGCAAGGTTAGTCCTGAGTTCTAGTGTCATCAAGGGCTTAACTTGCTAGACCTTCTTGTTAGGCTCAAAGACATACTTGATCAACGAGTCCTTAATGGAAAGCAACTCAGGAAACTCCTCCTTCAACTTGGAAGCATCCATTTCGTTGTTGCTGCGAGCGGCAACAATAACTTTCGCCTGTTCTTCCAAGGTGAAGTTAGCCCAAGTGAAGTCCCGATCAATATATTCCTTGTACATCTCTAGAATCTCATTGTGGCTCACAACCCCAGGGTTCGTGAAATTCCAAATACCCCTGCAATTCCTTTTCGCCATCTCGACTGAGATGGGCAGAAGCTCATCCAGGATGGTCATGCTGTTTGGAATGTTGACCACTTTGTTATAACGTGAGATCTTTGTAATGAAGTTGCGCGGATTGCTGAGGTCAGATGATATCGGCATTCTGACTCTAAGGGTGCATACATTCTCATATTCGCTCAAAAGCTCTTCAACCTGGTTCATGCATAGAATGCATAAAAGGCATTCAGTTTTCAAATTCATAAAAATAAAGGAAAAAGAAATCATCAAAGGATAGCTAGTAAACTTACCATAGCTTTCGTCTTCGAATAGAAAGAACCCATGAAGTTGGGTTTGTCTTCCTCCTTGTATCCAATGCCTGACCCTTCGGGGTGCTGAGCATCATACTCAAATATACAACCAGTGGCAAAATTCATCATTAGTAGCCCTTGCTCCCTACAAATATCGGCTAAATTCAGAGTACCCACGACATTGGTGCGAATGGTCTCTGGTTTGTGAGACTCGCACCAATCAACATTAGGCCTACCAGTCACACCAGCAGCATTAAAAACATGGGTCGGCTTCACGTTCTGAATATCTGATAAGAGCAGTGATCGTTCCTCCAGACGCCCTTTACCATACTCATAGGGTATCCCTTGTTTCTCACATATCTTCCCAAGAAGTCCCCCAATCCATCCCGTCCTACCATAAATCAAGAACTTTAGAGGCGGTTTTTGCGTAGAGCTGCTGCTCTTTGAAACTGGAACCACCATTCTCTGACTAGCATTACTTGAGACATGCAAAGTTGTGCCATTAAAATCTTCTGACCCAGCAGGCATCATCAGCATTCTTGGGTGAGGCAAGAGAGCCCCAGAAACATCGCCCCACCAATCAGGATGGCTTGTATACCAATCCATCGTCTTCTTCAACCCCTCTTCCCAAGTGGTCCTTTCCGACCATCCCAAATTCTTCAGCTTCTGATCATCCAAGAAGTACCTCTGATCATTAAACGGTCTATTGTCCACAAGCTTAATAACCGAGTCAGGATCCAAAGAGAAAAGATGACAAATATCCTTTGCCACATCAATCACTCTCCTTTCCTTCTTCGTTCCAATATTATAAACATGGCCAACTTCCCCTTTGTGGAGAACGACTTCAAAAGCCTCGGCAACATCCTCACAATAGAGATAACTCCGCACATTCGAACCGTCTCCATGGATTGGAAGCGGTTTTCCTCTCATGGCCAAAAGGATGAATTTCGGAATCAATTTCTCTGGGAACTGATTGGGCCCATAAACATTGTTTCCTCGAGTAGTTATGACGGGTAAACCATACGACCTCCCATAAGCCATGACGAGCATTTCTGCTCCAGCTTTTGTCGCAGAGTACGGATTTGTTGGGAGAAGCTGAGAGGCCTCGTGGTTTCCAACAACAGCATCTTCATCAGTCTCCCCATAGACCTCATCCGTGCTCACATGGATGAACCGCCGGATCTGACCAGTGACCTTGCAGGCTTCGAGGAGGACATGGGTGCCGTAGATGTTGTTCTTGGTGAACTCGAAGCTGTTTCCGAATGAGTTGTCGACATGTGTCTGGGCAGCAAAGTGCATTATGGTGTCAATGGATTCAGTGATGAGGAGGAAGTTCACGAGGTCAGCGCTCCCAATGTCGCCCTTGACAAACTTGAAGTTGGGAGAGGATCGCGAGGGGGCGAGGTTCTTGAGGTTCGAGCAGTAGTCAAGCTTGTCGAGGACAACAATCTTGTATTCTGGGTAGTTCCGGATGAGACGGTTGGCAACATGGGACGCAATGAAGCCGGCCGCGCCGGTGATCAGAATGTTCTTAGGCCTGTATGTTGCCATTTTCTAGATCCAAGTTTCTACAAAATTTTAAGATTCAAAACTAGATTCAATCATTCAAAAGAGAACTAATGTGATCTCAAAGCAAACTACGGAAGAAAACAATAAGGCAATCGAAGGAGGCATGCTGTCATAATGCCTGCATGGAAACATCTTCATAGACGTCTGGCAATTGCTGACGGGAGTTTTGCTAAGCCAACACACGTGGGTGATAAAGCTCATGTACCTGCCACACATGTGCCAGCATGGAATGATAGGTCCAATATACATTGATGACCTAGCCCAAGAATCAGTTTGATCCATTGGTCAGGTGGGCCACAATTAGCGAAACAAATGCATGGCGCTGGAAAACTTAGCCGAAGTTTTCCAATCCATCCACCTGTATACAGTATTGAGGCTATGTGCTGAGCGGACCAGATCTATTTTGGAAAACAATGTATAAGGTCAGATCAACTTAATGGACGGATTGGATCTCGCACCCATGTGCAAAGTGGGCACATATGTGGCCTGTGCATGAGTTTATTGCATGTGCTTGTGCACTTAGCAAAGCTCTGCGCACAGAACATAAATGTTGACTTGGTGGGCCATCATGTATATGGACCAAGATGATCAGCCTATCATAGGCATCCAATTGCTGTCCTTCAAGCCTGCAAACAGATGATTAATTAAAAAGAAAAACATAGAGATTGTATGGTTAGGATCATCCAATCACTACTTCATTTAGACTTGTTCCATTCAGGTGATGGCCCACCAGATCACCAATCCCAATCACTACAACATTTGCCACATGAATGGCAGGGATTATGCTCCACGAAGCACACATCATGATGGTAGTCATGCGAATTCAAAAGCGGATGTAGTTCTACCAAAGACCAAAATCTATATCCCAACAAGAATTCAAGAATAGAACTGACTCTACAAATATTCTTGAACGACTGATACTACAAAGATCAAAAGTTTTCAGCCCAAATCCAAGAAAAGATTTGATCGTACAATGATCGAGAATCAGATCTCGAAGATAACTGAACGGATTCAAGAGAAAAATTCAAACCAAAACCATATCAAGAACAGAGAATGCAAATCACGATTTACATAATCAACATTCGCTTCGCAATCGAAACGCAGATCTGAAGAGATGCAGCTAAAATTAAATCCCTAAAGCCTACAAATAAAATTTCAAAAAAAAAAAAAAAAAAAAAAGGAAACCTTTTCTATCTTCTTTCTTTGAATCTGGTTTCAAGAGAAGATGAAAAAGAAATCTACTCAATACGATTGGAGAAAAGAGGCATAGGAAGTGACAGATCTGGCAATTGTTTTATCAAATATCTGATTTGGAGACGCGAAATCTCGCGAATCGAAAGGCATTTTAAAATTGGAGGAAAGGAGGACTTACAGATCTCAGATCTTGAGGGAGAGATGGACGTTATGATCTTCAGCTCAGACAGATGGAAGAATAAGGGCAGCGGTGTCTGCGAGACGACGGGGTTAGTTACGAGGTCATATATATAGAGCGAGAGAGAGAGCTATTAGGAAAGTCATGGTCGTAGGTAGGCCACAGAGGTCTAGGTCGTTCACGCTACCACATGGCTCGCAATTAGGCCAGAGAGGTCTAATTCCTTTGCACTGCCCCAAGGCTCGCGGGACATTCTACGTGTGCCGTGGATGTCTTTACCCGCGAGAAGTTTACGGGTCGCGTTTGTCTGCATCCGAAGGCTGCACGGGATTCCTGCAGCCATATGTTTTGTGGGCCCACTATGATTTATATGTTATATGCACCGATACGCTTCGCCGGCTCATTTTACTAAGGCACCCGCGTCCGTGGTCACGTGCGTAAAGATCTGGAACGCGGATTGCGTCCTTAGCCCCGCCCCTCTCCAGCTAGGAACTTTGAGTGTCAACCATGATGTATAGGTTTTATCCACACCGTTCATCCATTTCTATGTATCATTTTATGAAATAGTACCAAAATTGAGGCAGATCAAAATTTCAAGTGGACCACAGAACAGGAAGCAGCGGTGATAATGATTCGCACCGTTGAAACTTTTCTAAGCCCACCGTGATGTTTATTTGCCATCCGGCCTATTCATAAAGTTACAATATTAGACGAAGATGAAGAGAAAACACAAATATCAGCTCCATCCAAAACTTCTATGGCCGCCGAGAAGTTTTCAACGGTGAGAATTTAATCTAGTCCACATCTATCTTGGATCTGCCTCAGATTTGGCCTTGTACTTTAAAATGATAAGAAAAAAAATGAATGGACGGTGTGGATAAGACCATACATCACGGTGGCCATTTAAAACTCCTGCTCGTTCCCAGCTGGACACGGGCGGGGTAGGACGCAATCCGCGTCCCCAGATCTAAGGAATCCATTGGTTGGGCCCACCGTGAACGTCCAGGATAAAATATTAGACTGGTGGAATCATCATGCTGGTCACTGTACGCCTTTCTTCTGACCGTCCATTTGTTCGGTGCATTGTGGCTCACCTCATTAGCAAGAAGGCATGGCAATGCCCGTCCAACACTTTTAAGATCCAACGGCCTGTATGCAAGATACATGTGTTGCAT
This sequence comes from Magnolia changhungtana, assembly GCA_030180095.1. Classification (NCBI taxonomy): domain Eukaryota; kingdom Viridiplantae; phylum Streptophyta; class Magnoliopsida; order Magnoliales; family Magnoliaceae; genus Magnolia; species Magnolia changhungtana. The sequence continues at coordinate 6,457,679 of JASAUF010000620.1, read as the reverse complement.
AACTGAAGATAGGAGTGGCTCACTGACAACTAACTGTCTACATGAAAGATGCATGTTTTGCTCGCCTGATTAATGGAACGGAATACATATGGCGTGGAGGAGGAAGTTGGGCGGTGAGCGCAGCGCCGGACTGAGTTAATAGATCGGGCTCGATCGAAAGCTCGGCTGACACTGCCCGTTGCGATCCTTATTAGCAACTGCCCTGATGGGGAGCTGGGGCATATATCCAGCAGGGCCAAGCTGATGAATGGCAAGGATCACACGATATGCCATTTTAACACATGCCACGGCTTATAGGGCAGCGACCAGAACATTTGAATCGTGATGTATCAATGCGACCACAATCATATTTGGCTTATATCCGCTAGACAATCTAGTCCATATGTCTAATCATGATTTTTTACACCCACTTTTGTCATCCTCAGGTGGGTATGCCGATAGCCTGACATGACCAGGTCGAACAAATTCAGAAAAAATAGCCATGTCATTAATGTTATAAATTAACTTTGGAGAAGAAGATTTAGAGACTAGCATATGAGAGTATTACATGCGCATATGAAATAGAGTATTAAATACTGGAGTTTTTGTTAAAATTAATCTTGGCAAAAAGCAAGTCTATGCCAGTACCATAGCAGAGTATATCTATATCTAGCATTTAATTCTACTAAAATAATTCTCTACTAATGCCAAAGTCAAATGATGCAAGATTTCAAGTAAGAGTATATATTTTTGTACACGTGAGATTTACACAACCCAACGCCAAGGTTATTCATGAAGAGTACACAAAGTAACTTATTCTAAAAAATAAAAATAAAAAATAATTTTTTAAAAAAAAATAACTTATAAACAACATTTCACGAAGGGCTTAAAACATTATGCCAACCACAATAGTTTTATCTATCCATCTACCATAGACATTCTGATGTATTGCAAGGAAAATCACATACTTTTAAACGAAAGGCCACGAGGCTTTCTTACTACGTGCTTGATGATTCCGCCAGTTAATTATCTTACTACCAAGTTTGGTGTAGATCAGACGACAAACGAATAATCAATTCACGATCGTCTTATCACGTGGTTAGTTTCCACCAAATTCACAAACAAGCTTTCATCTCATTGGCCAGCTCACCACAAAGCTTGGTTTCAACCGAACAACGAACAGATTGCTGAGAATCCTCCATTAGCTGTCTCATCAATTCGATTATGAGTGACTATTAAAAATATTATTATTAGAAGAATACTTTTGACTTATATTTTCTTTCTCTGTTGTTACTGTTGAATTATGGTAGTAAATTATACTGAAAGAATAAGTACTTAAGTTTATAAATGTTGATTCAATTTTCCGGTAGACCCTCCTTGGTTAACACTCCTGAACCTGCATGGAAGAAAGTAAGAGACAAAGGAGACTGTGCAATTTTCCAAAATAAACTCAGAGTTTAAACAGCCTTAAATTTACGCACTCCGCATTAGTTTCCCAAAATGAACTCGGAGTTTCAGAATATTTTTTTCAGGACAATTTCAGAAATATGTTTGTTTTCAAGACAATTTCAGGATTTCTTTTCTTCACTTCAAATCTTTGATTCTCTTCATTCCTCACTTAGTTTTTTTTTATTCTTAGCGTGTGAATTCTTCATTAATGACTTCTAAATTTCCAAATTTTCATTTTGTAATCTTTTGAGCATAAATTTTTCTTTTGACATCAATTTCACCATAAGCTCTTGAAATCACCTCACACATGAAAACATGCATAATTAAATTGATTAAGCACTATCATGTTTATAAACCCAAGGTAAAAATAGGAGAAATATGTAATATTTCACACTCAACTATAACATCCCGTACTTTTTAGTACTCCGGTGTTACCTTGAAGATCTAAATTAGTTTACACATGCGTGAGAATACAAGTGACTTACCTTATCCATCATTATCTAGTGGCCCTCAATCTATCTATCGGGACCATCTAGTACAATCTTCATTCTTATATTAAGTCATCTGACCGTTGATCCTCAAAAACAAACAATCTTCTCATCACGAAAGTGACATTAATCTTCAGGAACCCACTGTGTTGCTAGGATCCAAATGTCAATGAAAATTTAAACCCTGCCTTATTAGCTAGATTAAACCATACAAATCCGTCATTCGTTAGATCTATCATCTATCATGCCCACAATATCTCGTAAAGCGATCCGCCACTTGATCGCACTAATCAAACAACCAAAGAGTTAAATCAAATGTCAAAGTCTACCTAGATCACAGGACTGCTAAGACTGTCGATAAGTGAATTTGAATCAATCTGATCATCGATGTATAGAACAAAGCGTATAAATGTATTTGCTCTAAATAATATAATTTAAAGGTTGGATGGAGTTATACACCATAGTTTATGAACTGAGCGACCTAAGAATCATGTGGGATCATTCAGATTAACGTCTGAAGCCGATCTGACCATTAATTTGTTAGTAAACATTAATAAAATCTCAAAAAATCAATTAGCATGGCCCACCTGAGTTTTAGATTAGCTCTGTCCTCGGTCCCATGACCAAAGTGAGAGAATAAGGGGATGGACAGAGTGGATCTCCTAATACAGTCTTGTGGGCCCCACTTTGGTGCAATGCATGTGCACAGTTCACGTGCATTCATAGTGCACTGGATCACCAACCCGGGTCAAATCAGGTTTGACCCGTGTTTTCCTGTAAATGGGAAGAACCCTCCTTTTCTCTTGTTTTTCACCAGCGGACGGATAGATGTCTGTAGTTTTGATCAAGGCTCATTTCCATGATTTGGACCATCCATCTGGTGCGGATGTTTCTTTTGACCAAACCCAACCTAATCCCACACCTGGGAGCATGTGTGCATGCACATGATTCTTGATACAATCAGGTCCTACACGCGCACTATTTTCCAAAAATGGAAACTGTCTCCGTGCGACAGGTTGGCGATCCAAGTGAGGGGTGTCTGGTGTGATCTGGATCGTCCAAGTAGACCAATCTCAGCCATTTGATGCCTTTCACGCGGATTAGGGTTCCTATAGAAAACCAACACCAAAAATATCTTGGGCTGCCTATTTCTAAAAACCATACAACTATCGAAAGCCAGACCATTCCTTCTCATCCAACGGTGCTGAGAAAGTCTAGGTCGCGATAAAAGGGCAACAAAGATCAAGCAGCAACGTCGCTTCTCCCGTTATCGCAAGACCCGCCGTTTTCTTCTCCTTCCAAACCCACTAAGTAAAGCTTCATCGAGCTTCGATCCGACATGTCTCGAAGCTCCCTAGGGTTGATTTAAGTTGTCCACATGTAGCGGATTGGAGAAGGAAGGCATCATGCAAAATTCGCCATTAATGGCCACCTCCTTCTTCCCCGTTCGAGTTACACCAAGGCATCTCGAGTCGGGGCGAGTTCTGGTTGGGTTGGAGTTGTTGTTGGTCAAGGTTAAAAGAAAGAAAGAAAGGAGAAAGGGAGATAGAGAGATGAAGAGAGAATGAGGGAGAGTGTGCTTAAGCTGGTGCCACATTGCACCAACTCGTTGCGTCAAGCGACCCAGTCGTGTTGCTGTCTGAGTAGGGGCCGTGGATAGTCCGATTCAAACGGGTCTGGGTTGTGTCCAGGCTCTGTAAAAAGGCAAGGAAAAGAGAAGAGAAGTAGGAAAGGGAAGAGAGGAAGGATAGAGGGAAGGTAGTACGTGTGGCGGCTGTTTGCTGCAGTAGCACGACTCGAGTGAGTCATGGACCAAGTTGGGTCTATTTTGTTGGGTTTTGGGTTGTGTCTAAGTTGAGTCCAGATACTCCTAGACTGTTATGAAGTAAAGAAGAAGAAGAAGAAGGGAACCAAAGAGAGGGTGGTTGGTGGAACCCTCTCACAGTTCCACACCTACCGAGTCCAGACGTGTAACGCCCTGAAAATCGGGGGTCAAGCAAAGCTCAGCTCCAGAGTTCCAACGCATCACTTATGCAACATAGATAATGATGATTATGATGAGAGCATTGAAACATGAATGAGATTATACCAAAACAGCATATCATACTCCAGAGACAGTTAAATTGCAAGCGGAAGACTGTGATATATATATATATATAATGTATATATATTGTTATAAGTCTCCAGAGTTGAACATGTTACCAGGTTAAATATAAACATGTATACTCCAAAATTGAACAAAATGAATATACATGGGTGTTCCAAAAGTGAAAAATAATAAGTGCAATGGCGTCTAATCAACCTCCCTGTAACCCCGTCGATCAGAACATGGTCTACATATACCTGCCTGATAGCTGCATATAGAAGAAACACGCCACATCATCATAAAAGACCGGCTCCGCTTCGCAAGCAGCGCCATCATCTGAAACTTAAAACGGGGACTGGTTGGTGTGTACAACACCGTCCCGTAACGTGGGAGTGAGTGATCAACTCAGTAGAACAGTAAATCATAGGTTAACATGTTATCAAAACAGTCAAGCAGTAATGATAAAGCAGTACAATCAACATTTCTAAGTACTGTAATTAATGCAAGGATAAGATGCGATTATGGTGCATGCCCTTGCCAACATACTCCCTCGTGCGGCACCATCTTACGTCCGCGGCATGCTGTCACCCTCAGTGCTCCACATCTTCCAGGCACATGCAATGCGATGATGAGCATGATTACTGAGTTGTTATTAGTCCATTTCAAATAACAGTATTGGGAAAGTAAGGTACCTTCCTTATATCATTCTTAAACAATGATCCATTCTAGGGTCATTAGTCCTAGACAATCTCATACGATGGTGTGTTTCTAGATCGCTGCAAGGGCTGTTAGGGCTGTTACACGAAATCGTTACACCACTCCTCCATCACCTTATCAATACAGGCCTAGTTTATACTCTGTCACTATGGGAAGGTTTGTCGCCTCACCGCAGATTTAGAGTATGCTCGAGGTCACTACACCGGGTACGGTCAGGGTTGTTACACGAAATCGTTGCACTACTCCCCCATCACCCATCAAAGCTGTATAGGCCGACAGCTCGAATATAGTGTCTCATACCACCATAATCGGCTCACTAGTCTAGTTGCTCAATGGTCACTACGGGGAGGCTCGTGGCCCCAGCGTAGGCCGACAGCTCGACCACGGTGTCCCATACCACCATGCCCGACTCATGAGTCTTAGCTGATCGAGGTACCACGGTTAACGGGATTCCACTGGTAAGGTTAGTACCTCAGGTTCAAACAGAGGCGTCCAAACATGGTGAACATACATAAGACAGATCGGGTTACTTGACGAGCTCAGCTAGCTCGAGCGCACGACAAGTTGAATGACATGAAGTGCATAAGTACTTCGCATGGCTAACCACTATCGCCAACCGAAGTACGACTCGGGTTCGTCGAACACATCTCATGTGGCGAATGAATCTCAGCCACGAATTCAATCCCATTACCGATTGCCTGGACTATACAATAGCCCCAATCACATTTAATTACGAAACAGTTAAAGCAGTAATGGATCAAGATTTCAAATCATACAATCAAATATCCAATATTGTCCGCTTAGGGCTGTCAGGGCTATTGCACGGAATCGTTACACCACTCCTCCATCACCCTTCACGGCTCTTATGAAATACAACTTAAACATGAATTTAAACAAATGCATTACATAGATAAAATCGTACAATCAGTTAAGTATATTATGAAGTACAACATAAGTATGAGTTTGTACATATTCAATTCCTAATCACACAGATATCTAAAGAAATCATACACATAGTTAAAGGAGTTGAGAATCATATTTCAACACCCTTATACATTACAATTTACTAACTACTACTCATTCAGACATTTCAACAAACACTTTAGACTACATACATCAACATACATGACATATGTTGATCACATAGGTATTAGGCCAAATCCTTTCACTAGGGAGTTGCCCCAATTATAACACGCGTGCACCCACGACGGATAGTCATGGCAAGCAGGAATCCATGTTTCATATTCATTCAGTCATTTCCACAAACACTTGGGCTACACATTTTAACACATATACCGTATAGTGGCCGTGGCGTGATTTAGGGCAAATCCTTTCGTCAAAGGGGTATCGCCTATACAACAATCATATATCCATGACAATTAGTCATGGAGAGCACGAATGCGAATTCTATACTCATTCGGTCATTTTCACAAACACTTATAATACACTCTTTTAACATACATAGCGTATACTAGCAAAAACATGTATTAGGGCGAATCCTTTCGTCGAGTGAGTGTTATACATACATATAACATGTTCATACGGTAATTAATCATGGCTAACATACTTTTAAAATTTGTACGTATACGGTATTTTCTATAAATACGGGGAATATAGTATATTCAACATAGTTAACGTATAACCAAAAAACGAAACGGACAACACTTTGTACATGTGCAATTATATGCAAATCATGAATCTATCATTATTTGACATTGAAAGCGTTGAAAACCATAACCTATACATCTAAAGTCCGCACCTTATGCCGTAGAATCGTAATGGACTTGATAGATTCACTAAGCTTTAGTATACGGCAGTTTGGCAACCTATAGAATGAAATAGATTAGCTATTTCATCATGTGCAATGTTCATAACCCTAGATCAGATTAGGGTTAGGGTTTCTCACCTAGAAATGAAGTTGAAAACGCCGGAAAAGCGATAAGAACGATGTGGTTAGGCAAGGATAGCAGCAGGGTAGAGTGGCAGAGAGATGCTCCCACAACTCTCACACTTTCTCTCTTTTCTCTCTTCTCTCTCTTAGGGTTTCTCCTAAATTCATATGGGCTGAATGAGAGAGGTTTTAAGGTCCTTATATAGGCTAAAACATCACTAAAATAGACTCCAGGTCAAGGTATACTTAGGTTATAACCAAAGTGAGGCTGTTCCATCTCAACGGAGCATTTTCGAAAGCCTCCATTGAGCCAAAGGTCGGACTTAAGCTCACAGACATTGGATCTAGGTCAAGTTACATTTTCGGTCTGATCGGATTTACAGATCGCCTGTGGCAGACCAGTTTCAGTTCAACGGTCCCTGAGACACGATCAAGGCCACAAGTACACTGCCATGTGTATGAAATTTCTCCTGATCCGAGGGTGTATTTGGGTCAGATTCTGACGGTCTGATTTCTTATAACAGGCCCGCAAGTGACAAGTCTCAGATTACTTAAATGAAACCCAATTTCTAAAGAAATCTACGTTTTCTCACACTCTTCACTCTGGGCTCAAGCAAATAGCCGTGGGACACTATTTGGATTTGATTTCTGAGATGGTTGTCAAGCTCAATAAGGCGGTCCTAACTGTTTAACTTCACATTAATCGGACTTTCGATGTGCGGTCCATATCTGATACGGAGTTTCGTGTTGCTCCCGAGAGCAGCCGGGTAATGAGATTGATCCTAGATTTTAGGGTAACCTTGCGTCAATGATTCTACAAGTTTTGGGTCTTGCAGATCGTATTTAAAGTGGATCAAGTGGATTTCGTAGCTAATCTAGTTTAATACTTAGTTACTTTGTCTCATTTCTAAAGGATTTGATCCTGAGCGATTTCTGCCTGAGGTGGCACTCGGGTCAAAAGTATTGTTCTTCATAACCTAAACTTTAGGATTCATGCCTAATATGAAAGTACTTAGAAGCATTTAAAGAACACGGTGGTGAAAGGTGAAATGGGAGATTGTGAAGGAAATGGGTTGAAAGGGGATTTGAGACTTTGGGATTGAGTTTTTTAAGAAGTTAATAAGGTGTTAGGATTGACCCATTGCCTAAGGACGTCTAATTCCAGGTTGGCAAAAACTGGGATGTTATAAGATGGGATTCTAACTCACTGGTGAGTCATGAACTCGAAATGGGTCCAGTTTGGACCGAGTTGGGCCTTGCTGAAGTTCCAGCAAAAAGGAGAAAAGAAGAAGAAAGGGAGAAGAGGGAGAGAAAGAGAAACGAGAGAGGGAGAAGACCGAGTCAACTTGGCTGGAACTGAGTCCAGCTAGGTTGAGTCAGGTTTGGGCCCGGTCCAGGCATGGCTGGAGTTCCAGCAGGGGAGAGGAGAAAATCATAGAGAGAGAGCAGTGGTGTCGCACCGCATCAAGTTGGGTCGCAAGTTACTATCGGGTTGACTCAGTGTTCACTCCCCAAGTATAGGGTTGTGATGTAGTAATAATCTCGGTAAGACCGAGGTCAAATCCACAGGGACTGAAACCTGTATGTAATCTGAAGTTAACCAGAACTAGAACTAGCCTAATATGAAATTGAAATCAAATAATTTTTTAGGAATAATGGTGAAATAATAATCTAAAACTGAAGAGAAATTCAGAGAAGGAACACTAGGGATTCAGAGGATCCACTTGTAGAGATCAGGGAGATCTTATGCCTGGATCACGAATTATGAAAATTTACTGAACTGCCATTGATATAGTTTTAAAGAGATGAAAGGTGTATGAATTAGAATGGATTCCATCACCCAACCATGCCCAGGAGACAAAGCTAACAACAGAATTAAACTAATTACCAACCAATCAACATGCCATGAAAGTCAAGAAGGGTACCGTCATCCGACCATTGATGGTGGGCCAAGAAGATCTGAAACGTTTGGTTTTTCCGGACCGCGTAACAGAGCTTACGCGAGGAGCTCTGACAGTCGGTGGGGTCTACTCCTGAGGTCAGTTGAGAAATCCACGCCGTCCATTGGCTTCAGGACGAAAAACCATCCGGACTTGATAGGTTTTAGCTTAAAACCGTGGTGGCCTACGGTTTATTTGATTGCACCGTTAGTTATCTGTTCGGACGGTTAAAACCGATTGATGTCGACTTTTTAAATTCTGCCAGCTAGGCGTGAGTGATATGGGCTACAGAAGTCTCATGAACGGTCCGGATGAGGTCTTCGCGACATGGTGGTGGGTCACAAGCAACGTCCGCAAGCTCCATTGCGTAACAGAGCTTCCGCAATGGACACTGTGATGATGGTGAGTCTAAAATCCATTGAAATGCTGGCGAAAAACCAGTAAGAATTGACTGGTTTCACATTGAATTCCGTGTGGCCCACTGATTCTTTCGTTCCACCGTTAATCATCCTTTTTAACAGCTGAAATCCACTCTCCATTATCTTCCGAGATTACGCCACCTAGGCGATGTTCACGCCCACCCTCTTGATACAATGGACGGTTCAGGTCATCACTCTGAGGTACGAGTGGGCCCCACTGAGAAGAACCGGCGTCGGCAGCGAAGTCGCTGTTGCATCTTTTGTTTGAGAGAGAGAACGTCGGTCAGCGTAACGCTGACCGACTTCACTTCGTTCGGTGCACAACGCCTGTGCAAGTGCTGTGCACACGCACCATGTAGAGTGGGTCCCACCTTGATGTGTACGAACAATCCACACCGTTCATCTGGTTTCCCAACTAATTTAAGGGCTTGAGACCAAAATTGAAACATATCCAAAGAGCAGGTGGGCCCCAAATTGCTGATGTGTGGGCTGATCTGACCGTTGAGGCATTTACACGGAGATCCAATAGCTGATTTTTGACGTGTACGGTTAATTTATGGCCCACATCCCATGTATGAAGTCTCGTGTCGATCGGATGGCGGAAACCCTGTGATCTTGCATTCTCACTAGTTTCGGGCCTCTTTAATGTGAACGGCTTGATTTCCTCGGATCCCTGGTATGTAAATTCTTCAATATTGGTCCTCTGGAGTCCGCCCCTTGCCTGTGGTGTCATCAGAGCATTAAATCCATGCTTTAAGTGCTCTTTTACAATTAAAGCTCCTAATTTCAACCTGCAGCATAAACACGATTAAGTCGGCCTTTAAACAATATTATGTTCGTAAATCCAAGCAGTAACTAGGGTCTGATATGCAATATTTGACCCTCAACACTCAGTCACTCATTGAGTTGGCCAAGCTAGGCCATTGCTGAGTTTAAAATGGGTTGGGTCCATATCTGCAGGGTGCATTTGGTAGAAAGAAAGGAAGAAGATGATCGAGTCAAGAGGCGAGGTCCATCTCTAAGTCACATTAAATTGCGTCGAGTCGAGTCGAGTTGACATTGGTGAGTCAACATTTTCTACCCATTCTAGACTTGTTTCGATGTACTATTATCATTATTACCACTGTTATTATTAGAATTTAACAATGATTAGCCACTAGTAGGTTATTTATCCTAAAACTAGTTAGTATAAACAAAATTACAATTGTCATATAGTAGTATTCTATTTATCGCTCTTAAATATTATTATTAATAGTATATCAAAATATTTGTTGTTATCATAATGATTATCATTATCATGTATGTACTATTGATTACATCACTAGTATTAACGATGGTTTTACAATTATTAATATTATTAACGTCGCGGTTAATCATGCATCAATTAGCGTTCAATCCTATAATTCAAGTCTAGGACTAAACTCTAGGATGAAAACCCAGTTCTACATTAAAACCCTAAAAGTAAGTAATCAAAGCCCTAGGTTATATTAATCTTGACCATAGATACTTTATAAAACATTGATCTCACAAACAATTTCACAATTCATGGTAGGATTCGATTCTAAGGATGAACGCACTCCCTAGCAACATCAGTAGGCGATTCGACTCGTAAGGTGATGATTTCTTCCCCTTGAGCTTTCCATTTTCTCATTAGCTTAAGTGATAGTTTTTGTTTTTATTTCGGTTGATAATTGATATCTTTATCTTATAATTACATGTGCTAGTTGTTGGAATTGAATGCTATATTACATGCTCAATATTTATCCTGCAAATTTTCTCATGCATGTGGATTACTTGTGGATTGCTTATGGAACTTAAACTGGTACATCAATAAATGGAAAATCCCACTTATAAATGTACACTCATATTTGGGATGTAACTTGATTAATTGTGTTTATAATGGGCCCTCGATCTAGTGGTTACTTTGAATGATGTGAATATTGAAGTGGGCCTACCATCCATAGGTTATTGTGTCTGTGTGGCATTTGAGGATAGTCTTTTTATCGCATCGATTTGATATTTGCCCTATGCGGCTTCGATTTGATATTTTCCCTATATGATTTCGATTACTATTTGCCATATGTGGTTTCGACTTAATATTTGTCCTATGTGGTTTCGATGATTTATTCTGATATAGCCATGCGATGGTAAGTCCCATATATTAAATTTGATTGGCCACAAGTCGATGGGCTTCCATTAAACATCCTAAGGTGGTAGTTTCATGAGCTGGAAATGGTGGTCATGGGACACTATGTCCGAACTATCGGCCTATGCTAGGTGATAAACCCCCCATAGTGACCTTTGAGCTTTATTAAACTGGCTAGTTGTAAATTGAATAATAACGGTGGACTAATCATATATTCATAGCATACGGGCGATGATGGGTGGCTAATTTTGGATGTTGTAGCACGTGTCTAATAGGATTTAGTTAGGGTATCATTTCGCTAGCTCCCAGACCACTGACCATTGGCCCACTTTGGGTGAGCTTGGCATTACGCATGTACGATGTACTTTCGCTGATAACCAGCCACATGCATGGGTTTTGCTCAAAAGCCAACTGGATGAGCATCCTTAGTTGATGTGCACTCATGCATCCATGCATTTAATAAGACTGCATCATGTATTATTTTAAATGCATTTTTATTTGTAACTATGCTTACCTAATGCGGCGGTGTGTAATCTTGAGAAAAATTCACACTGAGCTGGCCACTCATTAATTGAATATATAACCGTACAAGTAGTGCAGGTGGCCTAGATGATATTCGTATTCATATTGATGAGGAGTAGGGTACAATTGTCAATGATGCATGATTGTATTTGCCAAGAGTTGCTACGTGATTTTATAGGTCAAGATTTGTTATAATTTACTTTGTTTCACATGCGATATTATTCCATTTAATAATTGTAAGCATTGAGACATTGGTTTATATAAGTCATTATGGCCAACCGCTTGTATAATTTGAATGTATATACGATTTCCTTTATATTTGATTTATTCTCATTCTGCCTAAATGCTCACTCTGAAAAAGAAAAAAAAATGTATACGTGGAATTTGATTATCCTTAAAGGCTAACACTCGAGTTTTTGGAAAACAAGTCATATACTCAGGTTCCGAAAACTTGGGGCGTTACATCAACACACCCCCCAACCAGCATTTTGCTAGTCCCGATGAAAACATGCGTGAAGTGAACTTCAATTTTCAATGTTCAAAGTTCTTCAAGAAAATAATCTTTTGTGTAAACAAGTATGAATGAGTATAATCCAAAGAAGCAAGAGTGAAAATTTAAAAACCTAGAGCCGAATCAAATGAGCGATCAATTAAATAAGAGACAAAGGAGACCTTGGCTAATACAAGGGACCCTCCGATGCATAAGTCAGGACCTTGGGTCATTTGTAGGAGATGATCTTTAAGGAAAAAAGTCACCAATTAAGAATATGGTTGTGTATGCGTACCTTACATTGGCTATATGCTCCCCTATTTATATGAAAGGGAAGATAACACTGTTGGGAGTCTTCCCTATTTGGGACTCCTGATTTGCCGGAGATCTTCCCGTGTGAATATTCATATCCCCCAGGGATATTCCTGATTTTATGGTCGTCCGAGATCCTCGTGATTCGTCTCTATCTTCTGAAGATCTTGGGAGAGATATTCAGACTGTTGGAGATATTCTCGGACTATCCGTCTAAGGCAAGGTCGAGCGACAAAGGTGCCACTTTTAATGGAGGTAGCATCGAGTTGTTCAACAAATCGACATTCACTTCGGGTGGACCCCGATAGTCATTTAATTCCGTCAGAGACAATCTTGATTGACAGCCGAGCTATATCCGACTTATGGTTGGGTTGACTTGTAGCCAACCTATAACTGACCTATACCTGACATATGGCCAGGTCGACCTACAGCCAAGCTATAACTAACATGTAGTTATGCTCACTTATTTAATAGGTCGGCCATGTGAATGAACTTTTGAGTGGACTTACAGTTGTATCGACCTACTTTGTGGTCGACCCTCCTTTCGTCAGTAGATACCTCGTGAGTGGTTTAACCCATTGGATTCATGCTAGTTTGTAGAGTTGGTTCCCTTTTTATAGGTCGTATTATCTTTTCCCAACAATAAACATAAAAAGAATTCATTTGAAGGATAACCCTAGTCTTTTCACAAATAGCCTGATCAATGAGCACAACTGACGAATAAGAGAATAGTAGGATCCTAAATCAATTCTATATACTCTAACTCAACGTGGAAGAATCAACAATTTAATCAAACATTGAGTTAAATAAACTCACCTCCACATCATAATTATACACCAAATCTGAATACGACCCCTTAATCACACACGTGTGGCCTTCGTTGATTGAACTGACACAACAACAATGACCATCCAATGAAGGGCAACTAGGTGGACGGTCCCAAATGATAAGACTACTTGCTAGACTGTTCCAATTTATTGGGGGGTTATCCATTATGAAAGGCCACTTGTAATTGTTACAAGCTCAATGCTACGAGGTGGTCACAAGGGTGAGCACACGTGTGTTCCACTCGGACTACTGGCGTTTTTTTTTTTTTTTTTTTTTTTTTTTCATACGTCCATTTGTTCGGTACACTATAGCCTAAGGCCTAACAAGACTAGCATGATGGTGGGCCAGCACATATATGTGGTAAGGCCCAGTTGATGGGTGCCCTAGATCTCCCGTACAGGTAGGGGCGTACATCAAGTCGAACCGAGTTGAGCTGGCCCCAGTTCGACTTAGCTTAGCCACTAGCTGACCTCAGCTCGAACTCGACTCGGTTCGGTCCTCGAGCCTGACTGGCTAGCTCCGCTTGGTTCTGTCAGCAGCTCGGGCCAATTCGAGCCGAGTTCGCCTGTGCAGCATTTCCACAAATACCTGGATTGCACCTTCAAAATCCGACTATATGTAAAACAACAACAATAGTTTTACATGTATTTTATCAAACACCTTCTAAGTAACATAAAAAAACCAAGAAAAAAGGGTATTTGTTTCATATACATACATTCCTTGCCACTAGCCACACTTTGTTGAGTCATTTCATTAAATACTTGGTGAGCAACATTAATATCAAAGTAACTGAGTCACCGAACTGGTTCAATTCGAGTTCGATTCAAGCTGGGTTCGATCCGAGTTGAGTCAAGCTAGGGCCAGCTTGAACTCGACTCGAACTCATTTTCGAGCTCAAAAAATCAGCTCGACTTGGCTCGAACTTAGCTTCAAACCAAGTCGAATCGAGCTTTTTCGAGTCGAGTCGAGCGAACTAACCGAGTTAGCTCGGTTCATGTACAGCTCTACGTACAGGTGTCGTGTGTAGAAAGAGTAGCATCATTTGCATTTCTTAAGTGGAGGCCTATTTGGAGATGGTCATCTTCCAATGACAAATACACCAAATGTCCCAATATCAAGTAAGCGTGTGGGATCCAAAATCGCATTTACAGGTGGGCTACACGAGGAAGAATAAATAGACCATTTATAAATCTAATGACCAAAGGTCTTTAGTCAGTAGTGCAGCACATCCGCGGGATGCGGATTGCCTGCTACACCCGACCGCAGGAAGTTCCTGTAAGTCAGAAGCTAGGTGGGGCTCGCCGTTATGCTTGTGAGTAATCCACCCCGTCCATCCATTTTTCCAGTTTTTACTACAACATGATCTCAAAAATAAGAAGGATCTAAAACTCAAGTGAGTCACATAAACAAACAAGAACAAGTGGGGAGGGAATGCATATAGTGGAAATCTTCTGGTTCACCTTAATGTTTATATGCTATCTAAACCATTTATAAGATCACTTCCACTAAGATAAACAGAAAACATAAAAATATTAGCTTGTGTTGGCGCTAGGTTTCTTTCTTTTAGGTGTATTGTGTGCATGCGTGGCAGAATTGATAAAGCAATTCGATCTAAGCCGATCAACTTTGACACCAAAGCGCCGAAATAAGCAGATATGTTCAATATAAATTTATATAATCAAATTCTAAGAAGATCGGTCACTTAATGACTTACAAAAATTTATAAGGATCAAGCAATAATTAAAGGGTGGAGTTCTTCATCTTAAGATGGATTGCTTAGTAACTTTCATAAGAAATGACTTTTTATAATAACAGTGCAATTAAAAAAAAAAAAAACCTCACAATTGGTCATTAGGAGCGACTGCAAGAATATGTCTCTTAAAAAAACTAAGTAAGATTGGATAAAGAACAAATTCAGGGTATAAGCGGAATTTGGATTACAACCACAACTTATAGTAAAGAATTATAGTCACTCTTAAGATAAAGTTGAGATAAAAGATAAATTGATAGGTTTGTTTGGTTTAATTGGTATAAGACTTATTTGCTTTGTTAATTTTTTCTACTATTTTTATATTTCTCTTGTAGCTTGCTCTTTGCTCTTATTGGATACTTTTTTATTTTTTAATTGTAACAGTTACAATAGTTGAAAAGACTCTCTCTAAATCTCTCTTGTTACGTTTTCTTTTGTAATTGTTTTTCTTCTGTCGGCTAAAATTTGTCTCTTAGCTGCCTTCTGTATCTTAAATTGTTTGATCACATTTCTTTCTTCACTCATTAAACCTTTGGATAACTCGACTACATTACTTCATCGATCATTCAATGATGTGTAAAATTGGATTTACACCCTTTATAATTCTGCAAAAAACACTAAGTATTTTGAAGATATTTTTAACCACCTTCTATTTCTCATGCAATTCCATATGTCGTCCCCCTATTGATTTTTTCTATAATTGCCAAAAATAGAGTGCAACAGCTTAACACAAAACTTCTATAGCCCTTTGAATGTTTCAACTGTGGCCATTCAAGCCTCATTTTTTCCTATTTTGTGTCCCACTTGAATAGCTACTAATAATAGTAACTTGGTATCTTATACTATATGTACACTAAAATATAATAATTTATGCTAGTATACAATTGTATTTGGGTTGTGCAATTCCAACCCAACCCAACCTATCCAAAAATTTAGATTGAGCTGCTAGAGTTCCGACTAAGCCCAACCCAGGGTGCACCCTTGGCCATGCTGCATTTTTAGGGTAAAACACGTGGGGCTAGTTTCCACATGTGATGTGTGCACTGATGATGATTGGGTAGGGATGGCAATGGGCTGAGCATGGGCTAGGCCAAGCCAGGCCTGCACCCAACCTGATACTTAAGATCCAAGACCCAATCCCATCCTAACATAGCAATCCAAAGGAGAAAGATTTCGTTGCATCTGACCTGACCGGTCCAAAATTTGATAAAAACCTAATTTTCCCTTGAATTTTCCTAGTCTATCTACTTACTAAGTGGGCCACACATGCACAACAAAATAAATATTTTAGAAGAATAAAACCGACAATCAACATTCAACTTAAATAGTTGTGGAGGATTAAAATTACAAATGCTTAAGGCCGAGTCCAATCCAAAATTAATTAGGCCATACATGTAAGGCCGAAGCCCAACCTGAAAAATTGATCAAACCATGCATGTGAAGCCTATGCCTAGCACACTGGCCAAGCTAATAGGTCCAAGCCATGCATGTGAGGGCTCAAAGATGTGGCTTAGTGGTGGGCTGGATGCATGGAAAGTTCCACCCCCGACATGGATGTCCATGTCCACATGTCCACGAGGGAATTTATTGCATTTATTTGGATGCCAGATGTTCATGTACAAAGGTGGTGAAGGAACGCGTCCAGTAGCCAGCTCATCTGCAGAAATCTCAGGAAGGACGCGTTCCTGAGATTTCTGCGGATGAGCTGGCTGCTGGACGCGTTCCTTCGACAAAAGGCTTCCAAACTTGGATGGGTTATATGCAAATTAAAAAGTTGTGATGCAAGTGGGAAGGGTGGAGTGTATACAGCTGTCCACGGAGAAATCCTTCCACTGCATCAACATAATCTGCTTAATGTTTCATGGCTTGGCATGTTGACATTTGAGGATTTAAAAGTCCCATATCTCATGCACGTGTGCCATTGCCAAGCAGAACACCATGGCATCCATGTCCTTTAGGCATCTTTTTCACAAATGAGCTGTGTGTGCATCCAAAGGATGAAAAGTAGGAAATGCCAATCAGAGTGCTACTACGGTTGAGTAAAGCCGAACAAAACTGGGCCCACCCAAAGTTTCAGTTTGGTTTTGTTGGATCGGGTTTGTGTTGAGTCCTTGGGCAACCTGACATTTTTATTTTTATTTTTGTTTAACACACGCACACACACCCCCACACACTCGCGCCCTAGTGGGATTTCACCACCTATGGTACTTGAACCCTTGACCAGATGTTGAAACTGCGAGTCTACCACTGGAGCAAGAGTAAGGACCCGACAACTTGACATTTGAGATGCATGATCAGGTGTCCATAATTTTTTTTTTGGTCCATAGCATATTTACATTGTGCACCACTTGATTAATGGCACGGATTTCTAGCACGAGTGGGCTCCTTGGAGATCTTTCACACATGTTGTTCATCTCCTCACAGGTGAAGCTCTTCAATTAATAAGACTTAAAACTCTATTAGTAGTTTGTTTTGCTTCCATCACGATTCTTCATGATCTAAGATGTGTAGCCGCTCATTGGGCGCTAGAGGTGTACATGAATCAAGCTAGCTCGGTTAGTTCGCTCGACTCGACTCGGTTTGAAGCTGAGTTCGAGCCGAGTCGAGCTGATTTTTTGAGCTTGAAAATGAGTTCGAACTGAGTTCGAGCTGGCCCCAGGTCGACTTGGCTCGGATCAAACCCAGCTCGAATCGAACTTGGATCGAATCAGTTGGGTGACTCGGTTACTTTGATATTGATGTTGCTCACCAAGTGTTTGATGAAATGACTTAAAGAAGTGTGGCTGGTGACAAAAAAGGTATGTATATGAAACTAACACCCTTTTTTTTTCCTTAATTTTTATGTTGCTTAGAAGGTGTTTAATAAAATACATGTAAAACCATTGATGCTGTCTTAAATAAAATGATGATGCTGTCTTAAATAAAATGAGATTATAAAGGTGCAGTTTAGGTGTTTGTGAAAATACTGCAATGGCGAACTTGGTTCGATCTTGGCTCGAACTCGGCTAGAACTGGCCCGAGCTGTTGACCGAACCGAGCCGAGCTGGCTAGTCAGGCTCGAGGACGGAGCCAAGCCGAGTTCGAGCTGAGGTCAGCTAGTGGCCGAGCCGAGTCGAGCTAAGGCCAGCTCGACTGGATGTACACCCCTGTTACGCACCACGTGCTGCGTCGTCCAATGATCAGATTGCAGTCCATGTTGCGGACTCTATGGAAAATGGGCAACCCTAAAAGAAACTTACATTAAAAGGAGGATTGCAACAATCACCATCAGTAGACAGATAAAATTTTCAATGTTTCTCATTCAATATAAAAATCAAAGGTTAAGATTGTAATCTTTATTTTAAAATTGCTATTTTTTTATAGGTAATATTTCACTTCATCTGTTAATTTATTAGTGTTAATCCAACCTAACCGGATCAAACCTGACCCAATCCAACCCGTGGACCGAATTAAATATTAAAAACCTTGTCTTGTGTTAGGTAACTCGGGCTTTCGGTCGAGCCTCTTGATTTTGGGTTGGGCTTGGGTCAACCCTCAACCGGACCCAACCGGGCGCGGATGGGCAGAACCTCCACCAGCAACTAGCTAGAGACGGACGGTCATGTCAGTGGCTCTGTGGGGCCCACCATGATGTTTATGTTTTATCCATGCCGTCCATCTATTTTGAAATATCAGTTCAGACCATGACCGTAAAATGGGGACAGATTGAAGGCTCAAGTGGACCACACTAAAGAAGCAGCGGGGATTGAAAATCTTACCGTTGAAAAATTCTTCGGGGCACAGAAGTTTTGGATCAAGCTGATATTTATTTTTGTCCTCCATACAGGTCTATGTAACCTTATGAACAGGTTGGATGGTAAATAAACATCACAGCGGGCCTAGGAAGTTTTCAACGGTAGGAATTAAATCCTCACTGCTTCTAGTGGTGTGGTCCACTTGAGTCTTCAATATGCATCCTTTTTAACCTCATGGTCTAAAATGATCTGTAAAAATGGATGGACGGTGTGGATAAAACATATACATTACAGTGGGCCCCACATATCCCCTGACAGGATCGTCGCCTCAAACTAGGTCCTGGTGGTACCCCTCCGCGCCCGAACCAACCCGCCCGAGTTGTACCTAACGCCAACCGAATCTCCTCTCACTCACGAGAACTCATCTCTTTCGCAGCAGAGGAAAAGGGGGCTTTTCCTCTTCCTTTTCTACAAGGATCTCTTCGTTTTCCAGGTACGAGAATTCCGAATTCATTACTTTTCCTTTTGATTCTCAAGTTTCCATCAATTCACGATTTCTTACGTTTGTAATTTGGATTAGTTTTTCCTCCAATCCTCTTAAAACTTCAAGCGAATTCACTGAGATTGAGATTTTCCCAGTTGCAAATTTCAGCCTGATTCCGATTTTTCTAGGGCTCTGATTCAACGAGGCCCCCTCCGGAACACGTGTCAGAGATCCGGGCCATTCATCGTGTAGGACGCATTGTGAACATGCCACAGACGAATATATTCAGGCAGTAAACTCATCAAGTGAGCCACACACGTGTGTTGAATTTGAACCATTGGACACTATTTTTCTCTAACCGCCCATTTTTGACCTGTCTGATCAGTGGGCCAACATTAATTTGGTCTATGGAATGTTGGCAGTGTGCCCTACCTGATGAATGGCCAGGATCTCTGTCACGTTTTCCGCTTCCTCAAATGAGGATCCCTCATTGAATCACGACCCTTGGATACTAACGAAATTAGAATGCTGCAATTGCTAATTAGTTTATTATCCGTTTGGAGGTTGAGCAGAAATATACATCGTACAATCTCTACCGTACACGTGGTCACTTGTACGGATATCAGGACCTTTGATCCACTGGGCCTCATTGTGGATTGGGAAGAGCCTCATGTATGGGGCTGATCGGACGATCCAACCATTTAATTGGTAGGGTGTGAATGGATGGTTGAAACGCATGTTATAGTGCATTGGTCAGTTCGGTGTAATTTACTGGCCTTGGTCCATCAACAGTGGGGTCTACAGGATGAATGGTCTGGATCACCATACAGGCTCACGCGTATGCCGAAGATTGGGTGCTGTGTGATGGTTGTGGCAGGCCTGCTACACAGAAGGATACCTTCTTAGTCATGCAAGAATCCATGTTCTTCTTTAGGTCTCTTTTTGGTATTTCCTTTCATTTTCCTTTGCAGATTTAAGGGAATTTGCTTTGTTTTGTGAATCATGATTTGATGGGGCTTCAGATTGTCATGTAGTCTTTAAGCATTCTACATTGTAATTGTAGGTGATCAATTCATTTCCTTTTCTTGAGGATCATTTCATGAACATTTGGATTTTCTCTTAATTGAATTCATCCAGTGGAAAAGAGGGCGTTTTAAATTCAAGCTGATCAAAGTGAATTGGATTAGAGAAGACCTGTCTGGGCATACCCTAGAATGCAAATGGAATCAAACGCACTTCCCATCACTCATATAAATTTTGCAGAGGTGGAGCTGTTTGGTGCATCTGTCTGGAATCTGGATGTGCACCAAAGGCTCATGTCTGCAAAACGTGCCCCAAAATGAGAACAGCATGCTAATGGGTTGGAACTGTTGCGGTTGTGTTCTCATTCCAAGGCCAATCCACATTGTAAAGATATCCAAGTTGGTCCTTATCTTTCTATGATTTGTGTTTGCAGAAATGATGAGGCGTGTTTACAGGCCAACAAAACCATGGCATGGAGCAGGAAATTTCCGACTGGCAGCTTTTGCATCTCTTCTAGTTCTCACGGTCTTCATATTGCTTCTGAAAAACAAGGGAAAACCTGATACTTCGTTTGGTCTTCCGAAGCTAAAATGGAACAGCTTTCGGTCTTCCGTCGAATTCCACCCTTCTTTAGAATTCATGAATGGAACAGACGTGATTTGGCAGATACCGGATTCACCCAAGGCGGTTCTCTTTCTAGCACATGGGTGCAATGGTCGAGCGGTGAACTTTTGGGACAGATCGCCGAGCTGCCCGAATTGTGTTGGCTTGCCTGAGGAAAGGCTAATTGTCCTTAATGCTCTCGCTCGGAAATTCGCCGTCCTAACAGTATCGAGCACTGGAATATGCTGGTCATTTGGGAAGGAAAAAGATAGGGTAAAAGGAATTATTAAATGGTTTATTGGGGAAAATAAGCTCGAAAAGCTTCCAGTTATGGCTCTAGGGGCATCTTCTGGAGGGTACTTTGTTTCTGTACTTGCCACAGAAATGAGATTTAGTGCCATTACATTGATGATTGCAGAAGGGAAGTTTGGTGCTATGGATATTCCGGCAGATTACCCTCCTACCCTTTTCGTACACATGCCCAAAGACCGAAGACGTATGAAGATGATAGGTGAATACATGGAAGCTCTTAAGAAGAAAGGAATCCCCGTGGCCGAGATTAAATGTATGGAGTTTCCCTTGACTCCAGACCTTCTATCAGACAGGATTCCAGGTTTGGATCAGACCATTTCCTTCAAGCTATTTGAACTATTCCGTGATAAAGGTTTCATGGACACTAATGGTTATATGAGAAATGACGGGCGTGTGATTCCTTGGAAGGAAGCTATTGAGGGAACAGATTTATTATCTGATAAGAATGAATGGGCCAATCACATTCAGGAAGAGATGAATCTTGCATTTGCCTACCATGAGATGACCAGTTTGCAGTCAGAGCAAATATTCAAATGGTTTGAATCTCACTTGACCTGATCACTAGGTGGACATTTTGAACAGTGTTGCTATTGTCATAGGAGAGATTGTTGAGTCCTTGAATATTGGATGACTGACATCTTTTCTACAGATTCTCATTTGCCCCTGCTAATAGAAAAAGAGATTTTGAACTGAAAAATAAAAAATGGACATTCTACTGTCGATTGAAATACATGATATGAAGGAGAAGTTTCTGAGGTTTATAGCTGTTTTCTGGAGTTATTATGTCTTGGAAATCTGAGGTGAAACCTGAACAGAGGAGGGGCTATGTAAGCTCCATCAAAGGTTCCGTGTAGCAAAGGAAGGTGGAAAGTGGGGTTAATTTTCTCAGTTAAACAGATACCTTTTCTGTTCATAAATTTATAGCATGGGTGAATACCATTTTTTTTACACACACACACACACCCAAACCACATGAGCACTTGATCTCATGATCTCAGTATTGAAACAGAGTCTGTCTACCACTGAGGCATGGAACCGGACCTGCATGGGTGAAACCTTGATCTTAAGGTATGTTTGATAAAGTTTTGTGTTTTCTTTTTCTTTGTTCTTTCCTGCATTCGATGTATGCTTAGTAAGGGTGTGTATGGATGCTTTTGTGAATTGAATTGCAATTACTATTCCCCATAAAGTGAAATGTACCAAAATGTGATTTCCATCCTGCATATTCGTACAAAGTGTTAGGGGTCTAAAACTTGATCACATTACTTTCACATCTGTCTTGAATGAAAGCGACTGCAGTTCAAGAGCAACTTCTCCGTTATTAACTAGGGCTGCAACTTAGGTTCAGGTGATTGACCCCACCCGAGTTCCGGTTGGGTTGGGTTGTCAAGGTCCTTGGGTTTGGGTTTGGGTTGGAAAATTCTAACCCGATTTGAAATCAGGTTGAGCAAATTTGGGTCAGGTTAAGTGCGTTGGGTCAGGTTGGGTCGGGTTGGCTCAGGTTAGAGGAATTCTTGGATTTGGGTTGGGCACCTCGGGTTGGAGTTCGGGTCGGGTTGCTGGTTAGGTCCTCTTGAAGTTGGGTTGGGCTTGGATTGACCCTTAACCTGACCCAACTCACCCTAGCTGCACCCCTATTAGTAATGCTAGGAAACATCATTGGCTTTTGTCATTTCCTTTTCTTATACTGGATGTTCACAATCCAATTCACTTGTGTATCCAAATGCAGCCCAAGTCTTTCGCTGTTGTGGCAATTCAGTGTTGTATAGATCCTTTATTGTGCATTTTATGGTTGAATTCATCCATCAGTGTAACTAATTTATATCCATTTAGAAACTGGTTATTTCTCAAAGAGGCTATTTTCCTGTAATTACTTCATCCATGTGTTATCGAGATATTTTAAATAGATCCCCTCAAAGATGTCTTTAAGCTCAACCATAGACAATCTGCTATTTATGTGTGATGCTGTTTGAAAGCTTCAATCCAAAGGCTTCTGCATATACCGCTAACATAATTCGTAAAATTTAGGAATATTGCAGTTCCAGTCATGTTGTTTTTGTCTGCCTATTTCATGCAGCAGGAGTTCAGGACATGAAATTGAGAGCATTTCCATTGAAAGCATGTCGAAACCCCCATCAGCTTTATTCATCACTACAAAGCTATAGTTTTAGAAATGTGTACTCTTTTTTAAAATTCTTTGGTTAACACTTCTAACTTGTTAAACACTCCCAAAACTTTTTTTTTTTTTTTTTTTAATTATTTGGTTTAAGAAAACATGTAGATGAAAGAAACAGGAGGTGCTTTAATGATATCTCTAATTCGTCTGAATCTATTCAGAGTAGAGTTCAGCATTTTATATTAGAGTGAGTCTCTATCTGCGTTAACTTAGATAGCTGTAATTTTCTTTCATTAGGAGGGTGATCGCCCCGCTATCTCAGTGGCCTGATTTCCCTCTGCCTGTTTGCTGTTTTGTTTTTTCCTTTTTTTTCTATTTAATAAAGATTCAGTTTTTTGTAAAACAAAAAACATGTAGATGAAAAGGTTGAGAATCACCAAACATCAAAATTAATTATATCCAGCATAATGATATTTGCACCATAACCCATTTCCTACTTTACTACACAATTCTACTACCAAAATTAGAAGGAAAATTTGCTATTTTATTATGGTTTAAATGGAAGTTGATGATGTCACCCTTTCTCACAAGTCACAACCAAGGCATAAATGCCCATGATGTGTGGTGATTTTCACAGAAGTCAACATTGCAAGTACTGGCTTGACCAAATACAAACATTAGCATGATTTCTAATACATGATCCTAGATTGCAGCAGGGACGTCTGGTCTCAAAACTGCATGTTGTCAATGCACAAGGCATGTGCATTTGTTAACATTGAGCACTATGGCCATTGGCCCTAAAAGGCAACAGGGAGCTAGAGAGTTCTTCCATCCCGCTCACTGCCAAGGTAGTCCAAAACGGTTACGTAACAGTAACAGTGGAACCGTTACACATTGTAGGGTTGTTACGGCTGTTATGAAAAAATTGACCCGTAACTGCCCTGTATTTTTCCGTAATGGCTGTAGCAGCCCTGTAATGGACTGCTACCGGGTTGCTATCGGACCATTATGTGGCTGAAATATTCATCTTTTTAAAATTATATTTGTAACAGTCGTTACAGCCTGAATCGTAATGGTAACAGTGGTGGCCATAACAACCGCCATTAGCGTTATGGAATACCTTTCTTAATGCAGAATGGAGTTTTTGCACTTTCCGAACTTGTGATCTTGAAATAGGGCATAACTGCCTTTTCTGTCCTCTTGCAAGCTAGCCCTTAATCCCATACCATCTTTCTTGCCATTGTTCTCTAGGATCCTTGCTCCTTGAATTTACCTTTTATGGTTTCGTTGTCTGGTTGCATGCTTATTATATTCATTAGGATCCACTACTTTGTCAATGCCTCTAAGACCTGCTCCTCGTAGATGAGTACATGGTAGGGTCATGTACAAGCAGGGCCCACACCTGGTGGATGGTCATAGAGATCCCTTAGGGCCTGTTTGGATGCCTGTAAGTTGGGTAAAATGTAAGTGACTTGACAGGGAAGTCACTTACAGGTGGTGCTTGGGGGAGGAAATTCACCTGTAAGTGACTTACAACCTGTTGCAGGGGGCTGGGGGTGAGAAGTCACTTCCCTGTAAGTGACTTACAGGCCCAACGTATGGATTTTTGAACAGAGGGAAAGGGGGAGATATGCACCAACAGCCTACCTGCAATCAGCTCCAATCTCTCTCTCTCTCTCTCTCTCTCTCTCTCTCTCTCTCTCTCTCTCTCTCTCTCTCTCTGCAATTGTCTCTCTTTCTCTCCGTCTCTGCAATCAGCTCTCTCTACAATTGTCGTGCGCCTCTCTCCGGTTGCTAGGCTTACGAGCTTCTTTTTTTCTTGCTTTTGAATTGGGCCTGATACAGTGAGGCCGTGACAGTGGGGCCCACCTTATGTATTGATATATCCACACTGTCCAATTCTGCAATCTCGTTTTAGAGCTTGGGCAAAAAAATGAGGCAAATCCAAATCTCAGGTGGGTCACATCACAAGAAACGGTGGTGATTGAATGTCCACCATTAAAGACTACATAGGGCCCATCGTTATGTTTATTTGCCATCCAACCTGTTGATAAGGTCACACATACGTAGATAAGGGAAACCATAAATACAAGCTTGATCCAAATTTTTTGCGGTCCACAAGAAATTCTATTAGTGGGCATTCAATTACCATTGTTTCTTGTGGTGTGGCTCATCTAAGATTTGGATTTTTATTTTTTATTTTTTATTTTTTTGGGGGGTCCATGCCTCATAACGAACTGATGAAACATACATCAAGGTGGGTCCCATGGTCCAGTCCATCATGGTCGACCATTGCTCTTTTATATATATATATATATATATATATAATTTAACCATTGCCCATTAAAATGGACCATTTTTATTTTGTTAAACCATCTTGTGTGTGGTCCCAGAAGTTATCCAATGATCAGGCTCTATTAAGGCTTTCAAGATTGGCATTGAGTGAGAAAACCAAGTTGCTTCCAACAATTTGAATCATAACCGATCCAACTCTATAATTGAGTTGTTATCAACATCTGCTTCTGGAGTTCTCGCTGATCTAATGTCTTTAATGGCCTCAAAAGAATCCATAGTCTCTTTGTGGGATGTTTCTTTAGTATGTTGCACTATTTTCTTATAGTCATTCTTCTTGTTATAAATCCGTCAAAGAACCCAATCATCTAGCTACAACAAAAATATTTCTTAATGAGCCCAATTAAAATTTTCCCATAGTTTCCTATCAATTCTTATGTTAAGTTGTTGCTCTATGTTATAGGAATTTTTAATCTGTGGGTCACTTTTATGACTAACTTGATGATTGTTCTAACTTAAGAATTTGCTTAAATATTTACTAGATGGGTCTAACAAAATTTTATATTTGGTGCCAAGTTTTTAAATATTTTTTTTTTTTTTAAAAATTATTTTAATGTAATCATAACATTTTGGAATGATTCCCTTCGCTAAACTTGGTTCGATGTGAATATACAGCTTCTTACCTGTAAATAACTTATGGGTGATCCAAACACAAAACCAACTTTAAGTGACTTACAACTTACATCCAAATAGGATTACTTGTAAGTGACTTTCACGTGTAAGTGACTTACAACTTAAAAAGAACTTACAGGCATCCACACAGGCCCTTATAGGTTATTTCAGCTTTACACATGCAACTAACCTCTGTGAGTGATCGAAATGAGAAATTACAACGGAACCAACCAGAAAGAAGCTTCTGCCAAGTGGTTGGGGAGAATAATGAAATGATCTTTAGATTTATGCCTTCATATAAAAAAGAAGGAAAAAAGAAAAGAAACAGAAACAGGAAAAAAAAAAAAAAAGAAAGAGAGGAGTTCCTGTTACAACTGTTTGATGTGGGGACAAACCGGCCACTGTTTTATGCGAGAGGATTCAGAATTCTCAGATAGAAGAGCCCCTCTCCTGGATAGAGTCGCCTCATGTGTTGAATTTGGGTCATCTACAGCTCATTGGAAAGATAATGAGCTAACTAACGACTGTGGTTTGGGGTTGAAATTCCTCTTTTGTAGCGACTAAGGGGACATGCATTAGACTCAACATCCTGCAATGTCACAATCAACCTATATCTGTGCACCTTTATAGGTTCTCTGCTCATAAATTTGGTACCCAAAAAAAGTGGAGTGCTGAAATTGGGTTCTGTGGAAAGATGGCCCAAAGAGCTTAAATATGGACCTTAAGACAGAATTGAGCATGGAAGTAGTTTCCAGCATCAAGTATGAACCATGGCCCACAAATCATGGTCAATCGATGCCCTGCTAATAGACTTAGATTTTAAGGGCATTTGGCCCACGTTCAACAGGTAGTAATCCATTGATCAGATGGTTAGGATTTTGTTCAAACCATGCAGATTTTCCTGCCGTGATGCTGTGTGCGTCCCACTTGCTGGGACAATAGATTTTGTTCAAACCATGCATATGCTTAAAAAACAAAGAACATTCTTAATTAGATTAAGCCAAACGCTCTAAGGCTGACAATTGTAGAACGATTTGTCCCTAAACAAGCTAATATTTAAATGAGATCTCATCTATCTATATGTTATTAGATATCGTCATCACACACAACCATAATAACTATCTCAAAATGAAACAAACAGAGGAGATTGAGAGAACAACACTACTAAAGTAGAGAAGTATCTTCTTCATGCTCGAGGCTTGAGCCGGCCCTCATTGGCTTGCTTGAAGAGGCGGGCCTGAGCGGCGGCAACCTTTTCAGATGCAAGGCCCGCCGAGAACCAATCCTTGACTTGCTGGGTTGTGAATGGGAACTTCTTGTTAACCATGGAGTTGAGCAATGCCGCTGTCCCTTCTCGGTAAAGGGCGCCGATCCCATCGCGGCGTGTGTTGGCGAGTGCCTGCTGCAAGGTAAGATTCTGCCTGAGAACGGGTGTAGCTGCCACACCAAATGCGCCGACCACCGTTCCCCAGAAGCCGAAGAGTCCCCATATCAGCTCAGGGTGAGTCCTCCAGTAGCTACAGGAAATTATCATTGGTATAACATGTTAGTGTGTTTGAGACCTGAGCCATTCATCAAGTGGGTCCCACTGTGGAGACACTGATCAAAGAATCACGCCGATCCACTAATGAAGTGGGCCGCATGGGTACGTCGAATATTTTTCTTGTACATGTGTGACCCACCTGTTGAGTGGGATTGTCTGATTATTGGAACAGGGCAATTTTTCCCTGGGCCCCACCTTATGAATGGCTACAACAAATTTGCCAAGTTGGTATTTGCGCGTGAACGTAGTCACCATCAGTGGGGTTCTCTTGTTTTGATCATTTAGGTGATGCAAAGTCACAGGCAACTGTCATGATCAGATTGGACGATCTTTTCGATGAGTGGCTTGGATTTCTCACAAATGTACAGCTTTGGGCTGTTGTAATAAGTGCAGTTTTCATTTCTTGATAAATTTAGAACGTTCGAGTGTGATGGCACCATGTACCACATCTGTTTCGATTGTGATTCAACGAACTACCATCCATCATGATCATGAGTCACTAGATCTTGGTCCCACAACTGATCATGCGGTGACAACACCTGAAACCATTCCATCAAGATGGGCCACACACAAGACAATATTTCTTTCTCGGAAGGATTTCAAAATGTATTCAACAAAGATAAAATGTAATTAGCCTAAACTGAAAATGAGTAAGAAAACGTGGTTAGGATTATCATTTGCTGAAATGGCATTTGGAGTAGGAAGGAGAAACAGTTTTATTTATTTATTTATTTATTATTATTGATTCAGTTATCTACTTGCAAGTGCCGGTGAAGAACGGCGGCGTGTTAGGATTGGGAATCATCGGTGGTGTTGATGGTGTGCCAGGGTCGACAGGCGGGGCTGGCAGGGTAATGGAAGGGGGTGTGCGTCCGCTGTTGCTTGGAGGTGAGTGGTAATAACCACCACCACTCTTGGGCGGCGTCACGTAGCTTCCACCGGACCCATGTGATGGAGTTCCACATGAAGGGCTCTTGTGGGGACCTGGACCATGGCAACATAGAATTAGCATTGTTGGCACTGTACATATGAATGAGAGAGAGAGAGAGAGAGAGAGAGAGAGAGAGAGAGAGAGAGACTTGCTTTTGGGTGTAGTCCCGGCATGTGGGTCAGGTGGGTAGTAGTTCTTTTGATCTCCAACAACCCCTTCCAAGCTTCCACACATCACCGGAATAGCTATATTGTGAAAAACCAGACCTACTAACAGTAGCCACATCAACACTTGCCTTTTGCTTCTCTCCCTCTCCATTTCTGCTAATCAAGTACAAGTTGCTCCACCTCTCAGCAAAGACAAGCAAAAGAAGAAAAGGATATTGAAGCGAAGCTATGCTCTCCAAGGTATACCAGTCAATATATATACACACAAAAAGTGCTGCTGCATTTTTAGGGAGAAAATAAATACCACCATGATAGAGAGTTTTTGTAGTTTGGTGGAGCTGCATTTATGGGAATTAATGATGGGAACTGGGGATTTACTCGAATACAAAATCCAAAGTATAGGTGCTTTTTTTTTTTTTTTTTTTTTTTTTTTTTTTTTTTTTTTTTGACGCGGCTGAAAAGGTATATTTTATGTTGGTATGTTTGCCTTTGACTCTCTATGTGGGTAGGTATTTGGGTTGGGTTTGGACACACCTCTTGGTTTGGATATAAAAGCTCGTAGTTTTGGGGCCAAGCGTCAGTTTACATAAACAGCTATTGAAGTAATTGCTACCCTAGTTTCCACGTACTTCCGCTCCCTTCTGTTTCTACACATGTGGTGCATGTGTCGATCCCACAAACCAGTTTCTCAGCTACTCAATGAGCTGACTCGATAAGTCTAGCTAAGTTAGTTTCGAGTCAATCCCACGAGTCAGTTTCTCATTGACTAGGCTCGAAATCTTGCTGAGTTGAGTTTCCTTGGTTGAGTTTTGAGTTGGATCAGCAAGTTTTATAACAGTGGGTTCTACATCCAGGGCTTTTAGTTTGCACAAGTGCGGCTTTTTGTTCAATGATTCAAACTGTTGACATTGTAGCCCCACCCAGCATAGCCACAATTTCCATTCAATCAATTAAATAGGAGAGATTCCATAGCAGGGATCTTTATTGTGAAAGCAGGATGGAGAGAATTGACTATTGCAATAACCATATTCGACCCACTTAAAAGTTAGGTAATGGGGCAAAATCTATGAATCTAATGAAAGATCTCATGGCCAAATCCAATCTTCTTAGGCCAGATATTTTAAGTAATTGAGTAAACGAACATCTATTGCCTGCCCTAGATAGACTGTCCTTATTTTATTTTATTTTATATTTACACACCACACATGCTCACACAGCCAACCACACCACATGGGCATTGGATCCCATTATCTCAGTATTGAAACAAGGTCTGTCTATCATTGAGCCATGGAGCTGGAACCCTAGATAGACTGTCCTAATGCATCGATTTTATTCAAAACCAAGTCCCAGTGATCTAGATTGTTGACAAAATGGCCTTTCGGCAGATATAACATTAGCTACTTCTCAGAGGGTCCTTGCTCTTGCTCCAGTGATAGACTCTCAGGAGTTTCAACACCTGGTCAAGGGTTCGAGCACCCATAGGTGGTGAAATCCCACTTAGGCGTGAGTGTGTGGTCGTGTGTGTGCATGTGTTTAATATATATATATATATATATATATATATATATATATATATATATATATATATATATTAGCTACTTCTATATCCATCCAATCTATCACTAATATTATTTAATATTATTCATTAAAAATAGTTGCTCTTTTGGAGTGAATCCATCATGAGCCGGATAAAATAGTGTGGTTGGCAGGACAAATTGAGCAAGTTCTCAATTAAGTTCTTCTATTCCACCTGAGTACTCGTCAAGATTCGGTTGGGAGTTCGGGTGGCTGGTTGGGAAAGTCCTGACTATTCATAATCTCTAGAAAAGTGTTATGATCATTCCAAACGTTATGAGGAGTCAGTGGACCATCTCTTTTTGCACTGCTCCTTTGTTTGTCCGGTTTGGACAGATATGCTCGACTGCGTCCAAATGAGGTGGGCCTCCCCAACGTCCGCGGACCGTTTGATCCATTTGATCCATGCTTGGCACGGAGTATGCCTAGGGACTGATAGGAATCTTATTTGGAGAATGGCTTTGCTTATAATTTAGTGGGCCATCTGGGGTGAAAGAAACAACCAGTGCTTTAATAATTCCAGTAAGCTAGTGGTTGGTGTTGGGGGCCTTGCACAAAACCTTAGGATCTAGCCCTCCAGAACAAACCAGAATTATGGATAAAGCAATGAAATAAATCAAAGCAACAATCACACACCACACAAGAGATTTTTACGTGGAAAACCCTCAAAGAGGTAAAAACCACGGGACCTCGTCCAGATCAACAATCCACTATAAAGTAGAACGTTACAATCTTCTTCACTCACGCAGGAGTGGATAAACAATAAGAGAAATAGAGAAACGGAGAGATCTAACCGATTATGAGAACATAGAAGTGTACTGAGATATAAATTGCAAAGTAGAAAAACCTCCTCGAAAGCAGAACCTCCCTTCTATAAGCTTCCTCTCTTATTCTCCCTCTCTCTCTCACTTTTGATAGCCCTCTTGTATTTTTCTCATCAACACAATATCCATAGAAAAATCCTAGGGACCCTTTTTATAGTTTTAGAAACTCCTTTCTCGCATCCTAGTTGCGAAAGGACTTGCAGATCCTAGTTGCGAAAGGACTTTGCGCATCCTAGTTGCTAAAGGACAACGGTCAAAAAACCCATCAAATCTCCCCTTTTTGACCCAGGAGGGATTCACCTTCTTTAAGCCGGCCAGTTTCTACAAACCTCAAATTTGCCCTTGAGCAAAGCCTTGGTCATCATGTCTCGACCCATTATCGTCCGTGTGGACTTTCTCAAGCAGAACACCTTTTGTTCCAAAGTATCCTCGATCCAAAGTGATACCGAATCTCTATGTGCTTCGACTTGGAATGCCGACTTGATTCTTGCTCAAGTGTATAGCACTCGACTATCGCAATAGACCACGTGCTCCTCCCCGCTTCAGCTAAGTTCCTGTAGGAACCTTTTCATCCAAAGCATCTCTTTACATGCTTCGTGATCGCAATGTACTCTTCAGAGTTTGACAATGCTACGACCTTCAGTAACTTGCTCGCCAAGAAACCGCTTCCCCGCAAATGTGAACATGAACCCCGATGTAGACTTCTGAGTCTATGTCACCTGCCATATCTGCATCTGTGTAGCCCTCTAACACGGTTTACAATCACCATAGCATAGGCTCAACTGGATGAGCCTCTTAGATACCGTAGTATCCATTTTACCGCCGCCGCCAATGTTCTTTGCCAGATTGGCAAGGTACCGGCTGACAACACCAACCGCATATGCTATATCGGGCGTGTACACACCATAAGCATACATCAAACTTCCTACACCGACGCGTAGTGGTATCTTCTCTCGCATCTCTTCCACCTCTCGCCTCGTCTTGGGACACTTTTGCCTGTCGCTCAATCTGAAGTGACCATCTAGTGGAGGGCACACCCATTTGCATTCATATTGAACCGCTCTAGACTTTCTCAATATACCGCTCTTGTACAGCCCAAAGCTTCAGGCTTCATCACGGGTTATCTCCATTCCTAGGATCTGTCTAGGCCGGGCCCCGGTCTTTCATCGCAAAAGACTTGCCCAACTCCTCTTTGACTGTCAATCTTCTTGATATCTTTTCCCATGATGAGCATGTCATCAACGTATAATAGCGAGAACTAAGAAATCACCATCTCGAGAACTTACGCGTGAACACACGGGTCCGACTCGTTCGTCATACCCATGTTTCAACATAAACGAGTCAAACTTCTTGTACCATTGCCGTGGAGCTTGTTTCGGCCCATACAAGCTCTTCCTCGGCCTACACACCATATGCTCATTGCCCTTGACTTCAACCCCTCTGGTTGGTGCATGTAGATCTCTTCTTCCAGTCACCATGGAGAAAGGCGGTTAACATCTAACCGCTCTATCTCCAGGATCCATGCTAGCCGCCAACCCAAGCAACACCAGTATGGATGTCATCTTCACCACTTGGTGAGAATATCTCCTCGAAGTCTATACCTTTCCTCCGACCAAACCCTTTAACCACAAGTCCGCCTTGAACCTCATCTCGTGAATTCTTCTCGCTCAATCTTCTTTCTCGAACACCCACTTGTTGCTCGAGCTTTCTTGCCCTTAGGCGGTTTCACCATATCATAGGTGTGGTTCTTATGCAAGATTCCATCTCCTCTTGCATAGCTTTCAACCACTCCTCCTTATGCTCGCTCGGCTAGGGCCTCGGAATAATCTTCGGCTCTCCCCATCGGTTAGCATAATGTACTCGTGCAGGAGTACCTCTTGGACTCGTTGTCTGTCCCTAGATGACCTCCTCACCTGTGGCTCAACAGGTGGATCAAGTGGGGGCTGCTCCCCTGGTCCATCTTCTGAAGGAACTCCATCGTTCTCTGCACCTTGCTGTACTCCCCCGTCATCAGGCACCACGGGAGGAGTAATCGGATCCATGTCCTCTAGCTCACCTGAACTAGGCTGGTTCTTCTCTAGCTTACCAATGTCTTCGATACACTGATCTTCAAAGAAAACCACATCTCTGCTCCTGACGAGCTTCTTCTCGGTCGGATCCCATAACCTGTAACCGAATTTTTCATCACCGTACCCTAAGAACACACACTGCCTGATCTTCATATCGAGCTTGGACCTCTCGTCCTTTGGTACGTGAACGGATGTCCTGCATCCAAACACCCTGAGATGACTGTACGATGGATCCTGTCCAGTCCACACCTTCTCAGGTACTTCTCCATTCAACGGGGCTGATGGAGACCTGTTTATCAAATACACCGCTGTGCGCATTGCTTCTCCCCAGAACGTCTTGGGCAACTTCGCATGGGATAACATACATCTGATTCTCTCAACAATGGTGCGATTCATTCGCTCAACTTACACCATTATCTTTGGGGGTCTTGGGAACCGTCTGTTCATGCCGTATACCCCAGACTTGCAGTGCACTCGTGAAAGTCGCCAATGTATTCACCACCATTGTCGGTGCGGATGCACTTCAATGGTCTACCCGTCTCTCTCTCGACCATAGCATGAAACAACTTAAACACACCAAAGACCTCGTCCTTGGATTTCAAAGCATAAACCCAAACCCTCCTAGATGCATCATCTATAAAAGTGACAAAATACAATGCCCCACCCAAGGTTTTTGTCCTCATAGGACCACAAACATCAGAATAAACCAAATCTAATGCATGCACTTTATTAACATGAGAAGCAGTTTTAACGAATGAAACTCTATGTTGTTTCCCTGATAAACAATCAAGACAGGTTTTGAGAGGCATACCCACACGTCTGGAAGGAGCCGCTTCCTCGCTAGTAGTGAAGCCCTTTTTCACTTATGTGGCCTGAGACGCCCATGCCACATGTCAATAACCGAATCTTCCGCCGCTTCAACCCACCCTTGCACATACCGACACTTGCCTTGTAAAGGGTGCAACACTTCTTTCCTCTAGCCACGATCAATGAACCCTTGATGAGCTTCCATCGCCCATCGAAGAAACCGCTTTCATAGCCATCATCATCCAACCTTCCCGTCGACATCAAGTTGAGGCGAAGGTCCGGGATATGCCTCACATCCCTAAGAACCAATGTGCGTGCCCACATCGGTTTTCACACAAATATCACCAACTCCCACGATCTTTGATACGCCCGGAATTTCCCATCTTCACAAGTCCCATACACCGACTTGTACTTGTGAAGGAGTCCCCGTGTGGAGTCGCATGAAAAGAAGCTCCCGAGTCTATCACCCGGTCGGTGCCCCGACTCGTAGGTGAGACATACATCGTGATCCGTAGAAAAGAATAACTACCATGTCGCCATCCGAAGCGACCGCAGGAATCCGATTCATCTTCCTTCCCTTTTCCTTTCTTGTCATTTTTCTTACCACGACATTCATGCTTGTAGTGGCCTTCTTCTGCCACAGCAATCCAAAGATTCAACCTCTTTTCTGTTACTCGACTTGCCTCTTGATTTATCCTGGGCCTTCGGCCCTTCCCGTTCTTTCCTCTCCCCTGTTCTGCGTCACAAGAGCCTCTTCTTTGAGTAGACCCTGAGACTTCCTCCTTGTCTCCTCATTGAAGAGACAACCGTTACCTGTTCCATGGATATCTTTCCGTCCGCGCGGAGTTACTTAGAGACACCACCAATGTCTCCCAACCGTCAGCAATGAACTAAGCAATAGTAAAGCCCGCAATTCATCATCCAGGACCATCTTCATAGAGGTGAGTTGGTTCACTATATTACTGACCTCATTCATATGCTCGGCCACAGAACCACCATCCTTGAACTTGAGATTTACAAGTCGCCTTATCAGAAATATCTTATTACCGGCTGTCTTCCTCTCATACAAATTTCTTGTAATTTTAGCCATAGGCTTCTGGGCCGAGGTTTCCGTAGACACATGGTGGAACACAGAATCATCCAACCATTGTCTAATAAACCCAACCGCCTTTCGGTCCATCTTCTTCCAATCATCATCAGTCATATCCTTGGATTTTGCTGATATGCATGAGATTGGAGAATATAGTCCTTGCAATAAAGCAAGTCCTCCATCTTAGCCTTCCATATGGTCCAGTTAGAACCATTGAGGCCGATCATCCTCGAGCCACCTTCCATAATTCAAAACCGATCCTACCCGTTCAATGAACTTAGCTTTGATACCACTTTGTTGGGGCCTTGCACAAAACCTTAGGATCTAGCCCTCCGTAACAAAAACCAGAATATGGATAAAGCAATGAAATAAATCAAAGCAACAATCACACACCACACAAGAGATTTTTACGTGGAAAACCCTCAAAGAGGTAAAACCACGGACCTCGACCCGTCCGAGATCAACAATCCACTATAAAGTAGAACGTTACAATCTTCTTCACTCACGCAGAGTGGATAAACAATAAGAGAAATAGAGAAAACGGAGAGATCTAACCGATTATGAGAACATAGTGTACCAGATATAAATTGCAAAGTAGAAAAACCTCCTCGAGCGAACCTCCCTTCTATAAGCTTCCTCTCTCTTATTCTCCTCTCTCACCTTTGATAAATTTTGTATTTTTCTCATCAACACAATATCCATAGAAAAATCCTAGGGACCCCTTTTATAGTTTTAGGAAACTCCTTTCTCAGCATCCTAGTTGCGAAAGGACTTGCGCATCCTAGTTGCGAAAGGACTTTGCGCATCCTAGTTGCGAAAGGACAACGGGTCAAAAAAAAACCCATCAGTTGGCATAGTTCAAAGAGAAAGAGGGCTAATCATAGAAGGGGCTAGCGCTCTTTCATCTTTAAAGGGATGTAATATGGATTTTCTTGGCTAATTTAGGCTGCCTCCTTGTTCCCCTTATCTGTTATTTTTTCTATTTTTCATTTAATAAAATTTTCGTGACCTTTCAACCAAAAAGTTAGTTGAGAATAGTACAAAAATGTTTTCTAAATATGGAAATGGCAATGACCGTATTCGACCCATTCAGAAGTTAGGTGATTGGGTAAAAATTTTAAATTGGGTAGAAAGTCCAATATACAAACCTGATTTTCTCTAATCAAATACGTTCCGTAATTAGGTAAAGGATATCCATTGCCAACACCAGAGAGTAAAATCATACTGGCATTTTCAGTAGTTGAACCTTGGGACTGAATCATACCAACTGACAGCCTGTAGAGCACGATGCTTAATGCACATACACTCATATGAATTACATGCATTACAGGATCCTCGACCCAAGCCTTGTTTGTATGAACATATGAATAAAATCTGACAAGGAGAGATCCTAGCCACTAATAATGGGAATGCAGCCTGTTGTTTTCTTTTGTTGGATGTAAATCGAAAGGCTAGGATCGTCCCATTGAGGATATTTTGTTTCACACAACGGACCAACGGTCTGGATTACCCAACAGAAGGCCCCATTTGTCATAATTCAAACCCGAGTATAGAGAGCAACGCTTCTGGTCGAGGATGCTATAATTCTCTCCTTTCAATAAGATGGCAGAGTAGTAGTTGGGGCTGTACCAAGAACGAACTCCACGTAACCATTAAAGAAGACCTCTCATAATATTGGCAATTCCGGTTTTAATTTCCACCTCACCTGCCATAGCCATTTTTACCATTGATTTGCGATTTGGTACTCTGGTAGCTTTAGTACTTCATACGCGTGCATCCAGATATTTTACACGCGGTGTATATGTACACGTGGATGCTTACTCTTGCTCCGGTGGTAGACTCTTAAGAGTTTCAACACCCGGTCAAGGGCTCGAGTATCCATAGGTGGTGAAATCCCACTGCTGCGAGAGTGTGTGTGTGGTGTGTGTGCGTGTGTTTAAAAAAAAAAAAGAAGACCATAACCCAAAATAAAGATTGGTTGGAAGATGTAATGCCTAATTAATAGACATTTGTCTGTTGAATTTGAATTGTTGATTGTTTTCATTTTGGCTCTTCATTTGATTTCCAGCACAGATGAGTTAGGACATCAGTGACCGTTGAAAGTGGGACCCAAAATTTGAACGGTTTAGTTTAAATTTCAAGTACGCTGCAGGCGCAAGTTATGAGTGCTGTAGAGCATTTACTTGCTTTGACTGGCTCTGCACGAGGAAGGACAGCTAAGGTGGTGTTAAAGCCCGAACAAAAGACCAATGCCCCGCCGTAGAAACGAAAACGCCAGCGAGACTAGACGCGTATTGCGTACTATCCCCACCAGGATCTAGCTAGAGACGGACGGTCCTGGCAGGGGATGTGGGGCCACCTTGATGTATGTGTTCTATACATGTTGTCTATGCATTTTGAAAGATAATTTTAACGCATCAACCCAAAAATGACGTAGATCGAAGGCTTAAGTGCATCACACCACAGTAAACAGTAGAGATTGGATGCCTACTGTTGAAAAACTCTCGGGAGCTGCAGAAGTTTTGGATTAAGCTTATATTTATGTTTTCACTTCATTTAGTTATGTGTGACCTCATGAATAGGTTGGATGGTAAATAAAGATTACGGTATGCCCCAGGTAGGCTTCAATAGTGGACGTCATTGTCACCACTGCTTCGTGGTGTGGTCCACTCAAGCCTTTGATCCATCTCCTTTTTGGGTCCATGCCCTAAAATGATCTTTCATAATGGATGGACGGCTTGGATAAAACATATACATCATGATGGCCCCAATGAGCCCCAGCAAGGAACTTCCGTCCCTACCTAGGTCCTGGTGGGTAGTACCCAATCCACGCCCTGCGTGACACGCGTAGGTGTACGGAGGGCGTGACTACGGCTAACGATGGGGGGAGGACTTATGAACCTGAGATCCACCCCATTCAACAGGTGAGATACCCTATGTTTGACCTTGATATCACAAATCAGGCTGATCAAAAACTAAGGTGGGCCATACTGTAGGGAAAATTGTAAAATCACCCCTGTAATCTATGTTATCATGTATTGTGGATCATCTGAGTTTTGAAATTGCGTAATTTCGTGTTTTCCCTTATTTCTGATGAGGTGGGCCGGATGAATGGATTGGATGGTATGTAAACACCATGGTGGTTTCTCAAAATAACTGTTAGTGGTGTTCCATTTCAACTTCTCCGCGTGGTGTGGTCTATTTAAATTTTTGATGGATCTGATGTTTTCGGTCCATTGTTAAAATGAGGCAGAGCATCTGATGGACGGGATGGATCGTATGCATGTTTCGTCCCAGTGGGGGATCCGTTAGCGGGAGGAGGCATGCCTCCATCTACGCGAGTCACGGTAGCGCGCCCCGAGAACGAAAATGAGAGGTTGAGGTTTAACAACACCTAGTTTACTAGCGCAGGGCGTGGTTTGGGTGGATCCCTGACTGTAGAGCCCGTGTGATATATGTGCCTTACATCCACGACGTCCATCCACTTTTATAGTTCATTTTAGGGCCTGATCCCAAAAATGAAGGAGAAACAAGTCTTAGGTGGACCACATCACAGGAAACAGTGATGGCTGAATAGACATCCACTTGAATGTTTATTTACCATCCAACCTGCTGATAAGGTCACAAAGGCCTGGATGAAGGGACCACACAAATATCGGCTTGATCCAAAACTTTTGTGGCCACGATAATTTTTTTAATAGTCAATCACCACCGTTTCCTATGGTGTGGTACACTGAGATTTGGATCTGCTTCATTTTTGGGATCACGACTGTGGGCCCCACAGGGATGCATTGAAGCGCACCCTGAGAGCATAAAACATCCGAGCTCTGTGAGGCCACCATGTTTTATATGTGAATCCACGCCGTTCATCAGGTGAGAACTCTCATTTGGACTGTACGTACAAAATATCAGCCCGAAAAAAAAACTCTTATATCCAAACCAATGGGAGCAATGAGATTGCTCCTAAAACCTCAAGTTCACTCGCGGTGGCCCACAGTTTTTGATATAGCTGAGTTTTGTATTTTCACTTCATCGCTGTGTGTTACACCTGATTAACGGATCCGATGAAAGAGAAATACCACAGTAGCTCCACAAAGAGGCATAGGCTGGCTTACCAAACCCATTGCCCCCTGCTTCGTGGGAAAGCGGATTGCGTCCTGCCCCCACCGGGACGGAAATCCGTCTAGGCAGGGCCTCTGTGCGCCCACCATGATGTATGGTTTTATCCACGCCATTCATCCATTTTTTTCATGTCATTTTTTAATATGAGTCCTAAAATGAGGCAGATGCAAGAGTCAAGTGACCACACCATACGATCAACAGTGATAATGACGCCCACTGTTGAACCCTTCCTTGGGCCCACCGTGACTTTTATTTAACATCTAAGCTGTTTATATGGTCACATATGGACCTACGTGAAGGGGAAAAATGTGAGCTTGATCCAAAACTTCCGTGGCCATCAAGAAGTTTTTAATGGTAGGCGTACTGTATGGTCCACTTGAGCCTTGGATCGGCATCATTTTTAGGATTATAAGAAAAAATGATATGAAAAAAATGAAGAATGGCGTGGATGAAATCCATATATCCTAGCGGACCTCACAAAATCCCATCCAGGCTGAGGCAGGACTAGAGTTGGGTAGAAACCGACCTAATTCGGCAGATCCGACCCGATCTTAACCAAACCGAAGGCTTAGATCAATGCAATTCGAGTAGGATCAGTTAGATCCGATCATTCATTGGATCGAGTTTGGATCAATGTCAATCCAGACCGATCTGATCCGAAATCTAATTCGATTTGCATTCGATCTGATCTGGATCTTTTAATAAGTTATATATATATATATATATATATATATATATATATATATATATATATATATATATATACACACACACACACACACACACACACACACACACACACACACACCTTTTACTTTTTACCCTACCTTTCACCCGCACCCAAACGGCCGCCGAATCCTAAATCCCTAAAATCTCTCTCGTCTCTATCCAAACGAACAGGAGCAGGCAGCCATCTCGATCCTGATCCAGCTACTCCAGATTCCACTCAATTAAAAAGATGAGTGAATACCCCAAAAGATGAAGTTCTATTGTTGTTTTGTATTGTGATAGTATTTCCATCAATGCCGCCAGAGCAAACTCTGTCTTCTTCTAGCATAAGGGGATGTTTTACGCCATTATCTCCATGAAATTCACAAAACGCAAGGGATAAATGCAATAGTTCTTTGTATGTGAGCTGATTATTATTATTATTTGGGATAGTTAAGCTATTTATATCTCACACGGAATTTGGTTTTAGAAGTGTTGATAGTTTGGATTTATAACTTGAAAATTATCAAAGGCCCAAGTAGGTATATTGTCATTGGACGAAGTCGAATTAGAATTTTTTTTATTTTTTTTTCAAAATTTTTCAAAAAAAAAAAAAAAAAAATCAAGACCGAATCAAACCGTACCCAATCCGATCCGACTCGATTTCCCTGACCGAGTCGGACTCGGATCGGATCAGGCCAGCATTGGTCTAGATCGGTTCAAGTCAGATGACCCCAACTTCGTTCCGGATCAGATCGTGTTCGGGTCAGCCCATATAAATTTCAGATGGAGTCGAGTTGGACCCAATCTCATCCGACTCGGTCCGATGCCCAACTCTAGGCAGTACACAGTCCGCTTCCACGTTGGGGTCTGCGTTCTAGATCTTCCTGATGTTTTCTACCAATTCTAAGATTGAAGGGACAAGGATTATCTACTGACAGGTTGTGTAGCAAGACTCACTATTGAAGTCACATAACTAAGTTTTGCAGGTCCCAAAATGGTATATATGTTGTATCCACACTGTCCATCAATTTGGATAGATCATTTTAAGCCATGATCCAAAGAATGAGGCAGATCCAAAGCTACAGTGGACCCCACCATAGAAAACAATGGAGAGAGTGACATCCACCTTTGAAACCTTCAAAAGGTCCACTGTGATTTTATTTGAGATTAAAGAATGCAAAAAACAAATATCAGATTGCTCAAAAACTTTTGTGGCCCTTGGAAGTTTTTAATGGTGGACGTCACTCGCTCCATTGTTTTATGTGGTGGGGTCCACTTGAGCTTTGGATCTGACTCAATCTTTGATTTATGCCCTAAAATAATCTCTCCAAATAGATGGGCCATGTGAATACAAAACGTACATTATGGTGGGACCCACTGAACTTGGTGACGTCACTTCAGTAGCAAGTCTCGCTGCTCTACCTCTCATCAGCTAATCGGCGTTCAGATTGAAGGATGGTTTTAACGGAAGCGGATTGGCTGGTGTACCGCACACCAGCAATATGGCTGATGTGGGTACGTATCGTGCGAAGGCGGGACGCGATCCGACGACTGACACGTTGAGTAGCGAGACTGGCTACTGAAGTGACGTCAGCGAGTTCCATGTGCCCTACCATGATGTATGTGCTGTATCCACACCGTACATAGATTTGGAGAGATCATTTAGATTTGGAGAGATCATTTTAGAGCATGGTGCAAAGAATGAGGCAGATCCAAGGCTAGGGTGGACCACCACAGAAAACAGTGAGAGAGTGACACCCACCGTTGAAGCCTTCCGAAGGTCCACCATCATGTTTATTTGACATCCAACCTGTTTATATGTTAACACAGACATTAAAGAAGGGAAAACATAGATATCAGATTCATCGAAAACTTTTGTAACCCTTAGATCTTTGTAATGGTGGGCCTCACTCTCCCCACTGTTTTCTGTGGTGGGGTCCACTTGAACTTTGAATTTGAC
The DNA here is from genome assembly GCA_030180095.1 of Magnolia changhungtana. NCBI lineage: Eukaryota > Viridiplantae > Streptophyta > Magnoliopsida > Magnoliales > Magnoliaceae > Magnolia > Magnolia changhungtana. The sequence goes on along the minus strand of JASAUF010000620.1, from coordinate 6,415,627 downwards.
TGATTCTTTGGATTATGCTCTAACATGATCTCTCCAAATGGATGGAGTGACGTCAACACACCAGCCATGTCGCTAATGTGCGGTACACCAGCCAATCCGCTCCCGGTTTTAACTATTTCAAGTAACCTGGTGAGCGTCATCCGTCACAGCATGTCAGAATATGAAGGCTTTCCTCATATTATTGATGAGTTTTGATTGCGGAGACAAAAATGACTTGTCATTTTCAATCGGAGTATGAGGGACGCGGAGTGGGTGCAATGGTGAGGAGACGTGGGAAGATGCTATTGGTGGGGCCGTACGCTATCCGGGATGATATGCACCCAACCTTTTTCAAAGGGGACGCAGATTGCCTACTCACGCGATTTGGACAGTCGGGGGTTTGCATCGTATATGTGCCGTATGTCTATGATGATACACACCGTCCATCCGTCATAAAACTCCATAAATTGACCACCTACCAATTTCAGTGTCGGCCTAAAACAACCTGATACGGGGTGATACAATGAGTGGCGAACCAATCTTTAATCCTTTATTCTAATATTTTATATGTACAAAAATCATTGATCAGATTGTAGTGATCTTTGTCGCTGATTTTTAAATGCTCACCATTGTGTGATTGTTCTGATATTGGTCCAATGTACGGAGATCCATAATGAACGAATGGATTGGATTACTTGTATCGTATAGACCCGTAGGTGGACCCGATCCCCTATTCACGTGATGGAAATAAGGGCCTGTTTTGGGAGCGTGGATTTGGAATCCCCTGGACTCGGAACCCCCAGGATTGGAAACTCCCTGGTTGTGAATTCCTCCCAGTGTGTTTGGCACTCAGGAGTGTGAATCAACTTTAAGCTAAAAATACCTATGCATGCATGATATATTTACATGCATTTGAATTTATTTACTAAATCAACTCTAATATCTCTAAGTAATGAGATATGTAATTTCTGACATAATGGTTGTGATAAGCCCACTGAAATATATGCTTTGCTCGAAAATGATGAAATTCCAAGTCTCCGATGGGCCACAAGTACAAGATCATGTCTGAGTGACTAACCAACGATTTTTAATCGTTCATTTACATGAACAATGTTTGAACGGTGCTGATTTACATGGACAATGTTTGGACGGTGCTGATCATCATTGGTGGGCCTTGTGCCCAATAAAATGATAGTCTATAGTGACACACATGTTACACCAACAACTATTGAAATGATTTTAGGCGTAATCCGAGTTCTCACCGTGGATTTGAAAACCCTTGGATTTGAAAACCCCCGTTTACTTTATGCTGGGGAACAACTAAAAAACCCCCCCCTCAAATCCCATCCACTCTACGGTGCCAAACGACCCCTGAGATGAAAAGAGGCTCTTTGGGTCCTTACTAATGCCTAGGTGGTAAACTGAAAAAGTTTCAACATGAGGCCATGGGTTCGAGTGCCCATTGTGGTGAAATCCCACTTTAGTGGGAGTGCATGTGTAGAAAAATGGACATAAAAGAAAACAAACCGATTTTGGGTGCATATTCAAAGGGTTGGTAACATCTTTACAGCTGCGCCAGAGCCCATTAATATAAAACCTGACCTTGAACGACCCTGAACACAAGCCCATTAACGAATTTCTACATGTTTGTTAAGGGTCGATTTGGGCTGCATGCCATCATGTCAGATTCACCACCCTAAAGTAATGCTTTGGAAGGCATGGCCCCACCAAAATCAGGATTAGACGATCCACACGGAATTACATGCCCAAATGGACCCTTATGACATTAAAACACACACACACACACAGATATATATATATATATATATATATATATATATCCAACAACCTTGACCTGGGTCCTTCCTAATTGCTATTTGGGTCTAGCCTGGAATTTTGGACCTGACTAGGCCTTATGAAACTGGACCTATTAGGCCAAGGAGCCTAGGGCAATTAGAGCCATTAGTAGGATTATTTTTGGAATCCCTTTTTATAATGTTAGTATGATAATTAGTTTGTGGGATTGCTAAAACTTCAGAATGTTGAAAGACATGAGAAGTCTTTTGGAAAAAATTAAGTAAAAAAGAAAAAGAAAAAGATGAGTTTCCACAATGAAAACTGGATGCCCTAAAGTCCATCGGATCCAACCATTGGATGGGACTCATATGAACATGGAGCTTTTTAGGTGGTTGTTTATTATTTTCTATGGTGTGGTCCACCTAATAGTTGGATGATGCATCCCATTTTCATGTTGGGGCTACCTTGCTAGACTGTTTAGATGTTATATATACAAACACCAAGGGACCTCAAACACAATTAGTTGAGTTTGAGTATCTCTCTTTAAATAACGAATGCTCACACACTAGTTGCACAACAAACTAATGGGTGCGTGGGACCTTATATGGTCGTATGTTGCTGTTTAATCACTGTTATTTTCTATTTTCAGTGAGAATAACTTATATCATTCAGGAAGAGCATGATGGATATTTAATAGACAGTGGAGAGGGGAACCAGTCCCATGGTCAGGGTCACACTCGGCTTCCCATGGCAATGAGCTGGTCCAACACTATAAGACTCAAAGCCTGAGCATGGAATGGGCCTAGCATAATAGACCTGAGCCCATACCCAACACAGCCCTTCCTAATATTTGTTCAAAGCCGTATTCCCCTAGTACTCAAACCGCGTCCGGCCGCCATGACTGTATAGAGGTATTTGTCACACGTAACACATGCAGGGCTGCAGGGGTAGTACCTAATCCGCGTCCCGGCATGATTTGTGTAGAAAGTATTTGTCACGCATAACACATGCAGGATTGCATCTTGCCTTCAGGTCAACCTGAACTGATTGACCTAACCCGAGTTTGGGTGGGCCAAGATTGGGTACTACCCCCACCTGTTCCAACCTCCGAAGATTGGGAATATGAGGGGCCCACCATCTGTACGTTTTAATCCACACCGTCCATCCATTTTTTTCACTTCATTTTAGGATATAAACCTAAAAATGAGGTAGAACCAAGGCTCAAGTGGACCACACCATGGGAAGGAGAGGTGATAATTATGTCCACCATTGAATCCTTCCTTGGGCCCACTGTGATGTTTTATTTTCCATCCAATCAGTTCATAAGTTAACAGGTCACGTAGACCCAGATGAACGGAAAGCACAAATATCAGCTAGATCCAAAACTTTTGCAGCTCCCGAGAAGTTTTCAAGATCCTCGTGTCGCAGCCGGATCAGTAGCATGTAATGGGATTTAGTCCAGTCGGGTTGGATTGACCGGAAGGACCCGTTGGGAAGGCAGGTTTATACGGTATGAAATTACATTAGATGGGATTAACACCATTATTGTATAATAATTCTAAGTTTAGAAATATCATGGTATCTTGACCATCAAATTCCTATGTTCAGGAACAAATTCTTTCTTTGATCACAGTGGACCCATCAAGAAAGGCAGGGTTGTACCCGTTCAGCGTCCAGTTTATGTCTGGTTGGAACGGGTTTTCAAGATCTTCATGTGGATCAGTAGCATATAATGGGATCAAGTCCGGTCAGGTTGGATTGACTGGAAGGGCCTGTTTGGACGGTGGGTTTAAATGGTGCAGAATTGCGTTAGAAGTGATTAACATTATTATTGCACAATGATTACATGTTTGAAAATATCACGGTATCTTGACCAATCTATTCCCATGTTTGGGATTAAATTATTTCTTTAGAAAACCATTGTATTAAGCAAAACTTATGTTTGGTGGACTATGAAATTATAATCAACAAATCGTATTCACAATTAATGTTGATTACTTGTACATGTATATAACTTGAATGACACATTTAAATGGTACATATCGATGGATGACATGAATAAAACACATGCATCGATGTGAGAACCATAGATATAGTGGATTTCAAAATCCAAACCAAATATCATATGGAACCAAATGCAATTCTCTCCCAACTAATCCCCCTCCTTCCCTGTCAACTCCAAATGCCAAATGTTATTTTACGTATGACCAAATGCAATTCCATCCCAACTGATCTTACACCTTAAGTTGAAGTTCAGGTAAGATCAAGTTGCAAGTTGGGATGCAGATTGCTTATGAAAGTCTTTCACATAAAGTTATTACAATGGGAGGCCTAGTGGGGCCCACCATAATATTTGTGAGAAATCCATCTCATCTACCAATTTCGCCGGGTCATATTAGGGTTGGGTGTACAACCCAATGACTTGCTGATGTGTGGCTACAGCCACCGTAGAACAGAAACTCTTGGAGGAAGAAGGGAGAACTATTGCTGCTATATTGGAATTGCATAAAATCGTATTACACTGATGCCTTTTTATAGGCTTTCTTATTATGTGAAATCAATAAACTATCTCTGTCTAGATTCATCCTAGGGGTAGCTGGAGAAAGAAAAAAATTCAGGAAAAATCTACTGTTTATCTTCTCTCAACTAATATTCTAAACTTAGAAAAAAACTCACAGCTAGCAAAATCTCATAGCTAGCATGCACAGCTAGCTCATACGATGCTCACACGGTTTTAGATTTGCACAAATCCATCACCGTTTCCAACACTCCCCTTCAAACCAAAACCGGCTTCATTCCGAGCATCGTTCTTAGTCGTTTGAATGCATCTGTCGACAATGCCTTTGTGAAAATATCCGCTACCTGTTCCGTGGTATTACAATACTCTAATTTCATCGTTTTCTGCTTCACATGATCTCTCAAAAAATGGTATCGGGTATCAATGTGTTTGCTTCTTCCATGCTGCACCGGATTTTTGGCTAGCTCGATTGCCGACTTGTTATCCACATATATGACTGTGGATTCTTCTTGCGGATGCTTCAGCTCCGTTAGTAGGTTTCTTAGCCAAATTTCCTCACAAACGGTGGACGATGCTGCCATGTACTCTGCTTCACATGTGAACAGGGCGACCACACTCTGCTTCTTCGAATTCCATGTGAATGTTGTTGACCCAAGATAGAAAACATAGCCTGTGGTGCTTTTTCTTTCATCTTGGTCACCACCCCAATCACTATCAGAGTATCCATACAACATTGCCTCATCATTGTATGGATAAAAAAGACCAAACTCAATAGTCCCTTTGATATACCTCAGTACTCGTTTTGCAGCTAGCCAGTGTGACTCTTTTGGGGCTTCCATATACCGGCTTAAAAGCCCAACATTGTAGACTATATCTAGCCTAATGATTGTGAGGTACCTTAAGCTTCCGATTAGGCTCTTGAATAGGGTTGAGTCGACGTTTCTTCCTTCTCCATCTTTTGTGAGCTTCAGGCCTGTTGTAACGGTGTATTTACAGCTTTACAGTCGACCATCTGAAACTTCTCAAGAAGTTTCTTTGTGTACTTCTTCTAGGATATGTGAATGCTGCCGACTTGTTGCTTCACCTCAATGCCCAAGAAGAAAGATATCAATCCACCATCAGTCATCTCGAACTCTTTGAACATAGCCTGCTTGAATTCTTCAAACATCGCCTGACTGTTTCCAGTGAACAACAGATCATCAACATATAAACAAGCGATAAGCATATCGCCACGGGCATTCTTCTTTGTGTAGACGGCATGCTCATATGGACATTTGATGAAACCATTCTCTTGAAGATAACCGTCGATCCGTGCATTCCAAGCACGAGGAGCTTGCTTTAACCCGTACAGAGCTTTCTTCAGCCGATACACCTTGTGTTCCTCCCCTTGCATGACAAAGCCTTCAGGCTGGTCAACGTATACTTCTTCTTCTAGTATCCCATTTAGGAATGCGGATTTCACATCCAGTTGGTAGATCATCCAACTGTGATGAGCTGCAAGGGAGATAATCATTCTTACAGTGTCAAGGCAAGCAACTGGGGCGAAAACTTCTTCATAGTCTACCCCATATTTCTGTTTGTAACCTTTTGCTACGAGCCTTGCTTTATATCGTTCGATCTTACCATTGGCATTCCGCTTGATTTTGTACACCCATTTCAGACCAATGGTCTTCTGGCTTTTAGGGAGTGAGGTCAACTCCCATGTTCGATTCTTCTCGATGGCATGAATCTCTTCTTCCATAGCCTTTATCCAACATTCTTCATTCATAGCCTCCTCGAATGTGAGAGGCTCGTGGTCCGCATATAGGCAGAGTAAATTCACTTCCTCAGTTTCTGCATAGATGTCGTTGAGGCTTCTCATTTTAATAGGAGCCAAGGGTGATGAAGATGTGCTAGATGAATTCTGATTTGATGAAGTACTTCCAGGAGATATGGAGCGTACTCCTGAACTTCTGCGATCCGAAGGGGTTGATGTGGGTGTCTGCTCCTGATTCACATGCCTCTCTTCTTCATATTCTTCGGCCTCAACCTGACTTTCTTTGGCCAAATCTTCCTGGTTCCACTTCCAAGATTCTTCCTCGCAGAATACTACATCTCTACTTACCACCAGCTTATTGGTTAGTGGGTTGTAGAGCTTGTATGCCTTTGACTCTTCGCTGTAGCCGATGAAGATGCACTTCTCGCCACGATCATCAAACTTTTTCCTTCTCGCTTCTGAAACTTGAGCGTATGCGACACACCCAAAGATCTTAATGTGCGCCACGCTCGGCTTGTAACCATTCCATGCTTCCTGCGGTGTCTGGAATCTGACGCTCTTAGTTGGACACCTGTTGAGCAGATAGGCAGTACATGCAACTGCCTCTGCCCAGAAATTCTTTGGCAGACTTTTCTCCTTCAGCATGGTCCTCATCATATCGAGGATGGTGCGGTTTTTCCGTTTCGCAATTCCATTTTTTTGTGGCGTGTACACTGTAGTGTGTTATTGCTTAACGCCATGTTCCCTGCAATATTCTCGAAAAACATTTGAGGTGTACTCCCCACCTCTGTCAGATCTAAGGGTTTTTATTTTAAGACCACTTTCTTTTTTAACAAGGGCCTTAAAATTTTTAAAAATAGTAAAAGCAGCATACTTCTCTTTGATTACATACACCCACAACTTTCTACTGAAATCGTCAATGAAGATAATAAAGTATTTATTACCTCCAAGAGAGATTGGCTCCAATGGTCCACAGATGTCAATGTGAACTAACTGCAACGGTTCTCTTGCTCTTCGGAATACTCCACTTGGAAAGGAGTTTCTTTATTGTTTCCCAAATGCGCACGCCTCAACACATGTTCTGGAGCTTCAATGGCAGGCAAGCCATGCACCATGCTTGATGAGGACAGAAGTTTCAAGCCACTGAAGTTTAGATGACCAAAGCGAAGATGCTACATCCATGAATCATTTTTTGCTTTTCCATAAAAACACTTCTCAAGCATTGTGTTTATATGGAAAGGAAACATACGATTCTTCGCCATCTGGACTTTTACAATCAAACGTCCATGCATATCTCTTATGGAAAGAGAAGAGTTCTCCATGTGTATGACATACCCTTTTTCGAGGAGTTGTCCGAGACTCAATATGTTACTTTTCATGTTGGGTACGTAGTACACATTGGAAATATAGTTTGGAACACCATTCTTTTGAAAGATTTTGATTTTACCTTTACCTTTCACTGGTGTTTTTGATGAGTCTCCAAATGTTACATCGCCATGAACTCCTTCTGTGAGTTCCACAAAGAATTTCTTGTCGCCGCACATATGATTACTTGCACCCGTGTCGAGATACCATACATCTTGCTGATCACTACTTTTCTCTTGTGCAAGGAGAAGGGTGGAGCTTTCTTGTTCATGGCCTGATGCTTCGGCATAGTTGGATAGTTCGTCTTGATTCACCGGCTTGCTCCAATAATCATATGCATAGTGGCCAAACTTATTGCAATTATAGCATTGGATATTCTTTGTACTTTCTCGTCCACGCATAGATCTACCTCTATCATTTCCTCTTCCACGAAAATTGGTATCTTTCTGCTGGTTTTGGCCATGACTTTGTTGGTTTCCGCGCCCTCTGCCTCTTACGCGATTGTTACTGAAACGTCCACCACGTTGTGAACTTCCACGTCCACTATTGTTATCATTTAGAGTCAATCTTGACTCCAAAGCTTGTTCCATCGGCATGGAACTGACATTCTTCTGCATTCGTTACTCATGAACTTGCAACGATCCCATCAACTCCTCAATGGAGAGTTTTTCAATATCTTTTGATTCTTCGATCGCCACAACCACATGCTCAAACTTGGTTGTGAGGGATCGAAGTATCTTTTCAATAACTTGGACATCTTTAATCTTTTCACCATTTCTTTTCAAATTATTGACAATTACAAGCAAACACGAAAAATAATCAATAACATTCTCACCTTCCTTCATGTGAGTCGCTTCGAACTCGGCTCTTAATATTTGAAGGCGAACCCGCTTCACTCGATCTATACCCTTGAAGATGGTGCCAAGGGTATCCCATGCTCGCTTGCTTGATATTGCTTCAGCAATCTTTTCAAAGGTGGATTCATCCAACCCTTGATAGAGGAGAAACAAAGCCTTGTTGTCTCTCTTCCTTTGATTTTTGAGAGCGGTCTTTTCTTCATTGGTGAAGGCGGCTTCTTCTTCCATAGTGGGTTCTTCATACCCATCAGTGACAATCTCCCATAGTTCTTGCGACCCGAACAACGCATTCATTTGGATGCACCATTTTTCATAGTTGTCCTTTGACAACTTAGGAACCTGCGGCTGGATGGTGCTGGCCATCTTTTCCTATTTTTAAAAAAAAAGAATGACTAATTTTTTTTAAAAAAACAGTGGAATCGTAGACAGATTCTTGGCCTTTTGCAATCTGATTTTTTTTTTGCTACAATTTGATTTTTAAAAAATCGTTTTTTTTTAAAAAAGCAGATTTTTTTTTTTTCACTTTGCAATCTGATTTTTTTTTTTGAAAGAAAACAGATTTTTCTTTGAAATAATGGTGGATCTGGGCGTTTGAATTAATTGAAAAACGCTGAAAACAATTTTTCATTGCGGTGAAAATGATTTTGAAATTGTTGAAAAAAGCATTTTGAAAGCTTTAAAACGGATTTTTTAAAACAGATTTTTCTACTGTTTTGGTAAAAATCTTTGGAACCTTCTCACTACGGTGATGTGGCCCAAGGATCACGCTTTGATACCATTTGTTGGGTGTACAACCCAATGACTTCGTTGATGTGTGGCTCTGACCACCGTAGAAACAAAACTCTTGGAGGAAGAAGGAGAACTATTGCTGCTATATTGGAATTGCATAAAATCGTATTACACCGATGCCTTTTTATAGGCTTTCTTATTATGTGAAATCACTAAACTATCCCTGTCTAGATTCATCCTAGGGGTAACTGGAGAAAGAAAAAAATCCAGGAAAAATCTACTGTTTATCTTCTCTCAACTAATATTCTAAACTTAGAAAAAACTCACAGCTAGCATGCACAGCTAGCTCATACGATGCTCACACGGTTTTGGATTTGCACAAATCCATCACCGTTTCCAACAATTAGAACACACGCTTAAAAATGTGATAGATCACTACGTGAAAAATGAAAAAAAATGACGGATTTAGAGACGGTTCTGGACCGTCTCTAAAATTGCTTGGTTTAAAGACGCTTTAGAGACGGTCGTAAACCGTCTCTAAACTTTTAGACGGCCCTTGACTGTCCTTAATATTGTCTTAAAATTTTAAACGTCCATATATCATTTAAGACGGTCAAAAACCGTTGTTAACTGAGGATAAAAGACGGCCATTGACCGTCTGGAATAAGAGACGGTCTCTGACCGTCGTATATGCAGCCATTTGAGACGGTCAAAGACCGTCCGTATTAGAGACGGTCATTGGCCGTCTCTTACTGGCAATCTGAGACTGTCAAGGACCGTCTCAATTAGAGACGGTTATTGGCCGTCTTTTCCTGTAATATGAGACTGTCAAAAATAGTCTGTATTAGAGACGGTCCTCAACTGTCTCCATTTGAGACTGTCAAAGACCGTCTCTATTAGAGACGGTCCTTAGCTGTCTTAAAATGGTCATTTGAGACCGTCAAAGACCGTCTCCATTAGAGACGGTCCTAAACCGTCTCTAATGCTCAGGTAAAATATTAATAACAAAAAAATTTATGAATTTTGAAAAAAAAAAAAAAAAAGTTTAAAAGCTTAGAAAAATAATTATCAATGTTTAAGAAAAAAATTTAGATTTTGAAAAAAAAAATGTAATTTTATAAAAAACTAGATTTTGAAAAAAAAAAAATTAAGAACTTTGAATAATGTTGATAATTTTGAAAAAAAAAAAAGATTTCGATAAAAAAATGATATTTTGAAAAAGAAAATTTATAAAATTAAACAAAATTGTGAAAAAATTAACAAATTGTAAAAAAAAATATATTTTTTTTTAAAAAAAACTAGATTTTGTATTTTGACAAGAAAAATTAAAAAGTTATATAACAAGATTTCGATAAAAAAATGATATTTTGAAAAAGAAAATTTTAAAAATTAAACAAAATTGTGAAAAAATTGATAAATTGTAAAAATATATATATTTTTAAAAAAGAAAACTAGATTTTGTATTTTGACAAGAAAAATTGAAAAGTCATATAACAAAAGTGAGATTTTAAAAATGATATTTTGAAAAAGAAAATTTAAAAAATGAAACAAAATTGTGAAAAAATTGACAAATTGTAAAAAAAAAATATATTTTAAAAAAGAAAGCTAGATTTTGTATTTTGACAAGAAAAATTGAATAGTTAGATAACAAAAATGAGATTTTGATGATGTGTTGTATATCCTTGCCGCTCCTATGTTTCTCCAACCCATTTTTGGGGCGGGTATAAAAAATTGTGTAGATTTAAATCTTAAGTGGACCACACCACTGGAAAGAATGATAATATAGTACCTCACAATTAAAAATTATAAAGAGCCCATCGTAAGGTTTTAGTAATGTTTATTTGCAATCCAACCTGTTGATAATGTAAAGAAGATTTAGATGAAGGTAAACTACAAAGATCAAATTGATCCAAAACTTTTGTGGCCTTCAAAAGGTTTTTAATAGTTATTCATCATTGTTTTGATTGGTATGACCCACCTGAGATTATTGAGTTCTTATGATTTGAAATCACATCCTAAAATATGATAGAAAAATATATGGATGGTATCGATATACATAAAATATATTAAGGTGGGCCCTACATGGTTAGAGTAATACCCATGAAGGAGTTACCTAAATAGCGAAATGGTACTATAAGGTCACCTCATGGGAACTTCCCATAAGGTTAATTTGTGTGTGCCCCACCATGATGTGTGTAGAACATCAACACCATGCATTTGATGTGTCCCTTTTAAGTCCAAAAATCAGTCGTATACAAAACTTAGGTGGGCCATAGCATCTAAAACTATGTGCAGACTTCTCTAAAACATATAAAAGCATTTGGTGGGGCGCACATGAGTTTTGGATGTGTATGGAACTTGGTCTAACTCCTCATCCAAGTGGGACACATAATGAATGGGCTGGATCTATGAAGCACATCTAGGTGGGCCTAATAAATGATTATGAATGTTTTAATGGGAGGGTAACCCTCTCAACTATAGTTTGTGGTGTGGCCCACCCAAGTCATGGATCGACTTTATTTTTAAGCTCTAAAACGTACCTCCACATAGGAGGATCTTATTAGAGACTGACGATGCTTAAGGGACTCCATGGGACCCATTTAAATATATTTGTTTTATCTAAGCCATCCATAAATTTTGAAATATTATTTCAGTGCATGAGCTCAAAAAGTAGAAAATATTAAAAGTCTAAGTGGACCACACCATAAGAAATAATGAAAAATAAATTTATAACATTAGTATGTGGTGTGGTCCACCTCTGACTTCGATTTGACTCATTTTTGGATCAACCCTAAAAATGAGCCGTTAAAATTAATGGACTGAGTGGATAATTAACATACACAATGATGAGCCCCACAAGTCCTAAAATAATGAAAATTCGGATCAACCCACACTGTTCATCCATTTTTTGAGATCATTTTAGAGAACTATCTAAAAAATGATTCATATCAAAAGATTAATTAAATTAACCACACCACAAATAAGGAAACAAATTGGCTACTCCCCCGACACCATCCAATGGCTTGTGGTTGGTGCTATATGGGCCCCACCATGATGTATATGTTTAATCCATGCCGTCCATCTATTTTGATAAAAAAATAATATTTGGAAAAAAATATAAAAAATTAAACAAAATTGTGAAAAAATTGACAAATTGTAAAAAAATATATATTTTAAAAAAGAAAACTAGATTTTGTATTTTGACAAGAAAAATTGAAAAGTTAGATAATAAAAGTGAGATTTTAAAAAATGATATTTTGAAAAAGAAAATTAAAAAAATTAAAAAAAAAAATTGTGAAAAAATTGACAAATTGTAAAAAATATATATATTTTTTAAAAAAGAAAACTAGATTTTGTATTTTGTCAAGAAAAATTGAAAAGTTACATAATAAAAGTGATATTTCGATTTAAAAAAATGATATTTTGAAAAATAAAATTTTAAAAATTAAACAAAATTGTGAAAAAATTGTCAAATTGTAAAAAAATATATTTTTTTAAAAAAAAGAAAACTAGATTTTGTATTCTGACAATAAAAATTGGAAAGTACTTAGATAACAAAAGTTAGATTTTGATGATGTATTGTATATCATTGCCGCCCATGCGTTTCTCCAACCCATTTTTGGGTCGGGTATTAAAAATTGTGTAGATTTAAATCTTAAGTGGATCACACCACTGGAAAGAATGATAGTATAGTACCTCGCCATTAAAAATTATAAAGAGCCCATCGTAAGGTTTTAGTAACGTTTATCTGCAATCTAACTTGTTGATAATGTAAAGATGATCTAGAAGAAGGTCAACTACAAAGATCAAATTGATCCAAAACTTTTGTGGCCTTCAAAAGGTTTTTAATGGTTATTCATCTTATTGTTTTGATTGGTATGACCCACCTAAGATTATTTAGTTCTTATGATTTGAAATCATGTCCTAAAATATGATGAAAAAATATATGGACGACGTCGATATACATAAAATATATTAAGGTGGGCCCTACACGGTTAGAGTAACACCCATGAAGGAGTTACCTAAAATAGTGAAATGGTACTATAAGGTCACCTCATGGGAACTTCCCATGAGGTTAATCTGTGTGCGCCCCACCATGATGTGTGTACAACATCAACACCATGCATTTGATGTGTCCCTTTAAGTCCAAAAATCAGTCATATACGAAACTCAGGTGGGCCATAGTATCTAAAACTGTGTGGCCCACCCAAGTCATGGATTGACTTTATTTTTAAGCTCGTGGCCTACCATGGAATGGTGCATCTGACTGACGGGGCAGATCCAAAGTTCAAGTGGACCCACACCATAGAAAATAGTGAGATAGTGACACCCACTATTGAAACCTTCTTAGGGTCCGCCGTGATGTTTATTTGAGATCCAACCTGTTTATAAGTTAATACAGACATTGATGCGGTTGAAACTTGGTCTGACCCCTCATCCAAGTGGGACACACATAATGAGTGGGTTGGATACGTGAATCACATTTAGGCAGACCCAATATATGATTATGAATGTTTTAAGGAAACCCTTCTCTACTACATTTAGGTGAGTTACTCGTTATCCTTACCAGAGTAAACTCTGTGGGGTCCACTGTTATTTATTTATTTTATCCACTCCATTCATCCATGTTAACAGATAATTTGAGGTCTAAAGAACAAAAAGGAAGCATATCCAAAGCTCAAGTGGACCACACCACAGGAAATAGTGTGATTGAACCTCTGCCATTGAAAATTTCTTGGAGGCCATAGAAGTTTTGGATCAAGTGATGTTTGTGTTTTCTATTCATTCATATATTTTTGATATTATGAACAACCTTTAATTGTTTTTGGACAATCGATTATTCCAGATTGAAGAGTGAATAACTTCAGATGTTTAAATCAAAATTCACTCTAATTGTTGATCAATCTTGTTTGCCCAATATCTTTTTCATATGTAACATGATCGAGGTTAGTAAGTAGTCAAATTGAGGGTAATGATCAGTAAAATAAAGTGAATGGACCAGACATGTAAAACGGGTCAAATATTCTAGTCAAAATTGTGACCCAACTCATTGATACCCTGAAACTCTAAGAATTAATGTAAGTTTTGTAGGGCCCATCATGATGTGTGTCGAACATCAACACTGTGCATTTAATAGAAGTTTTGGATTAAGCTGATGTTTGTATTTTCCCTTCATTCATATCTTTTTGATATTATGAACATGTTGGATGACAAACATTACTGTGGGCCCACCATAATGTATGGCCCTACGACCATTTTTTTTAAAAACTTTTGAACCAGTTGGATTTCAAATAAACATTACAATGGGCCTTAGGATAGTTTCAATGGTTGGAATCGCCCTCCCGTTGTTTTCTATGGTAGGGTCTACTACAGATTTTTATCTGTCTCATTCTTTGGCTCGTGACTTAAAATGATATCTCAAAATGGATGGACGGTGTGGATATAACAAATACATCATAAGTTTTTATATTTTTTAAATATTATATATATGGAAAAGGTTCTATTCGTCGAGCTCATGGGAACTCCCCATGAGGTCGAGCTGTGTGGGCCTCATCATGACGTGTGTCGAAAATCAACACCGTGCATTTGATGGGTCCCCTTTAAATTATGGGATATCCCAAAAATCAGCCATATATAGAACTCTGGTGGGCCATACCATCTAAAATCATGTGTAGACATGCCTAAAACATATAAAAGCACTTGGTGGGGCCCCACCTGAAATTTGGATGCGTCTGAAACGTGGTATGACCCCTCATCCAAGTGGCACACACATAATGGATGAGCTAGATTTGTGAACCACATCTCTGTGGGCCCAAAAAATAATTATGAATGTTTTAATGGATGGTAACCCCTCTCAACTTTTGTGTTTGGTGGTCTGTAGGCCCAACCATGATGTATGTGTTTCATCCATACTGTCCATCTATTTTTATAGATCATTTTATGATATTACAAAAAAAAAAAGAGTTATATCCCAATCTCAAGTGGACCACATTACAGGAAAAAGTGTTGAATGAATGTCGACCATTAAAAACTTTTTGAGAGCCATAAAAGTATTGGATGAAGCTGATCTTTGTTTTTTCCCTTCATCTGGGCCTTTATGACCTAATCAAAGATTGGATGTCAGATAAACAGTACAGTGGGCCTTAGGAGGATTTAAATGATAGATATCCAATCACTATTGTTTTCCTGTGGTGTGGTCTACCTAAGATTTATATTCCTCTTATTTTTAAAACAAAGGCTTAAAATTATATTTAAAAATGGATGAACGGATCAGATTAAACACATACATCATGGTGGGTCCCACAGCCCACCGAACATCAGCCATGGGGCTGGTGTCAGCGGGAGTAGCCAATCCGTTCTACCCCTAAAAAAAGCCTCCCGCGCGCTCATCTCCCACAACCCTAAAACCACCCCAAAATTCTCTCACGCGCCTGCCCGCCCCTCCCAAAACCCAAACCCACTCTCCTTCTCTCCCAAACCTCACTCTCTACCTCTGTCTCTCACTCTCGCGCACCCTCTCTCTCTCTCTCTCTCTCTCTCTCTCTCTCTGTCCCTCTCTCTCTATCTCTCTGTCTCTCTCTGTCTCTCGGTGCGCTCTCTCTGACTCTCGGTGCGCTCTCTCTCTGTCTCTCGGTGCGCTCTCTCTGTCTCTCGGTGCGGTCTCTCTCGTGCATCCTCTCTCTCTCTCTCTCTCGGTGGACCGTGATCGGGGCTCCAACTCTCAAACAGGTATCTCTCTCTCTCTCTCAATCTCGGTCAATCTCAATACCGATTGAAACGATTTGGGGATTTAGGGATTTGGGGATTTGTGGATTTAGGGATTTAGGGATTTGGGGATTTGGGGATTTGGGGATTTACAGATTTAGGGATTTGGGGATTTACAGATTTGGGGATTTATATTCCTCTTACAGATTTGGGGATTTGTTGGAGTCCATAACCAAAACAAAATGATTTAAATGATTAACAAGTTAAAAATCCCATTGTAAATGATTTTTTTTTTTTTATTTTTATAAATATATCCCACAGCTATAAACAGGTCCATTATATGAACAGCTTGGATCATTAAAATATGACCTTGGATTCAAATTGTCAGTTAAGATTTGGATTTGACTCATCTTTTGGCTCGTGCTATGAACTGAGCTGGAAAAATGGATGGACATTGTAGATATAAATTAGATACATCATGATGGAATTGGGGTCTTTTGGCTCATGCTAATATGACTCTTAATACGATATCTGGCAGTATGACTCTTAATACAATATCTTGTGAAGAAACGCTTGGCATTTTTTTGAGGATTTCTTGAATTGAATTGAGCGTGTGTTTGTTTGATTTGGGATGCTTAGTGTTGGATCAGGTTTTGGAGCTGAAAATGGTAAAAAGCAGTGCTTGGTGTTTGAGATGATTGATTCCTGTGTTAATGTGAAGAAGGTTATTATCAGAAAGTAGAATGTTGGAATTGGAGATTCCTTTTGATTCCTGTGATCAGATTGCTTTTCTTTTGTTTTGGCTGGCTGGATGATTTTCATTTCAGAAGTTGTGGAAAGTCCTTGTTTGTAGGTTTCTTGGATTTAGGTGTTGATGACTTATGTTTTTATTTTAGGAAACAAACTTAGTTTCTAATTTGGTTGTAGTACTATACCCACAATGAGAATCAAATACAATGAGGCTATGTTCTTTTTTGCTTTTTCTTTTTTTAGAGGTTGAGACATTTGGCCGATACAAGGCTTTAAATCGGTGTATTGGTATTGTATCTTTCACCACCAAAACGGCCCCGTATGGCTCCATATTGCCCCTGTTTTGGTACGATACATCCTTACCATTCATGGGTAATACCAAGACATATCGGTCAATGCATATCAGTTTGGAGGACACTTTAAACCTTAGTCGATCCCTTAAAATGCAAATAATGGAATGTGTTAAAGGCTCCTATGTGCAAATCCACCCCAAATGATAATGTAGTGATAACAGGCCAGCACACATAATCTTAGATTAATCATCACTGACTTCTCATTCTAGGTGGTGTATGCATGTGCCTACTTGCAATTTTTATTTTTATTTTTTGGCAAGACTAAAGAGGCCCTTGTGTCTTACTAAAAAGTGTTAGAATTTCTAGTAAAATAAGACAAATAATTTAGTTGTTTCATTGTTTCTCTAGAAAAAGTTTGCGTTGACATGTTTTTGCTGTTTGTGTTTATAGAAAGGCAGTTGTGGGAAATTGTTTTGTAGTATAGCTTCATAGTGGTAGATTCTCAAGGAAATGTTGAGAACACATCTTCTAACATGCAATTATTTCCCACTGATATCTGTTATGGCTGGAGATACTATTGGTAATTAATTATTGAATTTGTGTTATTGGGCAAATGGCTGGCCGCAGATGTAATGAATGTGGATAGCCACTTACTGAAAGTTATACACCCCTTGCAGATGAACCTTGGACAACATTAGTAAGAGCTATGCTTATTCACAGATGCATTGGCAGCTTTGCATTCATATGTGATAAAAGCTGTTCATTCTATTCCCTTAAAAATCTGTTGTCTTTTTGGTGCTTTCCTGTTCAAGATTAATTTTAAAGTTAGAATTGTAACCTTGAGCTTCAGTTCTCAAAACATTAGGAACTTCACCTTGCTTGCTTTACATTTTTTCTTCATGATGACACTATGCTGAACAATTCTTTAACTGAATAAAAAATTACATATTGTGGCGACACAAGATTGGATAATAAAAGTGTATTTTTAGGAATAAATGGCACCATACACTTTGTTGCTATATATCATATACTACATCCGTGGGTTTTTTTTTTATTTTTTTTATTTTTATACCATTGGATCTGGTTGTAGCAAATACTTGAGAGTTGATAGTTTAGTATGGTTTTGAACTCGTTCCAAGATCCCCACCCTCATGTGCGCTAGGTTGCTATTAATGCAAATGGGCAATTGTCTACAGATTTGGGGCCAAACCTTCAAGTTTAATATCATCTACCGAGTCATTGTCACACTGTCTAAAGCTTCAAAAGGGAATTGGCTTGACTTGCACTTCAACGAAGATAAGGTAAATGCCAAATTTCCATTTCCTCTTTCTTATTGTAATTACTATGAACAAGAAATAGGAGAAGTCGGCCCCTGTTTTAATTTTTCATTTCCTTATCTTGTGAACACAACACACAATCATGTGCTTGTGAACACAACACACAATCTTTCTTATTGCTTGTAACAGTAATAGTGGGCTGAAATTTTATAGGATAGCTATAAGACCAGCCATGCTTTATGGGATTGAATGTTGGGCAGCCAAGGAAGAACGCATTCATAGGATGAGTGTAGCTGAAATAAGGATATTCAGCCACTGCTTCAAATGGAGGGACTGCACAAAGATTTGGTTAGGGAGACTACTGATGGTGAACTAGCAGCTACAACAAATATGAGAGTTACAAAGGTGAAAAGAAACATAAGGTGGTCGGTAAGATAAGATAGATTGACAGTACTTGTTTCAATTTTCTTGGATGAATGACGAATGTATTTGGAAATGTAATGAAAATAAAAAACTTATAATATATATATATATATATATATGTTATCAATGGAGGATACCTTGTTTAGGGGGACATGAAATTCTTGTAGCTTATGGTATGGTGCCCCATATTGGTTGTATGTTACTAGTATGTAGTAGATAATACTAGGTTCAATAATAGATAATACTAGAAAATCCTTAAACCTAAACCTACACCTATTCCTAATCTACTCCTTAACCCGAATCCAAACCTAAACCTATACTTATAACTTAAAACTATTCTCAAATATCAAAACCTATAACCTAAACCCGAATCCAAACCCGAACCCGAATTCCTAAACCTTAACCTATACCAAAACCTATAACCTATAACCTAAGCCTATACCAAAACCTAAAACCTAAAGCTAAAGCTAAACCTATAACTTAAACCTAAACTCAAATCCCTAAACCTTAACCTAAACCTACAACCTAAACTTAAACTTATAACCTTAACCCTAAACCTACACCTAAACCTACACCTAATCCTAATCTCAACTCCCTAACCTAAACCCAAACCTAAACTTGAAAACCCAAAACTAAACCCAAACCCGAACCCGATCCCGATTTCCTAAACCTAAATTGAAGACCTTAACCTAAACCTATTCTCAAATCCCAAAACCTCGTAACCTAAACCTAAACCTATAACCTATAACCTAAACCAAAACTTATAACCTAAACTCGAACCTATTCTCAAATCCCATAACCTATAACCTAAACCTAAATCAAAACTTATAATCAAAACCAAAACCAAAACTAAACTAAACCCGAACCCAAACCCAAACCCGAACCCGAATTCCTAAACCTTAACTTAAACATATAACTTAAGCCTATACCTAAACCTAAAACCTTACTTATAACCTAAACCTTAACATATTCTCAATTCCTTAAACCTATAGCTTATAACCTAAACCTAAACCTTAACCTAAACCTAAACCTAAACCTTAACCTAAACCTATGACCTTAACCAAAACCAAATTCTATGACCTAAAACTTAAATGTATTCTCAAATCCCTAAACCTAAACCTTCACCTAATCCTAATCTCAACTCCCTAATCTAAAGCTAAACCTAACTTGAAAACCCAAACCTAAACCCGATCCCGATCTCGAATATGAACCCGATTTCCTAAACCTAAACCTTAACATATTCTCAATTCCCTCAACCTATAGCTTATAAGACCTAAAACCTTAACCTTAACCTAAACCTAAACTAATAACCTTAAAACCAAAACCTATGACCTAAAACCTTAACCTATAACCTATAACCTAAACTTATAACCTATAACCTAACCTTAACCTAAACCTAAAACCTAAACCTTAACCAATAACCTATAAGCTAAACTTAAAACCTAAATGTATTCTCAAATCCCTAAACTTAAACCTACACCTAATCCTAATCTCAACTCCCTAACCTAAACCTAAACCTAAACTTGAAAACACAAACCTAAACCCGATCACGAACCCGAGCCCGATTCCCTAAACCTAAACCTTAACCTATTCTCAATTCTCTAAACCTATAGCTTATAACCTAAACCTTAACCTAAACCTAAACTTAAACCTTAACCTAAACCTATAACCTTAACCTAAACCAAAACCTATGACCTAAAACCTAAATGTATTCTCAAATCTCTAAACCTAAACCTACACCTAATCCTAATCTCAACTCCTAACCTAAACCTAAACCTAAACTTGAAAACCCAAACCTAAACCCGATCCCAACCCGAACCCGATTCCTAAACCTAAACCTTAACCTATTCTCAATTCCCTAAACCTATAGCTTATAACCTAAACCTTAACCTAAACCTAAACTTAAACCTTAACCTAAACCTATAACCTTAACCTAAACCAAAACCTATGACCTAAAACCTAAATGTATTCTTAAATCTCTAAACCTAAACCTACACCTAATCATAATCTCAACTCCCTAACCTAAACCTAAACCTAAACTTGAAAACCCAAACCTAAACCCGATCCCGAACCCGAACCCGATTCCCAAACCTAAACCTTAACCTATTCCCAATTCCCTAAACCTATAGCTTATAACCTAAACCTTAACCTAAACCTAAACTTAAACCTTAACCTAAACCTATAACCTTAACCTAAACCAAAACCTATGACCTAAAACCTAAATGTATTCTCAAATCTCTAAACCTAAACCTACACCTAATCCTAATCTCAACTCCCTAACCTAAACCTAAACCTAAACTTGAAAACCCAAACCTAAAACCCTATCCCGAACTCAACCCGATTTCCTAAACCTAAACCTTAACATATTGTCAAATCCCTAAACCTAAACCTACACCTAATCCTAATCTAAACTCCCTAACCTAAACCTAAACCTAAACTTGAAAACCCAAACTTAAACCCAATCCAGAACCCGAATCCAAATTCTTAAACCTAAACCTAAACCTTAACCTATTTTCAAATCCTTAAACCTAAACCTACACCTAATCCCAATCTCAACTCCCTAACCTAAACTTAAACCTAAACTTGAAAACCCAAACCTAAACCCGAACCCGAACCCGATTTCCTAAACCTAAACCTTAACCTATTCTCACCCCTAAACCTATAGCTTATAACCTAAACCTAAACCTTAACCTTAACTTAAACTTAAACTCGAACCTATAACCTAAATATATTCTCAAATCCCTAAACCTACACATACACCTAATCCTAATCTCAACTCCCTAACCTAAACCTAAACCTAAACTTGAAAACCCAAACCTAAACCCGATCCCGAACCCTAACCCGATTTCCTAAACCTAAACTTTAACCTATTCTCAAATCTCTAAACCTAAACCTAATCCTAATCTAAACTCCCTAACCTAAATCTAAACCTAAACCTTAACTTGAAAACCCAAACCTAAACCCAATCCCGAACCCGAACCCGATTCTTAAACTTAAGCCTTAACCTATTCTCAAATCCCTAAACCTACACCTACACCTAATCCTAATCTCAACTCCCGAACCAAACTTGAAAACCCAAACTTGAACCCGATCCCAACCCGAACCCGATTTCCTAAACCTAAACCTACACCTAATCCTAATCTCAACTCCCTAACCTAAACCTAAACCTAAACCTAAACTTGAAAACCCAAACCTAAACCCGATCCCGAACCCGAACCCGATTTCCTAAACCTAAACCTTAACCTATTCTCACCTTCCTTAAACCTATAGCTTATAACCTAAATCTAAACCTAAACCCTTAACCTTAACTTAAACCTAAACCTAAACCTATAACTTATAACCTAAATATATTCTCAAATCCCTAAACCTACACCTAATCCTAATCTCAACTCCCTAACCTAAGCCCAAACCTAAACTTGAAAACCCAAACTTAAACCCGATCCCGAACCCGAACCCGATTTCCTAAACCTAAACCTTAACCTATTCTCAATTCCCTAAACCTATAACTTATAACATAAACCTTAACCTAAACCTAAACCTTAACCTATTCTCAAATTCCTAAACCTACACCGACACCTAATCCTAATTTAAACTCCCTAACCTAAACTAAACCTAAACCTAAACCTAAAATTGAAAACCCAAACTCTAAACCCGATCCCGAACCCAAACCCGATTTCCTAAACCTAAACCTAATCCTAATCTAAACTCCCTAACCTAAACCTAAACCTAAACTTGAAAACCTAAACCTAAACCCAATCCCGAACCCGCACCTGAATTCTTAAACCTAAACTTTAACATATTCTCAAATCCCTAAAACTACACCTACACCTAATCCTAATCTCAACTCCCTAACATAAACCTAAACCTAAACTTGAAAACCCAAACCTAAATCCGATCCCGAACCCGAACCCGATTTCCTAAACCTAAACCTTAACCTATTCTCAATTCCCTAAACCTATAGCTTATAACTTAACCTAAACCTAAACTTATTTATATGTATTATGCGTGGATGAATGTAATGTGAATAAGATTGTTTGTGTTTGGATGGATGTAGTTTATGTTTAGATGGATTTACGTAGTTTGGGTTTAGATGGATGTGAATGTGATGAAATGTGGATAAGATTGTTTTTTTACTTATGAAGTTAAACTTATATGTATTATGCGTGGATGAATGCAATGTGGATAAGATTGTGTTTAGATGGATTTACGTAGTTTAGGTTTAGATGGACGTGAATGTGAATGTGATGAAATATATTGTATATCAGGTGTATATCAGGAAGATTGTGTTTAGATGGATTTACGTAGTTTGGGTTTAGATGGATGTGAATGTGATGAAATATATTGTATAACAGGTGTATATCAGGAAGATTGTGTGTTTGGATGGATGTGAATGTGATGAAATATATTGTATAACAGGTGTATATCAGGAAGAAGACTAAAGCAGTCCCTTTGGGGTTTAGATGGATGTGAATGTGAATGTGATGAAATATTTTGTATAACTAGGTGTAATCAGGATGATTTTAAATTTGGATGGATGTGAATGTGAATGTGAATGTGATGAAATATATTGTATAACAGGTGTATAACAGGTTAAATTTGGTCCTTCAAGGGTCATAAGAGATGGCCTAAAGCAGTCCCCTTAAAGGACGGTCCATGACCGTCCTTTTAAAGGACGGTCTATAACCGTCCTTTGAAGGCTCAAACGAGACGGTCCATGACAGTCATTTTAAAGGACGGTCCATGACTGTCCGTTTAAAGGACGGTCTATCGCCGTCCTTTGAAGGCCCATAAGAGACGGTTTATGACAGTCCTTTTTAAGGACGGTCCATGACAGTCCTTTTAAAGGACGGTCCATGGCTGTCCTCTTTGGGCTCATAAGAGAAGGTCTATGACAATCCATTTTAAGGACGGTTCATGACCGTCCTTTTTTAGGACGGTCCATAACCGTCTTTTTTCGTCAATAAGAATGACGGTTTTCAACCGTCCTTTAAAAAATAAGACACGTCAAAATTTGACGGCCTATGCGACGGTCCATGACCGTCCTTTTTGGTCATTTGAGACGGTTTTGGACCGTCCTTTTTTCGCTGTTTTGGCGTAGTGGATCCAAAATTCAAATGAGCTGCACAACAGTAAAAAGTGAAGATTGAACATTCACGGAAGAAACATTCATGGGCCACAGGTTTTGGATGAGCTTAATAATTGTTTTTTGTGCTGCCCACTTAAGCTTTGGATCTACCTACCAACGTCCGCACATAATTTTAAAAAGTTCCTTCAAAAGGCTTTCACAGACAATTCATGTCCCTCGGTTGACCCTTAACCTGGCTTCGCCCACCTGAATTGTACCCTTAAATACATGTATTGGACCACGACAGGTCCAGCTAAAAGGACTTGAACCAAAGTCGGCCCAATTTAATCATGCCATGCCCAAGCTTGGCTCATGCACCAAGTTAATGTGTCCAAGCTCAGTCCAAAGCCGGACCAGGCTCGCAGACTGGCATGCTGCCCGTTAATCTCCGGGCCGACTTTTTTTATTGTCAGCAGATCACAAAGCCAGCTCCCAGTCGCGCGAAGAGGTTTCGCGCGCAGGACATTTTTTTTTTTTTTTTTTTTACTGTTAGCTCGTTAGTACAAGCACCGTACACACTTCACAGTTAACCACCCCCACTCCAGGGAATCATCGATACGAAGACCTCAGTGCTCTTTCACCCAGTCTACCAGTTGAACTATGGATTTGAGTGTATTTCGCAGGACTTCATTTCTTTCAACTTGTTCCGTTTAGGATGGCAATAGACGTTTGCCAGAAAGGCTATACGCCCGCTACTTCTGCCCCACCTCGTGATGATCAAGACCGTTCATCTAGACGTACGCTCATATAGCAAGCCCAGAAGAGAGAGAATCTGAATGATAGGAGAACAACAACGTTCATTCAAAAATGAGTTAAAACTGATTTTCTGAACCATTGCTTTTTTAAGTCACTTTGTATGGACGTACGATGATATCACTGGTTAGTGAGATTCTCTTCACCTGTCTCAAAAGAAGGGTTTAGATACAATTAGATGGTAGACAAGCAGAAGCAAGCCGATTTAGCCATACTGAGCCTTGCTTATAATCTTGTGTGAAATATCGTGAATTTCATATCTACCCATCAAAATATTTTCACGTGCATTCCGGGATTAGTGACAAAGGAAGCTTTTTAAGAAACAAACTCATTCTCGAGTTTTATATTTTGAAAATAAAAATCATGATACAGATAAGCATTCATTTCCCTAATTGAAAAAATAAAATAAAAATAAAACAATAAAAAAAACACGTGAACTTTACTTAGTGTGTCTTTATCAATTTTTTTTTAAAAAAAAAACACGTGAACTTTGAAAATGCCGAATATTCTCACTTTGATTCCGGAGCATCTGTACGGTGTCCACTCGTTGGAAGACACGTTGGTAGAAGAAAAGAACAAGTCAGTTTGGCAATACTAGAAGTCAAATATTTGTGGCCTCCAAACGATCAAGATGCAAAAGTGGTGATTAATTGCTCAGCAGAAAGGGTTTTATATCATGGGTCTTCTATTACAGGACCACCAGATGGACGGTCGGAATTCACTGAACGCTCAGCCACGACTTCTCTTAGAGTGACATCGGTGGTTTCCTGACAGAGATGGTCTGAGTTGCACATAGTGCCAAGAACCGTTCATTAAATTAAATAAAAAGTATTTCCTTTCATGTGGCTCATTGAATCACAGATGAGCCTAATGATGGCCCCCAACCATAAATTTTAGTGTGTTATCTAATTATAATTAGAGTAGATTTCATATAATTATCACAATTGATCTTGTAAATTAAAATCAAGGGTGAATGTCTCTTTCCTAACCATTTCTGCATGTTATTCATTTTTCATCCTACACCTAATTAGGATTACACATCTAATTGTTGCGTGGATCTCATATAAATATCATATCATATGGTAGATCCATCAAAAGCCAATGGTGCATTGTTGAAATTCTCTATATAAGAAATAATTGCAAGGAGGGTGCCACTTGGATTTATTTTTCTATGATTGCAATGATGTACACTTGAAATTCACTCTGACCATTAAATAGATCCTCACATGTTAGGTTAGGCCTAAGAAATCACGTTGACTTGTAATTTAGTTTGACCATTAAATATTGTGTAATCACACATTAGGCAAGTGCTAAGAAATCAAGTTGACTTCTAATTTAGGTGAGATGTACTCAAGGAAATAATTGGAAAAGATATGTCAACTCTTATTTTTACAAAGTCGCCGTGATGATCATAAGAAATCCACTCTAGCCCTTGATGTCACCCCAACATTTATGCCTCCGGTCTAAACATCATGCCTTCCGTGATTTTGGTAGCCCACATGAAGGAAAATTGTTTGAAGGATGAGGGTTGCCTTGTATAGTATTTCTAATTGTGTGGTTGACTTGAATCCTAATGGAGTTAATTTTTGGTCCCTGAGCCACTTGATTGTTAGGATAAGCTTTGCATAAACATTATGGTGGAGCCCACCTAAGCCACCACCCCTTCTTGGATAACCCACCTCAACTTTTCACTCAAAAATCTAACAGAAGCTACTCCAATGATAATTGTTGATGCAAAAATTTGTGGGGGTGATAAGTATTGAAGTGGTTGGCCTGAAATCATGTGATGGGCAGTCGAGGCTGAGCTGAGTTGGACCCTCGGTCAGTCGAGCTGACCACCATGGTCGGCTTCAAGGTAGACTTTCAGGCTGATCTCCACTAGTTGGCTGACCAATTCCTTGGTACGTCCGCATTTGGGCTTAGAGGACAGGTTCGTCTCTTCAATGAAGATTGTCGTTCTGGATGACCTTTTGATATTGGTCTCCTGGTCGTCTGTCGAGGCTGCGTTGAGCCAAGTTTTCAATTGATCAAGTTGATCCTACAAATTTAGGCATTTCTCGGAGATTAGTAGGAGCTCAGAAATATATGGTGTTGTGACCTCAACTCGAGAGCGTGGCTCCCACTGTTCTCTAGATTGATCTGAAGGTCGTTGAATCCCTTGGTTGCAATCGGTCTTGATCTTGCCTCTCAACCTCATACCGTGAAGCACGTCTTCGCGGTCAGACCGTTTTCACCGGTAACAATAATTATAAATTAATCAAGCAGCATATTGAAAATCCTTTTTCAATTGAAAATCTAACAGAAGTTACTTCAATGATAATTACAAGTTAACCAAGCAGTATATTAAAAATCCTTTTGAAAAAGGTACCAAAGTTCAAAATTTTATATTAAAATTTCTTTTTTAAAAAATAAAATAAAATTTCCTCAAATATACAAGACGCCAAGGAAGAAAGAGACGAGAGCTAGGGAGGGCATGTGAGCAAGAGGTGCGTAGGCTCTTTTTTTTTTTAGTAAGGATGAAATCTGGACCAAGGATGCTAGCCACGTATTGTAATTTCCGTAGTATCCTTAAATTGGATGAAAAAATGTCTTCCAAATGTCCTGAGATCTTTTGGACCCGGATTGCGCCCTACCCCCGCTCGTCTCCAGCTGGGAACGGGCAGGAGGTTTGAGTAGCCACCGTGATGTATGGGTATTATCCACACCGTCCATCCATTTTTTCGCATCATTTTTGGGCTTATACTCTGAAATGATGTAGATCCAACACTCAAGCGGACCACACCACAGTAAGCAGCGGTGATCATGATTTTGAATCTTTTCTAGGGCCCACCGTGATATTTATTTGCCATCCAATCTATTCATAAAGTTAGTAGACGGTAAAAGTTTAATCCTCATTGTGTAGTCCACTTGAGCCTTGGATCTGTCTAATTTTTGAGAATATACCTTAAAATGATTTTTTTAAAAAAAAATGAATGGACGGTGTGGATAAGACCCATACATTACGGTAGCCACTCAAAGCTCCTGCCGTTCCCAGCTGGAGACGGGTGGGGGTAGGACGCAATCTGAGTCCATATCCTTTAAGATGGATGCGTGGAAAAATGTCCCAACATTAACGTGTCATATAGAGTAGATGCGTACGACGAACTGGACCACATGGTTCACTAATCCAGACCGTTTCTCTGCTATTTCACATTTAAGATGGATCGTGCCCTAAAAATCTCCTCAATTTTAAATCCCAACCTTTGGATATATTAAACTGAAAGGCATCAAAATTGGTGGCTAGAATAACCCGGGGGAATTTTTTTTTCCTTTTTTAGTAGCCGATACAAAATAGGAAAAACGGATCCAATGGTGATTTGACTGCTCTAGGAATGCCAGTTGCAGGCCAAGCGTGGATGGGCTTTGAAAATGGAATAAACATTATCTGACAGGAAGACATACATGCTTGGATTCTGTAGCCACTCTTTCAACCCGTGGACCCCACCGCTATGATTTATATGTTTTATATTTGCTATCCATCCATTTTGTCCTATCATTTTTAGTGCAGGGTCTTAAAATTGAGCATATCCAAAGCTTAAGTAGACCACATCACTCGAAAGAGTAGAGATTCAGTACCTATAGATGAAAACTTTTTGTGGGCCATAATAATTTTGGATAAGTTAGATTTATTTTTAGTTTTATTTTTATTTTTTATTATTATTTTTTTCATCCTGATTTTGTGACTTTATGAACAGGTTGGTTAGCAAATAAACACCGCGGGGGACACTAATAATGTTTCAATGGTAGTGTCACCGTATCATTGCTTTCTATAATTTATTTCATTTGAGCTTTGGATTTGACTAATTTTTAGATTCATGCCTTAAAATGAACTTGCAACATCAGTAAACGGAGATTATAAAATATAGACGTCATGGTACGGCCCACAATAGCTCTTCCAGCACCCGATCCGAGTTCTGAAATATCATTGAGGCAACTAAGAGGGAGGAATGTGAATGGTATTCCCTCATGTGACATGTACAGTGGGGTCACGTGGTGACATTGCGAACTTGTGCAGGATTGGGGCATTCATTCGTTTAAACCTACATGCACAGGGCTTACTCGTGTCCACTCATCTGCTGGCACGTGTGACGCAAGGATGAACGTGCTAAGGATAACTGCTCTGAATCTACGGAGCTTCTCTGGACAGAGACTTCTCGAATTCACAAGGAAAGAAAGCAGGAAATAGAAATAAATTCTAATAAATTCAAACTTAATTAATTAATCACTAAAAACGAGTTCACAACCCTTTAAATAGGGGTACCAAGCAATGTGAAAGAAATCAGAATCAAACTACAACTAAAACTCCTAGAATCCGTGACTTACTATAAATAGTAAACTTGCTATTGATAGATGGTCGTGATGTCTACTAGTGCGCAAGGTTTTCGGCCAAAAATCGTAAGTGCCCTATTTGGCTTCACCAAAACCGTTCTCCTAATTATTCTAAACTTTTTTCACGTTGGGCGCAACTCCTAAAGCCCAACGGATGAAGAGTTATAATCAAGCTAAAACTTACTATTTATAGTAAAAATGAAATTAAAGCAGGGAAACAGCCGTCGATCCAGGGGGCTTTTACAATTCCGGGCGTCGCAACCCGGCGTAGCAGGGTTGGTTGACTAAAGTAGCTCGTTTTACCCCAAAATCATATATTTTACGACCGGTAACTCATTCCAGGTTGAGAGATACGCCGGATCTAAGGTCTGACGATCCGGATCACTTCTGTCGTCGACCGAGCCTTTTTTTATCCATCTTGGCCATGAAACTATCCGCGACCCGCTCTACATCAACGTGTTAATTGAATCTGGACCTTGGGTTATTTTCCCTAACCGTCCATTTTTTCTGATAGACATGAGCCCACCTTTTGAATGGCATAGGGTAAGTGGTGTCCATGATGAATGTCCAAGATCTCACACGCATATTGCACGTGGCAGATATGCACCAAGTCCATTTAGCATGGCACATCAAGGGAACATCCTAGAGCATGAAAGACCATGCTCTGTACAGCCTCAGATTTTTATTTATTATTTTATTTAAAAAAAAAAAAAAAAACAAAAAACAAAAAACAAAAAACAAAAAACAAGAAACCACAAAATTCATGTAGCCGCCCTGGAATCTTCCCATGCAAAACTCGGGAGGGTCGATTCGTTCGTGAATTGCATGTGCAACCATCTGTACGTGCCAACGTGGCACCTATTAGCAGTATCCAGGCAATTAATTAGGTGGGCCCCACTGTGTTACACCTGTATTAAAAAACCAGGCTGGTCGTTGGCTACTCGTGTACGCAGAAAAGGGTGGTTAAAATCTGAATAATGGTCAGCATTCAATCCACAAGTGTGGCCCAACTGATGACCTGACCAAGCCACCGTTGTTTTCCAGCCAAATTCCAGGTCAGGATGGATATATGGAGGCGATTGACCGGTGTTGGATGAATAACCATGCCATTGCGACGGAGGCCTTGGTGTTCACACGCGTCCCCGAATGCTTCCAGCATTTGATTGAATAAGAGGAGTTATATAATACTCTGGCTGCATTTGATACACAAGCACACAGAACTTGTACATGTGGCGTACATTTAGTCCAATTAAATCGACCGGATTCTGAAGCCATTGTCACTAAGCCAAAGTCCACCAAAATTAATATGGTGGACCAATTCCTGCCTTTGAATAATGGACGCTTGTTGAAATTGAACCATTTAATTTTTTTAAAAGGAAAATTATAGTCCAACACCTTTTTTTTTTTTCACACCACCACACACTCACGCCATGGTGGGATTTCACCACCTATAGATACTCAAACCCTCAACCAGGTGTTGAAACTCCCGAGAGACTACCACTGGCGTAAGGACCCGTATAGTCCAACACCTATATCTGTAGCATAATTATAATTATTTATCTCCTAATAATCTAATTACAGTTGTAACCTGAGAATTTTACAACCCATTTTTTTAATACGCATATGAATGTGTAAAAGATTTTTTTTTTTTAACAAAAAAAAAAAAAAACAGAATACGGCAAGAAAATTACCACTGTATATCCCACCGTGAGGATCCAAAACCTACCTTACCAACTTAGACCTTCTATGTATAGGTAGAGTATTTGAGGAGGAAAATGCCTTATCATTTCGAATTGTTTTTCGTTTCTGTAGACCTAAAGCTACGGATTATAACCGCAGCTATAGTTAGAATAAGCAGGGGTATTCCATCTTCAAATGTTCTGTCCTTGCATGCAAAGTCTAAATTAGAAAGATAAGTTCTGGATCCTTAACAGTGGTAATTTTCTCATCACCTTGTTTAAAAAAGAACCATTACACATGGGGCATGCTTGCTATTAAGAGTGCGGCACGTGAGGGACATCGTGCAGGAGATCCACCCGTCCATCAGTTGCGCTCCTTGATACTCAATCCAGAAGAAAAGAAATCAGCCGGATCAACAATCCAGGTGGGCCATACCACAAAGAACAATGGTGATGGGATTCCAACCTTAAGATGAAGGTAATATACAAAAATCAGCATGATCCAAATCTAAGTCAGGGTCATTATCTGGAGTGGACTAGTCATGGACATCATAGTAAAGAACATTGGTCCATCTACTTTGCCTTTTCTATACAATGGAGATGGCTTCCATCCTTTTTTACAAAGTGCATGAAAGAATGGTATAAAATTCTTTTGGTAATTAGATGATTAGGTGGATGACTGCAATTAATTATACCATAAAAATAGGTGCGTGAATGTAATTTTCTCACTTTATAACTATCACAAAAGTATGGCAATTTCACCCATGTAATGCTTTCCAACAACAGACTAGAAAACGCCATTTTCCTGGAAACTTCATTTAATTCTCAGTTCATATCGTGGACCACTCGATAATTACAAAATTGTCATGTTGTAATAAAAAAGAAAGGCGAATGATTCTTTAATGGTCCAACGGTGGCTCGCCACCTGATGATCAACAAACGGAGTAATAATGCTCCAAGCGCGCTTGGAAATAGCCCTCCAATTTGAGAGCTAGGATCATTCAATAATAGAAGTTTTTGGTTTATCGCCAATCCAAAGTGGGGCCGATTAGATGAACCGTCTGGATCATTCTGATGTCTTGCTGATGGGTCCAATTGAGGGATTCTGTTGGAAGGTTCTGTTGGCAAAGGAATCATTCCACCGAGCATGAAACACATTGCAAGCTTATCCATTCATGGATTGTTCTATTTTTATCTAAAGCTAGGTCAAGCCCTTTTGCTTTTGACATGTTGCGCACGTGCCAACTACTAGTCTGTTGTGGACCATCATCGTCATCACCGTAGACTCGTCCCACTATTTTTGCTTTCATGGACCACATAACTCACCTAAATAATTGCCATGAGAATAGGATTTCTACATCCCAATCGTCCAAGATGACACGTGGGGGTGAGATCCAGGCCATTCATCAGGTAAGCCCGAGCTTTTATACTTCGTTGCCTAAAAACCAGACCATGTTGCTCCCTAGGTGGGCCTTACATGGACAAAGTATATGGATGGTTAGAAAGAATTCACATGTGGTCCCCATTCAAAGTAAGCGTGTGGTGCGCTCGTAACTGACTGGCCGAAATTTGGTGTCGTATTGCATATCTGAGGTGCCCAGCTTATCAACGGTCCAGATCTTGTACAGATGTGACACATTGGCACGTGATGAGAATGTGTAGCCTAAGGAAGATCAAGAGAACGCGCTGCCCACGTTGAACCAACATCTGCGACCGTCAATTCAATTCCGCGGATGAGATTCCAGCCATCGGATGAGGCGGAAACACTTCGAACAACAGAGCTTAAAATGGTTCCATCCAACGCTCCTCTTTTCACCTGCAAATTCAACGGTGGTGATAGATGTGAAGGCATGAAAAGTTGGTACCTCCAGAGCACCGAATCTGTTTTACTATAAATATATACGGTCCACGTGGAAAGCATCTGAATGATGGGAAATCATCACCGTTCCTGCAAAGCAGAGTCAGAAATCGCTTTTCTGCACCATCGTAATGTGTCGCTTTCTCTGGTTGATTACATCACCTGCGAGTGATATTTTTTCCACATGAACCATCCAACGGTGGAAAATTTTAGATGAACGATGGCTTGATCATCACATGTTGGAGGAGAAACGCTGAATAATCATATGTGGGTTTAGATATATGGATGGTTAAACTATCATTTTTGACCGTACGTCCATTCGGTTTATCCAACCTTTCGTGCTTCCGATCAATGCCACACAAAAATTAACGGTTTCGATGATGCATAAACAGGGAATTTATTTGGCATTTTAACTGAAAGTCCTGTCATTTCAATACATTCAGGCTAGCGATTAGATCCCACATTTTTCATCCTTATGCGTAGCCTGCATATATGGTATTATTACCAGTCAAGTGATAAATTCCCATCATGTACATTAATACACCATGCTCTGATGGCTTAAGCTTTAAGAGTAAATAGTTGTTTGACATGGTATTAAAGCGGATGATACTATTTTCAAATTTTTAGTGTAAATGGTTGTTTGATATGGTATACAGTTTGGGCCTTGATTGAACTTCTAATGGAGACACGTTGCTTATGGCGTGTAGACCTCACACAGATCTATAATGTCCCACACTATTTTTTTTACTTTTAGGAAATTAGTTAAATGAAAGAATTTTAATTTAGATGGTTGAGACAAAGTGTTTAACCACCTTTGGATAAAAGTAAATAATGTTTTAATTGCCTGGTGCCTATTTTGGTTGATTCAGTGGGATTTTTATAGAATTGGGTAATGACTAATGTTAATGATTACTCCTTCTATTATCTTGTATTTTGGATGGACTTTGTTATGAAATTAAGATTGATTTGATTTGATAGCCATCTTTTGAGATTAAATTATGTTTGTGACAAAATGTGATTTTTGAAGAGATTTTTTTATCTTATTTTGATGATTTTTTTTTTTGTTATTTTAATAGTGGAATAACCGAATCATCTATACATCAATAATGGATATTATATATAGAAATCTTAAATGCATACTTTGATGGACAAGCATTCATATTGCCGTGATTATCACCAAAAGGAAATGTGATGTAGATTCATGGACAATTACATTCGAAAAGGCCCGGTCATCTGACCATCGACATCTAAATCAAAGTATCTCACAATCCGGATGAGTTAGCCATTTAAAAATATATGATTTTGGGGTAGAACGAGCTACTTTAGCCAACCAACCCAAATACGCCAGGTTGCGACGCTTCGAATTGCGAGAAACCCCGATTTGATGGTCGTTTCCTTTTAATTTCGTTTTTACTATAAATAGTAAGTTTTAGTTTGTTTATAACTCTTCATCCGTCGGGCTTTAGGAGTTGCGTCCCAACGTGAAAAGAGCTTAGAATAATTAGGGGAACGGTTTGGTGAAGCCAAATAGGACACTTACTATTTTTGGCCGAAAACCTCATGCGCACTAGTAGACATCACGACCGTGTAAGTTTACTATTTATATTTTTAGGAGTTTTAGTTGTAGTTTGATTCCATTCTTTTCCATTGCTAACCCTTATTTAAAGGGTTGTGAACTCGTTTTTATTCATTCATTAATCTATTTCGAATTTATTTAGAATTTATTTCTATTTTCTGCTTCTTTTCTCGTGGATTCGAGAAAGTCTCTGTGAGGAGTCCAGAGAAGTTCCGTGGATTCGGAATAATTATCCTCTTGAGGAAGACGGTGCTCGACCTCACGTCCTCCCCTGCGTCAAAATGCTTGACCTCCGAACCTTACACTCTTACATTCTCTGGATTAATCATTAGATTCACGGTGAAGTGCAATTGATGAGTTTTACAACAATGATAAAATCACCTTCGTCTCACAGGTGTGTGATTAGTTGCAGTCCATGCAAAATGGATGCTAAGCACTATTTTCGGCATTATTTTGGTGAAAATTTCCAAATGTCCCTTCAATTGCTTGAACATTCCTTGGGTCATTGTCATTCAAATTCACTGATGAGGTGTTTTAATTGAACTCAAATCATGGTTTAATCACCTCATTTTTTAAATTGTAATTAATCTTCTTCTTTTTTTTTGTGAAATTATCATTTTCCTTCAAATTTCAATTTCAAATAAGAGAATTTTTTCTAACATTCCATCTCTTGAGTTCAACCACCATCTTATCATTAGGTTTAATGGTTCTCATTATGACACATGTATTTTATTTTTATCCTTTTGATTACTCTTAAGATTCTCTCAACGTACTCTATTGCAATGCAATTTTCCTATACTCTTCTATCTATTAGAAAAGGGCTTATGATCTCTTAAACTTTCTTCTAGTCCTAAATTTCTTTCTTTTGCCTCCACTTTCGAAAGATTAAAAGTTGCATCGAAAGTGCTCTTGCAGCCTGAGAATCCATGTATTTCATTTAGAACTAAATTTCATTATACCACTGAATGGAGAGCATGAATTGTAAGTGGGAAGGGTGCCTCACCCCGTCCTTTTATTATCACCATGGTTCCTTACCTAGATACCTGATTTTGTGATTGTTTTGGGAGTTATTTTTTTAATTTTATTTTCAATTCATATGGGCTTCTTACATCTACACCAACTCAATCAAAATCAAGCCAGTGGCAAAACTGTTTAGCTTTATTGATTTTAATGCTAATTCAATTGCACAATCTTCACGAGATTTGAAAAGGTGGGATTCGCCGATGCTGAAACCATTTTGAACGTCTCTTTCACGCCTCTTTTTATGTATCATGCACCTAATGTAATTAAATCATTTGCCTCTTCTCCTCTACTCTCTTAACTTAGATTTCCATTGCATGTGCCGAACCTTTTTCTTTCCTTTCACACTGTTCAATGGCACCTTTTTCTTTCCTTTCACGCTGTCCAAGCCAAGGTTTGAAATGGGTGTCTTACCCAACGCATAGTTAATCACCAATGCCATACACATGTATCAGGCTATTTCAAGCCAATAAAAGGCTGATCCACCCATCCCGTTCATGGCCGATATTAGTACATACATGATACTTTAAACATTGATGGAAGTCGGGCCTTGGCAAAATCAAATTGCAAACTTCAATTAAAATTATTAAAATTTCTATATGAACTAGTTTTAAAAAGTACTTGTTGGGGGAAAAATATGACAAGTTCGGAGACTCGGTTATGAAATAGACCAACTCTACTAAAAACTATCTGAGAGTCTGAGTCAATAGTTCGGACCGAGATAAGATAAAGTCTAAAGGAGAGACTTAACTCGGATTTGCAGAAAATGAATCCCAACCGAAGTTGAAAGAGTCAAGAGCCTTAAGCAAGTATAAGACACATCAAGTTGATTAACGGGGCAGCAATGCCTATAGGGACCTATTAAAGACCCTAAAGCTGAAAGTCACCTGACCGACTATGAAACCGACCTATGTAAGGTTGGTTGTAGTTTCGGCTATCGGATAGAAGAAAAACATCGGTCCTGAACTGACTCGGTTTCGTCCGACAATAGGTAAAAAGCTTTTTTTGTAAGTCAGTCGAGATTGTAAATCTATTAAGGCCGAGCCAAACAAAGGAGAGATGGAGTAATCTACCGTCCCGAGAATCTTGTATAAGGATTCCCGGCCCTAGAAATTTCGGGATCGGAAAGTATCCATAAACAAAATATCAACTAAATCAAAACTCCCGGGAAATCAGGAGAGGATCCCCTTACCCCCATGACCTCTCACTCCTATAAAAAGAGGGTTCTCCAGAATTAAAGGTAGGAAAGAAAAACCCTACAAACTTCTCTTCCTAATCCCTTACTAACTTAAACATCGGAGGACCCCCGGCTCTAGCCAGGGTCTCTCTTTCTCCCTCATTGTGTTGCAGGTCGAAGTACAGGAAGAGATTGATCCAGTTTTTCACATCAACAATACTCAAATGCTTGGTATCATTTATTTCGTCCCCTCACATCGTATCATTTCAAGTATTCCCTCGGTGAAGTTGAATAATCTCGACTAACATATTCCACCTTGCAATTCGATTCTATCCGTGGATAGCGACCGCCGATCACATAGGTGGGAATCTATTTTTAATAAAGAATATTTTCATGAAAATGATGCGTTTAGAATAGGGATCCTTACTCTAGCCCCGGTGGTAAACTCTCATCACAAAGTCAAGGGTTCGAGTATCTTAGGTGGTGAAATCCTTTGTTTATTTATTTATTTATTTATTATTATTATTTTTTTTTTAAAGGCTACGAATGGATGGTTTAACAAAAAACATACATATGTCGGTTGGAAGCCATCTGATTGGACGGTTAACAACGTACAATCAACTTGGGTTTTGATCTACATCACAGATAAGGTGGGCCATTTAGTGAACAACCAGATCTCATACCCTTTCAAGTAGATGGCATACAAACCACTTTCTGTCATGCTGCAATCTGTGCAGTTCATCCACTGGATACGTGGCATTCACCCACAGTTGCACAACCAATCTGGACTGCTAAAATCTTAGCTAGATTTTGTCTGGTAGCATGAAAATCACAATGATAAATTGGTCATAGCCGTCCAATTAGTGACAATCGAATGAACGGCTGAAAGAACGAAAAAAAAAAAAAAAAACCAATCATTTCATCAGGAAAGTGGACTCCAATTCTAACTGGCGTATTGGTGGATATTTAAAAAGGACAGCGAACACAACAGAAAATCAACGGTCTGGATTCAACAAACAGATGCCCACCAATCAGAGATTAGGAACTTCTCATTAGTCTGATAACCTATCTACGGTGGATTCCGTGATCTGGACGGTCTAATTTGAGTCATCCATCACAACGTGTATAATTTCAAAGCTCGTGTGTATCAGCCATAACACTCCATTAGAGTGTCAAATCAGTAGCCTGGAGTCATCTTCATATAGGAGCTACACCGACTTGAAACAAATGGACACGTGCCCCTGCCTTTCCTGTAGGCAGAAGCTATGTGGGGTCCACCACGTGTTTTTGTAACATCCACTCCGTCCATCAGTTTCTCCATCTCATTTTAGGACATTATGTCATAAATGATGTGGATCCAAAACTCAGGTCAGGTACGTCGCAAGACAAATTGGAGATTGAACGCCTACCATTAAAAACTTCATGAGCTACAGATGTTTTGGATCAGGATAATAATTGTTTTCATTTATCTCGTTGAAAATAATCTTATAAACGGTTTGGATGATAGATAAACGTGAAGGTGGGCCATGAAGGTTGCAATGTTGGGTGTTTCCATCCCTACTGTTTCCCGTCTTGTAACCCACTTGTGTTTTGGATCCGACTCATTTTTATACTAGTGGCCTAAAGTGAACTACATAGACTGATGGACGGATTGGATTTCTCAGAGACATCTCGATGGCCCACGTAGCTTCCGCCTACAGAGACTCTCCCTTGCTGTAAGGGGTGCAAACGGAAGTCGAGCTCTGAGAGAAGAAATGTCGACACGGTCCAGGATGGACTCGGTCCAACAGATATTTTGAGATGCTGTGGTGTGTATTTCAGATTGGATTGGGCGTGCCGGCTGGAAACCCCGCATTCCGTCCTGTCCGTCCAAAATGGACTCGGTCTAACAGATATTTTTGAGCATCAAAGAAAAATAAAAATAAAAATAAGGTAATTTAATGCTCAAGTAAACCACACGACATGCAGCCAGTTTGACGATTATGTTTGGCATTGAAACCTTTTTAGGAGCCAAGTTGATGTTTATTTTCTTTATCTAAACTGTTCAAAAGGTCACATGCACTTGGATGGACAACATACATAAATATCAGCTTTATCAAAACGCTAGCAGTTCTCAAAAAGGTTTTAATGGTGGACATTCAATCCCCACTGTGTGGTCCACTTGAGCCTTGAATCTGTCTAATTTTGGGACTAATTTCCTAAGGTGATAATGAAAAATGGATGAACGGCATGGATAAAACGGAACTGAATTGAGTGGTGTGCAACCCCCTTCTACCTTGTGTTGAGGTCACCAGGTTCTATAGGCATCAAAATGATCCATGTGTTATATCCAAAGTGTCTGTTCATTTGGTGATTTACTTTTGAGATTTTGGTCCAAAAATGATGCAAATCCAATTCTCAGGTAGAATTAGAGGTGGGCATTTTAGACCCGATCCGGTGGATCCGACCCGTTCTGACCCGACTCGGTATCGTTCCGAACAGAACCGATGGTGTAGATCGGCCCTGATCGAGTTTGTCCATCTAGATCCGATCGTTTTTCGGGTCTGATTCGGATAGTAGTGTATCCGGACAGAATCGATCCGGAAACCCGGACCGAAAGGATCCGACCCGACCCGACCCGGGATGTAAATATCCCTCTATTTTTTTAAAATATTCTTCCTCAATAAAATCTTACCGCCCATCTATCTTTGGCTTTTCGTCTGGCGCCAAAAAATCCCGCTCAATGTACACCCGAGCACCCCAACTCTATCTCTTCATATCTGTCTATTTTTATCTATATCTCTCTTTCTGCCGTTCTGTTTTGAAGCTTCACGGGATCTCTCTCTCTCTCTCTCTCTCTCTATTCAGAAGAAGGGGAAAGAAAAAGAGAGTCGTAGTCAAGCCATTAGTCTTCACGGTCGGACGAAGTTGGCAGAAGCGGATTGGCTGGTGTACCAGGCGAATTGGCTGGCATAACGTTTGCAAGTTTTATGGGTCTGATCACGAGGTATGTGTTATATCCAAACCGTCCATTCATTTGGTGATATCGTATTAAGGCTTAAGACAAAAAAATAAGACAGATCTAACCATTAAGTGGACCATACTATGGAAAGCAGTGAGAGATTGAACGTCTATCATTGAAACCCTTTTTGGGTTCACAGAGGTTTTGGATCAATATGAAATTTGTTTTTTCTCTTCATTAAGGTTTTTGTGACCTTATTAACAGATTGGATGGAAACTAAACTTATGGGCCCTACAAACTGTTTAACGATGAAAATCATTATCTCTGTTGATATTTATGGTGTGGTCCAGATGATGTTTGGATATCATTCATTTTTTTTATAATGCTCTGAAATGATCTCTAAAAATTGATGAATGGTATAGATATAATAAATACATCATTGTGGGGCCCTGTAAGGCTGTAACTTTGATCTTCAACCATTCGTACAACTCGGAGCTCGAGGAGCGTCAGTGCTCATCATCGCACAACACGTACCTACAGCAGGGGAGGGGATTGCGTACTGAGTAAATCCTGTGGGGTCCACCATGATTTATGTATTTTATCCACTCCATCCATCTATTTTACCAGATAATTTTAGGGCTTGATAATAAAAATGAAGTATATATAAATCTCAAGTGGACCACATCACAGGAAACAATGTAAATTGAACATCTACCGTTGAAAATTTCTTGGGGCCACGGAAGTGTTGGATCAAACTTGTATTTGCTTTTTTTTTTTTTCCCTTAATCCATGTTTATGTGATCGTATGAACAGGTTTGATGAGAAATAAACATCACCGTGGGCCCTAAAAAGGTTTCAACGGTGGAAATCATTATTCCAACTATTTCCTATGGTATGGTCCACTTGAACTTTAGGTATTATTAAAATTTGTACTCAACCCCTAAAATAATATGTAAAAACGGATGGACGGCGTGGATAGATCATATACATTTTGGGTGGGCCCAATAGTTTTTACACGGTACAATAAGAGCGTGCTAAGCACGCAATACGATTTCTCATATTAGCTGTAAAGCTGTCACCTGGTGACAGCTATAGCCTGTATAACAAAGCTTCTTCAGGAAGCTATTTAGTACTGAGTTATTTTATTTCGCTAAGTAAACTACGTGGGGCCCGTTTTGATTTTTTTTTTTGTTTATCCACACCGTCCATTAGTTTTTTCAGATTATTGTAGGGATTGATGTTAAATTTTTAAATATATCTAATAATTAAGTAGATCACACCATAAGAAACAGTTGAAATAATAAAATAAACGATTCAGACTTTGCCCAATCCGATCCGACTCGGTTTTCCTAACCGAGTAGGACTCAGATTTGTTCAGGCCAATAGGGATTCGGATAGGTGCGAGTTAGATGATCTGGATCCGGCCTCGGATAGGATCGAATTCAGGTAAGGCCTTGCAAATTTTGAATATGGTTGGGTTGGATCGAATCCGATCCGACTCGGTCCGATGCCCAGCTCTAGGTAGAATACTATGAAAAGTAATGAGATTGAATGTCTACCCTTAGAGTCTCTTGGGTATAATTTTTCTCTTTATATGCATCTACGTGGTCGCAGATTGTGTCCTTCCCCTCTCGTCTTTAGCCATGAACGGGTTAGTTATGTGGGAAAGCCTACTGATGTATCTATTTATCCAAGCCGACCATCCCTTAGCTCATTTTAAGGCATGAGCAAGAAAATGAGATAGATCCAATGCTCAAGTGGGTGGACCATACATAATAATAAGGGCCTGTTTGGCTAGGTGAATACCATGGGATTAGGAGGGATGGGATGGATTTTAAGGTAATGATGGTGGTGTCGGTTTAAGATTCATGGGATTGTTATATCCGGGACAAGTTCACTGGGACCGTTTGGCACGCCAGCATATTCGGGGATTTTACCTTCCAATTCGTCCAAACAAGAGATGAGATCAATTTTAAGGTAATGATAGTGATGTTAGTGGATTGTTTTAAGATCCATGGGATTGCTTATATCTCAGGACAAGTTCACCTGGTCTATTTGGCTTATCATGCATATCGTGGGATATCGCGATCCCATCCCTTCTAATACAGTGGGATTGGTTCGGCTAAACCAACCCTAAGCTTAATTGCATTAAATGCATAAATTATTAAATGCCAATTAAGTTAAATGCAAGAGTCATATAGGATGTGGTTCAATTGAGTACGGGATCTAACTTAATTTTATGCTTACACTTTAAAATAATATGAGAAAATTGATGAACAACTTAAATAAACATATACATTACAGTGGGCCTATGGGCCTACCCACATAATTGCTTATTCGTGGCTAAAGACAGGTCAGTGTAGGACTAGGACGTAATCCGCATCCCATTACCTTTTAAATATATTATAGGCAAATAAATACCATGATTACCCTAAAAGGTTGAATGATGGAAATCATTGTTCCTGGTTACTTTTGAATCCACATCATATTTTGGTTGATGCTCTAAATAATCGCTTGCTAAAGATGTGGATATAACAGGTGCGTCATGATGACCATACACCAGAGGTCGTAGTGTCCCGCTTCCGGATAAAACACATAAATCACCGTAGGCCCCACACAAACAAGGCCCTTGTCTGGTGACAGTCCGCGTCGGACGCAGATTTCCTGCGGAAGACTTTCGCGACAAGTTCCTGCCCTGCCCTGGAAACCGAGGTGGGGCATACCGTGATGTTTACGAGGAATCCACTCCGTCCATCCGTTTTGTTAGCTAATGTTCGTGTTTGAAGCCAAAGATTAGCAGGATCCAAGACTCGAGTAGGCCGTACTAAAAGAAAAGGCGGTTAGAAAAAATCCTACTGTTGACAGTAATGTTTACATGCCATCTATACCGTTCATAACCTCATTACTACTGGGATTAACTGAAAAAATATATTAGCATGATTCAAAATTTTTGTGGCCCCACGAATATTTCAACTGTGCAAGTTCAATTCTCACGTCTAAGGCCTACTTAACCATCGGATCCGGTTCACTTTTGTCATCTTTTCCTAAAATGAACTCAAAAAACGGATGAACCGGGTGGATTTCACGTAAACATGTCTGTGGGTCCCACCAAAGGCTTTCGCAGGAAGTCCGCGTCCTAAGGTCGGTGGTGTGTGGTACACCACACCAGTCAATCAGCTTCCGTCCAAATCGTTCTTGCCGACGTGACGTAAAACATATGACGAAAATGCAGCATACGATCCTTCGGTATACGCGGATGATACACAGGATCTTACTAATTACGTAGAAACTGCATATGTGTCATAAAATTAAGTCCAACTAAGCTGTCCAAATTATAAATTCCCATTTAGATGTATCATGGAACCTACGCCTATTGGTGAATGTTACCGTCGGATCGGTGGACACTCATTCAACGGTTGAAATAAAAGATATCTATTTTTCGTATTTCAGCGAACAAACGTCCATAAATCAGAAGTCAGAATAGTTCAAACAATCTGATTTTAAGCACGTCAGTCAGAGACAGGGGGTTCTATGATTTTACCGGTTTAACTTGAGAAAATCTATGTTACGTATAAGGTTTCTAAGCGCCTGCGTATTAAGCAACATACGCTGTCTGAGTATCATATAACAACCCAGACCCCACGATAACAGTGACTGGTCATGATTCATGATCAGGACGACATAATTTGTGATTTGGCAAGCGAAGTGCGATTCGCGCGAGGAGAGCTTGAAGACTTGGTATGGCAACGTGTCACACGTGGAGGAGACCGGAAAGAGGAAGACGCGAACTGGGAAAATGGATTGGCTACTGCCCCTGCCATCAGCCCGGTGGCCGGGGGTCGGTGCTCCGTGGGCACCACCATTATATATGTGTTTCATCCATTCCGTTAATCCATTTTCACTGATCATTTTATCGTATGATACAAAAAAAAAAGAGGGATATAAATCTCAGGTGGACTACACCACAGGAAAACAATAGTGATTAGATATCCACCATTAAAATCAGTATTACTGTTCATTCCAATCTGTCGATTAGGCCATACATAACTGATGAAGGGAAAAACAAAGATCAGCTTGATCCAAAACTTTTATAGCCCCATAATATTTGT
Organism: Magnolia changhungtana; assembly: GCA_030180095.1. Taxonomy (NCBI): domain Eukaryota; kingdom Viridiplantae; phylum Streptophyta; class Magnoliopsida; order Magnoliales; family Magnoliaceae; genus Magnolia; species Magnolia changhungtana. The sequence continues at coordinate 6,372,572 of JASAUF010000620.1, read as the reverse complement.
ATCTTATCCACACCGTCCACCGGTTCTGCATGCTTATTTTATAAACTAATGTAAATCTGAAAGCCAAGTGTAATACACCATAGGAAAAGGTCAGAATTGAATGCCTAAAGTTCAAAACTTTACGGGCATAAAAGTTACAGATCAAGCTGATATTTGTGTATAACCTTGATACATGCTAGTGTGATCTCATGAATGGGGTTGGATGATAGATAAACATTCATGTAGACCGTACAAAGGTTTTTAATATGACTGGTGGGTGGATGTCATTAACCACCTTTTTCCTATGTAATGGTACTTGAGCTTCCAATCTAGTTCATTTTTTTAAGCTCATGCCTTAATAATGTGATGGTAAAATGGATGGACAACATACGTCACATACATATATCATTGTGCGACCCAGGAATTTTGATAATACCTAAGACCCGTTTTATTTCATACTTTCTAGTGTCGTTTTCAAGACGTATTTCCCAATTTAAACAAATATTCTTCAAAAGCAACTATTAATCATTTATCCTGTGAACACTGACAGAAAATTTACACACCGGTTGCCCACTAGGCGTCCGGGTCGAGACGTCTGCTGGTTGCACGAGTCGAACAATGAATCTGTAACAAAATGGATGGACTGCGTGGATAAAACACATACAACATGTGGCCCCACATATCCCCGATGACCTGCTCTTTAGGCAATCTGCTTCCTAACAAAGGGGCACACGTGTTTGGGATGCTGGCAATCAGGTGGAGGGCCACCACAAACATTCCCTGGTCCAAAAATCCACTCTCAGGTTGGAAATCGGATTGCGTACCGAGTAAACTCTGTGGAGTCCAAAAATCCACTCTCAGATTTGTATAAGCTTCAATTTTGTATAAGGACACCGGTGATTAGGAAACAAAAGTTCAACACACGTGTGGCTTGAATTTGGAAAGCAGACTGCATGCTCAGTAACTCAGTAAACTCCATGAGGCCAATTGTAATTTATGTCTTTTATCCATGCTGTCCATTGGTTCTACCAGCTCATTTTAGGGCATGAGCCAAAATTTGAAGCATATCCAAATCTCAAGTGGACTACACCACAGGAAACCGTATGAATTGAATGTCTATCATTGAAAACTTTTTAGGACAGAAATTTTGGATCAAGCTGATATGTATGTTTTCCCTGAGCCTTATGAAGGTTTGGATAGCGGATATCATTATACCATTGTTTTCTGGAGTGTGGTCCACTTGAGTTTTAGATATGCTTCAATTTTAGTCTCATAATCTAAAATAATATGAGAAAACGGATGTACCGTGTGGATGAGACAAATACTTTCACTGTAGACCCCACAATGTTTACTCAGTACGCTTAGGGCCTGTTTGGCCAGGCAGGGTGGATGGGATTAGGTTGTATTAGGATGGATTTGAAGGAGCAATCCCGGGATTTGGCCGGGCGTACCAAACAGGCAGAAGTTGGATATAGCAATCCCATGGGATTGCCAGCAATCCACTGACATTACCATCATTACCTTGAAATCCACCCAATCCCTTTTAATCCCATCTAGGGTCAGTTTGGGCAGTGGGCTTAGAAGGGATTAGGTGGGATGGGATTCAAAAAACATAATTAGGGCCTGTTTGGACGGGTGTATTAGGGCGGAGTAGGTTGCAGTGGGTTGGAGTACACAGAAAATGAAGCTGAGTCCAGTCGCTGATGTGTTTCGGCTGGCAAGGGATTGAAGCCGACGGGATTCACCAGCGATCCAGCTGGATTTGGCAGCGGATTGGATTTCTGCTGCTAGAATAGTCCTTCCTTGAGAAAAACTTTGATACTCTGGCAGAGAATGATGGATAATACACAAGTACTTAGAAAATGCATTCTATCAGGTACGGATAGTCAAATTAATCCATCCAAATTGTGATGCCTAGTCTAGATGTAGCATGAACAAAAAAATTAAGCTCATTTTTTTATCTGACTATCTTTATGGTGGACATTTATTGGACGGTTAAAAATTAAAAATATCCAACGAACAAAAAAATGTCCAAAAATACGACGTCAGAATTTTCCCACCAATATGATTTTGAGATTGTCACTTTGTAACAGTGGGCTCCACAATTTAGTCGGTTTAACTTGAGCTCATGCATGCCATGTATACAATGTCCGAATGCCCGCACATCAAGCGTGTTGCCCGCCTGCACCAAAAACAAAGAACAAGAAATTGAAAAATCGTTCGACCGTCCAAACTTGCACACCATACGGGCGCTGGATCGTCACTCCAGTGGGATAGGAGACAATCCACTGACATCCAATAAATTACTTCATTTTATGTGCATTTCAACCCACTACAACATACTCCACCCTAATACTCCCGTCCAAACGGGCCCTTATTATCCTTTGTAGGGATTGTCCCATGCTTCCATGGGATAAAATTAATGCCATGCTTTGTTGATGATACGGTGGTACATTGAATGGATATACCCACCATCATTTGAAATTACTTAGAATAACACACATGTGTTATATCTAAACCGTTCATTTGTTTTGTAACCTCATTTTATGGCATGGGCCTAAAAATGAGGTAGATCCAAAACTTATGTAGCCCCAAAGAAGTTTTCAATGGTAAGTATTCAATCCTCGTTGCTTTCTATGGTGGGATCCACTTGAGCTTTAGATTTATCTGATTTTTTGGCCCATGCTCTAAAATAATCTTTATAAATGGGTGGACGGTGTGAATATAGCCCACACATCATGGTGGGACCTACACAACTTCTCAAACATTGAGTGAAATTGGCATGGGACCCAATGCAATTCCATTTAATGTAATTCCAAGCTTTTCCATTCTTCCCAAACATGGAGTGGAATTGGTACAGGACCAGATGAATCTCATCCCACCTAATCCCTTCTAATCCCACTGCCCAAACTAACCCTATTTTGCTTGGGACATGTTTGGTTAGACGGAGCAATCCTGGGATTGGCTGATGTATTCCCGGGATTGGCCAGGCGAGCCAAATATACTCGGTGGTGAATTCCCTGGATATAGCAATCCCATGGGATTGCCAACAATCCACTGACACAGCCATCATTACTTGCCATCCACCCTAATACAATCCAATCCCATGGGATGGCCCGTCCAAACACGCCCTTAGGGCTTGTTTGGGCAGTGGGATTAGAAGGTATTAGTTGGGATGGAATTGCATACAGTCCTGTGCCATTCCACTCCATGTTTGAGAAGAAAGGTAAAGCTTGGAATTAGATTCGATGGAATTGCATTGGGTCCGTGCCATTTTCACTTAATGTTAGCAAGTTGTGTATGTCCCACCATGATGTGTGGGGTATACCACACCATCCACCCATTTTTCCATATTATTTTAGAGCATGGGCAAAAAAATCAGGTAAATCTAAAGCTCAAGTGGACCCCACATAGAAAGCAACGGGGATTGAATACTCACCATTGAAAACTTCTTTGGGGCCACATAAGTTTTAGATCTACCTTATTTTTAGGCCCATGCCATAAAATGAGTTTACAAAACAAATGAACAGTGATATAACACGTGTTATTCTCAGTAATTTCAAATGATGGTGGGTATATCCATTCAATGCACTACATTATTACCAACAGAGCATGGCGTTAATCTTATCCCATGGCAATAGGGGACAATCCCTGCCATGGGTAATAATTATGTTTTTTGAATCTCATCCCACCTAATCCCTTCTAATCCCACCGCCCAAACATGCCCTTAATGTTACCCTGTACGCAGTCAGTAGCAGCTCGCCGCCTTGAATTGAGCCAAAGAAGTTCATGTCATTAGATCTAACGGGTGACTTGACCGTCTCTTCGGCCTCTCTTCGTGTCACAACCCTAAATCTAGTGTTGGTAATCCATGATTACTAAACACCAGATTTTGGTTGACAGTCTCTGTAGAACTCTGATTCTTAGGACTTTCAAGTAGCACATACTAAGTCCCATAAGCGGGGCTCCACAAGGAGGATTTCTGAAAGTAAAACCAACAAACATGTTGCATTTCTCAAAATTTCATCATATTCACTGTGTACAACTGAGCACATCAGGGTAAAACCAAAACATAAACCACGTCATATTTACTATACCTGATGTACATATGCAGGGTATTATAAAAAAATACACACTGATATGTGCAAAGCAAAAAGAACAACTGGAGTCTGTAGCCTCTACTCCTGCAGCTCCCTACTCTTACCTGAAAAAAATAGAAAGGAAAGCTTGAGCTACTAAGATCAGTGAGTGCGTGTGTGTCGTGAAAATGTATGTTTCATGTCATGCTCATTTAATGCACATGAATGCACAGGCTTTCAAATCATTTTTATATACAGAGGTAGGACTTCTATCCACTTGTAACATACACACGCTTTCAATATTTCCACAACTTTTCATATGTCCCAATTGGATCACCAAAGTCTAAAACAGAGGTGGGACTTCTACCCACTTGTATAGACTTTTTCACCGTGGTCAACTACAGAGGTGGGACTACATAGTTCACGGGCCAAACTAGTCTAACCCACTTGTATTGAACCTCACTATCTGCCTAACAGCGAGAAGTCATAAGTTGCCTGGCAAAACGATAGCGGACAATTTACGAGCTCGTCACACACAACTTATCTTTGCTTGCCCATAAGCAGGTCAGGTCAAACCTCTCAACCAATCGACACACGTCGGTGGGAGTCGCTGCCTACTTTGGTATTTCAGCATTTCAGCGCTCTGTTCTTCCACCCGGTCTAAGCGTTGATCGCTCCCAATGGTACCAATCGGGGTTTAGGGACTTTCACCCACGGACCCTCTAATCATGTCCTGTCGAATTACACATTTTCGGTGTGGTGTCCAACTCAAGTTATAACAACGTATGTTCATATGCATAAGCCCACATACAAGTACAATATGTCATGATTTTCAAAGCAAGCATAGGACGACCTTCCTCATGTGGTCTCCTCATACATTTAAGTTCCACATTTAAGTTCCTCATAAGGGTGTTCCACATTTAAGTTCCTCATAAGGGTCTCATTTAATACTACATGTATCTAGACAGTTTACATATTCATCATAGACATATCGTGTATCGCACCACAACCCACTATGATCACCACATCATGATATGATTCAGTCACTCTCAAGCATACAAGGATATAACAACTATGATTCATGCATATGATATGCACATGACTTAGTCAATCTAACTCCAATCCGGGATTTATTTTGCTATAAAACTTCATGCTACAAGCATGCTTTTTCTCAAGAAGTAACTACATTAAAAGGATGAAGGATATTTCTTTGAAATAATTTGTCAAACAGGCAGAGGGCGGACGTTGTAAGGGACAAAGAGGGAACCTGTTAGAAAGACATATGACTTTCATCTACTCAGCCATTAATAACCTAGTCAACTAACTTAGAAAATCCAGCAATAACTTAACCAACTCAATTAGAAAATTTAGCAATAACCGAACCCTCAAACAGAAAAGTCACCATTGATTTCCCCTTAAAACAGCAATTTCAGCAATCGTCTAACCCTAACTGAAAATCCAGCGAAATCCTAACCGAAAATCCAGCGAAACCCTAACCCTTAAATAAAATCCAACAATTCTTTTACCTTAAAACTGAAAATCCAGCAATCCAGCGAAACCCTAACCCTTAAACAAAATCCAGCAATTCTTTTACCTTAAAACTGAAAATCCAGCAAATCCCTAACCCTTAAACAAAATCCAGCAATTCTTTACCCTTAAAACTGAAAATCCAGCAAAACCCTAACCCTTAAACAGAAATTTCAGCGCTAGGGTTTTGAAAGAAACCTCAACGTATACCCTTAAAACAGATATGCACTCACCTCAACCTCTTCTTCTTCTTCTTTTCCTCAACTAAAGGGCTGGAAATGAAATATGTGAAAGAGGTTTAACCTATTTATAGACTTGTAAATGGCTTTTAGCTAAAAAAGGGGTTATGGGATGTTTTGTGATAATATTTTAGAAGTTTAAACTTATGGTGGCAATAAACAAAATGTTATGTAAGTGATTTAACAAAAAGTATTCTAAGGATTTAAAAAAAACCCGAGGTCATTTGAGTTATTTTATTAAACTATACATGTACATATCGATGCGTAACTTACAATCCAGGTGTCATATTGACATGCCGTTTTCAAGATAACTCAGTAACTTGACTACGACCACAACGGTTAGGCTCTCCGACCTAACAGATTTGAAAACTCGATGTTGGCGGAGCCCCACCTAAAATAAGGACATAATGGTCATTTCTCAGATTGTTTAATTTTAAGTCCGTATCTTAACATTCGGACATCGGGTTGACATACGGCTTACGGCTCGATAATAGAACAACATTATGATCAAGTCAAAATATTCTCGGGGCAAATGGACCTACAACCAATGGCTATCCAGTGTACAAACCAGATTTCTGGAGTATCGGGTCTTACACTTCGCAGAAATTGCCTAAACATATCAATAGACTCCTATCTCACTTGGGCACCATTCATGTCACTGACGTAGATATATCCAGACCATCCGAGTCATGGGTCAAGCAATTCCAACTTATGATCGACTGCCACTTTTTTGTTGAAATAGGGCCATTGGATATTTTATTCTTAGAATAAATGTCCACCAATCCAATGGTCAGATAATCATTTTTGGTTCATAGCTATCTGGAGCCATCATTTGGACAGTTGGAATTAAATTAATGTTACACTACAAACACAATTTCAACTTAATCTCTGAGTGCCTGCGTACCATCCATTGTATTGTAGTAGAGTATCAAACTCTCTTTATATTTAAAGAATTCCCTCATTTCATTTTATATAGTACTACCAACAAAGGCAATTACTGGCGTAATTAATCAAGGTAAATTTTTCAGTACTCCCAAATAACGGTGTAAGTTATAATGCTTCTATTTGCATTAGTTTACTTGGACAGCTCAATCGGTGGATCTAAACTGTTTATTAATTTAAAAACACATCTCATGGGATACCATGCAAGAATAGCACTGATTGGCCATGACTAGCCATCCTCATTTTTTCTTTTTCTTTTTTTCGAGCAATGGCTGAGGTAGTTGTGATTGCCTAACAAAAAGGCTAATTGTGATTGCCTAACAAAAGTGATACATCATAGTCATCAGCAAATCCATGATGATACCTAATAAATTGGTCAAATTGTTATTTAGACCTATTTATTAGATAGTTGTGGTGTTTGCTTGGTGGCCTAGGAAATGGTTAAGGATCTATTAACTGTCTACTGTAAATCAATATGGGAGCATTTTGAAGTTAGTCTAAGCATGTCCATAACTTCCTTCTCTACTTTCCTCTCTTTGAATGGGAACAAAATATGTTCATTAGGGGTAGAGTTATGGACTATGACTATGATTTATATAGTGATTTAGTTCAGTTGCAGCATCCTACTTACAATTGGATGCTCACGGAAGCCGCCACCCATACATCTCCCTGAGAAGAAGAGAGAAAACCCTAGCAGAACTCATATTTACCTTAGAATATGGTACACTATGGGATATGTAAAGCCTATGCATGCCACACACTATGGGCCCCATGTTTGATTCTTTCTAACGATCCAAACCATCCACTCTATTGCTTTAGCCATTAATACCATGAGTTGGTCACAAACTCTAACATTCTCTCACTTCGTCCACTAATAGTATTGTATTATATATGCAATAGATTAGTATATCCAGTATAATTTTACAATCTCAAAATCTTACTAGATATTTATTATGGGTTAAAGAGTAGAACCCTGAATAATTCCCTGTTATAGAATCATGATGGTCGTCATTGCATTTCTCGCGTGGCCATCCAACCCGGAATGATGGACGAATACATCCCTCCCTCGGCAGTCGATCGATAAGGTTATCCAATAGGGGGGGGAAGAGGGGCTAGGTCCAATCGAACCATCGACGGTCCGCCGCTGTTCCCGTCTTCCGACGGGATTCAATCAGTGAATCAATAAGAAATGACTTAACTACAGATCTTCTCCAAAAGGTAAAGAGCTACTATCTGACTTAGGTCTTCCTAACTCGAGGAGCGAGTATTCTCCATTCCTAGCTTTTCGATTTCTGTATCGTTCCTGTATGATTGGCGAAGCATGGTCAACAAGGTTTCTCCATTATTGGTCTTTTATCTATTACAAGCTCTGCTTTAGGGTTGGGTGAAGCGTGGTCATGATACGGTGCTAAGATCTTTCGTTTTGAATTTCTGTGATAAAAATCCATTAATATCGCGACATATAACACTGGGAACACAAATTTCTTCCCACTGATCTTTATATATATATACTGATCAACAATATTTTTCTTAAAACCATATGAATATATCACCTCATGAGATTTCAAGTACCACTAACATGATGCCTACTTTAAAACACAAATGAACTTCTTTTGCTTACAAACTAGATGTTTAGATCCATATATCTTAAAACCTTCTGGTTATATCATATACGGGTTCTCCTTCAATTTTTCGTTGAGAAACATGGTCTCTATGTCCATCTAGTGTAGCTCAATATCATATTAATCCACCAGTGCCATGATAATTCGGAATGAGTCATTCTTAGAGATTGGTGAAAATACTCTTTAAAATCAATGACCTTTTAAGTAAACTCCTTAGTAACTAACCGGCTTTTATATCTTTCAATTTTTCCTTTGGCATCCCGCTTGATTTTCTAAACTCATTTATAACCAATAGGCACTGCCCCTTTGGGTATATCGACTAAATCTCAGACGTTACTATTTTGTATAGATTTTAGTTCATCTTTCATGGCATTGATCTATTGAGAGGAATTAATACTTTGTTTGGCTTGTGTGTAAGATTCAATGTCATCTTCTACACATATGTCAAACTCACGCTCTTGAGGATACACAATGTAAGTGTCGCGTGTTGCTGACTTTCTCCTGATTAGGTGATTCTTCGATCGTACGAGCATCTTGTGGAGCTTGTGATCGATATTCCAATAAATCTTCATTTGTATAATGAGGAATAGGTTAATCATCTCTTGTGATTGATACTGGATCAATCATCATTTGCTCCTCAAAGACAAAGTTTCTAGGATGTGCACCATTATCGTTGTCCTTAAGGAATTTTGTAATCCCTGATTCAATTATTCTTGGGGTATAGGAGGGATAATAAAACCCGAATCTCTTCGACCTTTCACGATAACCGATGAAATAACCACTAATGGTCCTAGGGTCCAATTTTCTTTCCTGTGGGTTATAGACCCTTACTTCAACAACATAACAACCCACACTTGGATGTGATTAACTAGGTTTTGTTCCCATCTACATTTCATACTGATAACCTTAGTCAGAATACAATTAAGGATGTAAACATTTGTCTTTAAGGCATCACCTCATGGTAATTTCGGAAGTGTAGAATTACTAATCATGTACCTAACCATATCTTTTTAGGGTCATATTTCATCTCTCAGCTGCACCATTCTACTATGGCGTACCAGGCATGGTTTACTAAGTGACGATACCATGTTCTTTTATGAATTTAGTGAATAACCTTGGGTTCTATTTTGATTCACCATATCTATCATAGTATTCAACAACATGGTTAAATCTAACGACTTTAATAATTTTCTTAAGTTGATTCTCGACCTCAGCCTTGAAGATTTTAAACATATGCAGGGCAATGTGACTGAGTCGCTTGTACCATAACATGGAGAAATTATCCTTAATTAATTTTATTTTTATGCCAACATTCATGTTCTCATTCACATGCACAGGCCTTGATTGGAGGTATGAATTTGTTGAGGTGTAACTGATATAGGTTATTTACTAATAAAACAAGGCCAATGATATCTGAACCACATGACAACACAAACTTTCCATCCTCAAATGAGAATGTATATCCACTAGTGTTGAAACGCAATATGTAATCCAAACTGTGGCCTATAGATGGCATGTAAAAAGTGTTGTCGAAGTCCAAATAATGCTTTAAATTCAACTTTAACCTATAAATCCCTACAACCTTAACCTCCACCTAAGTACCATTGGCCATGAGAACAAAGCGTTCTTCATCTATTGGACGACGACTCCTAATGAATCCATGCAAGAAACTAGAAACATGAGTTGTGGTGTCTGAATCGATTCACCATGAATCTTTTGGTGCATTAATTAAATTTGATTTCTAGCACACATGAAATTTATGTACTAGTTTCATTAGAAATTCATCATTCATATTTGTGATCTTAAAAACTTTTTTAGAATTTGATTGCATTGCACTAATATCTCATTAGAATCAGTATCTAAGTAACTATGAGAGATAACATGCATATTTGTATACAAGAAGGATGAAGAAACTCAAATAATAATAAAAATATCTCATATAAAACTTTATCCAATCGATAGGGAGGTCAATCAGATTATTCAAGTGATGGGCCTAAATGTCAAACCTTGTGTGTGAAACCTAGTGCATCATTGCGGTCCCTTCTTTAGGTCGAGAGCGCAATATGTGAGTTGTTCTCACAACATGAGGCTAGTTGAGTGCTAATAATGAGGGCCTAAATAGTCTAACACCTTTGTAGCAAGATGGCCAATTTGATCTCATGATATTAACATCATCCGGCCCATGTTGTTTGGCTCCCACCAAACTGCGAACTCCTTTGGATCAAATGCTCTATTTGGGGATAAATGTTACCAATTGAAATTCTCTAATAATGCACGACGCACACATCATACCCTTGATTCTATGAATCAGTTCACATCTCCAATCGTCGTCACTTTAGTGGAACACACAGTTGGATATGCTTACCAACTCTAGAAACTAGGATCTCACTCGTTCCATTTCTCCATACGGGTATTCCCAAGGCCCATAGGCCATTAGGCAGATAACTAGGTCATGATGGTCATAATCCATAATCCCAACTAGTTTCTTTATTAATCTTGGATGTATTGAAATCCGAATAGGTGTAAAATTCATGTTTTAATCCAAAATCACATACTAGAATGAGAATTAGGCCTTAACGGACTAGAACCAATCATACTCTTTCCTTGTGTAGGATTGAGTGTAGAGTTTGTGACATAAATTCGAATACGTTCTTGTATAGGATCTACGTTGTTGTGTAAGGGTGAATTCACTGGACACGAGTGTGTACGTGTTAGTCTCCATTAAGAGTCTCTGGCTAGAGTATACATAAGGCCTTGGATTAGGACTACGATCGTTGGACAAGAGTGCGTATGTGTTACTCTCCATAGGACTCTCTTGCGGGAGCAAAACGTATGGCCTTGGATTAGGACTTCAAGTGGTTGTTGGTTAGCCGATAGAAAATCAACTAAAATCTCTCATGAAAGCCACCGACACGGGTCGAAATGTGTTCCTCTAACACGGGAGTGTACGTGTATTAAGTCCTTATGTATGATTGTAAAGGTTAAGGGTGAACGTATCGAAAACTCTTAAGAAAGTGAATTACACTTGAGATGAGTGCGTGCGCGAGAAGTAGAGTAGGGAAATCGAACCACTATATATGCTTGTGTTTGTGATTGTCATTTGAGCACAATTCTATTTATTATTATTTATATTTATTATTATGTGTTTGGTTAGTTAAATCATATGAATGTTTGAATCGAATTGTATCCCAGACACATAACTTGTACCCACACACAAGCCCACTATCTCCATATAGACTAATTGCTTGATTGGTATATCTCTTGTAGTCTACAGCCCACTTGATTTGAAAGCTTAAGTGTTAATTTGCGTTATTAATTTTAATTGGATAATGAATTTTTAAGTGGTCCTATTTATCCCCCTCTAGGACTTAGCTATAAATCTAAGTTCCACCAAGCTTCCGCACACGTCGTGGTAGACAATCCATGCAATTTTAAGTTCTACTTAGTTAGCGACTCACTCTTACTTAGGACGGTATTTTAAAACACATACTAGACGATGTTATCGATGCAGGTACCATCAAGATTGACGCATTAGATGAGGCTTACCTAGACCCTATCGAGGAGGTTCCATATTTTCAATTCGCGGATGGACAATCATATACCAGCATGCTTTATCGTCGTGTTGTTGCTGGAGTGTTGGGGGAACCATTAGACTTTATACTTTAATTATTTTTTGACATGTATATTTGAGTCTCTAGCTGAATGGACCCCATGGATGTGTTGTGTGTATGTACATTTTAGATATTTATGTGATTACACTTATATTTCGACTTAAATACACTGTTTAGCTTACTCTTATGATCGTTCTTGATATCATTATAACTTTAAACGTAAAATCACGCTTCTGCAAAACAAAAGTGACACTCAGAATGTCAGGAATCAATGTGTACTCGGCCCCTAAAATTCGAGGCATTACATTCCATTTGCCTCCCTTTCGAGCTTATGCCCTAAAATGATATGTCAAAATGGATAAACGATGTGGTTAAAACACATTCATGACAGTGGGCCTTATAGAGCCCCTGCTAGGGCAGTCCATCTCTGACTGGTCCTGGTAGGGGTCATACCCAATCCATGCCCACTAAGCTTACATTGATCCAAACGAAGGATCCCCCTTGTTGATGGATAGGATGGGCACAGAGTCGGTCAAGTTGGAACCTAGTTGAGTTCCATCAAATCTTTTTTATGGGCCCAGCTTGATGTATGTCTTCTATTCATTCTTCCAAGCTCATTTTACGACATGGGTCCAAAATTGAAGTAAATCTAAATCTTAGGTGGACCATGCTGGGAAAAAAGTGGGATTGACCATTAAAAACTCTTTATGGCTACAAAAGTTTTGGATCAAGCTGATATTTGTGTTTTTCCTTTGTTTAAGTTTGCGTGACATTATCCACTAGTGGGATGAGGAATAAACATTACAGTGTGTTAGGAGAAAATTCCTTTCTCAACTACACAATAAAATCAAAATCATAATAAAGTATGAAAAAAGGCAAACCATGGCACGAAAATTTACATAGGTTTTTTTTTTTCATAGAGTCATGCTAATCCAACATGCTCTAAGGCAAAAATAAAGAAGCATCTTCCATTACAATGACAACTTTCTCTCTCATTATAGAATATATATTAATACAATCCAATTAAGGTTTTCATAAACTTTTATGTAAAATTAGGAAATTGTTTGAAGAGAGTACACTTCTTGACTAGGCTATACATATCATAACACAATGAAACTTAGACAGTTTTTAACGGTGGGCATTCAATGATAAATGTTTCATCTGGTGTGGTCTACCTCATATTTGAATATGCTCTTTTAGCCCGTGACCGAAAATTAGCTTGCAAAATGGATGAATCGTTACTAACTGACTGAATCTGCGTCCGGATAGGACCCACCCATTGGATTGAGTGGATCCCAACGTCCTTCCAACGAGAATACTGGGTAATAATTAGTTTCGTGGTCTTCCAACAACCAAATTGAAGAGTCATAAATTTCAACCCAAATTGTCCTGATGGGACCCTCGCATGGTGGACAGCTCGATCTCCACCTCACCCACCGTCCTGCCGTTGGTGACCGGAATAACCGATCGTCCGGTGGGCCTCACACGGACGATGGATCCGATCAGATGGGTCCTAATCACCTTCACCGGTGATGGTTTGCCGCGTCGGATGTCAGCATTTGAATGCTCGCCCCCTACCACGATATGCGGGCCACCAATGGACGGTCAGCATCAACCGATCAGTCCAAAATTTTAACCAAAGTCAAGAGGCTGGAACGTATTAGGTGAGACCCCGGATTAACCGAGGTGAGTGGTAACCCTGATTGTGGGGCCCACTGTGATGTATGTGACTACATGCACGCCGTCCATCTATATTTAAAGCTCATTTTAGGGCATGATCCAAAAAAAATAAATCTTAGGCAGACCATAATACAGGAAACAGTGGCAATCGATCACTGAAAACTTTCCAATGGCCACAAAAGTTTTGGATCCTTACTCTTGCTCTGGTGGTAGACTCTCAGGTGAAATCCCACAAGTGAGTGTGTGGGGGTGTGTGAGCGTGCGTAAAATTCTAAAAAAGAAAAAAAATAAAAAAAAGAAGAGGAAGAAGTTGATCTTTGTGTGGTCTCTTCATCCAAATCTTTGTGACCTTATTAATAAGTTGGATGGCAAATAAACATTCAGGTGGCCCATGAAGTTTTTAACGGTGGGGATTCAATCACTACTGTTTCCTGTGGCATGGCCCACATAAGATTTGGATCTGCTTCATTTTGAGATCATCCGTTAAAATGAGTTTTCAGAACGGTTGGACATTTAAGGCATATACATCAGTGTGAGCCCTAGGGTACCCCCCACCTCTGTAGATCCCGGGTCTCACCTAATCCGTTGCTAGGCACGTGTACAGCAATACTGTGGCCCGCAATTTAGAGTACCTGAGCATAGCCTCTCTTTTTCCCTCTGGGGTCATTTGATAGTCCGGCAGAGGACACCGTTCGATACGCAGGAACTCAGAAATTGTATACGTACAAGAAACTAACTCAAACGGGTTGCCGGTAACTCACAACTCCCACAATCATACTGGAGTGGATTGCCTGCAGGTCTAAAGCTCTGTAGGGCCCACTGTAAATTACATATTCCATGGACGCCGATTTTATAAGAAAGCCTTTTGTAGGAAGTTCATGGGCAAGGATGCTGGATGTGGCCCACTGAAATGTATGTGAAAAATTCAATCCGTCTATCCATTTTTCGAGCTCATTTTAGGACGTGAGACCAAAAATGAGTTGTATGCAAAACTAAGGTGAATCACACGAGAGGAAAAATTGGGAAAAGAAATTCCTACCGTTGAAACCTTCTTAAGCTCGGCCTTAATGTTTATATGATGCGACCTTGATGTTTATATGATATCCAAACCGTTCATAAGATCATTCCCAATGGGATGGAGTGAAAACACTAAAAATATGACTTGATACAAAACTTTTATGGTCATAAGAATGCTTCAACTGTGCTCAACGAACTTCCACTATTTACTCTTGTGTGGCCTAATTGAGAGTTGGATACAACTCATTGTTGGACGTTTGTCCTAAAATGAGTTCGAAAAATAGATGGACAGGTTGGATTTCTCATAAACATCTTGGAGGGGCCCACCTAGCATCCTTGTATACTAACTTCTTGTCGAATGTTCAAGCTGCTAAATTGACATAGGTTAAGTATTTCCCTCGAAATGCATAATACTCAAGTTGCAAAAGCCATTGAAAATTCTTCTGCCTCTTCTTAGAGAGTGAGGCAGTATGTGAGATCTATCTTCACTCGTCTCACTGACGAATACTTGGCTCACTCATGTATATTTATCTGTTTGCACTGCCTCAGGGCATCATACTTGTCGCCTTATCACTTATCTTAGCAGATTGTATCGTCAGAGACCGGTTGCTCAACATCATTCTGACATTGAAATTGTCATCATATCCTTAGCAATTGCTTGACTTTGAGTGTGCTCCATGCTTTGTTATGAGCTCCCCTTTTGTTCCAATATCGTAAGTTTTTTTATTTGATTTTTGGTTTTCTTCTTGACCCAAGATGTGGGCCTTTCTAGTGTTGTTCTCCTCCCCAAGATACAAGGCTTTTGCTTTTTATTTCTTGTTCCATTAGTGTTTTAGGAGAATATTTGCCTTGCTTC
Organism: Magnolia changhungtana; assembly: GCA_030180095.1. Taxonomy (NCBI): domain Eukaryota; kingdom Viridiplantae; phylum Streptophyta; class Magnoliopsida; order Magnoliales; family Magnoliaceae; genus Magnolia; species Magnolia changhungtana. Next base: position 6,357,020 of record JASAUF010000620.1, on the reverse strand, counting down.
TCCTTGGTAGTACTAGCTTCTCAATATATTTTTAGGCTTTTGGCTCCTGAAACTAATGAATTTTAAACTTATCTTCCAAAAAAATAAAAATAAATAAAAACTTATTGCTGAATGCTTCTCAGGAAATCGGCGCCCGTGTAATGTATACTTCACAGTAGACCTACAGAGCTTTATCCACATACAGCGTCCTTGCACAGGAACCTCCGTGTCCATGTAATATATACCGAATGTATTTCTCACGTGCATTTCAGTGGCCCCACCCAGCATCCCTGTACTGCCAAGGGCTTTTACAGGAATCCGCGTCCATCTTATGTCAGACGCGGTTTGGCTAGTGATGCTGCCACTGGCCACGCAGCTAGTGGTCGGTGCTACATAGGCCCACCATGATCTATGTGTTCTTATAGACACTGTCCATTCATTTTTACACATCATTTTAAATATTTATCCCCGTATAAGAGGCAGATCAAAATTTCAGGTGGACCACACCATGGGAAATAGTAGTGATTAAAAGTGTTTTTTTTATTATTTTGGGTTAGCTTGTTAGTACACATGACCCATGTAGCCACCCCCACTAGGGATCGATACCAAGACCTCAAGTGTTGAAAAGAGGCATCTCCGCTCACTCTACCAGTAGAGATGCAAGCATTTGGACGTAGTGATTAAATGTCTACCATTAAAAACATCCTACAGCCTACTGTAATGTTTATTTGACATCTAAACCTGTAGATTAGGTCATATAGACATGGATGAAGGGCAACAAAACACACATCAGCTTGCTACAAAACTACTGTAGCCCCAGGAAGTATTAACGGTGAGAGTTTAATCAACACTGTGGCCCACTTGAGATTTTGATCTACCTCATTTTGTTTTCATACCCTTAAATTATCTGAAAAAATGGATAGATAGATGGCATGGATGACACACATACTCATGTTGGGGTCCTCACCACCCACCACTAGCCAGAGGGAGTAGCCAATCCGTTACCATTTATATCCACTCTCCAGGCGGATCCATAGTTAACGTGAACCACACCACACGAAACAGCGGGAATAGGACCACCGTTAAAAAATTTAATTTTGTACCAGGCTGATATTTGTATTTCCGTACATCGAGGTTCGATTCACAGAGTGGATGTAAAATAAACGTCACGAGGGACCATAAGAAGCTTTCAACGTCATTTTTGCCACTGATTTCGTGAGATGTGGTCCACTTGAGACGTAGATCTGCCTCATGTTTGGGTTAGTGTCTTTAAAATAAGTTCACGAAACATATAGGCGGTATAGATAAAACTTATGCGTCATGGTGTGATGCATAGAGCTGAGTACCGCGGGACAAATCCGAAACGGAAACGGATTGGCTACTCCCCCTGACAGCAGCCAATGGCTGGTGGTGGGTGTTATGTGGTCCCCACCATGATATATGTATTTTATCCATGCCGTCCATCTATTTTTACAGATCATTTTACGATATGAGACAAAAAATGAGGCATATCCCAATCTCAAGTGGACCACATTGCAGGAAACAGTGTTGAATGAGCATCGACCATTCAAAACATCTTAGGGGCTATAAAAGTTTTGGATCAAGCTGATTTTTTTCCCCTTCATCTAGGCTCATATGATCTAATCAGCATATTGGATGTCAAATAAACAGTACAGTAGGCCTCAGGAGGATTTTAATGGTGGATATCTAATCGCTATTGTTTTCATGTGGTGTGGTCTACTTGAGATTTATTTCACTCTCATTTTTGGTATGTGACAAGCCTTGAAATGATCTTTAAATATGGATGAACGGAATGGATGAAAAATATACATCATGGTGGGCCCACAGAGCACCGACCATCAGCCATGGGTAGGTGCCAGGGGAGTAGTCAATCCATTTCCAGCGCCCGGTTTCATATCATTTCAGGGCATGAATCCAAAATGAGGTATATCAAAATCTCAAGTGGACTACATTACAGGAAACAGTGTTGAATGAGGGTTAACCATTAAAAACATTTTAGGGGCTATAAAAGTTTTGGATCAAGTTTTCTCTTCATCCGGGACTTTATGACCTAACCAACAGATTGGATGTCAAATAAACAATATAGTGGGCCTTACGAGGATTTTAATGGTGAATATCTCATCTCTATTGTTATCATGTTGTGACGCCCCGTCACTAGGGGTGTACACAAACCGGGCTAGCCCGGTTGGCCCGCTCGACTCGGCCCGAAAAAGCTCGACTCGGCACGACCGGAGCGAGTTAAGGGTCGAACAGTCAATTTTGTAAACCCGTTACGAGTTCGGGCCGAGTTCGGATCGACCCGGTTCGGCCGGCTCGGCCGGCCCGACTCGACCCGTCCCCGGCTCGGCCCGACCCGTCCCGACTCGCCACTAAGTATATATATCCCTTAAAAAAAAAAAACCTAGGTCGCTTTCCCCTTTCCCTTTTGAGAGAACGCCCAGCCCCGTAGTCCCCACCAAACCCACTCCCACTGCTCGCTCTCTCCTCCCCGACCCCACCAAATCTCTCTCTCTCTCTCTCTCTCTCTCTCTCTCTCTCTCGTCCGCGACAGCGACGAGGAGGCCGTCTGCCTCTCTCTGCCCCGTCCGACCGGCCAGAGAGCCCCACCAAAGCTCTCTCTCTCTCTCTCTCTGCTCGTCCGTCCGTCCAGCGGCCCCACCAAATCTCTCTCTCTCTCTCTCTCTCTCTGCTCGTCCGTCGAGTCCGGCACCCCACCAAATCTCTCTCTCTCGTCGTCCGTCAGTCTGTGGCCCCACCAAATCTCTCTTTCTCTCTCTCTCTCTCTCTCTCTCTCTCTCTCTCTCTCGTCAGTCCGTCCGGCCGGCCCCACCAAAGCTCTCTCTCTCTCGCTCGTCCGTCCGTCCGGTGGCCCCACCAAATCTCTCTCTCTCTCTCTCTCTCTCGTCGTCAGTCCAGTGCCCCACCAAATCTCTCTCTCTCTCTCTGCTCGTCCGTCTGTCCGCCTCTCTCTGCTCGTCTCTACTCGTCCGTGCCGTCCCGCCTCTCTGCTGCTCGTCTGCTTTCGTCCGGTCGTCCAACCACCGAGAGGACCTCCGCCTCTGTGCTCGTCCGTCCGTCCGTCAGTCCAACCACCGGTATGATTTTCAACTTTTTCTTATCATAGATACTTGAAAATATCACAATGCTTTCTTTTTCAAGTGGACTGGATATTCACAATTCAATTCATTGTCAGCATTGTTGCATTGTTAGTATTGTTGCATTAAGTGATAATGTGGCCAATCAAATTGCATTAATTTTTTATCTGTGGTAAGCAAATGATTTGGATTATTTACATTATGCTAGAGTAGATGATGCAATGCAAGACAATCTAAATAATTATAGGAAGTTTGTCAAGTTATAGTGAGATGGTGTGGTGAAATATACTGGGAACTTATGATGGTTGATAGCACAAATAGTTTTATAGTGTGTGCACATGTGAGATGCTTTTAAATTGACAGTGGCAAGATATGAGTGCTTAAACATAGATGCTTTACATGTAGAATATTTTATGCATGTGATGCATTTGCAAGGGATATTATGTTTATGCATGTCTGTGTTAGAATATATATTATTTTAGTCAAAAGATTTGTATATTTTTTAGTTTAATATTTTATTATTGTGCATAAATAAATTTGTATATGATTGAGATGTAAGACTTCTATAAAATAGGCTACTTGATCAATGGTTTGATCTACCAAAAGGATGGATAATTTTATTGGAATGTCCCAATGGAATTTGAATGTCAACATATCTACTTATAGGAGGGTGCTGACGGTGCCAAAGGACGCTAATAGCCCACCCTCCCACACACTCATGTATACTATACATATGTGCTTATGATATATATATATAGTTGTAAAACCTCTAAGGAAATAATGGAGAATTACTTAGGCCAAGGATTTTAGTAGTTAATGGCAATGAAATTCTTGAGCACATGCAAGTGTCATTTATTTTGAATAGTCTACAACTTCATAAAAAATAGTTGTGATAGTCCTAGGTTGAAAACAAAATTCTTAAACCTAACCAACCTTCCTCTTCAACTAGCTTTGGCAAGGAGTTTATTATCGTGGAACATGTATGACATCCGAACTATCCAACAGTGCATCCTACCACCATGATTAGACGACTCAAAAGTGAGGTCTATCCAATTATATGACACACACCTTAGAAATTTGTGTAGATCACCCAACACCTTTAAATTCACATGCGGCCAACCAAATGAATTAGTTGTCCTTATTTTTGAGTCATCTAGTCATGAGTGGGTGGGCCTTTGGATGGTTTGGATGTTATACACACAAGAAGCATGCCCACATGCTCAACTCCACATGATTATTGGTTATCAATATTATTTTTATTTGTTAGAGAAAAGAAATATAATTACAATTTCTAATACCTAATTATTTTTAACTAAAGTTAGATGAGTTTTTTTTTTTTTTTTTCCTGACATTTTTATTCAATTTAAACGCATTTTGTTACCATTTAGCTAAATGTTGAATGTGAATTACGATTGATATCTATGCTTATACCAATTGCCAATTAGATATATTTTTATTTCTTTGTTCTTGTTGTTGTGGTATAGGATAATAAGTTACCCATTTGAGGATTTCTATGTTGCCAGACATAGATTGAGTGTGTTCATGGATGCATAGAAATTCTCAAATTGTCCCTTTTTGGACAGTTCAATGTTGGATAGACAGTAATATTTTCATCTATTCTAATTTAAATGCACATGCATGTTTCGGTTTGTTTCTCCTAATTCTCTCTGGATATATTTCTTACATTTACTTCCTCATCAAATATCCCCACTTTGTGTGGATAGTTGACGCGATGTGAATCAAATCCAAGATTAATATATTCGGAGAGATAAGGAGATCTTCACGAAATTTTGGCGTGTCATTTAAATTGAATAATGAAAGTATTACTATCTATTCAACATTGAATGGGTAACGATTTAATTATTTTTATGTTGTTGTTGTAGTATAGGATAATCAGTTACCCATTTGAGGATTTCTATGTTGCGGACATAGATTGAGTGTGTTCATGGATGCATAGAAATTCTCAAATTGTCCCTTTTTGACAGTTCATGTTGGATAAACAGAATGTTTTCATTTATTCTAATTTAAATGCACGTGCTGTTTTCTTCGATTCTCTCTCTAATTCTCTCTGGATATATTTCTTGCATTTACTTCCTCATCAAATATCCACACTTTGTGTGTGGATAGTTGACGTGTGAATCAAATCCAAGATTAATATATTCGGAGAGATAAGGGAGATCTTCTTAAAATTTTGGCGTGGCATTTAAATTGAATAATGAAAGCATTACTATCTATCCAACATTGAATAGTGTAATGATTTATCCACTTAGGAAATTCTTTACTAAGGTCCAAGGATAAATGAAATTGTTTCATATCTTTAGATATGGCTAGTGAGGATGAAGTCCCACCTACGGCTACCCCTAGTAGCGGTCTTAGCCGTTTGGCGTCACCACATCACCACTTGTTGTTGAGGAGAGGGGTCTTGGTTTGCAAACAAAGGAAAAAACGATCAATTTGTTTGGGATGATTTTGAAGAAGTAGTAGTTAACAATGTCCCAAGATCAGATGTATGCACTGCAAAAGTTTATACACCAAAAGTGTCGGTGGGTCGACGTCTCATTTAAACAGACATAGAAAAAGTTGTGTAAAGAGACCTAGACTTCCACGTTCAGGCCAACAATTGCTATCGTTTACAAAGTCTGAAGGATCTGCTTCTGAAGGTACACTTACCACTCATAAGTTTGAAAAAGGAAAGCTGAAGGAATGGTTTGCAAAACTTATTATCATTGATGAGCAGCCATTTAAGATGGTAGAGAGTGAAATATTTATGGGATACAGTAAATACCTTAATCCTCAGTTTGAGAAGGTCTCCCGTGTTACTGTGAAGAGGGAGTGCATGAAGATGTATGCCAGTGAGAAAATGAAGCTGAAAGCAGTTTTAAATCCGGTTTCAATGGTAAGTTTGACGTCTGATATGTGGACGGCGCAAAATCAAATAAAAGGTTATATTTCATTATTTGCACACTATGTTGATGAAAATTGGAAACTCTGCAAGAGAATATTGAACTTTAAGCCACCTTCCACCTCCCATTCCTGTTTAGTTATTTCGATTGCATTTACAACTGTCTACGAGATTGGGGCATTGAAAAAAAGTCAGTTCATTAACTTTAGATAATGCTTCCACAAATGACATGATGTCATACAATTCTTACGTAACCGCTTGAAGGCAATGACGCTTATTTTTGAGGAAAAATATTTCATGTTCGGTGTTGTGCACACATTCTCAACATAATTGTACAAGAAGGGTTGAAATCAATTGACCAAACTATAGAGAATGTGAGGAGAGTGTGAAGTACATAAGAGGCTCGCCGTCAAGATTGAGTATATGGAATGACATCGTCCAACGTTTGAATTTGACGTCTCAAAAAACGTTGAAGCTAGATGTATGCACACGTTGGAATTCCACTTTTGAGATGTTGGATTCAGCCCTGGAATTGGAACATGCCTTTCCAGAATATGCGGTGCGTGATAGAACATATGCTTGGTTGCCTACTGATGATGATTGGAGCAAAGCGAAAGAAGTTCACAAATTTTTGAAGGTTTTTTATGAATGTACGAAAATATTTTCTGGCAATAAGTTTCCAACAGCAAATATGTTTCTTCCATCTGTGTGGAAGATCAAGGATGCCCTGAAGAAAGCTGCTGATGACGGTCCATTTTTTCTCCAAATCATGACAGGTGGTATGCAAATGAAGTTCGATAAGTACTGGGATGATTGTCATATGATAATGTCCTTAGCTGTTATTCTTGATCCTCGGCGCAAGATGAGTTTTGTTAAGTACATCTTCACGAGGATTTATCCTACTGAAAAGGCAATATCTGAAACTTCGAAGGTTCGTGACGCAATCGAAGCATTGTACAACACGTACACAACTACAGTGTCCACACCAAGTGCTTCCGAAGTTAGATCGCAAGTTGCTTCAAGCGATGATGCTGATTTCATGTCTTTCTTAGCAAAAGAAAATACAGACACAGACATGAAAGAATCAGAGTTAAACATGTATCTCAAAGAGCCGGTCGTAGTACGACATGATTTAGAGTTCGATGTTTTGGACTGGTGGAAATTGCGAGTTAGTGAAGGAAAATATCTTATACTATCGACGATGGCACGAGATATTTTATCAATTCCTATTTCAACAGTGGCATCGGAATCTGCGTTTAGCACAGGGAGCAGGGTCGTGAGCAAGACTAGAAGTTCCCTTGCACCAGATACAGTGGAAGCATTAATTTGTACACAAGATTGGTTGCGTCCGAGTCTAGGAGGTGATCTTGATGAGGAAGAGGAGGAGAATGTGAATGAAGCCGCGACACATGAAACAACAACAATATGATGGATGTTTGGGATGAATTTTATGATTTTGTTAGTTTAATTGAATTTGCAAATGTTGTAATGGGTACTCTTTTGACTTTTATTTTTATTTATCAGTTATGTACTTATGTTTATGGATGTTATGCAAGCTGCGCAATGAATTTCTACATCTGTTTGCTGACTTTTATTTTTATTTATCAGTTATGTTGACTTTTATTTTTTTTAATCCATAAATTGTTTTTATCTTATGTCGGATTATCAGTATTTCATTATTGTTAAAAAGCCTAAAATATTTTTCCAATGCAATATGTAGATATGTCTTCAAGCGAACCATCGGTTAACGTTTGGGACTATGGTTCCTTAGTCCATTCTCCAAAGTCTGGAAAGTTCAAGATTTTGTGTAATTTATGTGGAGCCAAGTTTGTTAACAAAACTAATCGGCTCAGATTACACTTATCCTGTCGGGGTGGAGATGCAAGACCGTGTCCTAAAGCCTCAAAAGAAATCCAAATTCTTTTCCAAGCGATTCTTGATTCAAACAAAAAGATTCCACTCCCCAATCCAAACTTTCTGAGGCGAGAGAAGGAAGCTAAATTATTAGCATTGGAAGAAGAACAATTTCAACTCGCCTTAAAGCGTAGTATGGAAGAGGCTTCTACACATCAGCGATGTCCTCCAAGACCACATGATGTCGAAGCAGGTTCAAGCTGCACGGGTAAAAAGAAAAATAGTAAAAATTCAAATTAAGTTTCTCTCTAGTGCAGGGTGCGTTTTACAGACGTTGGGAACTACGTATAAATCTTCTCACAAAAATAGTTTGAAAAATCTAATTCAAACTATACAAGAGAGGCGATAAAAGATATCTCCACCTTCAAAGAGGGAGAGGTGAATGAGTACGTATATGAAGATTTAGATAGCAGAAGCTCGGGCTCAGATGAATCTCCTCAACAGTAGTCACTAATGTATGACTGTATTTAGTTTGTATAAAATGTTTTATTTTATGCTTTGTCAAATATATGTAAATGTAGTAAAATTATAATATATCCTCTCTCTCTCATGAACTTGTAAATTGTAATGGGACGCGGATTACTTGCCAAAGCCCTTCCCATAAACTTGCCGTAAGGTTCGAAACTAGCCCGAACTCGAAGGTTCGAAACTGGCCCGAACTCGGGTTCGAAACTGGCCCGAACTCGAAGGTTCGAAACTGGCCCGAACTCGCGCCGGCCCGGTTCGAGCTTGAGATGTTGGCCCGGTGACTAGGCCCGGTCCGGTTCGGGACTTGTGTGGTTGTCGAACGGGCCTGGATGGGCTAAGGCCAGTTCGACTCGGCCCGACCCGTGTACACCCCTACCCGTCACTGTGGTCACATGTGGGTGGGCACACATGTGGGCGGGCCCCAGATGGCCGAGTGCTCTGTGGTGTGGTGCGCGCTACTGTCATCATGAAGGTGAAGCTTTGTCCCACATCGGAAGTGTCGTCTGAAGTTGTGGTGGTTATATGTAGAGTTGTCACCATATACTGTATGAGGCATTTTGGGAAAAATCTCGAGAACAAAACCGTGCGGGATGTACCCAAAGCGGACAATATCATACAGTGTGGGCGTGGGCTGTTAAAAATTGTATCAGAGCTGAGGACGGCTCTACCCTCGGTGGGGGGATATTGTGACGCCCCGTCACTGTGATCACATGTGGGCGGGCCCCAAGATGGCTGGCAGGCTACTGTGCACACAGTGAAGGTGAAGTTTTGTCCCATATCGAAAGTGTCGTCTGAAGTTGTGGTGGTTATATGTAGAGTTGTCACCCTATACTGTATGAGGCCTTTTAGGGAAAATCCCGAGAACAAAACCGTGCGGGCTGTGCCCAAAGCGAACAATATCATACAGTGTGGGCGTGGACTGTTACACATGTGGTGTGGTCCACCTAAGATTTATATTCCTATAATTTTTTGATCAAGCTGTAACATGATATTTAAAAATGGATGAACGAAATAGATGAAACACATACATTATGGTGGGGCCCATAGAGCACGGACCACCAGCCTCAGAGCTGGTGGCATGGGAGTAGCCAATCCGTTCCCTAGTACCGGAAAGGATTGGCTACTCCCCTCTGTGGGCCCCACTATGATGTATGTGTTTCATCCATGCCATCCATATATTTTTATATATCATTTTTATGGTATGAGACCAAAAATGAGGTATATTCCAATCTCAAGTGAACCACGTTACAGAAAACAGTGTTGAATGAACTTCGACCATTGAAAACTTTTTGGGGCCCATAAAAGTTTTGGATCAAGTTGACCTTTGTTTTTTCCCTTCATTTGGGTCTGTATGACCTAATCAACAGATTAGATGTCAAATAAACAGTACAGTGGGCCTTAGGAGTATTTTAATGGTGGATATCCAATCGTTATTGTTTTCCTCTGGTGTGGTCTACCTAAGCTTTATATTACTATAAGTTATGGTATCAAGCCCTAAAATGACCTTTAAAAATGGATGAGTGGAATGGATGAAGCACATACATCATGATGGGCCCACAGAGCACCGACCACTAGCCACGGGGCTGGTGGCAAGGGGAGTAGCCAATCCGTTCCCCGGGCGCCGCGGGTAATCCGCGTCCAATCGTACTGGGGACCGGGATTTCCTGCGAAAGGGGAAAGTTCCTGCGTCGGAAAGCTAGGCAGGACATACGGGTGATGTTCGTGAGAAATCCAACCCGTCCATCGTTTTTCTAGATTAGTTGAGGACATGAAAAAAAAAAAAAAAAAGACGCACATCCAAAACTTCAAGTGGGCCGCACGATGGGAAACAGTGGGCAGGAAAATGATTACCGTTGAAACCTCCCTAAATCCACCATGATGTTTACATTCCATCCGTACCGTTCATAATGCCATTCCTACTGGGATGAACTGAAAATACAAAAAGAGTAGCGTGATCCAAAATGTTTGTGGCCTTGCAAATGTTTCAACGGTGAGTGTTCAATCCTCACCGTTTCCTATCGTGTAGTCAACTTGAGTTTTGTATCCGCTCCAATTTTTTTGTTCCATTTCCTAAAATAATTTCTAATAATATATGGACTGAGTGGATCTAAAAAAAAATAATCATGGTGGGCCCCACCTAGCTTCCGTCACAGGAACTTGCGAAAGGTTTTCAGAAATCCGCGTTCAATCGTCTGGATCATAGGTGCCTGTTTCTTGAAATAGGGCTAATGGATTTTATTTTATTTTTTCCCAACATCTAATGTTCACCCACCAAAATAATAGGTGATCGAATAATATTCATGATACATCTAAGCTGGGACCAATAATTTGTACGGTTTAATTTGAATTACTTGTACATCATGCATGCCATTTCTAAATAAAATTTAAATTCCTGAGTATCATCAGGACACTCCTGAGTATTTAAAGTTTTTACCTCGTTTGAAAGAGGCCATGGTTAGCTGGCTTCCGAAAAATCCATGATAAAGACTAATGATTGAAATTACCGTTAAATCCCAAAACGCTTGCCACGTGTGTGGCTGTAATTAGGATGGTGGAGTACCCTACAAAATGCTAACATCGTATTATTACACCTACCGAAATCATAGCCGATTTCCATATACAACGGTAACCTTTTCCTAGTGTATTTATAGCTGCTCTGCCTTTTCATTTTCTGCATCTCTCCAGCTCTCATTTTCTATTTTTGCAGCTACTCTCTCTATAGTCTCAAATTCACACCAAATACCTTTTCCTTTCTGCTATTTCCATCACTCCACTCTTCTTCCTTCATTTGGGTCTTTGTAGACATGGAAAGCGAGAGATATCTAAGTTTTTTGCTTGTGATTTCAATGGGATTGATGTGTTCTCACGCGTATGATTACTATGTTGGAAGCAAAGATGGTTGGGTATTGAACCCATCTGAGAATTTCAATCACTGGGCTGAAAGAAACAGGTTTCAAGTCAATGATACTTTAGGTAATACAATCTCTATTTTTTCAATTTCATAATCTCTGTTCTGAGAAGTACATATGATGGTAGATTGATTTTTACATATGGATCCTTTTTCTTTTTTTCTTTTTTTTTTTTGGAATGTTTTCGTACATGTTTGATCTTTTACATATGATGCAAGATGATATTAGATGTTTTCCCTTTTTTAAATGGGTTTTTGTTTTTGGATATATTATTGAAATTTGAAAATTAGTTTTAAATTGATTTTCGCGAGAGGGGTGTTTTTTTTAAAATAAAAAATAAAAAATTAGATGATTTTGGATTTATGATAGTGTTGGATGATTTTGTTATGTATTTTATTTTTATTTTATTTTTGTTGGGATGCAGTATTCAAGTACAAGAAAGGAGGAGATTCTGTGTTGATGGTAAATAGAGAGGACTATGACAAATGCAATACAAAAAATCCAATAAAGAGCTACAACGACGGCTACTCGACGTTCAGCTTTGATCGATCTGGTCCGTTCTTCTTCATCAGCGGGGCTCCTGGCAATTGCGACAAGGGTCAGAAACTGATAGTTGTGGTCTTGGCAGTGAGACAGAAATCCCCTCCTATCTCTCCTCTGCCATCTTCACCTCCTCCAACGTCATCTCCATCTCTTCCTCCATCACCATCTCCAAAATCATCTCCATCTCTTCCTCCATCTCCATCTCCAAAATCATCTCCTTCTCCAACTTCATCATCTCCATCTCCTTCTCCAACTTCATCATCTCCTTCTCCTTCATCCACATCCCCATCTTTATCTCCTTCTCCAACTTCATCATCTCCATCTCCTTCTCCTTCATCTGAATCCCCATCTTTATCTCCTTCTCCGACTTCATCATCTCCATCTCCTTCTCCTTCATCTGAATCCCCATCTTTATCTCCTTCTCCAGCTTCATCATCTCCATCTCCATCTCCATCTCCTTCATCTACATCCCCATCTCCATCTCCTTCATCTATATCCCCATCTTTATCTCCTTCTCCATCTCTTTCTCCAACTCCTCCTCTTACCTCTCCTTCTCCATCTACCTCGAACGAAGCGCCACAAGCTTCTACACCAGGCAATGAAGGCCCATCACCTCCACCTGGTTCGTCTGGATCTTCATCTTCGCCAACAACCCCTCCACCTCCATCTTCTTCTCCTCGCACATCCTTGATTTCAGGCGTTTCTACTGTAGTAATGGCTGTGGTGGTGTTGGCATCTTTTGCCGGCCCTTTTTAGTTGTGACTTTTAATGACATGGGCTTGAATTGGTAAAGATTAAAGAGAAACGGTCGTCCATGCATTCTTTTCAATTTTCATTTTCATTTTTTTAATAAACGGATTTTCAGAGATTGTGGTTAGTGTTTGGATTCCCGTCTTTGTAATAAGTTGTAATGTTTTGGGATTCTAATATTCAAGTAACTTCTCGTGTAATTTCATTTCTCCGTATAGCATGAAGTCATCTATGGTAAGTTACGATATAATTGACCTCCATGGGCCTCGCTATGTTATTTTTGAGAGATCCAAACCGTCCATCTGGTGAATCACAACACGTTAGGCCCTGGCTCCAAAAAGGAAACGGATTGGCTACTTCCCCTGCTGGTGGTCGGTGCTTCATGGCCCCACCATGATGTATGTATTTCATCCATTTTTACAGATGATTTTAGGACTTAATCCCAATAATGAGAGGGAGATAAATCTCAGGTAGACCACGCCACAGGAAAACAATAGTGATTGGATATCCACCATTAAAATCCTCCTACGGCCCACTGTATCGTTTATTTGTCATCAAATCTGTTTATTAGGTCTGCAGCCTAGATGAAGGGGAAAAACAAATATCAGTTAGTTTGATCCAATCCAAAACTTTTATGGCCCTCAGAAAGTTTCAATAGTCGAGTCTCATTCGACACTGTTTCCTGTAACGTGGTCCACTTGATATTGGTATATACCTCAAATTTTAGTCCGATACTATAAAATAATCTGGAAAAATAGATAGACGGCATGGATGAAAAACACATACATCATTGTGGGGCCCACAGAGTACCGATCCGTTTCCGCTCCAAAAACAGCCCAATCGATAAATTGAGTGGGTCCCGCTCACTGTCATTTTACCTTTGCTGGTGCATTGTGTGCGTCCCACCTGGACGTGGAGGAGGCTGGGTGTCGGTAGCTTATCTTGCGGGAGTACGAATTCAATTTGTGTTAGCCGTCGTATGACTGAGGCCTACACCATCGATAGGGATGTGGATTCCCGGTGATCTGGTCACATACGTGGTATGATTTGGTTGGGCCGCGTGCTATGAGAGATGGTACTGGTCAAGTACGTACTGGACCATCGATGCTTTGTGTGGGGCCCGTCCGTCATTCCTCTTACAGCGCCTACCATATACCTTCACGTGGTGTCACGTCACCGGGCAATTCGCATACCAGCGATAGGATAGGTCATAGGTTATGTACGCGTTAGGAGTTACCTCAGCCATTTGCTAGCTACATTGCTAGAGCGCCAAGTCAAATTGTGCTCACAGCTTCAATGACTGCAGTACGATTTACCTAACCCAACTCCACCACCCTGCCCTGTGAGACTGGTAGCAGATTAAGTGAGAACCCGGATCCACCAGGGTAGGTGGAGCCCACATTGATGTATGTGACTACATCCACGCCGTCCATTCATGTTGAAAAGCTCATTTTAGGGCATGATCAAAAAAAATGAAGCAGATCCAAATCTTGGGTGGACCATAATTCAGGAAACAGTGGTAATTGTCTCTTAAAAACTTCTCAAGGGCTACATAAGTTTTGGATCAAGCTGATATTTGCGTGGTCTATTCATCCAGATCTTTGTGACCTTTATCATCGGGTTGGATGGAAAATAAACATTCCGGTGCCCCTATATGAAGTTTATAATGGTGTTGATTCAATCACTACTGTTTTCTGTGGCATGGTCCATGTAAGATTTGGATCTACTTCATGCTTGAGATCATACCATAAAATGAGCTTTCAAAACGGTTGGACGGTGTGGATTTAGGGCATATACATCACTGTTATCCCAACTGTCAAGGGTCCCACCCACCTTAGTGGATCCGGGTGGGACATCTCAAGTGGGAATTATAATTTGGACAGTTTAATTCGACTGCGTGCCACTCATGCGATTTTCAGAATGCCTGCGCATCATTCATCGCCCTCCTCCAGAGTATCAAAGTTTTTCTCTTTGGGAAATGATACGGCGGAGCTGAACCGGGAATCTGGAAGGCCATCTCTCCAATGTCTAGTGCAAGTGTGATCTATTGAATCAAGCAGGCCTGCTTGAGGGATGGCTGGCTTTTTCTTGCAATTTTTAGACCATCCAAAAAATATATCATGATGATCGGCTGAGATCACTCATACATCTATTGTGTGTACGGAAGGGTAAAGAGAGTGACATGCACTTCACTCACGGAGTCTTCCTCAGGTCTTTCTTTTTGTAAAGTGGGCAAATTATTGGAAACGAGTGTAGTATAAAACTGGAAATGGCACTAGCTTTTTTTCCTTTTTCCTTTTCTTTATCTTTTTAACTTTTTTGTGTCTGTTTCTCAAAAGTGATCAATTACACGCCCTCATCTAGACTTCGGCTACGTGGTACATATGTTGGATTTTTGTACATGTTAGAGTTAATTTGCAATATGATTTAAACTGAATGTCTGGGACCTCTGATGTAGAGATAGAGTGGTCAGGAGATCAATTGTCTATTTAACTAATTGTCAAATGCACTAATCAGACAATTTACGTAGGTTGGGGTGGTGCTTATAATAATAATAATAATAATAAATCATGAAAAACTAAGTCTCTCGAATGTGCAGTAAATATATAATTAAATGAAAATAAATGGAAAATGAATATGGAAAAGTGAGACTTGTAAGCTATTGTCAACCTAGCATACGAGCATGTGTGAATGATTCATAAAACTAGTCTTCTTTTAGATCCACCACAAAGGCGCTGATGGAAGGAAATTACAACTACTAAATAATTACGGTTACTAGCCATTACTAAGTTGGTCTGGCTTAAGGCAGATACAAATTGATGTAATCCTAGAACACAATTGATGAGGGTGGAGAAACCAAAGGGCGTGTTTCGCCGGTTGCATTAGGTGGGATTAGAATGGATGAAACTAGTTTTAAGGTAATGATGATGTTGTCAATGGATGGATTGGAGTTCCACTGTATTGCAATATCTTGGGACACTTTTGACAGTCTATTTGGATAAGTTAGAATATCCCGGGACGACGATGGTTATCGTGTTTGGCAAATAATGGTGAAAACCCACCAAATGTGGTGGATGAGATGCCGTGGATTATGACGAAGACGCACCGCATTTATGTTTATGTCACCACATTCTATGGAGCCCACAGTGATGTATGTATTACATCCACACCGTCTATTCATTTTACGAGATCATTTTAAGGAACGGGCCCAAAAATGAAGCATATCAGAATCTTAAGTGGACCACACCACCTAAACTAGTAAGATTTAACATCTACCATTGAAAACTTCTAGCAGGCCACAAAAGTTTAGAATTAGTCTGACATTTATTTTTTTTCCATGATCACCCAAGTCTGTGTGACCTTATGAGCATCTTAAATGACAAATAAACATCATGATGGGCCTTAGGAAGGTTTCAACGATGGGAATCATTATCCTTGCTACTTTATGTGGTGTGGTCCACTTGATCTTTGTATCTATCTCATTTTTGGGCTTATGGCTTAATATGATCTCTCAGAATGAATAGACGGTATGGATATAATACATATATCATAGTGGGCCCCATGAAACTTGGTGACGCCCATACACCACTGTGCAACGTACCAATTTTTTCTTCTTCTTGAATGCATGCGGGATTCATTCCGGTAGTTGTAAATCTAGCGGAATTAGGAGAATTCAAATTTCTATCCATTTCAGTTTCCAAAGTCCTGAAGCAATACCACTAAAGCTAATAACCAAACATGCATGGAGTTTGAACTAGGGGTGCACATCGAACCTGTAGAACTGTGGAACCGGACCGAAATCGTTGGATCGATCCAGTTTGGTCCGGTTCTAGACAACATTGGCTCCGGTTTCGGTTCCAAAATTTCAAAAACCATTGGATACGGATCGATTCCGGTTTAGGGCCCTGTAGAACCGAATTGTTGATCCGAACCGTGGATCCGAACCATGGATCCAAACCTTTGATCCAAATATAACTTTAAAAAAAAAAAAAAAAACTAATGTAATCTCTCTCACCCAACTGCTGCCATCCCTGCCTTGCTCATGCCCTCTCTCTCGGCCGATTGCCCCTTTGCCCCGCCTCGCCCTCTCTCTCTCTCTCTCTCTCTCTCTCTCTCTCTCTCTCTCTCTCTCTCTCTCTCTCTCTCTCTCTCTCTCTATTCTTCTTTGCCGTGCAGCCAGGCCCCTCCCCAAGCTCCTGCGCAAGCTCTGGAAGCAGCAACATCCTCTTGGAGATTCCATGATTTGAGTGTGCTTGTAACGTCCCGTCCAACCAGCACAGTATCCTGGGGCATCCACGTCGGATTTGCCGCAGGACCATCTGTTTAAACTGCTCAGGGTGAGGTACCACCAGTAATAAAAGGATTAAACTAGGATCAGCCCATTAGAACAGACTAGGCTGGCCATGATGGAACCTGGCGTGGCCCGCCAAGTCTGATGGCCGTGTGTACTTGTCAACAGCCCGTGTGAGCCACCCAGTGATCAAGGATGGTCAGAAAAATCTAAAATTTTCGAAAATCATATATCTCACTGGGCTTGTGGTCCATCGCGGACAGCGGACCCAGTGGACACCCCGAACTGGGATCTGGCACTAGCCGAATGCATCCCACCAATGCCAAAAAAAATTGGAACCTGACACTTACAAATGAAATCGGGATTTTGGACGATCCAGCCGTCGGATTTCCTCCAAATTTGTGGTGGTGGTTTAAAATATTTTTCTACGCCCGTCCACCAAATCTGGGACCTGATCGTGGAACGGTGACCGTTGATCGCAAATCGGACCCGTACGACCAAACCGCGCATCCGTTTGTCTCCAAATTTTGCAGGGTCCTTCATCGGGCCATGGAGCACCTACCCTACAAGTTTCATAGCCAGAGGGCCGCTAGAACTGGCCCAATCACCAGATCAGCCCCCATGGGGCCATTTTTGGGACGAAAGTGCCTGCTCAGATCATATATCCATTCATCCGTTCGCCCTCAATTTTTGCATGGACCCTAGTTGGGTCATAAGACACCTCCATGCCGAATTTGGTGGCCTGTGGAGTGTTAGGGCCACCTCAACACCAATAGGTGTCCCATAAGTCTATTTTGGGAAGACTTGGGAACATGGGGCCAAAGGACCCAACCCTAGGGAAATAAGCCCTAACCCTTTTCTCATAAACCCCTCACTCTCTCAACAACAACCCTCTCTCCCTCCTATCTCTCCCTTCAACTCTCAACAACCCATCCCTTTTCCTTCTTGATTTCCCCCAATCTCCAACAATCAATCTCTCCCTCAATATCCTCACCACCTTACAACAACAAGGCCCTCCCTTTTAGCTTCCACCTTTCTCCAACGACCAAGGAAAGTGTAGAAGGAAGGAAGAGAAGGCAAAGAGGTTGTGGTGGACCCTAAACCGAGTTGGGGCCCAAGAGAATCGACCCTTCAACACCCTATCCCTTCCGAAAAGGGAAAACTCTCCACCGCCACTCCGAAATTCGTTTGTGGGCCATCTTGGTAAGATCCCTCACTATTTTCCTTGAAATCCTTGTATTAGAGGATAAATGGGGTAGATTTCTCTCATGCTTGAATCGTTTTAGGGATTCCGGCCGGCCAACCTTCGAAACCCTCGCCTCTAGGTCGTTTCCGAGCCTCCGCCGAATTTAAGGTGCGGACTATTGCTCTTAGGTGGCCTAGCACCAATTTTAGCATGGATGTAATGATTTTGAGTGCTTGGATGTCATGTTTGGAATTCTAGAGAGAACCCTAGGGATTTTCATGATTGGTTGGATTTGTTAGAATATGCATGCTTAATTTCCAAATGTGATATACATAGTGCCTTCTCATAATATGATGTTGGATGATAACATGCTTGTGGTTGTGATTCATTTCCCTCATGTGTGATGCTTCATTGTATGTGTGATTATTTCTTTGGGATGCTCATGATTTTCAAGATGGAGAAAGTGAAAACTTTCTCACTCAACTCACACACTCACATGCACTTTAATTCTACGATGATACTTGCTAGCTTGTTAAAGGTATTTGATTTGTATGATTGAATGCATGAGAATGTGATATGGATGTGATGAATGATAACATGAGTCGTGGCATGCGATAGTTCTCCTTTTTTCTCTCTCTGGGATGGTTAGGAACCGACGAGAGAGGTAGCCCCATTGGTAGGGCTACGCTAAGGCTAGTCTGGCGGATTGGGCGGAAGTGTTCGGGTGGCTGTAGTTCGACTACATGGGGCCCTTGTTCCCGAGGCCATTCGTCTCATGCCCGCCTGGTCGTGCAGACTAGCCTACTACCTGATCATCCCCGTTTGTTAACCATGTTTGCCCACATATGCATGGAACCTGATGCACCCTACGACCCTTGGTGGCCCATTGATAACAAGACTAAAATTGGTCCACAGTCTCGTGAGCCAGGCATGGTGGAATGGGACACTGTGTCCGAGCTGTCGGCCTACGCTGGGGTACCGCGCCTCCCCGAAGTAACCGCGAGCGATCCTTTCCCTATCGGCACGCCTCATGTGCTTGGAGTCGGGAATGAGGACCCCAACAGGATCATGGACCGTGGGGACTCGGCCTCACGCATTGATGGGGCCTTGGCCTCACAACCTGATTAGGGCAGTGACATGTAGGGTGAATCAGAATCTCCAACCTGATGGATGAATGGACTTAACTAAAAACTTGGCTAACACGATCGCATTGCATCGCATTAGTTAGGGTGGCGACTCGGCAGTCGAGGTCGCTCTGAGGGAGTGTTGCCATATGCGATCGTTAGATGGAGTCGCTCGAGGGAGCGTTGCGGCGAGGGCATGCATCATATCATTGCATTGCATACGCATTTAATAAGAGTTGTAGGTGTTGCTGATTGACTGCTTTTCATTAAATTCATATTATAATTGATGCCTGTTATAACTTAAGATTAATAGTTTACACTGAGTTGATCACTCACTCCCACTCTGGGACGGTGTTTTAAAACACCAACCAGACGCTTCCATAGATGCAGGTGGCGATGATCAGGAGGAGCCTGGCTGCGGGAGTCTGGAGGAGGAGGAGGAGTACTCCTACTTTCAGTTGATGGGCGGAGCCGCATCGGACCTGTAGATGTGTCAAGGGGTCGCTAGGCTGGGAGCTCAGCCCTATTCTTTTGGACTTGTTATATTTTTATGATTTTAGTTGTATGGCGCCATGGGCGCCCCTTCATTCTTTTGGACATGTATATAGCTATTTATGTTGTTTCCTTCCATTCAGTGGACGTGTGGTTGTGCTTCATGTTCAAGGTTGTTCCAACTTGCGCAAATGTTAAGTTTGATCAATTATAAACCATAAAATGTGTGATATGTGACACCGGGAACTCGGGTGTTGAGTAATTACTCGGCCCCCGATTTTCAGGGCGTTACAAGTTGGTATCAGAGCGTAGTTTGGAAGTAACTGGGCCATGGGTCATGAACCAGCTCCGCATCCGCTGGCGCGCGTAGGTGCACATTAGGAGCCGTAACTGGACTTAGGACACAAGGAACTATCCCAGGATTAGAGTGTATCGGTCTAGGATCGCGCCGAGGATCAAGGGAATTGAAGGCTGGAGCCAACGCCAAGTGTGGATGAGCTGGTTTCGGACAAATCTCGACTGTTTCGGCCCAATCAGGGATAGAGTAGTGGCGGTGAACGAATTTTCATCAGAATTAGGGGAAACATAGAAAATCGGACTTTTTACCCCTAAGAAGGAAAAATCTCCTGAAACGAATAGGCCCATTGCGTAGATCGGCTTCTCCTACCCCAAATTCATATATGGTACTTCCCGTGGAGCGTTCCCGACGCCCGGGAATACCCGATCCAAACCGAGACCAGTAGACCGGCGTGCCCACCCCGCCGATCGGCGTTGTCGCCCCGCCGGACGTCCAGCGGGCGGCGTGGCCCCCGCCGAGTCAGCGTTTTCGCCCCGCCGAGCCGCGGGCTCGCCCCGCCGAACCGGCGTTGTCGCCCCGCCGAGTCTCCAGCGATCCGCGTCGGCCCCGCCCAGCGGCGTTTTCACCCCGCTGACCCGCGTTCCGGCCCCGCCGAGCGACGTGCTCGCCCCGCCGGACCACCCTCATTACCGCACACCCAAAAATCCGAATTTTGGGTGGGCCCCACTGCTTTGTCCCCTTTTAGCAACCCTCTCCCTCTCCCATTTCACTCATTCCTCTCCATCTCTCTTTCCCATTTCCCTCATTTCTCTCCACCTCCCTCTCTCTCATTTCTCTCAACACTCATTCCTCTCCATCTCTCTTTCCCATTTCCCTCATTTCTCTCCACCTCCTCTCTCTCATTTCTCTCAACACCCATTCCTCTCCATCTCTCTTTCTCATCTCCCTCATTTCTCTCCACCTCTCTCTCTCTCATTTCTTTCAACACCCATTCCTCTCCATCTCTCTTTCCCATTTCCCTCATTTCTCTCCATCTTCCTCTCTCTCATTTCTCTCCATCTCTCTCCCATTTTCCCTCAACACACTCTCTCTCATTCCCTCATTTCTCTCCATCTTCCTCTCTCATTTCTCTCCATCTCTCTCCCATTTTCCCTCAACACACTCTCTCTCATTCCCTCATTCTCCCCATCCCTCTCTTTCTCATTTTCCTCATTCCTCCACCCTACCCATCCTTCCTCCTCACCCCCAGAACAAAACCTCCACCTTCCTTGTCTTCCTCAAACCCAACACAAATCCTCATCCCCTCACTCCCATTCCCCAACACCACCTCCCATCTTCCACATTTCCCCATCCCATTCTTTCTCCCATTTCCAAAACCCACATTTTCCCAAGGTATTCACCCCAAAACCCACATTTCATCATAGCCAAGGGAGATGGCCTTCCTTGCCACCGTTGTGTCATTTTTCACCATTCCGGTGATCCTTTCCCTTATGGGGAAGAAAAGACCGGCTTCCGGGGAAGCGGGACCGAGCCAAGGGCGACGCGGTAAGAAAAAGGGCGATCCGACTGGAAAGGCAAGTGCGAGGTTCGATCGAAGAGGCGGAGTGATTCTAGAAGAGATGAAGCGCTCGCCAATGATTTGGGAAATTTTTGAGTGCGCCAAGTCGCCTTCGAGGCCTTCGTGGAGGAACCCCTCCTAGGTAACAACTCCCTACTCAACCGACTGATTAAGAATGAATGAGGTCCCATATTTTATGTAAACACGCAGGCCGATG
This sequence comes from Magnolia changhungtana, assembly GCA_030180095.1. NCBI lineage: Eukaryota > Viridiplantae > Streptophyta > Magnoliopsida > Magnoliales > Magnoliaceae > Magnolia > Magnolia changhungtana. Next base: position 6,335,273 of record JASAUF010000620.1, on the reverse strand, counting down.
TGGGGCAGGCTAGGATGTTCTACACTCGGATTAGAAATCCTATATTCGAGCCCCTTGGTTTTGATCTTATCGTGCGTGGGGAGGAAATCCACTTGGGAGTCGAGGAGTTCGCCGAGTTGTTGGGAGTGCCGCTAGGGGAGGTGCAGATTGATGAAGCGAATCTCGAATCGGGAGCGGCTCGCGATGAACGTTCCCGTTTCCTTTGTGGCCAAGTTGTCCCTTGGATTCGGGATGTCGGTCTGTACGCAACCCACATGATCCCCAAGTATCGGGTGCTTCACCGCATTGCCACCCATAATGTATACCCGAGGTTGAAGAACCGTACTGAATGCTCTCGCTACATGGTGGAGTTCTTGTATCAGGTGGGCAAGGGAGCAAATGTGTGCGCCCCTAGCACAGTGCTCTATCAGATCGTGAAGGCCGCGAGATCGACTCGGAAGGACATAGCTCTCTCATTTGGCCGCCTAGCCTGCTATATAGCCGACCAGTATGGGATTGGTGGATCAGACGGAAATCACATATCGGTTGAAATCCTGGGAAACAAAGTGCTAAACTCTATGGGTGTGGGACCCAGGCAAAGGCAGGCCCACATTGATCAGTATGGGGATGAGGATGAAGAGGAAGAGGAAGATGAGGAAGGTGGCGAGAGCGAGCATGATGATGAGGATGAAGCCGAAGAGGCAACTAAGGCTGAGGAGATCAGGGTTGTTAGTCAGGAGCCTCTTACCGTCCCAGGTATACACGAGCGCTTGGACGCGCTCCAGGCAGAGGTAGCTGGGATCAAGGAGAGTCAAGCAAGGATTGAGGTGAACCAAGCCAAGCAGGAGAAGTGGAACAAGAAGATATATCGGGCCATAAAGGCCCTGATCTGCTGCAGCAAGGGGGAAGAGGCGCCTCCCCTTTCGCCTGACTCAGACGAGTAACAATACCACCTGACTGATAATTAGTAGTTTGCTTTAAGTTGTTTAGATCTAACTCCATGTATGGGTGGATGATTAGGACCTTGCTTCAGTAACTTGTATTTCCTTTCTGTTTAGTATGTTTATTAGTGTTTGTAAGCCACGCTGTAACATGTAACTGGCCATGTCAATGGCATTTTGAAATCAATGTGAATGTGTGGATTGCCTCGGCAGATCTTTTGTCATCTTAATGTGCTTGTATGTGCATTGCCTGTGTTCACGAATGAATTGTATAAAATCTCGCATATGTACGCATAACCTGGGCATGAGAAATGTTCTAACCTATTTTGGGACATTCTTCCAGGAAATGTCTCCACGACAAGAGGGTCGATTTGTCCGCCTCCCCCACGGTGGCTTAGTCGATCGGGACCAGGTCCCTGTTGAGCAACAAGGCCCACAAGGTGCGGATGGTTCCCAAAATACGAGTAGTACCACACAGGAGGCGGCCCCAAATGCTCCGCCGCCACAAGCCGCGGCGCCTGTACCCCCTCCGCCACCGTCCATGGACCAGATGGGCCAAATGCTGCTTCTCATGCAGCAACAACAACAAATGATGGCCGCGAGTATGCAACAGCAACGGCAGATGATGGCCACAAATATGCAACAACAACAACACATGTTGGCCACTGTGATGGGGGCCTTGGCCCAGAATTTGGGCACGCCGCAACCTGAGCCACCCGCCATGGCTGCTCCCGCGACCAGCACGAGCAATCTATTTCAGCAATTCCAACGGCATAGGCCGCCTACGTTTGCCGGCACCCACCGCCCAGAGGAAGCGGAGTATTGGCTCAATCGAGTCACCAAGCTGCTACGGCCTCTCCACTGTTCTGAAGTGGAAAATGTGGAGCTCGCCTCTTACCTCTTTGAGAAAGAGGCGGATTTATGGTGGGAGAGTGTCCTCAGGTCTCTTCCTGAGGGCCATGTATGGACGTGGGAAGCATTTGAAACCCGTTTCAACGGGAAATATATTCCCCAATCCTACCAGCATGAGTGGGAGAATGAATTCCTCCGCCTCCAACAGAGGGGAATGAGCGTGGCGCAGTATGAGAACCGGTTCACCGAACTGTCTCGCTACGCTTCTGAAATGATCGCCAACAAGGCGATCAAAATGAGGCGATATACGGCAGGGCTGAGGAGTGGCATTCGCTCCAAACTGTGTTGCATGAACATCGGGACATATGCGGAGCTCGTTGAGATGTCTACTCGGGCTGAACAGGATGAGGAGTGTGTCTCACGGGCCCGTACACAGCTGGGGCCACGAAACCGGACCGAAGGGCCGTTCTCTTCATTCACGGGAAAGAGGCCGCGCCCAAATTCTCCGCCACGATTAGCCTCTGCACCGGCACCTCCTACGCGACCTACTCAGACGTGCAGCTATTGTCGGAGGCCGGGCCATTCCGAGCCATACTGCTTTACCGGGATGAGGGATCTCGGCTTCACGCCACCTCAGCGCAACAACAGGCCTCCACAACAGGCATTACAGATTCCGCCCCTGCGGACAATGGGGCCTAGCCCACAGTTTCGTCGCCCCCTGCACCTCAAGTTAGGCCGCCACAACGGCCTATGCAACGACCGAACTTTCCACAGCAGGTGCGAGTCCACGCACTGGCGGCAGAAGGCCAAGATGCTGTCATCCCCACTCCCACGGCCTTCGAGGTGACGGCACACATTGAAGGTACCCCCATCTTTTTATTGGTGGACACGGGATCCACTACTTCTCTCATAACACATGCTACTGTCAAGCGTCTAGGATTGCGCGCTACCCCCTTTACTGGGGTGAGGATCATTGCCGCCGCCGGTACTGTCTCAGAAGCGACGAAAATATGCCGTGATTGCCCCATCGATTTAGGGTGCAAGGTGGCATTTGTGGACTTGATAGTGACTAAGATCTTCCACTATGATGTTATCCTGGGCATGGATTGGTTGACCGCGATGAAGGCCGAGATTGACTGTGAGACCCTGACAGTGAAAATATTCGAAGACGAAGGTACTTCTCTCATGTTTCCAGTCCAGGTTAGCCACGATCGCAGGATTTTATGTTATACTTCTTTGGAAGACGGGTATGATGGGCCCTCACACTCATGCACTCCCGTAGTCCGAGACTTCGATGATGTATTCAAAGCCATACCTGGACTTCCTCCTCGACGGAAAATAGACTTCACTATCGATTTGACTCCGGGTGCTAAGCCCATCTCCTTGCTTACTTACCGCATGCCCCCATGTGAGATGGAAGAGCTACAGTCTCAGATTGACAGCTTGCTAGAAAAAGGCTTCATCTGGCCCAGTCTCGCCGTGGGGAGCCCCAGTCCTATTTGTGAAGAAGAAGGACGGCTCATTGCGGTTGTGGGTGGATTACAGGAGATTGAACCAAGTGACGGTTCGGAACAAGTACCCATTGCCCAGAATTGATGACTTGTTTGACCAGCTGAGGGGTGCCAAATACTTCTCCAAGATCGATCTACAATCAGGGTACCATCAGCTGCGAGTCCGGGACGAGGATATACAGAAAACGGCCTTCAGAACCTGCTTTGGCCATTATGAGTTCCTAGTTATGTCATTCGGGCTCACCAATGCCCCAGCGGTATTCATGGATCTCATGAACAGGATCTTCAGGCCGTTCATATACAGATTCGTTGTGGTATTCATAGATGACATATTGATTTACTCAAAGAGCCGCGAGGAGCATGAAGAGCATCTCAGGGCGGTCCTTGGAACTCTTGAGAAAAATTGATTATTTGCGCAGTTTAGGAAGTGCGACTTCTGGAAGAATGAGGTCAAATTTCTGGGTCATGTAGTGTCCGAGGAGGGCATATCGGTAGATCTCGCCAAGGTTGCGGCTGTGCAAGATTGGAAGCAACCGAAGTCAGTCACGGAAGTGAGGAGTTTTCTCGGTCTTGCCGGCTATTATCAAAGGTTCATTAAGGACTTTTCAAGGATAGCTCGGCCACTATCCCAGCTGACGCGGAAGGACCTCAAGTTTGCCTGGAATGAGAAGGCGGAGGCGGCCTTCCTAGAGCTGAAAGATAAACTGACTTCAGCACCTGTGCTTGTGCTCCCTGAGCAAGGGATCAAGTACACTGTCTACACAGACGCTTCCCATGTGGGCTTGGGTTGTGTGCTTATGCAAAGAGACAGGGCAATTGCTTATGCGTCTCGGCAATTAAGGAAACATGAGAAAAATTATCCTACCCATGACCTCGAGCTTGCGGCGGTAGTTTTCGCATTGAAGATATGGCGACACTATCTTTATGGCGAAGAGTTTGAGCTCTTTTCTGATCATAAGAGCCTCAAATACATCTTCACCCAGAAGGACCTGAACATGAGGCAACGTCGCTGGATGGAGACGTTGAAGGATTTTAAGTTCGAGGTCTCGTACCACCCTGGTAAGGCCAATCTGGTGGCGGACGCATTGAGTCGCAAAAAAACTATTGAATTTGCGGCCCCGCTGATGGTGAGAGAGTGGGACATGGTAGAATTCATACGGGACTTCGACATGAAGCTAACCGTGGAGGAGCCGTATGCGGTAGTAGCCCACCTTCAGGCTCAGCCAATGATTGATAGCAAAATCATTGAAGCCCAAGAGGGCGATGAGCTATTGCAGAAGATGATGGAAAGAGCGAGGAATGATATGAAGTCCGAATGAAGAGTTGGAAAGGATAGGGGATTGCGCTACCGAGGCCGCCTTTGTGTTCCTAACCTTCTGGGACTACGAGAAGAAGTCCTAAATGCTGCTCACAACTCTAAGTTGGCGATGCACCCTGGTAGTACGAAGATGTACCGGGATTTGAAGCGGAACTATTGGTGGGACAACATGAAGAAAGAAATAGCGGAGTATGTGTCCCGATGCCTCACATGTCAACAAGTCAAGGCTGAACACCGCCGACCACCGGGCCTTTTGCAACCCATGCCCATAGCGGAATGGAAATGGGACTTCATATCAATGGATTTTATTTCCGGTTTGCCCAAGACTAGGAAGGGGCATGACTCGATATGGGTGATTGTGGACAGGCTAACCAAATCAACCCATTTTCTGCCAATCAAGACTTCAAGCTCCGCCGATGATTTGGCTAAGTTGTATATCAAGGAAATAGTGCGGCTCCATGGCGTCCCATTGGAGATTGTGTCGGATCGGGATACTCGCTTCACGTCAATTTTCTGGACCCACATTCAAGAAGCTATGGGAGTAAAACTGAAGTTTAGCACCGCCTTCCACCCGCAGACAGATGGGCAGACCGAACGGGTGAACCAGATTTTGGAAGACATGTTACGGGCTTGTGTTCTAGACTTTCAGGAGAGCTGGGACGATTGTCTCCCATATGCCGAGTTCGCCTACAACAATAGCTTCCAGGCTAGCATCGGCATGACGCCTTATGAGGCTTTGTATGGGCGTCCATGCCGAGCCCCGCATTGTTGGGAAGAAATTAGCGAGAAGAGCTTGCTAGGGCCGGATTTGGTGCGGGTCACGACTGAGAAGATTGAAATTATCCGGCGTCGCCTCTTAACGGCTCAAAGCAGGCAGAAAAGCTATGCCGACACAAGGCGAAGAGACTTGGAGTTTGAAGCTGGGGACCATGTATTCCTCAAAATTTCCCCAATGAAGGGTGTCCTGCGCTTCGGCAAGAAAAGGGAAAATCACGCCCCGATTCATCGGGCCTTTCCAAATTTTGGACCGGGTAGGTGCAGTTGCCTATCGCCTGGCCTTACCTACGCCACTTGCTGGAGTGCATAACGTCTTCCATGTATCCATGTTGAAGAAGTACGTCCCCGATCCTTCACATATCATCAGGTGGGAACATGTGGAACTCAAGGATGATGCCACATACATTCTTCGGCCCACTAGAATATTGGATAGGAAGGAACAGGTTCTACGCAAAAAGTCATCCCATTGGTCAAAGTCCTATGGACCCATCACGATAAAGAAGAGGCCACTTGGGAGACAGAAGCAGAAGTCCGCAAGCATTACCCGAGCCTGCTTCAGCAATACGAACAGGTACAAATTTTGAGGACGAAATTTATTTATAAGGGAGGTAGATTGTAACGTCCCCGTCCAACCCGGCTCACAAGATATCTGGGCGTCCACGTCGGATTTGCCGCGGGGACCATCCGTTTAAATGCTCGGGGTGAGGTACCACCGATAATAAAAGGATTAAACTAGGATCACCCATTAGAACGACTAGGCTGGCCATGATGGAACTGGCGTGGCCCGCCAAGTCGATGGCCGTGTGCACTTGTCAACGGCCGTGTGGGCCACCCGATGATCGAGGATGGTCGAAAAAATCTAAAATTTTCGAAAATCATATATCTCACTTGGGCTTGTGGTCCATCGCGGACAGCGGACCCAGTGGACACCCCGAAGGGATCGGCACTAGCCGAATGCATCCCACCAATGCCAAAAAAAATTGGAACCTGACACTTACAAATGAAATCGGGATTCCGGACGATCCAGCCATCGGATTTCCTCCAAATTTATGGTGGTGGTTTAAAATATTTTTCTACGCCCGTCCACCAAATCTGGGACCTGATCGTGGAACGGTGACCGTTGATCGCAAATCGGACCCGTACGACCAAACCGCGCATCCGTTTGTCTCTAAATTTTGCAGGGTCCTTCATTGGGCCATGGAGCACCTACCCTACAAGTTTCATGGCCAGAGGGCCACTAGAACTGGCCCAATCACCAGATCAGCCCCAATGGGGCCATTTTTGGGACGAAAGTGCCTGCTCAGATCATATATCCATTCATCCGTTCGCCCTCAATTTTTGCATGGACCCTAGTTGGGTCATAAGACACCTCCACGCCGAATTTGGTGGCCTGTGGAGTGTTAGGGCCACCTCAACACCAATAGGTGTCCCATAAGTCTATTTTGGGAAGACTTGGGAACATGGGGCCAAAGGACCCAACCCTAGGGAAATAAGCCCTAACCCTTTTCTCATAAACCCTCACTCTCTCAACAACAACCCTCTCTCCCTCCTATCTCTCCCTTCAACTCTCAACAACCCATCCCTTTTCCTTCTTGATTTCCCCCAATCTCCAACAATCAATCTCTCCCTCAACATCCTCACCACCTTACAACAACAAGGCCCTCCCTTGTAGCTTCTACCTTTCTCCAACGACCAAGGAAAGTGTAGAAGGAAGGAAGAGAAGGCAAAGAGGTTGTGGTGGACCCTAAACCGAGTTGGGGCCCAAGAGAATCGACCCTTCAACACCCTATCCCTTCCGAAAAGGGAAAACTCTCCACCGCCACTCCGAAATTCGTTTGTGGGCCATCTTGGTAAGATCCCTTACTATTTTCCTTGAAATCCTTGTATTGGAGGAGAAATGGGGTAGATTTCTCTCATGCTTGAATCGTTTTAGGGATTTCGGCCGGCCAACCTTCGAAACCCTCGCCTCTAGGTCGTTTCCGAGCCTCCGCCGAATTTAAGGTGCGGACTATTGCTCTTAGGTGGCCTAGCACCAATTTTAGCATGGATGTAATGATTTTGAGTGCTTGGATGTCATGTTTGGAATTCTAGAGAGAACCCTAGGGATTTTCATGATTGGTTGGATTTGTTAGAATATGCATGCTTAATTTCCAAATGTGATATACATAGTGCCTTCTCATAATATGATGTTGGATGATAACATGCTTGTGGTTGTGATTCATTTCCCTCATGTGTGATGCTTCATTGTATGTGTGATTATTTGCTGGGATGCTCATGATTTTCAAGATGGAGAAAGTGAAAACTTTCTCACCCAACTCACACACTCACATGCACTTTAATTCTACGATGATACTTGCTAGCTTGTTAAAGGTATTTGATTTGTATGATTGGAATGCATGAGAATGTGATATGGATGTGATGAATGATAACATGAGTCGTGGCATGCGGTAGTTCTCCTTTTTACTCTCTTGGGATGGTTAGGAACCTGACGAGAGAGGGTAGCCCCATTGGTAGGGCTACGCTAAGGCTAGTCTGGCGGATTGGGCGGAAGTGTTCGGGTGGCTGTAGTTCGACTACATGGGGCCCTTGTTCCCGAGGCCATTCGTCTCATGCCCGCCTGGTCGTGCAGACTAGCCTACTACCTGATCATCCCCGTTTGTTAACCATGTTTGCCCACATATGCATGGAACCTGATGCACCCTACGACCCTTGGTGGCCCATTGATAACAAGACTAAAATTGGTCCACAGTCTCGTGAGCCGGGCATGGTGGAATGGGACACTGTGTCCGAGCTGTCGGCCTACGCTGGGGTACCGCGCCTCCCCGAAGTGACCGCGAGCGATCCTTTCCTTATCGGCACGCCTCATGTGCTTGGAGTCGGGAATGAGGACCCCGACAGGATCACGGACCGCGGAGACTCGGCCTCACGCATTGATGGGGCCTTGGCCTCGCAACCTGATTAGGGCAGTGACATGTAGGGTGAATCAGAATCTCCAACCTGATGGATGAATGGACTTAACTAAAAACTTGGCTAACACGATCGCATTGCATCGCATTAGTTAGGGTGGCGACTCGGCAGTCGAGGTCGCTCTGAGGGAGTGTTGCCATATGCGATCGTTAGATGGAGTCGCTCGAGGGAGCGTTGCGGCGAGGGCATGCATCATATCATTGCATTGCATACGCATTTAATAAGAGTTGTAGGTGTTCTTTGATTGACTGCTTTTCATTAAATTCATGTTATAATTGATGCCTGTTATAACTTAAGATTAATAGTTTACACTGAGTTGATCACTCACTCCCACTCTGGGACGGTGTTTTAAAACACCAACCAGACGCTTCCATAGATGCAGGTGGCGATGATCAGGAGGAGCCTGGCTGCGGGAGTCTGGAGGAGGAGGAGGAGTACTCCTACTTTCAGTTGATGGGCGGAGCCGCATCAGACCCGTAGATGTGTCGAGGGGTCGCTGGGCTGGGAGCTCAGCCCTATTCTTTTGGACTTGTTATATTTTTGTGATTTTAGTTGTATGGTGCCATGGGCGCCCCTTCATTCTTTTGGACATGTATATAGCTATTTATGTTGTTTCCTTCCATTCAGTGGACGTGTGTTGTGCTTCATGTTCCAGGTTGTTCCAACTTGCGCAAATGTTAAGTTTGATCAATTATAAACCATAAAATGTGTGATGTGTGACACCGGGAACTCGGGTGTTGAGTAATTACTCGGCCCCCGATTTTCAGGGCGTTACAGTGCTACTCAAAGAATACCACTCTATTTACACAGGTAAATATCAACAAGATAAGGGCGTGGGATCAATGCCCACATGATATCCTACCTTGCTTGATTTTTTTATTTTTTATTTTTAAATCGGAGTGGAGCATATAAAGAGCGCCCTGAATCTTATACAATTTTCTACATTAATAGATGCTAATGGGCACAACACTATTGTAGAAAATTGTGTAAGATTGGGCACTTAGGAGGGAACTGCTTACATACACTGTTGTGTGGGAACTTTAACATGCAATATTTGTTATTTTCTACCAATGTATCACTTCAATGGAAGATTGGGCAATACCCCATTAGCATCACCCACTCATTAGTTGGGCCACATATACCTACTTTGAATCCGAATTTTCTATAGATTTCAATGGTGTTGCCTGACTGATGATTGATGAATGGACTATCTTGGTTTTAGATGCTACAATGATTTCAAGCTGCTAAGAATCTTAACTACAGAAACTGCAACTCCATTAACATACATTGAAATGGAAAGGGAGAGAGATTTCTCTTCAAAGAGGTATAGCTAATGCTTGCGCCCAAAGTTTGAATGGTGCATTAGGGTTTTCAGTTTCTATGGGTGGGGCCCATGAGCATTGCAAAGTTTTGTGTCGGAAAATTTTTCACAAAAACTAGCAATGATCCAAAACCTTTAAATGATGGGCTTCACAACTAATTGGATAACCCAAAAGGAGAAAAAAAAATCAGAACATTACTAACTGAGCTGGATTTTTAAAAGCTCGGAACTGTGGAACCGATTCGGAACCAAACCGTTTTTCACTGTCCGGTTCCGGTTCGGTTCTAGAGTGCTAACGGTCCAGTTCCGGTTCCAAAAATTGTAGAACCGTCAGGAACGGTTTGGTTCTGATTTCACCTCAGAATTGACCCTTGTGCACCCCTAGTTTGAACCATTGATTTTTCTTATTCAATCTCACATAATCCTAAGAGCTACTTGTCCTCATCTAAAAATGTTATGCAAACGCTACGGTTATTCTAAGATTTGTCTATCAATAAGTTATCCCCTATATATTTGATATATGTCATGAAGATATCATACTTACCGCATAACTAAATATACATTGTTAATTTTGTAATACTAATCTTATCCAAACACACTAACATCTAAACAATCCAAAACTCAAGTTGGCATCAATGCACTAAATTAAGTAAAATCATTTCTAAAACTTAGTGTGGCACACATGAGTCCCAGATAATTTTAATTTTTTGAATTTTCACAATTGCATCTAATAAACAAATTGAATGGAATGTATAAACAAATGGTGGACACCACACTCAACTAATGGCGCTGTCCCATTCCATGCCGTACACGGTTTGGCTAATCACCCTAACACTAGCCAGATAGCTAGTGTCAAAGTTTTGTGGGCCCCACCATGATGTATGTGTTTTATCCACTGTGTCTATCCATTTTTTCAGATCATTTTAAGACATTTAGCCAAATAATGAGGCAAATCAAGATCTCAAGTGGACCACACTATAGGAAACAATGAAGATTAGACACACTTGAAAACCTTTTTTTGGGTGGCAGAAGTTTTGGATCAAACTGATATTTGTGTTTTTCATTCGTCCATGTCTATGTGACCTTATCTACAGGTTAGATGGCAAATAAAATTACCATGGGCTCAAGAAAGTTTTTAATGATAGATGTTCAATTAATAATATTGTCTTGTGGTGTGGTTCACCTGATATTTGAATCTACCTCATTTATGTGCTCGCTACCTAAATTTATCTGATAAAATGAATGGATGGCATGGATCAAACACAAACACCATCGTCCTTCCATACCTGAGTTTCGCATCAGCCTGATTTCTGGGTTTGACAGATGGATCTCATGCACATTGTCCTTGCTCACCCATGCATACATGCTGCCTATGTGTAATCAGTCTACAAGGCTTATTTGAATATGGTTGGATTTATTTTAGTTGTTATGGTAACAAAATGAAATGGAAAATGATTAAAAATTACTCCTGTTCTAAAAACTACGTCTATTGTAATTTTATATTATTTGATTTATTTCCAATAAAATCATAATAATAATATTTTAAAATTATAATATTACTTTAATATTAAATTATCATTAAATTAAGTTGATATTATCGACCGAATGAAAACTCTCTCCTTAATTAATTGAAAAATTGCAATAATTACAAATTATTTTACCATGGTTATTTTACCTTAGGGAATGGGCAAAATAAGTAGGCACGTAGGGTACAAATGCATTCAAGTAAGTTGATCTAAACTGTCCAATTTGTTCAACTTCAAACCAATGGATCTCATCTGTCCATTTGGTCCACCGGAGACTTTTTAATGCGCCGTTATAAAATCAAATAGACCAGATGATTATTTCCGTCCAAAGTAGGCTGCCTTTTTATAACCATACGTTTCCCATGCCGTCGATCTTTGTTAAAATAATTCTTTAGAACAGCAACCAACCGCTGTAGATTTTTCCTCAATGGGCCATGAAAAGTGCAATGACCAAATGAACGGTCCAGATGAATTGATTGGACTCCTGACTTTCCCTGTAAGGCTTGGGAGAACTCTTGAGCACTTGATAATCTCTCTCAATGTACATGAGACGGGACAGTTCTGTTAGCAAGGTTCGCCCAACCTGCTAAAAAGATGATCCGGACCGTTCATATAGAAGCTCCCATAGTATATGGTGCATGCGTAGAGGATCTCGTTCATCAGTAATCATAACCGTTCATAGTAAGGTGAGATTGAAGTCGCTTTTCTGATTTCTAGTGAATGATTTTTCCTAACTTATAGAGGAACGGCATGGATCATCAGACGGTGGCCAGAAGAGGAGAGAAAATTGGTATAGCACCCGTGCCTTGATGGAAAGTGCTTCGTCCACAAGGCGTTAGACACGTGTAAACGCTTTTGTCCTGACAGACGTCACCCGTCCTTCTTACTTTACGAGACTTAATGAAAAGACACGAGGGGTTTTCCTGCTGACAATGTCAGGTGACGTATGTATTTTTTTCAAATATCAGGTGATGTATGTATTTTATGGAGACGGATTGGCTACTCCCCCTGACACCAGCCCCGTGGCTGGTGTTCGGTGCTCCGTGGGCCCCACCATGATGTTTGTGTTTCATCCATTCCTTTCATCCATTTTTTAAGATCATTTTAGTGCTTAATACCAAAAATTAGAGGGAATAAATCTTAGATGGACCACACCATAGGAAAACAATAATTACTGGATATCCACCATTAAAATTCTCCTAAGGCCTACTGTACTGTTTATTTGACATCCAATCTGTTGATTAGGTCATACATACCCAGATGAAGGGAAAAAACAAAGATCAGCTTGATCCAAAACTTTTATGGCCTCCAAAAAGTTTTTAATGGTCAACGTTCATTTGACACTGTTTCCTGTAACGTGGTCCACTTGAGATTGGAATATAACTCATTTTTGTTCTCATATCATAAAATGATATATAAAAATAGATGGACGGCTTGGATGAAACACATACATTATGGTGGGGCCCACAGAGCACCGAACACTAGCCAGTGGCTGGTGGCAGGGGGAGTAGCCAATCCGTTCCCGTATTTTATCAACCCTGTGACTCTGTCCATTTTTTAGAACTTTTTAAGCCGTCCATTTTTCAGAACATTTTATGGCATGCCCGCGTAGGACGGGGATTTCCTCCGAATGCCTTTTGCGGAAGTTCCTAAGCCGTAAGTAGATCAATTACGATGTGGTCGTTCGGCATAATGGAGACACTTGGGGCGGTGAGCCGGTTTGAAATCCTCGTTAAAACCTTGGATTAGAGAGCTGCATGTGTGATATCCACGTCACTAGACTATTAAATTATTGGGCGCATGACCCACTAATGATATCTCAAAACAACTATATTATCAATTGCATTACTATAATTACTTTAATACGATGATCAACACCATCCAATGTAAATCAAAGGTTAAAAATCATTTGTTAGTCACTGGGACATGATCTTGTGCTTGTGGCCCATCATAGAATTTCATCATTTTCGGGCAAAGTATATTGTTGTGGGGAAATCCAACTCGACAAGCTAAGCTAGCCACGGACCTCAGATCTTGGAGGGGGACCTCAGGAATGTAGGAAGGATAAGCATAGCCGAATCCTCCCTCGACACATCTTAGTTCAAAGCCATTACCCTCATTTATGAATCCGACAACAAAGAGGTCACTTCATGTGCCAGTCAGGGTCCGAGGCTTGAAACCGAGGCCACTTTAGTCTGAGGACCGGAGCCAAAGCAAAAGGGACTCGACTAGTCCCAGCTATTAGCACTCGGCCCCGGGCCGGGCGAGGCAGAGACCAAGGTCAAGCTTGGATATTCTGAGTGCCAAACTAGAAAACTGCCTTACGTGGACGTGACCGGATACCTCACTCGCAAATACGCTCTCTTAAGACACTATATGCTACGAAATCCCCAAATTACGGACAAAATCTCCACAATCACAATATCTCACTGATTGAGCGAATCGTGCCTAAATTAACAGACGCGGATTATCCAACCTGCACGTATAATACCAGGGGACCCTATTGCTACAGGTACGCAACATCTCGCACTCTCCCTCTACATTAAACTTAGACCCAGATTCTGTAGCCTGACTTAGGCATCAGAGGGTCCCCCGACTTAGCCAGGGTCTCCTTTGCTCATCTTTTCATGCAGGACCAGGGTCCGTTGAAAGTTCACCGCATTGAGTGGGGGTACTCTAGATTTTGACATGAACATTTTTTGGCATCGTCTATGGGAAGTTTCAAACAAAAAGCTAATAGGCTTTACCGAAAATGGCGAGAGGAAAGAAAAAGGCGATAGCGGTGGAGCCTGAACCTAGCGGGCAACACCAATCTTCTTCGCTGTTGCACACCGAGTCGGCTCCGATAAGGTCATCCCAACAAACTCGGAGCCAAGGAGGAAAATACAAAGCACTGCAGAACGAAGTCCAGATGCTGAATGACGAGATTAGCCAAATGAATGTGCTACAGAACCAATAAACACCGCTAAACTTGGTGGGAGCCACTCCAGCGCCTGAAGAACGACCACAACCAATCGGTTCCCGGGCCAGAGGCTCCCAAGCAGAATCTGCGCGCGCTCCCAACCCTACACACAATGTCATACCTCAAAAGCGATCTGCTCAGATTCTTGAACCAGCTCGAGACGCCGAACAATCTTATGTGTTTGCCACTTCGGCTCTGGCCCCCACGGACCTCCGCCGTCGGCTGGGAGAAGTAGGCAGGGTAGAACGTCCGAGGTGGTGAACACCCCTCAAGAGATAGTGGCTAAGAATCAGAACCCTCTGGAAAGACAATTCGAGGAACTCCGATACCAGTTTAAGGTGTTCCAGAAGAAATAACAATCTACTTCCATCCCGACCGCAGTCCAGACGATGATGGAAGAGACCGAGCCTTCCTTCACTTCAGAAATCATCGACGAGGTAATGCCGCTGAGGTTTAGGATGCCTCCTGTCATCCAATTCTCCGGATCCAGAGACCCCTCGGAACATATCGAGTCATACCGTTCGTGAATGCAGATCCAGTCGGCCACGGATGCCATGATGTGCCGAGCATTCTTCATAACTCTCTCCTGGTCAGTTCGGAATTGGTACCGACAACTTAAACCAAAATCAATCAGCTCCTTCTCGGAGCTCAGCAGAATGTTCCTTACCTAGTTCGTCTCTGGTAAGAAGAGTCAGAAGTTGACTATGCATATGTTCACCCTCAAGCATGGGAACAAAGAGCCGCTGAAGGATTACATTACCCACTTCAATGAGGCGACGTCGTTAGTAGAAGATTACGATGACAAAATGACGCTCTCAGCGATGTTTAGCGGGCTCAAAGGAAAGTTCACCTTCTCAATCGAGAAAAATCCATCGACTACCTTAGCCGAGTTCATCAGCAGGGCTTAGAAGTAAGCCAATGTCAAGGAATTCTCCAACTCTCGTAGGAACATTCAGGCAGCCGAAGCATCGTTAAAATAAAAGAGACCGAGGAACGAAGAACCTCAGTTATCTAACAAAAAATTCGATGACCGAGCCCCTCATGATCGTAGGCCAAGTCGGAGGCCAGAGGGCAAATTCCGTTCTTACACTCCATCAGTACCTCTACGGAGTAGATCTTGTTGGATATTATGGCCCAGAGGCTTCTGAATTGGCCTGTCTGCATGAAGACCGACACAGAGAACCGTGACAAGCGCAAGTATTGCAGATTCCACTGTGATCACGGCCACAACCGCAGCGACTGTGTAGATCTCAAGGACAAGATCGAAACTCTAATCTTCAAGGGTCATTTACGCCGATACACCAAGGAAGAGAGGTCGGCTCCGAAAGAAGAATGGCTGAGCAAAGTGGTGGAAGAACCTGCAGAAATACGAACTATCTATGGTGCCTCATCTGGAGGAGGTGACTCGAACAGGGCCCATAAAGCCCATTCTCGAAGTTCTGACCCCGAGCACTATGTCCATTTGACTGAAAGGCCGAGAAAAGAGCTCCGTGTCAGCCCCTGTTGCTTGACTTTCACAGAAGATTATGCACACGGAATTCAGCATCCGCATGACGATGCCCTTGTGGTGGCTATGACCGTAGCTAACCGTAAGGTCTTACACATCTTGGTCAACACAGGAAGCTTTGCAGACGTCATTTACTCCGAGGCGTTCGAGAGAATAAGTATCGACAAGTCACGCCTCAGACCTATGAAGATCCCTCTACACGGCTTTGCCAGGGACAAGGTAGTCTCCGAGGGAGCCATCTTTCTCCTTGTAACAGCGGGAGAAGGACAGCAGCAGGTCACACTTTTAGTGGACTTTCTGGTTATCAATGTGCCATCAGTGCATAATGTGATTTTAGGCCGACCTTCCCTCAATGCAATGAGGGTTGTTGTGTCAACATACCACTTGATGATGAAGTTCCCCGCCGAGAGTGAGGTCAAATACCTCCGAGGAGACCAGCGTGAAGCTCGGAGATGTTATGCAATAGCCGTACGAAAGGGTCAATGAAACTGGCCCTCACTGTCAACGTTCAGCACCACGGAAGATCTCCCCGAGGATTTGGAAATCGTCCCGCTTGAGAAAGTTGACTCGAGCAAAACTGTCCAACTTGGGACATTGCTGAATTCTGAGCAAAGATCTCAGATGCTGACTTTCCTACAATAGCACAAGGATGTCTTCGCGTGGTCACATGAAGACATGTCGGGAATCTCTCCCGAGGTTATGGTCCACAGGCTAAATGTGGATCTGGACCACAAACAGTGAAACAGAAGAGAAGGGCGTTCGATGCCGAGCGAGAGAAGGGCGTTCGATGCCGAGCAGTATGCAGTCATAGCCGATGAAGTTTCCAATCTTCTCAACATCGGCTTCATCGAAGAAATACATTATCTGGACTGGATCGCTAACATGGTCCTAGTAAAGAAAGCAAGTGGGAAATGACGAGTTTGTGTCGACTACTCGGATCTGAACAAGGCATGTCCAAAGGATAGTTTCTCATTACCTTGAATCGATCAACTGGTTAATAGCACAACTAGTCACGAACGCCTCTCCTTCTTGGATACCTATTCTGGGTACAATCAGATCCCGATGCATCCCCCAGACAAGTAAAAGACTACCTTCGTTACCGACAATGGGCTCTACTGTTACCGGGTCATGCCTTTTTGGCCTGAAAAACGTTGGGGCAACATACCAGAGACTGGTGAATCAGATGTTTGCCAAGCAGATCGGATAAACAATGGAAGTTTACGTTGATGACATGCTCGTCAAGAGCGTCAGAGCATCCGACCACCTCGTAGACCTCGGAGTGATGTTTTCGATCCTCCAAGAGTATCGCATGAAGCTGAACCCAACCAAATGCATCTTTGGAGTTTGTTCTGCAAGTTCTTTGGGTTTCAAGTTAGCTAGAGAGGCATCGAGGTGAATCCTGAGAAGATAAGAGTACTGCTCGACATGAGCTCCCCACGAACAACGAAGGAAATTTGATGCCTGATTGGCCGAGTGGCAGCGCTCAGACGGTTTATCTCCAGAGCTACCGGTAGGTATCTCTGTCACGCTTCAAACTCGAAAACCAGGCTCACAAAATTCCCGATCACCAAATCAGGTGCCGACAGTCTCTGTAATACCCCATTCTCGGCTCCCGGCGTCCATACACCAGATTTCGATCCTGGGATCCTACAAAGAGAATTTTCAACATGAATCTGTCTCATAAGAAGCATAACCACAAGTATACCCGAATCACAAGAACAACATTATCACCACATATCCACTAATATAATCATTTGAGTACAGTGTTGAAAGGGAAATACATATATCAAATCAAAGCTCCAGAAGATGGCTGCATACTTCAAGCTCAATGCTGCTACGACCTAACGCTACCTGTACGCATCTATCGTACATAAGCTTATAGAAAGCTTAGAGGGTGGTGCAAGTGTGTGCACAAGGTAGGTGTCAAGCACGCAAATATCAGAGTAAGCGGAAATATGACAAGTCCATAAAAATATCATCAACCTCATCCAGGATATGCGATGAAAAGATATAACAAGCCAATGTCATATACTGAGAAAGTAATGTAAATCAGCTATATAATGTGGAAACATAATGAACCAGATATCAAATATTGAGGATGCAATATAATATACAGTTTGGAAGAGCTATGAATATTATCAGCCTCATCTAGGTCATATAAATGCAGAAACATAGCAACTCAAAATGCCATATGCCTGCGGATGTAATGCAATATGTGATGCAAATGAAATGACCAAGCTGGAGTGTGAAGTCGGCATGAAGTACGTAGTATCGCAGGCTAAGGGGTCTACCAGAAGGGACTTCTATCCAAACCAGTCTCATACATAAATTTGGATAGTCAGACTAAATGTGGTAAACTCTTGATCTCAGGTTAGTCGCCCGCCCCAACTGAAATCCTGGCCATTACGAAGATATACGTAACAAATGGTTGTGCACCACCAGCCCGAGTGGATAGTGAATGAATGAATGAATAAGTATGCAACTCCTGCTCAATAAGTCCACATATCAGTACTGTACATCTCTGTGATCATCACCGGGGTCTAGTATATTCCACACCAGCTTGCTGCCCCATCAAGAGCACAACTGGGTAAGTGAAAGAGACTTCACTATCCACCTACCAATACCGGCCCGGCTCGTCGATAGCGGACCCATTTATGAGCTGGTCAGACTCAGCCTAGCTATGCCTACTCCCTCAGGCAGGTAAGGCCACATCCCCTCCCAACCGACCACGACACAGTGGGAGACGCGACCTACTGGTATACGGCCCTCATGCGCTCATACATATCCACTCAATCTCGACGTTACGGCGTCCTCTGGTTCCAAGAGAGTTTAAGGATTTTCACCCAAGGCCATCTATGGCAGCCCGATGCTAGTTACAGATTTCCGGTGTCCCATCTGGCCATACATGACATGATGTGGAGGCTACGACCCTAATGTCGCTAGGGTTTACAGTAATCACCGTCACACAATGTGAGATGCATAAGTCACGCGGTCCAATCATGCATCAATCCTGTACATACCGTGCGCTCATGTGAAATAACTCTGCCTATCAGAGAGTCCCATAAATCACTTGCACTATTACATATGCAATGGTCAATCACATCTAATAACGAATATGCAGATGATGCATATGGCATGTGTCATGATGCTATGCTGTCACATACTCATAATCGGTATCAATAACTGACCTTGATAATCGGCATCAACAATCGGCTCGATAATATGGACATTTAACCAACATTGCCCCAAGGAGTGGCCCACATAGAGCCTAACGTATAGTGGACCCATGGCCTCACAAAGGGCCTAGTATACAATACCATAGGCCCCACTCAAGGGCTTAATACACATCACGATAGGCCTCTCCCATGGGCCTAATATACATCACAATAGACTCCATCGCCTGGCCCTCAAATGCATCGCAATGGGCCTCATCACATAGGCCTAATATACATCACAATGGGCCTTCAACACGGGCTTGAATACACATCACAATGGGCCTCAAATATAGGCCGCATATACATCACATTGGGTCTCATCAATCGGCCTCGGCAATCAGAACCGGCCTCGGTGGTCAAGCTCGACAATCGGAATCGACATTGACAATCGAAATCGGCCTCGACAATCAGAATCGGCCTCAACAATCGGAATCGGCCTCAACAATTAGAATCGGCCTCAACAATCAGAATCGGCCTCGATAATCGAAATCGGCCTCGACAATCGGAATCGGCATTGATAAGAATCGACCTCGATAATCAGAATTATCCTCGACAATCGGAATCGGCGTTGATAATCATAATCGGCCTCAACAATCAGAATCGGCCTCGATAATCAGAATTAGTCTCGACAATCAGAATCGGCCTCGATGATAGGCCTCAACCATCGGAATCGGCCTCGACAGTCAGAATCGACCTTGATAATCGGAATCGGCCTGGACAATCGGAATCGTCCTCGATAGTTGGAATCGGCCTCAACAATCGGAATCGACCTCGACAGTCATAATTGGCCTCGATAATTGGAATTGGCCTCGAATCGGAATCGGCCTCGATGATCGGCATCAACAATCGGAATCGGCCTCGATGATCGGCTTCAACAATCAGAATCGGCCTTGACTGTCGAAATCGGCCTCGATGATCGGCTTCAACAATCGGAATTGGCCTCGACAATCAGAATCGGTCTCAATGATCGACCTCAATAATCAGAATCGGCCTCGACAATCGGAATTGGCCTCGATGATCAGCCTCAACAATCGGAATCGACCTCGATAGTCACAATCGGCCTCGATAATCCGCCTAGACAATCGGAATAATAAAGGGCCTAAGGGAAGGTCACAATGAGGACATCTAACCATCATTGCCCATCAATGTGGATATTTAACCAACATTGCTCCCAGGGAGTGGCCCTCATAGGGCCAAACATATAATGGGCCCATGGCCTCACACAAGGGTCTCATACATTAAGTGGGTCGCATCACATGGGCCTAATACACATCGTTATGGGCCGCATCACTTGGGCGTAATACACATCGCTATGGGCTGCATCACATAGACCTAATACACATCATTATGGGCCACATCACATGGGTTGGAAATACATCTCAATGGGCCTCATCATATGTGCCACATTCACATTACATCAGGCTTTGCCCAAGGGCCTCGAATACATCACAATGGGCCACAACCCATGGGCTTCAAATACTTAATAGGTGGGCCATACACATGGGCCTAATATACATCACAGGTGAGCCCTGTACATGGGCCTCATACACATCAAGTGGGCTGCATCAATGGGCCGCACTAATGGGCCTCATAGATGGGCTACGAATATATCAAGGTGGGCCTCATAGATGGGCCACAAAATACATCAAAGCGGGCCTGACGGATGGGCCACAAAATACATCAAAGCGGGCCTGACAAATTGGGCATAAAAATACATCAAAGTGGGCCTGACGAATGGGCCATAAAAATACATCAAGGTGGTGTCCACGATTCAGATGGGACCCATAGAACTTGCTGACGTCAATACATCAGCTATATAGCTGATGTAAAGTACCCCAGCTAATCAGCTGCCATCCCAAGGTGGGTCCACACGTGTGGCCCACCAGTCCAGGTGAATGGACGGGCGGAGTGGATTACACATACATCACGGTGTGCTGCACCCACCATCGTCCAAATACGGATGGTGTGGATATAAGATACTTACATCAAGGTGGGTCCCATGTGGGGCCCACCAGACATATATGCATCAATATGTATATTATATTATATTATATTATATTATATTATACACACACACAACAAATGCCACGCCCAGCCCTGGACGTCCATTGATGGATGGTCTGCACATGACGTCCATTAATGGACGGTCTGGATGACCCACGCATGTCAGGTGGGTCCCACATAGGGACGGTTGGATGATGAACAGATGGATGGTGGGGGGTATAAAACATACCACACGGTGGGGCCCATATCACTGCTGATGTCAGTAGCAATGGAATGCTACTGGATGTCTGGGCATTGACCAGCGTCCAACAGTTGGACGGTTTAGATATAATACATACATCGTGCATGGGCCCCATAGATGGGCGATTTGGATGCAATACGCATGGACGGTGTGGATTAAACCCACACAACTCTGCTGACGTCAAACCACAGTGAGGTGGGGTCCACTTGCAGGCTGCAATGCAGCAGCTATATAACAGGTGTGAGATGCGCCAGTCAATCCACTTTCCTAATCAGGTGGGTCCCACGTCCAGTCCCAGGGATAGTGTTGACACCACACATCAAGGTGGGGTCCACACGTGGGCCACTCCACACAGTGTGGATAAAATACATGAATCATGGTGGCCACACATCAAAAGGGGGAGAGAGAGAGAGAGAGAGAGAGAGAGAGAGAGAGATGGAGAGACCTGAGTAGTGGAGGGACCCCGCCACTATAGGTCCCTCTTGATACAACACATACATCAAGATGGGCCCCACATATGTGGGCCCTCAAATCACAAATCAAATAATAAAATCACCCACCGTTCTTGCTTCTTTTAGACTCCTTGGACCTTGTAGCTCCAAAGCTCCAACAATGATGGAGGATGATGGAGGTTAGACGGTGGAGATGAGAGGTGAGGAAGGTAAGAAGGTGGGCTATACCAAGCTCTCTCATGGAACTTGGACGTGGGTTGCTTGGAGAATGAGGGAGAGAGGGGAGATGGGAGAGAAGTGATGGGAGAGGGATGGGTGAAAGGAGATGGAGTGATGGGTGTGTACTTGACATGTATGGGTGGAGAGAGGGAGAGTTGACTTTAGGGGTTGCTTTTGGAGATGGGACATGTACTTGATTGATGAGATGTGATATGATTGATTTGAAAGGTTCTCTAGAATTTTGCAAAACGCAGTGTTTTCCTCGAACTGAATGCGGGCCCACATCTTCTAGCCCAGGTATCGCCTCGACGCGCGAGACACGGCATCTGAACCGCAGCGACGGCGCGGTCATAAGGGTACAAGTTTCAGGTCGAGCCGACTCTGATATACGGGACATAACTCAGGATCACGTGCAAATATCGATAATAGATTGTGGGTAGCCGAAATTCGACCGGAAGGACCGCGGAAGCCTACGGAACGGTACAGTATAGGATACGGGCCTCAAAATCTCCCATTCTTCCAGCAACTGAAAGGTTACAAGAAGGCTGAATGGACACCTAAATGTGAGCAGGCATTCCAAGAGCTGAAGCAATATCTGGGTTCACCTCCCTTACTGTTGAAACCAGAGGAGGGCGAGCCCCTATTCTTGTACTTAGCGGTGTCGACTTCGGCCATCAGCTCTGCCCTCATCAGGGAGGTAGGAAATAAACAGTATCTTGTATACTACACGAGTAAAACGATGGTGCCTGCTGAGACCAAATACCCGAACATTGAAAAGTTGGTGCTTGGATTAGTTTTTTCGGCACGAAGGCTCCGTCCGTACTTCCAAGCACACACCATCGTCGTTCTGACCGACTCTCCCCTCAGGCAAGTCCTTCAGAAACCATATGTCTCGGGATGACTCACAAAATGGGCAATAGAACTCAGGGAGTTCGACATCCAATATCGTCCGAGGACAGCCATCAAAGGCCAAGTTGTGGTTGACTTCATAGTCGAGTTCACCATCTCAAGTGACGACACCACAGCAGCAACAGCATACACAACCCCACTAGTTTCATCTCTTGCCAAAGATCTGGAGTTGGAGCGGAGGTGGGTCCTTAATGTCAACGGATCGTCAAACGCCAAGCGAGCTAGGGCAGGAATCGTCCTGGTTGCACCTGACTTGACAACTATCCTGTATGCCGTCAGACTCGGCTTCAAAGCCTCCAATAACGAAGCAGAATATGAAGCTCTGTTGGTAGGACTCAGACTGGTCGCAAGTCTGGGGGTTCAGTCCCTTGAAGTGTGATGCGATTCCTAACTTGTGGTGAACCATATCTCCACTGAATACGAAGCCAAGGAAACCAGGATGGTGGCTTATCTGGCCGAAGCTCGGAATTTGATCGAAAGGTTCGGGAGTTGCACCATCAACCAGGTTCCGAGGGCAGAGAACTCTTAGGTCGAAGCTCTAGCAAGGTTAGCCTCAGACACGAAAGGAAAGATTCCTCAGATCATTCCCATAAAATTCATGGAGAGCCCGAGCATCGACAGAGTAGAATGGGAAGTGGTCAATCCAGTCGAGACTGCACCAAGTTGGATGGACCAAATCTACGACTACCTTTTTCAAATCTACGACTACCTTGTATCAGGCACGGTCCCCTAGGACAAGTTGGAGGCTCGACGACCGAAGGTCAGAGTGGCCCGATATATTATCCTGGACGAGGTCTTATACAGGAAGGGGTACTCACAGCCCTACCTCAAATGCCTTCGACCCGAAGAAGCAGATTACATGATACGAGAAATCCACGATGGCATTTGCGGTAATCACTCCGTTGGACCAGCCTTAGCTCTAAAGATACTCCGCCAGGGGTACTTCTGGCCGACCATCGGAGAGGACTCGAAAGATTATGTCCGAAGGTGCGACAAATGTCAAAGGTTCGCAGCGACACCTAGACAGCCCGCAGAAGAAATGACCCCTATGAGTGGACTATGGCCGTTCGCTCAGTGGGGGATTGACATCATTGGACCTTTGCCAACAAGGAAAGGGCAGGTAAAGTTTGCGATAGTCGCAGTTGACTACTTCACTAAATGGGCCGAGTCTGAGCCCGTAGCCAAGATCACCGAGCAGAAATCGTTAGACTTCGTCTGGAAAAATATCATTTGTAGATTCGGGATCTTGCGCACCATCGCATTCGACAATGGCAAGCAGTTCGAGAATGACAAGTTCAGAAGCATGTGCAGGGGGCTCGGCATCTCGAACGCTTATTCTTCACCTCGACATTCACAATCCAATGGGCAAGTGGAAGCCGTAAACAAGGTCATCAAGCACCATCTGAAAATGAAATCAGAAAAAGCAAAGGGCAGCTGGGCTGAGGAGCTTCCATTTGTCTTGTGGGCATATTGGACCACAACCCATCCTCTACTGGGGAGACTCCCTTTTCACTGTCCTACGGCTTGGAGGCAGTCGTCCCAGTCGAGTCGGCCTCCCGACAGCTCGGGTCAGAAACAACCAGGACGATCAGAATGCGAGGCGCATCACAGCAAGTCTTGACTTGCTCGAAGAAGCCAGAGATATTGCCAGACTCCGAGTCGCCGCTAGGCATCACCAAGTGGCGCGATTCTACAACTCAATGGTCAAGACAAGGCGATTCCGGCTAAGGGACTTGGTCCTCCGTCACATCTTCCATAATACAGCATAATCGGGGGGCTGGGACACTTGGGCGCAACTGGGAAGGGCCCTATCATGTGATGAGATTAACCCAGCCAGACTCCTATTACTTGGAAGACCTCATGGGTCGTTCGCTACCCCATCCCTGGAACGCCGAGCACTTGAAGATCTACTATCAATGAGAACCTATTGGCCATTGAGGGCCCTCATTTAATGTACTACTTGGAGCCACTAGCCTTTTACAGCCTCTAATAAAAGTTCATTTTCCTCATTATCTACTTACGCAATTCATCTTAATTTTCTACAAATGGAAGAAGTTACCTCTCACAAGCAGAAGTGAACTTGACGGACTGATCCCTTCAAGAAGGGGTCGGGATGTTAAACCCACAAAAATCTACATAGGAATCCCCTCACACGCAAGGGAGAAGCCCAAAGACGACCCGCTCCCCTGAAAAAGGGGTTGGCTCGTCATACAACGACTGAGCGTGCCATTCGTGGGGGGTTTGGCCCCTCAAGGGATCAACCCCTACATGTTAACATCTAAGAATCATTACGACAATCAACACATACGACCAGTAATCTTCACTGGTCTAAAAATCATCATCAAAAAATTATCCCTTTACATTGTAAAAAAAATGATAAGGAGCCTCACTCCCTCCGAGTAGAGGGACCAGCTTGTGAAGGAGCTTGTGAAGGAACAGCTTCTGAGCCTGGGGGCTGAACGTCGGCGGTGACTTCGGCGACAAGAGCCTCTAGGGCATTTTCGACAACGGGGGGCACTCTCGGGCTCATCTGCTGCCACAGGTTCGGCATCCTCGGTATTATCTGCCGTGAGGGCATCAAGGTTGAGAGCCAGATAAAGCTTTTTGATCTGGGTCAGGCAAACATCATAGCTTATGTCGTAGCTGAAATAATATAGTTTATCCAACTCCTTAGCCCTCTCGGCCGATTCCTTATAAGCTGTCACGGCCGCGACAACCTGGGAAGCAGCTCTGGCCTCGAACTCATGCCGCAATCTCTCTTGGTCAGCAGTAGCCACATCCTCAAGGACAGCCCGCTGCTGAACTAACCCCTTAGCATCTTCATGCTTCACCAACTCGAGTTCTCTCTCCAGCCGCGAAGCATCATCCACTGCATCCTCAACATTGACCTTCAGAAGTCTGAATGACTTGGGGTTCAACTATCTTCAGGCGGGCTTGAAGCTGGTTGATCTCGCCCTGGAGCCCGAGTTCCCTCACCCGACCCTCCGCGACAACCTCTCCTTCACCTCCAACATCTTTGGTAGCGACTAGTAACATACAGCCATAAAATCATTCATGAACTTGACGTGGCGGCAGGAGAGAGTGTCAGCGATCTGTGCCTCTGGTACATGCTTGGCTGCCCAAGGGTTTAGTTGAGTCATGTGAAAACCAGGAGGCAGGACCCTTGAAGAGGGTGTGGAAGCTCCTCCCCTTGGAGAGGGTGCGGAAGCTCCTCCGACTCTACTAGTTACGGAAGCTTGGGCGTCCACCTCGGGTGTGTTTTCATACCCGATGTTAGCGCTGCCGACCAAGGGCTCGGCCTCAGCAGGAGGGATTGAAGATCAATCGGGGGCAACTGTGCCGAAAGTCTCCTCCACTACTTCTCTCCTTGCCCCAGAAGGGCCTACAACCGCAGAGGGCGGAACTTTGAGGCCTCGATCCTTCGCTGAAGGCGACGAAATCGTAATGGGCTCGACTCGGGTAGGAGCCTCTGGAACTCGTGCCTCAAAAGCAGGGGCCGAAGCTATAGCTGGATTAACAGCTGGGGCAGCCTCAGCCTCGGCCTTAGATGCCTTCCTCTTCTTCGCCATCACCTTCAACCTTGGTTCGGAGGAAAGGACGGCGTCCATCGGAGGGCGCGGGGGCCTTCTCCTCTTTGAACCACCTGCTTTCATCCTTATAAAAAGAAAAATAGAAGTCAGCCCATAAAGGTCCGCGAAGCAGATGAAAGTCAGCAAATTAATCTCCAAAGGCCTTAACCCCACTTACCCAAGGCAAAGAGAGTGGGCCGCACTCCACAAAAGCCTGCCGAGACCAAATTCTCCTGGTTAATGAGGTTAAACCAGGCACGCTGGTCTGTAGGGATCACACGGACCCGGTTGACTTGCTGCTTATGGAAGGCGGAGAGGTCGGGGGGCCCCTTCGACTAAGCTGTGAGCAGAAGTAATGTGTTAGAACATGAAAGGACTAATCGAGGATGTGATGCGACCAAAAAGAAAAGAAAATGCCCAACCTGGGTTGGCGAATTTGGCCGGACCCGAATCCTCAGTCTATCTAGCTCAGAAGCAGAGGCCTCCCATTCCCTAGAGGCCCAGAACCACTTCCCCTTCTAATCCTTGTTGGAAGAAGGAAGTTGGGTTACCAAACCTTGGATACACGGAGTCCTAAGCAAGAAGTACCACTAGGCCTTGTCCGATCTATCGAACTTGGCCATGTACAAAAAAGGAACTCTTCTGGCGTCAGCCGTTGGTTCCCGCCCAATGCCAGAGGATGAAAGTGACGACAAGGATCCTCCAGGAGCTCGGGACTAGCTACCCCAGAGCGATTCCCAGCTGCGCTGTCAGCTCGCCCAAGAATGGATGGATGGGAAATTGGAGCCCGCATTGGAGGGCATAAATAAAAATAGCGATCTCCCCCTCAGCTAGAGAGTCTGCTTGGTCTGTGGGGGCAAGGGCATAGATACGAACCGAGTCAGGAATTTGATAATCGGTACGAAGCTGAGCCATCTGAGACTCGACTAGGATCGAGCCCCCAGGAACTAATGGTTTGGATCTTCCTCCCGAGGGACCCGCCTTCAATCGCCCAAGGGGATCTCTGAGAATCCTCCTTGACCTCTTACCTCGACTTTTGATCCTCTGACTTGTGGTTCTCTGGGTCGGGGCTAAAGTGCCAAGGGGAACGGCCTCGAGAGGACCTTCGGACTCCCCGAATCCCAAGGTTGAAGCCTCTGGTTCGGACTCTGAACCGACTCCTCGGACCAAACTCATCTTGTCTAAGTCGCTCAGCATAATGGAAAAATGCATTTAAGTGTTGGAAGACTTACAGCGTTAAAGGCGATTTCTTCCGGCACCTTCCGCTAGACTGAATCTCCCCTCCGATGGTAGGGAATCCTTTACCCGGCGATAAAAACACTTTCTCTGGCAGAAGGCGATTTTCGGTGAAGGACAATTCTTGGCGAAGGCGATTTCCGGCGAGAGCGATTTCTGGTGAAGGCGGTTTCCAACTGAAAGCGATTCGGAAAGGAGCAGAGGAAATGAGAACGCGAGGAGTGTGGGAGCAAGCAAGAGAGGGTTTATATAGCCACCTCATTGCTCGGCGTCATCATTGCAAGCGATCGCTCCAGAAGCCGATACACCTCGACACTGGTGTTAAGGGACACGTGGAAGAGTACAATACGCCCGAACCCGTGCTTCGAGGTCGGAATAGCGATCTCCCGCTCAGCTAAAGAGTCTGCTTGGTCTGTGGGGGCAGGGGCACAGATACGAACCGAGTCAGGGATTTGATAATCAGCATGAAGCTGAGCCATTTGAGACCCAACCATGATCGAGCCCCTAGGAACAAATGGTTTGGATCTTCCTCCCGAGCGACCCGCCTTTGATCGCCCAGGGGGATCTCTGAGAATCCTCTTCGACCTCTTGCCTCGACTTTTGATCCTCTGACTTGTGGTTCTCTAGGCCGGGGCTAAAGTGCCAAGGGGAACGACCTCGAGAGGACCTTCAGACTCCTCCGAATCTCGAGGTTGAAACCTCTGAACCGACTCCTCGGACCGAACTCATTTTGTCTAAGTCGCTCAGTATAAGGGAAAAATGCGTTTTAAGTGTTAAAAGACTTATAGCGTTGCAGACGATTTCTTCCGGTGCCTTCCGTTGGACTAAATCTCCCCTCCGATGGTAGGGAATCCTTTACCCGACAATAAAAACACTTTCTCCGGCAAAAGGCAATTTTCGGTGAAGGACGATTTTCGGCGAAGACAATTTTCAGCTGGAAGCGATTCGGAAAGGAGCGGAGGAAATGAGAATGCAAGGAGTGTGGGAGCAAGCAAGGGAGGGGTTTATATAGCCGCCTCATTGCTCGGCGCCATCATTGTAAGCGATCGCTCCAGAAGCTGATACACCTTGACACTGGTGCTAAGGGACGCGTGGAAGAGTGCAATACGCCCAAACCCATGCTTCGAGGCCGGAATCTTCTCAGCATTTAATGTCATTAAAGAAACAGGCGCTTCCTCGCTCCCCTGACACACGTGTCGTCGTTTCCTTCGTCCTAAAGTCGAAGGGACGTGGCCGTGGCGCAGCACACAGGATCAGAGATGTACAAACCGCATTAATTACGCCCCGATCATCCCAATCGACACCATGAGCTGAGATATGAAGGCGTCGTTTTGTTACCCAGGACATTTACTCTTTAAGTCCAAGCTCGGACTAAAAGAGTAGGGGGCTTCTATTGTAGAGAAATCCAACTCGACAAGCCAAGCCAGCCACGGACCTCGGAGCTCGGAGGGGGGACCTCAGGAATGTAGGAAGGATAAGCAAGGCTGAATCCTCCCTCAGCACATCTTAATTTAGAGCCATTACCCTCGTTTATGAATCCGATGACAAAGGGGTCACTTCATGTGCCAGTCAAGGTCCGAGGCTTGGAGCCGAGGCCACTTTAGTTAGAGGACCGGAGCCAAAGGAAAAGGGTCTCGACTAGTCCCAGCTATTAGCACTCGGCCCCGGGCCAGGCTAGGCCGAGACCGAGGTCAGACTTGGATATTCTAAGTGTCGAACTAGAAAACTGCCTTACGCAGACGTGACCGGATACCTCGCCTGCGGATACGCTCTCTTAAGACACGACACGCTACACAATCCGTAAATTACGGACAAAATCCCCACGGTCACAATATCTCACTGATTGAGCGAATCGTGCCTAAATTAACGGATGCGGATCATCTAACCCGCAGGTATAAATACCAGGGGACCTCATTGCTACAGGTACGTAACATCTCGCACCCTCACTCTACATTGAACTTAGACCTAGATTCCCTAGCTTGACTTAAGCATTGGAGGGTCCCCTGGCTTAGTCATGGTCTTCTTTGCTCATCTTTTCATGCAGGACCAGGGTCCGTTGAAGGTTCACCGCATTGAGTGGGGGTACTCCAGATTTTGACATCAACATATATATTTCAGCCGGCTTATTATAAGCGTTGTGTCAAACATTATATACGTTCACTACTCAAAAATATTAAGGTTGATTTTGTAATTAAATTCAAACATAAATATATCATGCATAGCTACTTTTGGATTAAAGTTTATTCCCAATCTAGGGTGCCAAACACAATGAGAGGATTTCAAATCCGGGGGTTCTAAATCCTCGCTCCCAAACTGGCCGACCCTACAAGAGATATGCAAGAAAAACAAGGGAAAGAGTTTTCTAAAGTTGAAACCTTTTTGGCATCTATCTTAATATTTATATACTATTCAAATGGTTGATGAGTTTATACCCATGAGGATAAATTGAAAAAGTAATGGACAAGGTTGTTTCTAATATAAGATCTTGTGGTAATGACACTTATATGAGAGAAATATGGAATGGTTTCGAAATAAATAGAAAATACATATATTTATGGGTTCAATGCCAAAATTGTCATAAATAAGCCCCCGTTATGGGTTGAAGGATTTGGACATCACCCTAGCATGTCTCGTGCAGGTATAGCTCTACCACATTATGGTTGTTTTGATGGGACCCGATTAGGTCCACCCATTAAGGCCCTAGTGTGGCAAGATTTGATGGGTCACGTGCTGCCGTAAAAGTAGGTTGAGTATGTACCCGATGGACTTCACATGGGCTGGACTAATCAAATCACGCCAATCCATTCTCCCTTCCAACAACCATATCAGGCCATGCTTTCAATCATTTTGCTATATGATTGTAGGGCATGAGCCCAAACATGAGGCAGATCCAAAGCTCGTGGACCGCACCAGGGGAAAGAACAGTGGGATAATGAGACCCACCGTTGAGACCTTCCTATGGCCCACATAAATGTTTATTTACCATCCAACCCCTTGACAAAGTCACACGAACCTAAATGAAGGAAAAACACAAATATTAGCTTGGTCCAAAACTTCTGCGACCCTCAATAAGTGTTTAAATGGTGGGAATCCAATCCCCACTGGATCCACCTTATTTTTGGGCTCATGCCTTACAATCATATAGCAAAATAGATTAACGACGTAAATAAAAAAAAACATACATCTTAGTAGAGCTCAAAGAGTTTTCACAACACCAACATGGGTATTGTTTGCTAGTGATCCCTCGGGTACAAACCATTCGTGCGGAAAACCTTTAAAGGCTCATCAACATATATATATATATATATATATATATATATAATCCATGCCGTCCATCCATTTTTTTATATATATAATCCATGCCGTCCATCCATTTTTTTTTTATATTATTTTAGGGTATGAACCTAAAAATGAGGTAGATCCAAAGCTCAAGTGCAGCACACCATAGGAAGCAGTGGGGATAATGACATAAATGGGTTTTTTTTTTTTTTTTTTAATATCAAAACGTAGACAGATCCCTAGTTTGATCAGGCCACGCTAAAAAAACAAATATAAAACACATTTCATAGATGATATACTTGATAGATGGACCAAATTTGATGTTGATGCCCACTATCCCAACGTAGGGAGTCTCTCCCAAGCCAATCTAAGGTGTAAGAGGAGGAGAAGCCACATCGAATTCCCTAATAGGGACCAAGAACTGATCTTAAGCCATCCAAATAGTGGGCAAACGGCCAGGGGACATATGGATGGTGTTGATGGGAGAGGTGGGATGTCCACTCTCTCCTCTCTATCTCTCCACTCTCTATCTAATCAAGATGGGAGACACATAATTGCATCCAAGGCTTTTCATGTAATCCTCCCTCCTGCATAGATTTTAAACAGGAGGAAAATATGTGGCAAGAGAGTAAAGGGTTATGGTACTCTATGCCACCTTACCAGATCCTTTGTACTCCCAATCATTCAATTCCTTCTACTAACTATGGGCACCAACCTAAAGTAATCCCATGCCGCCTCTAAGCTTGGTGTATCAGATCCTAGCCATTGGATGTTCATTGAGTATGATTTAAAACAAATCAATGATTAAAACTCAAAAGTTAACGATTGAAAATTCATAATTAAGCAATCAAAAACCCAAGAAGTGTTGGCCAACCTTTAAAACACTTGATGAATAATCCAAACCTCAAGATCAAGTCACAAGCTAATTTCCCAAGTGAACCAAGTAAATCTCTCATTGGATCATGCACACTTGGATGACTTTGATGAAGCTTTTCAGCCATACCCATTTTTATTGGCCTCTAGGTAGCCTCGTAAAGCGAATGAAAGAAGTATCAATCAGAATCTTTCCATCCAATGTTCCCTCATATCCAAGGATTTGACGGAGTTGATACGACCGCAAGTTTAGTCTGGTGTGAACATGGTGGGTCTCACTAACTAATAGTTGCAAGTGATGTTGCCAATATTAATGGTCAAAGTTCCGAGGCTGGTAACCATCTACGACCCATTTACACTCTCACATGGGTTAAGGTGAAGGCGCACTGAAACTAAGAGCCAATGGTGGAAATTGTTCATCTTGACACAAGTGAACCCTCTTATATGAGATGACCAATAGAGTGTAAGTGCAACCAAACACTCACATGGTCATGGCTAACACACTGGATCAATGGACCACATGGTCATGACGTATTCTCGAATGAGGTAGCATTTCATGTCCACATGCTTAGCATTATCATGCTATCTAAGATCCTTGTATTGTGCAACCGCACCATTGTTGCCATTGTATGCTGGCAATAGCCTGTTTATGGTTGAGACAGCTCATAGCTCTAAGGTGAGTTTCCAAAGCCACACGGCTTCCTTGGACGCTTCATTAGTCGCCACACGTTTGGCCACTATGGTTGAATCGCCGATGCACTTTTGCTTAGCACTATGTCAACTGGTTGCACCACTCAGCTATTGAGAAGATGTACTCACTCGTCGAGCTCCTAACATCTAGATCTATTTGGAAGTTTGTATTAAGTGTATTTGACTACAAACAAATTCCTATGCCCATATGTGCCAAGATGAGCTCTTTTGTCTTCTCCAAGTATTTTAAGATGTGTCTCACTATAATTTAAAAATACATGCCAAGATTGCTTGGTATCAGCTAACCAGTCTCCCTGCAAAAGAAATATC
Organism: Magnolia changhungtana; assembly: GCA_030180095.1. NCBI lineage: Eukaryota > Viridiplantae > Streptophyta > Magnoliopsida > Magnoliales > Magnoliaceae > Magnolia > Magnolia changhungtana. Next base: position 6,302,595 of record JASAUF010000620.1, on the reverse strand, counting down.
CAGCTTCAAACATAGTATCATGTACATTAGGTAGTCAATAACAAATTTGAAGAGAACATTCTCTATGGCTTTATGCCCCTCATCTAGACATTTATGGTTTCTCATTTATCAATGCACCAAGAGTTAGACGTAACAAATACACAATTCATTTCTCACACAAAATTGGTTAATTATTACCATGGGTAATGTAATATATATGTATATGCATAAACTTAGCACCCCTAAGATCAAACTCTCTGCGATCTAAAAAATACAAAAAGTGCTTTCAATAGCTCATTGTAACAATAGGGGCCTTTGTTTTTTCAAGTTTATGTGTAATTACAATAGTCGGAATTATAGCATAAGAATCTATATTCAAATGCAGTCAAAGAAAAGAAAATTATAATCATTATAATTTTTTATTATAAAATTACTTCCTTCATGGTGATTCATGTAGAAAACAAAAACACTAAGCTTAGTCATCATTATAATCAAATTACACTGGCATCAGTAGAAAATTATAGAGATAAGTAACCATTACTCTTTTTGCCCCAATTACTAAAATTTACTCGGTATTTGCATATATAAGCTGTAAATTAATGTGCAAGAACATGGAGTACTTCCTACCAAGGTATTAAATTTTTAGGCTTTCTTAGTACTAGAGCCTAACAAGTCGAGCCCCGTCAACCCATATATATACTCCCACAACCAACAAGTAGCTAATGCACGTCCAAGCTATAATGTCCATATACAGCCATAGATGAGAATTTTAAGAGTACACATCTGAGTTGTATTGTCAGCACATGCTCAACTAAAAAGGATAAACATCCATTCAATTGCATATGAATAGAGCATATGCTATTTAATCGAATGGTTGTTAAATGCATCTTGTTTGAATTGTCTTACCCATCCCATTGTATATCAATAATGTATTTATGAATATCGATAGGATAATACTTACTTTTGTGAGGCCTTTGGATGCTACTCAATAAATAGTATTAGTAGAAATAAACGTGCAGGATCTTGAAAGATGGAGTACACAAAATGGGATGACCTGATAAAAACCACTAGAGTGCGCCTCCCATATCTCATCTGAACCGTTAGATGTATTCAGCACGTTCTGATTAGACCACACTCTTAAGTTTTTGCCCAACCGAACCTCAATGGATGAGATTTGTTCAAAATGAATTTGACGGTCCAGATTAAATACGCGGAACATGAATTTTCGAATGAAAAATACTGCAGGTCAAACACGATGATGTCAGTGTGACATCTGCTCGGTCCATCTGTTGAACCCGCTCATGTTACTGTGTAAACCTAAATTTTAAGAATACCCCAAACGTTTAAGTGGGCCACACCACAGAAAACAGTAAGATTGGTAATGCACACCATTGAAACCTTCTTGGCCTACAGAAGTTCTTGATCAAGCTGATATTTGAGTTTTATTTCATCCGGACTCGTCTCATGAACCGAAAGGGATGTTAAATAGATATCACGGTGGACCCCACCGTGGTTTTTTGTTCATGGGCTTTCCACCACGAACAGACGCAGATGCCTTCCTATAGTTGGAGGCTGTGTGGGGCCCATAGAGATGCCCGTGACAAATCCACTCCGTCCATCAGTTTTCCAAGACCACCACCATAGGATAGGAGTCTAAAAATCAGACTGATCCAAAATTCACGCCGCGATGCAACACGAAACAGCGGGGATTGAACGTCCAACATGAAACCTTGTGGGGCATTAGAAGATTTGTATCTGAGTGGTGATAACACTATGAACGGTTTGGATGGAATATAAACATCATGGTCCGTCCCAGGAATATTTCAACGGCATACGTTTCTGTTCCCACTATTTCGTTTGGTGTTGCTGACATGAGTTTTGAATCTGCTTAATTTTTAGGTTACTGTCCTATTATAATCATGTAAAACTGATGGACGGAGGTGATATTTCACGGGAATCTCTGTTGGCCCCACACAGCTACCGACTACAGGACTTCCTATGTCCGGGTCATAGGGAATCCTCTCACACGTGTGTACACTAGACTCATGCATAGATGGGTCCCACCGTGAGGATGACCTGGCGCCAATCAAGCCAATCACATCATGTGGGCCCCACGCGTACAGTAATTCAGATGGTCGTCCGTCCGTCCGACGGCCAGCCTAATTGGTGCACCCGCCGAATTTTTGCTCCCTCCCGGTGTTCTCCATTGCGAGGCCCACGTTACTAACAGCTCGGATGTCCTACACGCATGCCATGCAGGCACGTGTAGTTAGTTGGACGTTGACTTGGCAATAGGTAGTTGATAGTATTAGCACGGTCAAGAGAAAATAGTACCTGTCAGGGAGCTGATCCGATCCTCTGGTCATGCGTGTGATGATCTGGACGCTTCATCATATGGGCTCCCCCTTCGATTGGTCACACCAAAATATTTATTTTATTGGACTTTTTCTATTTCTAAACATCTATCGGTTAAAGTGTTAGGATTGTCCAAACATTGTGATTTTCGGACCATGGCCCATTCGCTATTAGACCTATCAAATGAAAGGTTTCAGTCTAGTAAATGTATGCCGCGTATGCTGCAATGAAATATACAGAACCTTTCATGTCTCCAGAGAAACTGGATTGGATCCCCAGTTCACAAAAGCTGTTTAGGATTGGATGGCTGTGATGAATTGAATACAATGGTTAAACAGCACTCGCCAGCCAGGGATTCTAGTCGTGATTTTGTATCGTTATCCATGACATGTATCATGCCTTTAAAAAAAAAAAAAAAAATCTGTTCGGTGAAATGAGTGGACGTACCTGATCTATGGAGTGGATGAGACACACACATAAAATGGTGGGCCCCACATAGCTTGGGCTTTGTACAAGCTACGTGCAACGGGGTGTCATCGAGTCCGAAAAGTAACCGCTCCGAATAAAACAAGACCGAAGAAAGGGGCCCTTCCAGACAGATGTGGGCCCCAACGCCAAATACGCATAGGAAAAACCACTTTGAGCCTGAGTCTAACGATATCACACTTCATTCCAATCTCTCACCATTTCTCTCTCTTTCTTTCTCTATCTCTCTCTCTCACATCCATTGAAGAATCCTGCTCCAACTTCTAGCATTGGGATTTCCATGGTAATGGTCCTTGGTTTTTGCATGGGTCAACGAGTCGCGCTCCTCCTCTGCTTATTGGCAATGGCCCACGTGGCTGAATCGTCTGCATGGGAGTCTGAGGCCCAGTTAGGCCCTACACATACGACGAGCATGGCCGGCGATGGCCATGCCCTCAACACGCAAAGGACGGCATGCAATGGCCTAGTCGGCGATTGCATCGACGAGGAGGAAGAGAGAGCGATGGAGTCTGATATAAGCCGACGAAGCCTAGCCGGGACCGCCAAGCGGTATATAAGCTACGGTGCACTGAAGAAGAACCAGGTCCCGTGCAACCGCCGCGGCAGCTCCTACTACAATTGCCGTAGAAGGGGACCGGTCAACCCTTATAGGCGTGCCTGCACCGTCATCACTAGGTGCAAGAGGGACCTCCGATGAGAGAATTGAAAAATGGAGACAGGTAAAAGAAAATGAGACAGATAACAGAACCATGATGTCGTTTTAGCACTAACAAGAACGATGTCAGTCCATTCATCTGTCCGTCCATTTAAGCCGAAATCCTATCCGTTCTTTTCTAGATCTCCATTTGGATGCTTTACTTGTTTCATATTACTGCATTTTTATTTTTACTTTGATGTGGGTGCAATAAGAAGGCCTCAGTGCATCTCCTTCTATTGTGTTTTATGCTGTGGAACAAAATAAAAGGTATAGCCAAATGAGTCTTTTTTTTTCCTATGTATTTCAATAGGTTTGGTTTCTGCGTATTTTCATTGTGGGGCCCACCTGCAATGTCACAGATTACACTTTCTCAGCTTGCTTTTGTGTTGCCCATTACAATGAGCGGTGAAAAAAAAAAAAAAAGCTCAATTAATGATGGATATATTGTCTTGGTTTCATAGTTATATTTGCCTTTCTCATGTTTTTGTGTTTGTTCTATGTATTGTCTATTCTGATCAAACGACCATCACGTTTGAGGCCCACCACATGAGGACCACCCTACCATATTTGTGACATGGGCTTGTACCGTAACTCAGATGTGGTAGACGCACACAGTATTTCTGGGAGAATGATCCAACATGAGCCCTTAATACCAGTTTTTGAACCTAAAATGCAGTAATCCAATCTGATCAGATGGTGATTGGCTGTGGCCATGTGTTAGGGCCCACTCCTACTAACGGATGGATAAGATCGGAGGATTGAGATTTCAATCCAAACTTGATTTCACTCGTTTTTTCCATTCGCAAACCAAAAGATTTAACACCGATCATTCGTGTTTTGGAGCATTTATATTTCATCTCATTGTCATTTTTGTCGAGACGATTATGATGATAGTTCACCACTTTTTAATTTGTAGTGCCTATCGGACGCCACGTGTCAAACACGCGATTCAATCGAGACTGAGAATAACATAGCCTGAAATCACACTGATCTAAAAATTCCAACCATCCGATTGGTGACTATCAGATGATTCGAAAGCAGTCTGAATTCAGTCGACCAAATGATGGCTAAGATCAGTTGATCAATTTGCACTGCACGCCATGCCAGATCCACCATGGGACTAATGATTTGGATGGTCCAGATTCCCGGCATCTGCATGGCGGCTGAAACATCAATTCTCATGGTCCTTTTTGTAGTAACTGCTCGTTTGATATCAATGAATTGTGTGGTCCAGATGCGCCCGGAGAGTGAACGACATCCTGTTACATCAATTTATATACATGGGTACAGTTATCCAGACCACTGACCTGATGCATTTTACGCATCAAATGGTGGCAACCCATACATGTGGGTCAATCCAGAGCAATCATCGGCACCATGGCTGATGGAGCATAGACTCCAACTAAAACCAACAGGACGATATTCACCATCGGATGATAGTAAAGAAAACGGCCACCTTCCAAATTAAAGGATGAAATCATATCGGTTAAGATCCTCCAATCAGTGTCATGTTTGATCCACCCTCCAAAAATTGCGCCGGAGATTTGAGTGGTCTGTATTGACCTACATATATGCCACGTGTACGGTGCATGGGGTTGCCACTGCCTGATTAACAGCAGTGAATGGTGATCGATCACCCACTGAAGTACACACACATCACCACATCTATGACTAGTGATTTAAGACCTGATTTTTTCTTCGACAATAGAAGTGATTAATACTCTCAATTCAAAGGCTTCAACGAATCACTAGCTCAGAAGGGCTTATCTCTTAATTCCGAAGAAAATTCCCTCTCCATCAGTAGAGAGATCATGAATTTTTGCATTTAGACAACAAATAGAGCTTCAGTATCTCCAGATAGAATGTTCTTGAGAAGGAAACTAGCTCACAAAAAAGAAACATAACCATAGCAAAAGGAACATTTAAGGAAAGAAGGGAAAAATAACCATTGCACATATCAAAAGATATACAACAGTACATTCGGATACCTGCAACCCTCCATTACTTCATTAAAATAACCACCATCTACGTTGCCTTCGCTTTTTCTGCATACATAGAGTAATGCGAGAGAATTATACAGAATTTGAATTCAAAAAAGGTTTATAAAAAATAAAAAATAAAAATAAAAATAAATAAATAAAACAGATATCAATCAAGAATTTCAGTGAGTGCAGCAACATGACAGTTTCAAAATCAGGACTACGGAAAAGCATTCGATCTTCTACAAACCCATCATGCCCATGTAGGGCGGCAGAATATTTGCAATGTGGGTGTGTTTGGAAGTTAATGATGTTTTTGCTCATTTTCTCTAGCATTAAGCTCAATTACAATTTCAAGAATGTTAGATGGACTTTCTCCATTCCAGACAATTGGGAATTGATAAGTCCAAACAAAAGCCTATATGGAAACCAACACAAGTCGGTGCTTCTTATTTCCAGCCTTTCACATCTTTCATACATCATGTTTAAGAGATATCTGACTTCAACCCGGTGCAAGAGGGAACTTGCTAAAAACTCCAAGTTTTTATTCAAATTTCAATCACCCCAAAGCCATATGGATTTCAATCACCCCAAAGCCACCTGGCATCTACACACATGCGCATAACACTAAAGAAAGCAAAACCTACAAGCTGCACCAAACCGATGCGCCTTACAGCCTGTCAGGCGAGCCTCACTTGTCCTATACGTGTTTCAGCAATGAGAAAAGCTTGAGGACATCACAGAAAAATGGTGGCCTTCGGAGAATGAACTCATGGAGTAGCAACAAGGGCCAGGTGCTAGTAAATAGGGCAAAGGTCCGTGGATCTTCCTCCCACTTTTAACCAATTCAGAATGAAGTGAAAAACAATGATAGAATACAAAACAAGGAGCATGGAATAGAAAGGGAAGGGATATACCTTTTGCTCTTGTTCTTGGGGCTGTATGATAATGGGCCGGGGAAGAACACCATTGTCCATGCTCTTGATGTATGGTTGCACTTTCTCTTCCAACAGCTCATTCAACTGAATTTAAGGTATGTCACACAGTATCAAATACAATGAAGAACAGAGCTCTATGACTCTTACTGATAAGAAGTCCAGAGACAGAAAATTGCCGACCAACAAGCACAAATGCACCCATTCACACACATGCTACCCACACAACCCACCGAAATGCATTTCAGCATGTGCAAACAGAAAGACATGGAATACATAGCATATTTCAAACAAAAAACAACACATCATGAGTTATAAGTCACACCATCTGGTCATTTTAAGAGATGAGCACTAGTATCTGAAGGACTTTCATCTGTTCTTTAATAACTAAGTCCATGCATTTCCAATATAATATGTTCTTTTTTCTTTTTCTTTTTTTCTTTTCTTTTCTTTTCTTTTTTTGTAAGGATAACTGGAATTTATTGATTCAGCACTTCATCAAATGGGCACTTGTAAAATATGAATTTCAAGAAAGTTCTAGGGGAAACCTCCTGGGAAATTGGAGGAATCTGTGATCGAGAGGGGAGCATGGAAACTTCAGGGTCCATCCTGCTTCCAGGCTTGTGTATCTTCTTTTTTTCTTTTCCAGGATTGGATTTTGCTCTGTAGGGGTGGGTTTGTGTTTTTGAGTGATGAGAGGGTCACTTTTGAGCTGGGCCTGCTCTCTACCACTTTGTATTTCTTTCTGTTGGTTTGAATATAATCGCTATTTCTCAAAAAAATGAAAAAGAAGAAGAAAAAGTGAACCAGCTAGAAACAAAACAAACATCTTAAACAAGGGGGGAACGACAAGCAGACAGCGAGTGGCCCTCTCCTCACTCCCTTTTTCACGAGGGAATCAGCAATCCCATTTGCCACCTTCAATACGATGGATGTGATTTATTGAAACGAAGAGCTATTATTCTAATCTCAGAAACAACATAAGAATATTTCCAAAGCCCCAACTCCAAAGAGGGGATCCACTTGATAATATTACTTGAGGCAACCTCAATCACTAAGGCCCCAGCAAAAGAGTGAAAATTCTCCAGCCCTAGCAAAAAGCAAGATCCGCCACTTCAATGGATCTGACTGCACACAGGCCAGAAAATGGAGCAACACAATGACTCCCTTGACATCTCTCACAAGTCCAATTCCAGACAAACACAGATTCCCATTTGAATAACCATCAAAAGTAAGCTTACAATAAAATGGCAAAGGGGGGGAGGACCAAAAGCCACCTTGGGCTTGGGCAATCTATAGTCAATTCCAATGGCCTCATGCTAATCATGAACAAACTAATCCTAGAAGTGTCTTTGAATTCTAGCCTCACAAATATCCAATTAAGAACAGGGAAAGACTTTCTGCTTTTGACTGCCTCCCCCAGAAGCACATTGATAGCCAAAAATCCTCTACTTCCTTTATGCATGTCCTACATAATAGCACAAGCATTCTCCAAATTATAGCACCCCTAGAATCAAATGGCCCATCTGTAGAACCGTTGATGGCTGGCTCTTTTCCGCCCTCTCCTCACTCCCTTTTTCACGAGGGAATCAGCAATCCCATTTGCCACCTTCAATACGATGGATGTGATTTATTGAAACGAAGAGCTATTATTCTAATCTCAGAAACAACATAAGAATATTTCCAAAGCCCCAACTCCAAAGAGGGGATCCACTTGATAATATTACTTGAGGCAACCTCAATCACTAAGGCCCCAGCAAAAGAGTGAAAATTCTCCAGCCCTAGCAAAAAGCAAGATCCGCCACTTCAATGGATCTGACTGCACACAGGCCAGAAAATGGAGCAACACAATGACTCCCTTGACATCTCTCACAAGTCCAATTCCAGACAAACACAGATTCCCATTTGAATAACCATCAAAAGTAAGCTTACAATAAAATGGCAAAGGGGGGAAGAGGACCAAAAGCCACCTTGGGCTTGGGCAATCTATAGTCAATTCCAATGGCCTCATGCTAATCATGAACAAACTAATCCTAGAAGTGTCTTTGAATTCTAGCCTCACAAATATCCAATTAAGAACAGGGAAAGACTTTCTGCTTTTGACTGCCTCCCCCAGAAGCACATTGATAGCCAAAAATCCTCTACTTCCTTTATGCATGTCCTACATAATAGCACAAGCATTCTCCAAATTATAGCACCCCTAGAATCAAATGGCCCATCTGTAGAACCCTTGATGGCTGGCTCTTTGCCGCTCTCTCCTCACTCCCTTTTTCACGAGGGAATCAGCAATCCCATTTGCCACCTTCAATACAATGGATGTGATTTATTGAAACGAAGAGCTATTATTCTAATCTCAGAAACAACATAAGAATATTTCCAAAGCCCCAACTCCAAAGAGGGGATCCACTTGATAATATTACTTGAGGCAACCTCAATCACTAAGGCCCCAGCAAAAGAGTGAAAATTCTCCAGCCCTAGCAAAAAGCAAGATCCGCCACTTCAATGGATCTGACTGCACACAGGCCAGAAAATGGAGCAACACAATGACTCCCTTGACATCTCTCACAAGTCCAATTCCAGACAAACACAGATTCCCATTTGAATAACCATCAAAAGTAAGCTTACAATAAAATGGCAAAGGGGGGAAGAGGACCAAAAGCCACCTTGGGCTTGGGCAATCTATAGTCAATTCCAATGGCCTCATGCTAATCATGAACAAACTAATCCTAGAAGTGTCTTTGAATTCTAGCCTCACAAATATCCAATTAAGAACAGGGAAAGACTTTCTGCTTTTGACTGCCTCCCCCAGAAGCACATTGATAGCCAAAAATCCTCTACTTCCTTTATGCATGTCCTACATAATAGCACAAGCATTCTCCAAATTATAGCACCCCTAGAATCAAATGGCCCATCTGTAGAACCGTTGATGGCTGGCTCTTTGCGCCCCCCCCCCCCAACAAAATAACCTGGTGTGCCATTATTTCCAACTGATATTGCAATTCCTCAACCTTCTATGTTAGAGAGGTATGGGGCATAGTATCCGTACATGCATAAACCCTTCAAGTTACAAACCACTGCTCCTGGACCATTACAAGTTTGGCACTGCAGTTGCAGCCAGCTGCATGTGTAACAAAATATGATCCAGCCCAACATGCACAACATTAAATGGGGTAAATGCTGTTACTTGCATAAACCCTTCACGTTATCAACCAATGCTCCTAGCCTATTGCAAGTTTGGCACTGAAGTTGCAGCCATGTGTGACAAAATTCAATCCAGCCCAATATGCACCCCATTAAACAGGGTATATGCTATTAGATGCGTAAACCCTGTAAGTTATGATGGGGACATCTCGCGCACATGCACGCCACCCCTACGCACGTATGCAAGGAGGGCCCCACCATCGATCTAGATCGATGACGACGTCCAAGAAGGACCTTCTAGTTAGAGAGTTGCATTTCGGTTCGTTGGAGTGGACCCGATAGTCATGTGAATCCCACCATGGGTTCTCATGATCATGGCTCACTATTCTAATTAATCTAGTACTTTGAGTTTTGCTTATTATTGTTATTAGGAATATCATGGACGGTTTAGATTACTTTGATTAGTTATTTTTTAATACTTCATCGTCAAGTAATAGGTTGCGCATATGGCAGGAGTTTTAGAGTATAAGATTTTATTATAAATAGGCACCCCCTATAGTCTTTTTCACTCAATGAAGATTAATAACATTGCTACGTTTTTCTGCTTCTCTAAATTTCTGAGTTGTAGAGATTCAATTAGGTGTGAAACTCTCCGTTCCTCGAAGGGCTAACTACCGTAGTGCAAAACCACACCTATCCCGATTCGCTTCCACCTTCTTCCATCCATATTTATTTTCTCCTATAATCATCTATGCTTCAAATTCATCCTCAATTGCAACCGTTTTTCTCTCTACAGTAGATTTCCAAAATCTGGGAGGGCTGAAACTTCGGCAGAGCACCACGCAAAAATCGTGCATCGGATCGAGCTGAAATTTGAGAGTTTTGGAACCCATCCCTGGCCGACCAAGGCCAAGGTGACCTTTTTCTGAATAGTGGGCCCCACACATGTGCGGCTGGGATTACACGCACGTGCGTTTGGGCCGTTGCTGCTGTCCACACATACGGTACTTCTCTGGTCGGTCTCTCTCTTCTCTTTCACCCAAAATCCCTAAACCTAACCCTAAATTATTTAAATCCCCAATTTTATACCCTTTCTTCAACCTTAGGGTTCCCCGAATTGAAATTTCTGAATCCCTTAGATTGGGAGAATTATTTCTGTGCATGTGTGGATGAATTTACCCTCCTTTGATTCTTATTTAGTCTATAATTTTGATTGATCCGGCCCTAGCATGTGTAGGCCTGGATCCGCATAAGATTCCCCTTGATTGAGTGTTTGAACTTTTGTGTGGGATGTGGAATTTTGTGTAATTATTTCTGAACTAGTGTGATCTAAAGCCTGAAAATCTTGCACATCATATTTGAATTTCATGTCCTGCATCAAGTTATAAACCAATGCTCCTGGCCTCTTGCAAGTTTGGCACTACAGTTGCAGCCAGCCGCATGTGCAACAAAATTCGATCCAGCCCAACATGCACACCATTAAATGGCGTAGATGCTATTTAACAAGTCTCGCCTTTATTTAGTAGGGAAGCCACCTTTTGTGGTACGCATGCATGGAAAGTTCAGTTTGCATTGCACACATACAGGCAGGCATGGGAATAAGGATTTTATTTCCAACGTAAGAGTTTGTGGAATCTGCTTGTGTATAAAAAGAAATTTTCTCGAGTACTGCTTAAATCATTAAAAAAATACCTGAAAATGCATACCTTATCTTGGCGCCATTTGTTTTCCCACTGTGTATCCAAGATTTTATCTGCCATTTCTCTCTGGGCATTGAGAAGAACTGTCATCTCATACAATTTCTTTGGATCTTTGAGCTCCTCGGCGTTCCACGATGACGCGCTCAGTGGAAGGTTCAATTCCTGACAAACTTCTATCAGAAGTTGACTAAAACTTAATACTACAATACATAAAATGCAATTACATGTTTGTGTGCATGTTAACATGGAAACATCTGCCTGGGAACTTGCATTGCCATTGGTCGGTTCGACCTCTCATTTACATTTAGGATAAAATAAAAATGCACAAGTCAATTATTTTAGTAATGAGAAGCCATGGCCATCTGTTCTTATCACTTTAAAAAACTTGAATTGGAGGGTTTTTGGAGGAAAGGAATTCCCATATAACTGTTGAAGTCCTCACTCCTAACAAAAAAAGCTTGTCTGGATATGCTTTGACCGGTGCCTATCTTCATAGTTCATTCTGGATAAACTTGTGTTACAAAGACTCAGGAAAGAATATGATTTAAGAAGCAAATGCAAGAGGATTCTATTAGTCACCTCCAAAGCTATGGTACCTGCATTTTATGGGTTTCTGGAAGGACTTCTATCCATTGGGAAGAAAACGAGCTGAGGGATGTTACTGGTTCTTAATCAAGTTTGTTTGTTCTTTTATTATGGTTTCTGCTTGAGATCCAATATGGAGTACCACATTTCCAAGCTCATAGTTCGCAGATCAAAATGGTAAATGATGCTGGAACGGGTATACAGTATTCTACTTCCACCGATATCTGGTATATCAATCACATTCGAACAGATGTAAGGTATTCCACTTCCACCAACACGTGGTATGCTGGGGTCGGAAAACATATAGAGGTTGGTGATTTAGGAAACATTGACACTTTCCACTACAATGTAATTTAAACTTGTAAGAAAGAAAATTGTGATTAAAAAAAATGTAGATCATATTTAAGATTCATTGAGGATTATTTATTTATTTATTTATTTTTACCTATGGTAGCTACAGATTCCAAGCCATGCTTTATGGTACAGAATGTGGGCAATCAGCCAGTCAAGGAACAACATGTCTGTGGGATGAGTGCAACTCAAATGAAGGAGATGGATGAGTGCCAAGACAAGGATAGATATAGAAATGAATACATTAGAGGAAACATAGAAGTAACACCAACAGGCACAAGATGAAGGAAGGTAGACTTAGAGGTTTGGCCATTTACAACGGAGACCAAGAACTGCACTGGTTAGGAGTGACATGATTCCAGTTGAAGGCTCTAAAAGGGCAAGGTGAAGGCTCAAATAGAAGTCAGTAGAGGTAGCAATAAAAGATTTGATGACCTATGGTTTAACTGGGGATATGGTCCATGATAGAGTGGAATGGCAGAACAAGATTCACATAGCCAATCCCCAATTAATTGGTATAAGGCCTAGATGGTGATGGTGGTGGTATTTATTTATTCTTGCCCGTGTTATTTCATTGTTTGACTTCTAACCATGTGTATTAGTGATACTGGTGCATAATAACCTTCAAAACTGGAATAAACTAATAAGAACACAGAATGGAAGATCAATTTCTTACACCCCAATTCTGTGGTCGTGATGGGACATCTAGCTTCATGACTTCTGCTTCTAATGCCTTCTTGGCCTTGTAGTATGGGATGTTTTTCACGATAACTGGATCTTCCCGTGCACGGACTGGATCTATAGAGATGAGAGCCTGTAAGAGACATGTACTCATAGTCAGAGTTTCCATAATGTCAAAGCACTCTAAGCCCCAGACCTTCTAAAAAACATAGATCTCCAACAGGATACAAACTCTAGGCTTGCAAACAAGATCATTCAATCCCCAAGAATATAGAAATTAAAATTAGAAAACTGGTAAGTATGCTATCACCACCAAAGGAAAATAATAATAATCTACTGAAATAAAGATGTAGTACTTGAGTAATCTGACATCATGCATGCCTAAAACCAGATACAGAAACTCGACCAGGAACAGATGATTGTTATTGTGATACTATCTCTTATGAAAAAATAAGTATAGATAGTGCATATCAATTTGAACTAATCAATCACCACACATGATTGACACTCACTTCCTGTAAGTGCTCCCAACCAGGTCTCCGTTTGGCTACCACATCTCGAAGTTGATCGTAACGCATAGATTCCTGAAATGGAAAGAGCACCATATCATAACATGAATGCTTCGTAACAAAGTCATTCCCATAATAAAAACACATACAATATTTAAAAACAGCTGAATGCATAAACTGAACAGGATATCATACAATTAAGAGCTATAAAAATTTTCATGTACTCGGAAAGGAAACTAGCAAATTATATAAAATCCAGCCATGCGATTCACACAGTTCCATATGACATGTAAACTCAGATGTATGCACAAGGTAAACTTAGATGCATGCACAAGGTAGTAAACATTTCCTCTAATTGATGATATGGTGCTAAACACTGGAAATCTAACATGCTAACATGTTTTTATGTCTATATGAAAATAGAGACAGATTGCTGACCCCAATTAGTTGGGATGAGGCTTAGATGATGATGATGATGAAAATATTGAAGAATACATTATCATACAGATCATTAAATCACGAAAGCATAACAAATAAAAAATTGTATTCAGAGAAATGGGAACATATAAATTTTATAATTTAAAAAAAAAAATGGAAACGTATCAAATGTAAATAATAATAATAATAATAATAATAAAGTAATAAAAAAGAAAATGGGACACTATTCCCTTTTTCTTAACTATAACATCAGAAGTATGTCAATGCCATGCATGTTCAAGCTGGACACCAATTTTTTACAAGAAGTGTCCTTTTTTCATTTATTTATTTATTATTTTTTGGGATAATTATAAGAAGTATCCTTGTTATGTAAAGTTTAATTCAATTACTCTATTTTTGCCTAGGGGGTTCTCTCCTCATCCTTCCTGCAACTCGTAACATTTTATGAAAATAGGACATCACTTTCAGCTTTGGAGGTGAAAGTCACTTGATCCCTATAGGGAGTATCCAATGACCAAAAAAGTCTAATCATACGCCTGACACCTCCACAGTAATGTAACCTTCAAGAGAAAAGGAAACTAAAAATTTAAGTGGTCCGGTTAGCTATTCCCCAGAAATATCAAAGGTAATACAGAATAAGATGAAAATCATTAAAAATAACAGAAGCACACACATTTAATAGAGAATAAATCCTGATGCCAAATGTCATTGAATAAGATGCATGCCAAGAACAATGTGAAAGAGGAGAAAATATGATCCACTGCACTAACCTTGTATGCCCACCAAATTTTCTGCTTCACATCATCATCGTAGTCGAACCCTCCCAGAATCTGGGGCATTGTAATTAACCAAAAGGCAGCAATGTTCGGGTCTCTCATGCTTTGAACAATATTCTGAAAGAACAATAGGGGACAAGATGAAAACAGTTAGATAAAGAAAGGACAGTTATTATCCAGCTCGAACACACTGCTAACTTGTTTCCTGTATTGATGTATAGTTCATCATGTTAAAGGATTAGAGAATCGATCTAAAACATGCACAAGCTTTTTGCTACAAAATGTTTTATCACGCATACTTCTTGCTTTTAGTGAGAAAGTATAAGAGAAAGCTCCAATTCTATGTGAATCATGCCTGATAAAACATCCTCATTAACCTCCAACTAAATTCTCTAAGGTTGTCAAGGCCGAACCCAACAAACTTCTAGCACACTAAAGCCCAAGTGATCCTACCATGCATTCTTTTTGCGGCCTATCTTTCACTTCCTATCTTGCTTCTAAAGGCCCTATTATTACATTCCTCCCATAGCAACCACCACCTACTGGGAGAGACGACCTCCAAAGAATTTTCATTGGTAGTTTGCAACTGATTTCTGTGCCTTGAGCAACTTAGCCATGGAGGAAGGCAACAACGACTTTGCCTCAAACAAATTAAGGATAGACCACCATACCCCTTGAGAGAATAGAAAGTGGATACAAAGATTAACAGACTCCTCTGCTCGTAAACACAATAAACATACATTGCCATTATTTTTTATCAAGAAGGTGATCCACAGTTGGAATTTTATTGATGCCCGCCAACCAACAAAACATAGTCAAACAGTATGCAGTTGGAACTTTAGACTTGCAATTACCAATGAGCTTCATATAAAAGAACTGAACAGAGAATATTCGAATTGACTCTGACATTCGTATTCTTCAATTGATTCCAGAAGGCAGGATAAATGGTCCTTCCAGCAGGGATGGGAGCTGAGAGAAAGAAACGATATTCGCATCTCTGAGATTTCTTCTAAAAGGTGGTTTCCAACTTGTTCTCTCAAAAAGGTGAAGCAACAATCAACTGTAAGCTCCCTCAAAGGAGCCAACCTGTGGAGGTTAGTAAGGTGGAACAGCAGAGGGCAATCAACACACCAGGTGTCCTCACAGAGCTGAACAACAGCGGTGTTCCCTTTCCATGCATGATTCCCTTTACATAACAACGGAGGCTACTAATGTGGAACAGGAGGGACTATCTTTTCCTGCAAGAATCACCAATGTCATTTACCTAGCAGCGCCACATTCATTGGCATCGATCTTCTGATGCTCACCCCTCCTTCAGTTTGCAAACATCTGTCAAGTTTCAACTCCACCAAATGACACACCCACTTGTCTTTCATGCCCCTCCACAAAAATTACCTTTGGAGCCTCTCCAACCTATCCACCGGACTTGCCAGCATCGAAACAACGACATGAGGTAAATAGGCATGTTGAAGGAGGGCAACTATACAAGAGTAATCTAACACCAACAGATACATTTCCAAGTGGAAAGCCTTCTCTCCACTAATCCCCCCAACCAGATCCCAAAGGCTCTTGGGAGGTTTTCCAATACAAAGTAAAAGAACCAAGTCACAGAAAGAGCCAGTTCTACAACCCAAATACAGAAAAAACATGAGATTTCACCTTTGGCTAACCTAACTCCAAACAATTCCATCTTATAGACCAAGTGACCTATTTTTTTATTTTTTTTTAAAAGATGACTTGAATTAAAAGGAAAGAAGGAGAACAACAAAAAGGGACTGCTGAGACGGCAGCCCCTCAAGACAAAAGAAAAGACAGATCTACATGATTCCCCTCCCTAGAGGACACCCATTCAGCCATAAAACATTTAACGAGAGAAGAAACTACATGGGAGGGCTTGGCTTCATTGAGAAAACATCTTCTGTTCCTTTCTAACCAAAGAGCCCACCACACCGCCAAAATTCCTAAACGCCAGATTCTGGTTTTGAGTTTGCCAAATCTGACCCCGTGCCAAGCTTTAAGGAGCGTATCCACGTCCGCAGGAAAGCACCAAGAAATTTTAAAGCAGGAGAGGAAGGATGACCAAACAGAATTGGCGAAAGGACAATGGATCAACAAGTGATTCACCGATTCTTCGGCGGACATACAGCAAAGGCAAACGTTCGGCAGTATCAGCCCTCTTTTCCTCAGGTTGTCGATGGTGAGGATTCTGTTGTGCCCAACCAACCAGCCGAAAATCTGAAACTTGGGGGGAGCAGCATATTTCCAAATGAAGTGATGATGATGACCGGATTCATTGTTGTCTGTTAAGATTTTGTAGAAAGATCTGACCGTAAAAACGGAAGATTTATCGGCTTTCCACGTGAGGCTGTCCGTACTTGCTGGATTAAGGGAAACGGATTCGATGAACTGCATAAGGGAAACGTACTGATCGATTTCCCAATCAAGGAGATTCCTTCTGCATTGAATATCCCAACCAAGTGACCTATTGACTGGAGACCACTTCAAAGCAATGCACAATTGTTTACAAGAGCACCTGCTCACAGGAAACATCAAAGAGTAGCAGCGTGTTGATGATGAGAAACCTGAAAGTTCAATCCGTAAAACCTTAGATAATTCCCTCTGCAATGCCTCTATTAATCATTCTACTTAGCGCCTCAACCACTATAACAAAGAGAAAGGGGAAATAGGATTCGCTTCTCTCAACCCCCTCAAGCTACAAAAGAAACCTTTTGAAGCCCCATTGGTAAGGACGGAAATCAAGTTTAAAGAAATGCACTCTTTCATGCTTCCCCTCCATCTACTACCAAACACAAGCCTCCTCATCATGTAATCAAGGAAACCCCAATCCCCCAACCACAAAGTCATAGGCTCTTAAAATCAAACATATAAACAATCCCTCGGTTTCTTTTCTTATACAGACAATCAATACATTCATGTGCCACCAAATGTCCCATAAGGCTGAGGGGAGGATTTTGGTCATAACAAAAGCCCCTTGAGAGAAGATCACCTCAAAATAGAAGGGCCCCCCCACAGGGCTGATAGGAGAGACATCTTGGAGCTCCAATGTCCTTTCCTTTTTCTCAATCAATGGAAGTTGTTCCCAAATCCCTGCCGTACACCCCCTTTCATGGAATTCTGACAACGGGTTCATGAAGTTCACTTAAGGGGCATATACAGAAAGTGTGATCATATCTCATAGTTATAATGTTAACAAGGTTACAAAAATCATATCAGGTAGGACCATTTTTTTCTTCCAAATGAGGCCAGCAATGAAAACTTTTCAAAAAAGGAATTGGTTAGCAATTGAATGATCAAATTGGTTGAATCAGCCAATCAACCAATTTGACAATATTCTAACCTACTTGCCATGTGTCACTTGTTTAATAACCTTTTTTTTTTTTTTTTTTCCTTTTGAGAGCCTTTTTTTTTCAGTGACTACAAGTTCTAGTTCAACATAATTCAAATTGTGAATATGTGAATACTTGCTACATGATTGGCTCTGGAGTGGCACAACATCATTTGCAATAAAGTTGTTGCTTATAAAAAAGATTGCCGCAATGCATTTATATCAATTCCCAGATTAAGTGAGATCCCCCAATGGTAGGAAAGGAATCTAGAGAAGCAAGCTACATATATTACATCATGAAGGCAAATATTAATAACAATAAAACTTATAATGATAGAAAAACAAGGGAGAGAGCATCTGGATACTTGCCTCATAAGGGTAGTCCATTTTCTGCAAGACATTGTAGGCTTTCCAAGGAGGCTCCATGATCTGGGGAAAAAAAAACAGCCTCATGATAGCTGTACAGGAAAAAAAAAATTCCAGAGGAAGGATAATATTATCTTTGAATATAGTGGGAAAATATACTTCAAAGCCAAGCTCCAAAATGACATGCAATGATAATAAACGATTGATGTGAAGGTGTAGAAATAATTTAAAATTTTAAAACACGTGAATGAAGCATAAATTTCCAGACTAGAAATCCATCATAAGGAAACCACATGCAGCTGATCCATAGACATCCATGCAAAACCTTCTCTAAAGGTGTACGTATGTTGAAGAATACTTCATATGTTCTCTTCTATCTCATCATCTGATTGTTTATTTATTTTTATTTTTTTTTGAAAGGTATCTGATTGTTTATATTATCTTATATCTCATCATCTAATCGTTTAGTGGGTGTTACATGACATCTTTTGTGCTTCTTTGAAGCACAAAGTTTCTACACAGGATCCTGGACCAAGGTAGTTGTTTGTATCTATTTATTTTGTTAAATAATACAAGTAAATATGCTTCCAAGAAATTCTGGCAGATGGAAAATAAGCAAAGGTACCTTCCATTAGCCTATACTGAAGTAAAGAAACATCAAGGTAAAAGATGAAAGCACCCAAGTAAATTTGCAACGAGACTCACATCATCTGCAGAGATCCTAACTTGCAATTGATGTTTACATTCAGGACAGTGCATCACACCCTGCAACAACAAAAAGTACTTCTTAAGGAGGAGAGAAGAAAACAACAACATGGTATTATTGGAGTGTGTGTAGATTATGTTGGAAAGTAGCTAGTTCTAGAAGAAACAAGGACATAATGTTTTGACAACACAGTAGATAAGACCAAGGAATCCATGTGACAGTTGCGAGCAGGAAGCATTGACTAATTAGGCATAACCATCCAACATGTCACCAAAATTTTTATTCAGCAGGAGCCAGAAGCTGTGTAGGACATTAACATTAGAAGTGAAGTTGTCTTCACAAAGAAATCTCATCTTCCCTTTGGTGGTTAGATTACACTTATAAAGGGCACTTTGACCAATCTTCTCACCTATTATGCCTTTGTTTAAAATCCGGGCTAAAGTTGCAAAGAGGATTTAAAAAATCAGCAGAACTACCTTAGGGAAGGAAAGGGTGGAAACTGTAAATATCATCCGCTGAAAGTGGGAGGAGGTGCAAAAATTGAATGTCAATGAGGGAATTGGTATTGATCGATTTAAAGAAAGAAACCAAGCCATATTATCGAGATGATGGTGGCACATTGGCAATGAATAGGGTGCATTGTGGAAGCAAGTACAGAGAAGAAATTAGAGGCCAGCCATCGTGTGTCATTAAGGGAGATACTGGCTCACTGATTTGGAAGAACATTTTGGCTTTCGGGAAGACCAATGGAAGTCTAGGTAATATCTTCGTGGATGGAATTAGATACCAAGTCAGCAAGGCCAATAGGATCAGATTTTGGGAGAGCTTATGGGTAGAAGATGCCCCTTTGGCTAAGAGATTTCAAAAGCTCTATCGGATCTCCCATAGAAATATTCTGATTAATGAGTGTTTTGAAATTTTGTTTGGAATGTTCTGCTCAGGAATCTGCTGGATGATGAAATTCAATCTCTTTCAGAATTATTGGTTTGATAACTCTTCTTTCCCCTAGATGAGTTAGATGAAAGGTTGTGGTTCACTCTTCTTTAGGTAATTTCTCTCCTAAGAATTTCTTCAAGGCTCTCATCAAGAACCAGTCTTCTAGTTCCCCTGCATGGAAGAATGGGGGAATACTTGGCCCCTTCTTGAGTGGAACCTTTATGATGGTCAGTGATTGCCACCAAAATCCTAACTATTTGATCATTTGATAAAAACGGAACCAGGCTCTGCCTAATATTTGTCCATGCACTGAGAAGATGAAGAGTCAGCTGATCACTTATTTTCGCATTGCAAATTTGCAGCAGAAATCTGACCATACTTCCTTTGCATGTTCCAAGTTGTGTTCCCAAACTCAATCAGCACGCTAATGATGTGTAGGTCTTCAGCCTTTTACTCAAAGATTGAAGATTCTCTAGAGCATGATACCACGTGCTATTATGTGAGGCATCTAGCTTGAGTGAAAGAGAAGACTTTTCTAAAGCATTTCATGTCCAGTAGACTGATTGAGGGGAAACTTAAATTCAATTTGCCATCTTGCAGTATCTTAGAGAAGGAGTTCTGTGGTGTCCTGCCATTGGTCCTTTCACATAATTGGCTGCACATTATCAATGACTTTCGAAGAAAGCCCAAAGAAAAAGTTGAGTGGAAGCTACCTACAACCAATTGGTGGAAATTGAACAATGGTGGGTGTTCACTGGAGAATCTTGGGCCATCTGGGATAGGTGATGTGGTGCAGGATGTGTTTCGCATGATCAGGCTTTCCTTCTATGTTCCAATCAGTATTGTTAATGCAAACCAAGCCAGGTCGGAAGCAACTCTCTAGCATTAAGCTCATATGGAAATATTTCAATGGGCGCATCTTACCGTGGAAGCCAATTTGAGGAGTGCCATCTTATGGGCTTCTTCCACTTGTAGAGTCCCATGGAAAAGAAGTTCTCTAGTGAAATTATTGCCTTAGTTCAGCAGGACCATCCGTTTTTATGCTAGTTGATAGATCTGATAATTTGCTTGCAAATTCTTCTTGCTAAAAGAGTGATGGACATGTCTTCTCTTGTAATTGGGAATTGCTATCCATCTCCTTAATGAATAGCTAGCCCTTGTTTTCTTCTTTTTCTTTTAATAAATTTTCATTATTCCATAAAAAAAAAATTCACAAAAATATGCAGAAATACTTCATAGATGATGGCTTAATATACAACTCAGAATAAAAGGTAGGTTGAATAGACAAGTTTTAAGGGTTGACAGTAGGATTTTTAACAGAAATAGACACATTTAAGCCAAGGAAAGTTTAGAAAGAAAAAGAAGGAAATTTTCGGATTTCTTATGGTGTGAGCATTCAGACTGTTTTGGAATGGGCTTCCCTTGTAAATGCAGCAAAGTCTGCTAGTCTCTCTTCTTCTTTTTAGCTATAGAGTCAGGTTGTATTCTTTTGCTGCCTTTCATTGGGCGTTTTAATAAAATTCAGCTCTCTCTCAAAGAAATAAAAAAGTGCACATTCAGACTAGCAAAAGTGTTTGTAGAGAATTGATGAGTTTATTAATCAAGGCCACAGCCAATAGAGAACACAAACCAAAAAGAAAACATAAAATTACAAATCTAGCCAATTGGCTGGAAACTGTGACAAGCTCTTGGAAGCAACCACCCATTCCATAACTAGAGATTTAGCCTTTTTAAACACCTCTGCCAGCTCTCTCTTCTGATTCCTAAAGCATCAATCATTCCTTTCTTGTCATAAAGACCAATTTGGGCATCAAAAGTTAGAAAGGGTTTCTGGATAAACTTACAGATCCATTGCATGTCGGGCACCCTTTGGAGGGTAATGGTAAAGGAAGATCTATAGCAGAAGGAAGGTGGACCAATTCAGCCCGGTTGTCAACAATGGCTTCTGCAACGCACTCAGCTGTTGGCTTCTCTCCACTGAAATAGGGTATTACAAATATATAAAAATGGGAAAGCAAAAACAGATGTCATGACCATTTCACTAGTATTTTACAAAAACTCAGAAAAGCAAATACAAGGAACTTGCTGGAAATAGAGCTACCTTTTCAAGGTGTAATTTTTCACTTGATAGTGCACCTTTCCTGTACCTTTGCACATCGTGCATCGCAACGCTTGCCATCCATTACAGGTACGACAATTCCTAAACTTCACAATACCAATGTTAGATGAGGAAAATCTCTTGGACCACCTAAGTTTCACCAAATAAATTCATCTTTCATTAAAAAAGAAAAGAAAAGGAAAAGGATGGTTTAACTTTTCATTTATTTGAGAGCAAAAGATACAATAAGGCAATCATATATAATTTATGTTCTCATTTCTCCATAAGGGTGCATTTGGTTGCACCAAATATCATGAAATTTTGTGATATTCCCACCAAATTAGACTGATTAATCATGAAATATCATGGAATTTTATGACATTTGGAGCAAACAAACACACCCAAAAGCAAAGACAGCATCCTTGTATTGAAAGAAAGCCCATGGCCAACAGAGCATCCCTCTGGCAAACACTCAGAATTCAATCCACAGTAAAACTTGCTCTGGTGCACGCATGCACAAATGCAAGAGTAGATGCTCATTTCATATTACTCATGAATGTCCACAAGGCAAGGAGGAATTGAATAAATGGCCTTGATTGCCACACATGTTGCTAAGAAACAGCTTAAAGTAGTAGTGATAAGCACCTCTGACATAGAACTTTCTTCCCCAGCTCCAAGGCAATATCATAAGTGCCGAGAGTAGCAACAGCCTGTAATGGACCCATTAATAACAGGGCATAAACAATGCAAGTATCAACCAAAGAATACGGCTGTCGACAGGACGGTCCTGGCTCTTGAACTAGTTAGGCCATGAACTGTGGGGCCAGGCCACACCCATTGACAGCCCTACCAAACAATGCTAAAAAGAATCAAATACTCGACATAGAAGCATTTTTCTCACAATTGCTGCTATCAAATGCCATATATGTCGACATAGGAAATAGAGAGACAGAGAGAGAGAGAGAGAGAGAGAGACGAAGAACTCTCAGTTCTGACATACGTACATCACATCATTTGAATCAAATGGTATGATAGAAAGAGAGTGCATAATGTGATCTTCAATTGGCTGTGTTTGGATGCAAAATCGGAATGAATTAATAAAAATCACTCCAGTTAAGAGAGCAAGAAATTGCTAATGATGTTTGACAGTATGCACAATGATGGAGTAGCACTCAAATTGCAGTTAATTTCATTCCAAGTCCAACTTCAAAGTAACATGAATCCAATTCAGATCCTCTTCAATAAGAATTCCAATCAAGGTAACTACAATGAGCGATTATCCAACGCTTGACCGCACTGACAACAGAACATCTGCTGCAGCTCAGTTTTTCAGCTTGCACAAGTGGGGCCAGGAGCTTGATCATCCAAACCGTTGATATGATGGGCCTTGCCATGGATAGCCTATTCATCCATTGAATGTGGAAAATTGCTGCATTTTCTTCCATAACCATCTTCCCCTCTGTAACGCATCTAGTACGGCCCACTGAATCAACGTGTTAGAAGGATCCCGCATTCTCAGGTCGAGCATTGCACAATAGCTAATGGTGTGTTTGGTTGCACCAAATTTCATGAAATTTGGTGCAACCAAACACACAGTCAGGGGCGGCTCAACATTCTTGGGGGCCTTAGGCAAGTCATAAAAATGAGGCTTTTTAGTTAAAAAAAAATATGGCAAGTCATAGAAAAATGACATTAGAATTTAATTTTTTGAGAACTTAATTAGTAATAAAGTAGGTAGTTGTGGTCCTAGGTTTTAGGAGAAGAATTTATTAGGAATGATGCTATTATTTTGAAAAGAGAGGATAGAGTTAGATTGTGATTATTGATAGTACTAGTTTCTAGGATTTGTTTTTTATTTTAAATTTCAAATTTGTAAATTAATTTTTAGATGTTTTTATTTTGTAGGCCTTTCAATAAGTTTTATTTAAAAAATTTTAGGCCTTTTTTCTTCTTCTTAATTTTAATTTTGCTATAATATAGGACTTTCATAATTAAGAAACTTTAATTTTGCTATAATATAAGGCCTTCATAATTAGGGGGCCTTAGGCGATTGCCTCACTTGCCTACCCCTTAGAGCCGCCCCTGCACACAGTAAACTGCAATTCGGTCATTACACTTCACCAAACTAGTTATTGCGATTCAATTCGATATTGCATCCAAACGCAGAGCGTATGAGAAACATAACAGCAATTCGAATCCGGAAATGAGATGTGGAATTTCTATTTTTTTCTTAAGAAAGAAGGGGAGAAGAGAGCTTACAAAGATTGCAGAGAAAGAGAGATTGGAGACGAGCTCGGGAACACCGAAGCCGCGTGGAGCAGAACCGGCGATGTCGTAAGCGAGCGTGAAAGGAGAGAGTACGATACGGATAGGAAGATCGAGGATGTCGATTATCTGTTGTCCGTACCGCTGGACGAAGATCTTACGGTACACGTCCGCGTACTGTTTCGCCTGCCTCAGCAGCCGGTCGGTGCCTTTCCCCATTTTCGACTGCTTGAAGAGAGGGAGGAGGCCAAGGACAGAAACGAAAAAGGATAAGAAGGCGAACCGGGCTCCCTCTACGGAATGGTTCTGGCAACGGGCCGGCCCGGGCCTATTCAATTAACTAATTTTTCGAGGCCCAGGCCGGCTCGGTTAATGCTTTACTCGTGTGCAATATAAATATCACGATGTGCACGCGCAGTGAACGGTTTGGATGGCATATTAACATTACAGTGGGTCCCACGCATACTTAAGTTATAAGCGTTTAATCTCCACCGTTCCATGGGATGAACGGCCTCGTTTTAGGGATCCAGGCCAAACACTGGATGGCGTACCTGATGATCGGACTGGTGGATTTCATGCTCGCGCCACGGTGGGGCCCACAGAGCTCATGTGATCTTTCCATGTATGTGTGTGTTGGGAGCTCTGCCTGAGCTGCGGGCGTTTTCGTTCGGACAGTAATCTGTAAAAGTGGAGCCCGATTTGGGGTGATCGGGACCATTCGCGTGGTTGGGCCCAGCGACGATTAGTGATGCTGTGGGAAAACTCTCGTGTCGGGTAACTCTACGCATTGAGAATTTTATTTTATTTTATTTTATTTATGTGAATGATGGTCAGATTCAAACTATGGTTTATGATCTGTGTGAAGTAGGAGAAAGCCCACCAATTGGATGGTTTGGATTGTTTCACTGAGGTGATTAACGCTACGTTGCGAATATGTGACAGAGCCACTCTATACTAAGTTTTGGCCCAGATTTAATCCAATATTTTGTAACTTATGTGAAAAATGTAGGATGTAAGGCAGGCCGCAGTTGCATCATTAGCTCAATTAGACTAAAAAGAAGCTCAAATAAGTACAATAGTCCATCAAAATCAAGCCCAATCCTAGGTAAGGTATGACATAACTTATCCTAAGAAAGATTCATTCTGAATACATTAAAAAAAATATTGTTCGAGCGGTATCTTTTGATCGAGTATTGTCATGAAAGAAAAGTACGACTTATCAATCTTTATGTAAAAGTGCTTTCTAAATTAACCGGCTTTTTTAATTACACAAACCCATACACACCGTAGTGGAATTTCATCACCTATGGGTTTCGAACCCAAGACCTCGTGTTGAAATTCCTTAGAGTCTGCCACTCGGGTTCTAAATTAACCAACTTGCTATGCTAGTTGAAGATGTTTGTTTCACCTGAAAACACCTTTTTTTATTTTTATTTTTTGTCAAAATTGATATTTTAAGAGAATTTTATTACTTTTGATCATTTTAGTTTTCGTCATATCTCATAATCATTGTAATTTTAGGATTTTGTAGCTTTTAGAAGTTGCTCATAAATTGTAATAAATGCTGAGAATGCTCCAATAGGGTTCTATTATCATTTTTATTTTTGGCAAATTTAGTCAGCTAATGAAATTTTGTTATTTAGGTAATTTCTAAACAAATTAAAGTTTTGGATCTTCTGTATACGTGATGTAATCAAGTAATCTTAAATTGTTATACAGTAAAAAAATATCCATATTTTCTCCCTTATTTCTTTTTTATTCAAGAATTCGCATCATAAATTTCAGGTGTTGATTACTTGACGAAGATGATGATCTTCTTATTGTCATGCCACGCCCTTTCCTGCATCAATCCACAAGCCTTAAGCTTGCACAAGCTCGTGTCTTAGTGATCTATACCATTGATCAAGTGTATCGTAACATGGATGGGGGATTCCTCAAAACTCTTGTAGATTGGAAGATTTGAGTGACACTAAATTTGATTAGCTCTCCACTGGATGGCAACCTTTCTATATTTTTGATATTTTTTTCTTCTCAAGTATCTTTTTGTAGGCCGCTCTGTTTCAAGATCATTTAATTAAGGATTTAGATCCATGGCATGGATTACAAAATAATGGGAACTTCTTTCGCAATCTTAGGCTAGAGGATACTAAGGATCATGGATTTCCTCTAAAATGTGGTAGTCCATTCACGCCAAGTTGAAATTTTGAGCTGGAGATGAAATGAAAATAAGGAAAGGGATTTATGCAAAAGTAAGTTTAATCGAGTTAACTTTTAAGCACTTATTTTTCAGCATTAAAGATAAAATGAAAATAATAAAAACATATCTAAATGTACAATGCAAAGTGGAATTAATTGAAAACGCCATTTGGACATCAAACACCCTATATAGAGTGCATCAAAACAAGTCATTAAGAATGTAAATGGGCTAAATACTAGTTGGATTAGCTTTTACCCACACCCAAGCCAATAATACAAAGGCCACTCAACTTGAGTAAAGCCATTCTTAGACCTAAAAACCCCAGCTCCTTCAAACTTTCCTAAACCAAGGCCCTTCCTTCTTTATGCAATTTTCACATGCATTTTTGTCACAAGCATTTTACAAAGGGGCAAAATGGCTCATTATTTGAGATCCAAGCTGCTCATCAAGCACGCCTTACTATATAAATCTCCAATCTAAAAATCATCTTGACTTATCATAAGGTGAGTAATACCCATGCAAAATAAATGGACATTATCCTGCATTGGATATACTGAGCTTACCAAATAATTGAATCGACCCATCTTTGGAAAATGACATCTACACAGTACACCCCTCTAATGAGCATCTCCAATGCCACGAATGGAGGCCACACTTCCATGCAAGGGAGGGGAGTGCCAAGAAGGTAGGAGCCAATTTGGCAAGATATGATAAAATTTGATTGGTCCACATATTGTTGTTAGGGTTAGGCCATACAAGGCATGTTTGAAAATAATTCAATACTCAATCGGCATCACATGGGGTTGAACAATTCAAATCTTATCATATCAGGCTTTGCACGAGCATCATGTGTTTAATCTAAGTGGACCACATGTGTGCCTGTTTGTGTGTGTGGGCGACAGTCTTGTTCAATTTAATTTGATTTAATAATTGCTTATTTTTAGAGGTACTTTTAGTTTTCTTTTTAACTTTCATTAATTTTGTTTGATTGCTATTAGAGGTAATGAGAAATAATGAAGGACTAAAATATATTAGGATTAGGTTTTATCACAAATTGGTTTTTTTTTTTTAATAATGAATTGATTTTTTTCCTCTACATGTTTGTGTTCCAATAGGTGTATGCTTTAAGGGCATATTTGTTTTACCAAGTAGAAATAGACAACAATTATAAATACTTCATCTAGTAGGTGATATTAGATGCATTTGACTACAATAAGGACACTAATTACAATGTTTGATTTGTTATGATAAAAATGTAATGATGATAATTTTAGATCGCTTCAATGTCAAATCAACATAAAATAAATTGATGTTGGTATTTAAATTAGATTTTCCATAGCAATACAACAAATTTACAAACTATTTTACTTGTCTCTTATTATATGTGCATTTGACTTTCAAAATGTATCATAATATTTATTTAAACAAATATTGTGAAAAAGTAACAATGACTCGCTTATGCGCAAATCAAACACGTAATAGGAAAATCACCAATTTTATTGAGCTCCAAAAAGAATTCATGTTTTTCTTAATCATGCAAAATCTTGTTTAGGAATCTTGTTTGAATGAATCCAATCGATTCATTCATTGGGTATCTAGAGAGAGAGAGAGAGAGAGAGAGAGAGAGAGAGAGAGAGAGAGCCCTTTCAAATTGGAGCATTTTAAACCTTTTATCACTTGACTGTTTTCATTTAAATATGGACTATCTCATTAATCGTTGTTCTAAGAGCAATTCATCAAAAGTTTAGGTTATTTTTATCCTAAAGATTTTCATGCAGCCATTATTAACTGTATATACCATTTGATAAATGATTTTGATCATGAAACACAATCCTACTTTCAATTAACTACAATCCAAATGTATTATGTGACTGTACATTGGGGCACATTGCAGCAAACATCTGCTTTGAGGTGGATCAAGACATAGCTTGGCTCTTAATAACTAAATTCTCTTTTGAAATGACCAAGCATCCTTTTTATTTTCTTTCAATTCTACATAGTTTAGTTCTTTTTAATAATCGCCAAATGGGTATTTCTTTTGCCCCTAACAATTCTAGGTACGAGAAATGCATTTAGGTCACATTTGGACACATTCCTTAAAAAAGGGTTTCTGCAAAAGCAGGTTTAATCGAGTCAGCTCTTTAGCACCTATTTTTCGGCACTAGAGATGAAATGAACATTACAAAAGCTTATCTAAATGTACAAATCAAACTGGAATTAGTTCAAAACACTGTTTAGACATCAAACCCGCCTTTCGAAGGCGCATTGAAGCAATTCATTTGGAACGGTTGAATTAGCTATTGTCCACACACAACCTAAATAATACAAGGCCCACCCAATTTGAGTAAAGTCATTCTCAAACCTAACATCCCCAGCCCCTTGAAACTTTCCAAACCTGAGCCCCTTCTTTATACGATTTTTGCACATGTTTCTGTCACAGGCATTTTACAAGGGAGCAAAATGGTTCATTATTTGAGATCAAAGCTGCTCATCGGCAATGCTTTACTACATAAATCTCCAATCTAAAGAATCACACCCGCTTATCTTAAAATAAGTAATATCCAAACAAAGTAAATGGATGGTTAAAATAAATTGACAAAGTTCTGCATTTCATATACAGGGCTTATCAAATAATTGAATTGACCTCATCTTGAGGAAATGACATCTACACAGTACGACCCCTTTAATGAGGGGCTCCCACCGGCCACATTTCCATGCAAGAGAAGATCGTGCTAAAAAGGAGAGAGACATGAGAGATTTGATTGGTTCATATGTCACTTCTAAATATTAGGTCATACAAAACATAATCGAAAGTGATTCTGTACTCAACTTGCGCCACGTTCTGTGCAAGAGAAGAAATTGCCAAAAAAAGTGAAGGCATTGAGAAATTTGGTTGGTCCATGTGCTGCTGTTAAATATTAAGTCATACAAAATAAATCTTATTATGCCATTTTCTCACCACTTGCCTCAGTGCTCCCTTACACTACTAGTTAAATTAGTTTTACCCTGTAATGTTTATAGCCATTAAAGTGACACTTTTCACTGCAAGGTTGGCCACCCACGTGATATTTTTCATTAGGGAAAAGGGAATCGGATTGGCTACTCTCCGTGCACCAATGGCTGGTTGTCGGTGCTCTGTGAGCCTCAATATGATGTATGTGTTTCATCTATGTTGTCCATCTATTTTCTATATCATTTTATGGCACAAGACAAAAAATGAGATATATCCCAATCTCAAGTGGACCACATTACACGAAACAATGTTGAACGAAGGTTGACTATTAAAAACTTTTTAGGGGTCATAAAAGTTCTGAATCAAGCTGATATTTGTTTTTTCCCTTCATCTGGGTCTCTTTGACCTAGTCGACGGATATGATGTCAAATAAACAGTCTAGTGAGCCTTAGGAGGATTTCAACGGTGGATATCCAATCACTATTTTTTTCCCGTGGTGTGGTCCACCTGAGAATTATATCCCTCTAATTTTTGAATCAAGCCTAAAATGACCCATGAAAATGGTGAACAACATGGATGAAATACACATCACGGTGGGGCTCACCGAGCACCCCGGGAGTAGCCAATCCGTTTCCAGAGAAAAGGTACTTTCAATCTTATTTTAGCCGTAAGATAAGGATTGAAGGGTGACCCTCTGCGTTTGGAAACCACACACCTTTTACCCAGCATAAAATCTTTGTTGAAAGCGATTATCATCGATTAAATCTTTTATATCTCTTGCATTTTGTATATTGATTATTTACTTAATTGCGTTGAAAACGATTATCATCAATCAAATCTTTTATATTACTAATACTGTTGCAGGGAAAAGTAATTCCCTGATACTACACCCGAAGTAAAAGAGCGTAGGCTGCGGATATCGTCCCAACCAAAGCAGAAATTCATCCTGCCAAGTCCAAGCAAAAATGGCTAAGAAAGTATACATGATACAACAGCCTGACACCATACAAAGCTGGTCTTAGGCCAGGCGGGCCATCATGACGTCTGAATCATATGGTCGGATATGATGTACTGAAGGGCGGGCCTAGTGCCATCCAACCTGTACATTAGGTACTAACACCCATCTTATCCCTGCGTCCTAAAATCATGCCTATCTAATGCCACTATAAAAAGTTCGGAAGCCGATTGGCTGGTGTACCACACACCACCGACCTGGCTCGTGTGGGTACGTGTCGTGAGAAGACGAGTGCTTACACTACTCGAGCTCCCAGTTGTACGAACGGTTCAAAGGAGATGGAAGTTACAAGGCCCGGCCCGGCGATGATGTATTCATTATATCCGCATCTTATTCTTTTCGGTGAGATTATTTTAGAGCATGAGACAGAAAATGAGGCAGAATCGAAGCTTAAGTGGATCACACCACAAATAGCAGTGGGACAATAATTCTCACCGTTAAAACATTTTAAGCCTACAGTAACATTTATTTTCCATCCAATCTGCCCATAAGGCCAAGTAGACCTGAATGAGGAAGAAAAACAAATATCATATTGACACAAAACCCGCCTTTTGAAGGCGCATTGAAGCAATTCATTTGGAATGTAAATGGGCTAAACACCAGTTGAATTAGCTATTGTCCACACACAACCTAAATAATACAAGGCCCACCCAATTTGAGTAAAGTCATTCTCAAACCTAACATTCCTAGCCCCCTGAAACTTTCCAAACCTGAGCCCCTTCTTTATACGATTTTCGCACATGTTTCTGTCACAGGTATTTTACAAGGGAGCAAAATGGTTCATTATTTGAGATCAAAGCTGCTCATCGGCAATGCTTTACTACATAAATCTCCAATCTAAAGAATCACACCCGCCTATCTTAAAATAAGTAATATCCAAACAAAATAAATGGATGGTTAAAATAAATTGACAAAGTTCTGCATTTAATATACAGGGCTTATCAAATAATTGAATTGACCTCATCTTTAGGAAATGACATCTACACAGTAAGACCCCTTTAATGAGGGGCTCCCACCGGCCACATTTCCATGCAAGAGAAGATCGTGCTAAAAAGGAGAGAGACATGAGAGATTGGATTGGTTCATATGTCACTTCTAAAAATTAGGTCAACTTGCACCACGTTCCTGTGCAAGAGAAGAAATTGCTTAAAAAGTGAAGGCAATGAGAAATTTGGTTAGTCCCTGTGCTGCTGTTAAATATTAAGTCATACAAAATAAATCTTCCTATGTCATTTCCTCACCACTTGCCTCGGTGCTCCCTTACACCACTAGTTAAATTAGTTTTACCCCTTTATGTTTATAGCCATTAAAGTGACACTTTTCACTGCAAGGCTAGCCACCCACGTGATATTTTTCGTTAGGGAAAAGGGAATCGGATTGGCTACTCTCCGTGCACCGATGGCCGGTTGTCAGTGCTCTGTGTGCCTCTATATAATGTGTGTGTTTCATCTATGTTGTCTATCTATTTTTCTATATCATTTTATGGTATAAGACAAAAAATGAGATATATCCCAATCTCAAGTGGACCACATTACAAGAAACAATATTTAACAAAGGTTGGCCATTAAAAACTTATTAGGGGTTATAAAAGTTTTGAATCAAGTTGATATTTGTTTTTTCCCTTCATTTGGGTCTCTCTGACCTAGTCAACAGATTTGATGTCAAATAAACAGTACAATGAGCCTTAGGAGGATTTCAATGGTGGATATCCAATTACTATTTTTTTCCATGGTGTGGTCCACCTGAGAATTATGTCCCTCTAATTTTTTAATCAAGCCCTAAAATGACTTATAAAAATGGATGAACAACACATATGAAACACATACATCATGGTGGGTTCATTGAGCACCACAGGAGTAGCCAATCCGTTTCCAGAGAATAAGGTACTTTCAATCTGATTTTAGCCGTAAGATAAGGATTGAAGGGTGACCCTGCGTTGGGAAACCACACAACTTTTACCCAGCATAAAATATTTGTTGAAAGCGATTATCATCAATTAAATCTTTTATATCTCTTGCATTTTTTATATCGATTATTTACTTAATTGCGTTGAAAACGATTATCATCCATTAAATCTTTTATATTATTAATACTGTTGCAGGGAAAAGTAATTCCCTGATACTACACCCGAAGTAAAAGAGCGTAGGCTGCGGATATCGTCCCAACCAAAGCAGAAATTCATTCTGCTGAGTCCAAGCAAAAATGGTTAAGAAAGTATACATGATACAACGGCCTGACACCGTACAAAGTTGGTCTTAGGCCAGGTATGCCATCATGACGTCTGAACCATATGGTCGGATATGATGTACTGGAGCGCGGGCCTTGAGGCATCCAACCTGTCGGATATGATGTACTGGAGCGCGGGCCTTGAGGCATCCAACCTGTACATTAGGTACTATCACCCATCTTATCCCTACGTCCTAAAATCATGCCTATCTAATGCCACTATAAAAAGTTCGAAAGCCGATTGGCTGGTGTACCACACACCACCGACCTGGCTCGTGTGAGTACGTGTCGTGAGAAGACGAGTGCTTACACTACTCGAGCTCCCAGTTGTACGAACGGTTCAAAGGAGATGGAAGTTACAAGGCCCGGCGATGATGTATTCATTATATCCGCATCTTATTCTTTTTGGTGAGATTATTTTAGAGCATAAGACAGAAAATGAGGCATAATCTAAGCTTAAGTGGATCACACCACAAATAGCAGTGGGACAATAATTCCCACCGTTAAAACATTTTTAGGCCCACGGTAGCATTTATTTTCCATCCAATTTGCCCATAAGGCTAAGTAGACCTGAATGAAGAAGAAAAACAAATATCATATTGGCACAAAACTTCAATGAACCCAAAAGGATTTCTGGTAATTGGTCAATCCCCCACGACATTTTGTAGTATTGTCTACTTGATCTTTGGATCCGTTTTATTTTTCAGTTCAAGCGTTAGGAGTAGCTCGAAAAATGAAAGGACGGTTGAGATATAATACATATCTCATGAGGGGACACACAGAACTTGGTGACGTCAACACACCAGCCAGATCGGTGGTGTGAGGTACACCAGCCAATCGCTTCCCACCCCCTAAGCCATGCATTGATTAGAGTGTTCGATCATCTGATTCTTGTCAGTCCAGTGTACGGGTTGACCGAAGTAGATCTGTAGAAATGATGGGAACGTGAGAAATGCTCCAGTGCTCTTCGTTCCTAATCTGATTGTGACGAAGAGAGTCCAATCCTTTGATCTAGGCCGTCCATCAGATAAAACGTGCATTTCATTGGCAAACGTTCAAATACCACACCAATATGACAATCTTAACGATCTGATCAATAGCCATTAAATATGGATGGTGAAGATCTTTTAAAAATAATAGCTCCAATTCACATTTTGTGTTAGGGCCGTTTTGATTTTGAAGAATCAATCTTGTTGTTTTACAAAGTAGACAGTGAAATGTGCTCGGGACTTGATGTACAGTACAGATCAATTGATTAGACTGTCCATATGCCCATTGTAACTAAGGGCCCGTTTGGCCCCCTCCATTAGATGGGATTAACGTGGATAGAATGGTAAAAGTACCAACAACTGCATGTGTAAGGTGTTATATAGATTGGGTGTATCCTATGTTTTCTAATATATCTTTGGAATTGATGCAATTAAAAGTAAATCCTGCAGTTTTCTTTTAAATTACACGGGAATTTATCACGAGAGGATTTGAAAATCTTATCTTACGCTTTTCAACCAAATGCTTATTTTTCAAAAGTCTATAAAACTAATTTTAATCCTGTCATGCCTTTCAAAGTTTCAGGTGGTATTAATAATGCAGTTCCATTTAATGCAACTTACTGTCCAAAGAGGCCTAGGCGCGCAACAACTAACATTGGAGCATTTTCCATTTAGCTGTGGCAAACGGACAGTATAGTTTTGCAAAAGGTTAGTGCGCCTCGGGCAAGCGTATCTTCCCCATATCTATCCATCCAGAAATGACACGACATCATCATAAAAGGACAGAGGCCCCCTCCACCGCACATTTGGAAAACCGTGGATCGAGACCGTTCAACAAGTAACCATTTCGTGGATGGAATGTTTAAATGATTAGAAGCTGGGTGTTCTTCACCTCCCGTCCTGGCCTTCACACGTGCAGTTACAGACGGAGCTGGTTAATTAACGGTTCTTATCCATGTACTTTAAGGGCCTGTTTGATTTTCGGTGATACGGTGAATCGCGCGTAAAAAAGTGATGATTATTTCGCCGTGAATTCACAGCATCTTGAAATGACGGCTTACTTTTTGACACAAAAATCAAGAATATTATAAAATATATGTGGGTCCCACTGTGATGTATTTCGCTTATCCACACCGTTCATCCATTATTAAATTTGAATTCATCGTATGTATAAAAAATTGAGGCATATCCAATACTCAAGTGGACCACGTTATACAAAAAAGAGAATCGAATACTTACCGTTAAAAACTTTGTAGGGCCACTGTTTCTTTTGGCGTGGGTCATTTGAGTGTTAGATCTGCTTCATTTTTTGTCTCATGCTCCAAAATATTGTAATAAAACAGACTAACGAAATGGATATATCATACGCATTACCTTGCAGTAAATAAATTAAAATTATATCCGTTAAACCAATTTTACTGGCGCAAACTCCAGTGAATTTTCAAACGCTGGAAATCGTAATAATCACCGTTTCCTTTGCATTTTCCGTTTCTCTGAAAATCAAACAGGCCCTAAAACATTTACAAGTGGTACACGAGTTGAACCGAGTCGAGCTTCGCACACCTGGGCTCAGTCGGCCAGCAGTTAACCCTAGTTTAAACTTGGCTCGGCTCGGGCCGTCCGAGCTGAGTTCGAGTGTGTAATACATTTTCTCACAAACATATAATGTATCTTCAATGAATGCAAATAAGTAACAACACTACACTGGTATATCATCAAACACTGAACAAGCAACATAAAAAATAAGATAAGATGGCATTTAGATAATACAATGTCTTTTAGTGATTTGTTTCGTATTTATTTCTTTCTTTGCCATGGGTGAACTCTATAGAAAATATATGCCTTCAAAATAGTACTTCGTTGAGCCGTTTCATTAACCACTGCACGAGCGGCATCAAGATAAAAATATATGAGTCACTAATCTGATTCGATCTGAGCTAATTTGAGTTAGGGTTTGAGTCGAGACAAGTTGAGATTAGGCATGTTTGAACTAGGCCCAAAATAATCCAATTTCAAGCCAAGGTGAGTTGAACTTTTCTGAGTTGAGCCGAGCGGGCTGATGGAGCTAACTTGACTCATGTACAGCCCTAAGTCTCCAACTGAGGACTTGTACATGTCGTTGTTATTTTGTAGATCGTACATTGTACAAATGAGTTTCCTGGTCAATGATCTACACGGTTGATGTTGAGGGTCCTACCATGGATGGTCCATGCACAAAAGATCCTCAAATCCAATGTACAAAATATTTGGCATTTGGATTGGTGGAATCCAAAGATTCAGCTTGTATAGGACAATGTAAATAATACGAGAAAATCTGCTGAAAGAGAAATTTATGGAAAAATATCCAGCTAAAAATGCTTATTATTATTTTAACACGTGATGTTTACATAGCCAGTTGAATGGTACAAAAAAAAAAAAAAAAAAAAAGGGGCGGGGCGGGGGGCAGGATTATGGGTTAGCTTGTTAGTATACACCCATGTCAATACACACACTCCACTGTTAGAAAAAAAAAAAAGTCAAATGAGAATGGGACACGAGAGAGAGAGAGAGAGAGAGAGAGAGAGAGAGAGATGCCCATTAAAAAGAGTCAAATGAGAATCCCCAAGTTTTTGTTAAAAATATGAAATTTGTGTATTAAGGAAATTCATTATTAATAGCTAACTTTGTTTTCGATCCCTAGTGGGGGTGGCTAACGGTGGAGTGTGTGTCCCCCTCCCCCCTAATATGTCATTGCCCATTGGGTCCACCTTATTAGATGTACCAATGGTTAGAATAATTTATAAATATCACTAATTAACTGTTAATCAGGATTAGGGTTTTTCTTTTTTCTTCTCTCATTTCTATTTAATAAAACAATCAGAAAATCATATTGAAATCTGTAGGATGACCCAAAACACAATATTGCCTTTAACACTTTTTGCGCCAAAGCATGGAAAATTATACGTGTTTCTTTGAAAAGATGAAAATAATGGATTAATCCATGCATTATATCAGCCAGTCCTAAAAAGAGATTTGATGGGAATTCTTGTGGATTTTGAAATCCACTATATATGTGGGCCTATGTTGACGCATGTGTTTTATCTACACCGTCCATCCATAGGCACCCTTTAGATGTGACAAACGAGTTGCATAGTTGCATATGCATAC
Organism: Magnolia changhungtana; assembly: GCA_030180095.1. NCBI lineage: Eukaryota > Viridiplantae > Streptophyta > Magnoliopsida > Magnoliales > Magnoliaceae > Magnolia > Magnolia changhungtana. The sequence continues at coordinate 6,265,739 of JASAUF010000620.1, read as the reverse complement.
AGGCAGCCAACATCAATTGTGAAATCTATTATATATGGGTACAATTTCACGATTCATCAAACACACACTTAATACAATGTTTTTCCCGGATGTCAAATTTAAATCCAAACGTGGGTTTAACTAGTTAAATACCATTGTATTTCTAAACATATAAGCATATGCAATAATAATGTTAATTCCACCTAATGCATTTCAATATCATCTAATTCATTCCGCATTCCAAACATCATGTGATTAGATGGGTGGGTCGTACTAGCATCGGTTGAAGGAGGTGGGGTGGGTTTTAGCCGCGGCATTGAGAGTCGATGAAGATAATGCATTTTTGGTTACTACCATGGTGGTGCAATGACTAGATTGGGAGTTTTTGCAAAGGGCCAATTAACAAGATGGAGATAGGTGCTGCAAGGGAGTCCGGGGTTTAGGAAATGGGGAAAAAAAAGACTGTATGCATGTTGTGGTGTGAGTCAAGGGGGGTGTTGCTGCTTGCATGACTTATTGTGAAAGAATAAGAGAGTAAAAGAGATAGATAAGATTAGAATTAGAGTCTTATTCTGCTTTGATACTATGTAAACACTATTACAAATTAGGAGCTAATTGGGCTAACAATTTTATTTTAGTTCATTTCTATTTATATCAATAAAATAATATGAGAAACCTATGATAGTTTGCAAGATCGCTGAAAAACATAATATTCCCTTTATCATAATTCATATTTTTATTTACTACATTCAACAATGTTAATGAGTCAGACAGGGTTCAGTGATGATATCGACCTTTGATGTGTGTGGTTAAAATGAAGTCATTGCATTTTTATTATTTTTCACTGTTTTGAATTTATCCGAACATGATGATGGTCACAGTCAACCGTTCGCTGTACTTTTCTTTAGTGGCCCAATGGTACAGAGTCCACAACATGCATGGTTCCGATCATGGACCGCTCAACTCATGGATCCCATTGGCCAGTATCACACCCTAGATCTTGAGTCAGGACATGAGCAAAGATGAACTGATCCGATCTCTTCACTTGGGGAGATGTTTGTTGCATGAGCCATGGGTTGCACGACATCATCAGTACCCATGCTCTGCTCGTACAAACCGAAAGCCCGACGTAACCATTGTACAAAACCTTGTTTCACGGACAGTGGGATCGGCGGTGCGGGCCTTGCCTAGAGTTGTGTGCAAGTTGAGTTAGCTTGGTCAGCTCGATTGACTTGACTCGAAAAAGCTCAACTCACTTCGGACCGGGTCAAGCTGGTTGTTGGAGCTCGAAAAATTTTCGAGCCGACTTCAAGCTTGCCTGAGCTCGATTCGACTTGGATCAAACCTCGACTTGAATTGACTCGGATCCAATCGGCTCGGTAACTCAATTATTTTGATATTGATGTTGCTTGCCGAGTGTTTGATGAAATGACTCAACAAAATGTTGTTTCGGGTGCATGAATTCTCTATGAGACTAGCTGGTGGCGAGGAAGGAATGAATCCGATACAAATCACTAAAAAAAAAAAACTTTACATTATAAAACTGACTTCAAATCTTGATTTTGATGTTGCCTGCGGAGTGTTTGATGAATACTTATAAACTAATGTTATTGTTTTGCATTCTATAAGAAATTGAAGATGCATTATATGTGTTTGAGAAAATGTCACAGGGGCTCAAACTCGGCTTGAACTGGCCCAAGTTGCTAATTGAACCGAGCCAAGCTGGCTAGTCAAGCTCAAGGACCGAGCAGAGTTGAATTCGAGCTGGGGTTAACTATTCGCCAAGCTAAGCCAAGCTGTGCCAAGCTCGAATCAGTTTGACTCATGTACAGCTCTGCCCCTGCATCATGCAATAAGGTGAGGCCTTTACCATAGGTCCCACCTTGATGTATGTATTCTATATCCACGCCGCCCATATGTTTTACCAACTTATTTTAGTACATGATTCCAAAAATGAAGTAGATCCATATCTCGGTTGGACTACACCACAGAAAACAATGGTGATTGAACACCACCATTAAAAGCTTTGTAGGCCTAGCGGAATCGCCACAGTAATATTTATTTGCCATCCAACTAGTTAATAGGGTCACACAGACCCGGATGAAGGGGAAAAAAAATCAAATATTTACTTGATTCAAAACTTTTGTTGCACATAAACTTTTTTTAATAGCCAATCACCATTGTTTCCTGCGTTATGATCCACCTGAGATTTAGATTTACTTTATTTTTGGGCCGATATCCCAAAATAAGCTGAAAAACATAAGAATAACATGGATATACAATAAATAAATCAAGGTGACCTCATGGTAAGGGTCGTATCATGTTGGGTGAGGCCGATGGGAGAGAGAAAATTAATTAAAATAATTCTTAATTATGACATAATAAAGGCACTAACCTCAATATTTAAAACTATTATTCATTTACCAATTTGGTCACTTTTTGCATTTTTAGATAATAAAAATGCTCCTCCGTCAACCGTCACCTTGTATGGTGGTATCTTTTCACGAAAGTCAAATGAGCCTTTTGAGAATGGCGGTGTGAGCCCCATTAAATCCACGATTTGATTTGGGGCTACCCTCAGTTGATCTTATCCGTTCATTTTAATCGGACAGTCGTGAACCCATATTACAATTATCTTAAAAAATTGAAGTTGTTTGTGGCCCATTACGACATTAACAGTATAAGTTAATTCTAAAATATTTCCTCCGATGTAGTCCAACTGTGCTGAGTTTTTCCCATAAACTTTGGTAAATGGCATGAAATTAAAATCTCTTTCATGTAGACGGCTTGGATCTACTACAAAGGGATCCAGTTGGGCCACACAAGATGTGAAATGAGTTTAATAAGTGGGTCCCTTGCAGAGGAAGATTATTTAGCATTTTTTTTCCTCTTTCTTCTTCTTTTTTTTTTTCACGGGAGGGGGCTATTTGGCCATTAAGACCATTGCTACTTCCATGAGACTCACTCTAGCAAGCTTCAGGCGTCATTTCCTCCATTCTGGTGAGCTTCTGTGTATTTTTTTTAAAAGATTTTCACCCACACTCTTCGATATATATATATAGGGAAAAGGTACTATGCGCTCGAGCTCACGATAAGCTATCGTGAGGTCGAGCTGTGTGGGCCCCACTGTGATGCGTGTTGACCATCAACACCGTGCATTTGATGGGTCCCCTTTAAATTATGGGATATCCCAAAAATCAGTTGTATATGAAACTCAGGTGGGCCATACCATCTAAAATCATGTGAAGACATGCCAAAAATATATAAAAGCACTTGGTGGGGCCCACCTGAAATTTGCATGCATCTGAAACTTGGTCTGAACCCTCATCCAAGTGGGACACACATAATGGATGGGCTGGATTTGCAAACCATATCTCGATGGGCCTAAAAAATGATTATGAATGTTTTAATGGTGCACAGCCCCTCTCAACTTCTATATATGGTGTGGCCCACACAAGTAACATATTGACTTGATTTTTGAGACCTAGGCCCACAATGGAATGATGCATCTGACTGATGGGGTAGATGTTCGAAACGCATCACGGTGGAGCCCACACAGCTCAACCTCATGGGACGTTCCCATCAGCACGAGCGCATAGTACCTTTTCCCATATATATATATATATATATATATATATATATATATATATATATATATATATATATATATATTAGATGAGAGTTTGTAAAAATGATGCATTTTGTAATTGATGAATTTTGATGGATGAATGTTGTAATTGATGAATGTAATGAATATTAAAATTGATGAATGTTGCCCAAAAGTGGGCTTAAAGTTACCATGGATCACCAGTACTCACTGTAGATCGCCGATACTCACTATAGATCATTAGTCCCACGAAAACGGTCATAACCCCCTCATTACATGTCCGATTTGGGTGATCTTATGCTCTTTGAAAAAGTAATTTGATAAAGTTTTAAATGACTTTAGAATCATCTCATTTTTATCCCATTTGATTAACCAAAAGTGGGTCCCAAAGTTACTATGGATCGTCGGTACTCACTATGGATTATCGGTCCCACAAAAATGGTCATAACTCCTTCGTTATATGTCTAATTTGAGTGATCTTGTAATCATTGGAAATGTAATTTAATTAACTTTCAAATGACTTTGAAATCACCTCATTTTAACACCATTTGATTTTTTAAAATGGGGTATAAAATTACTGTGGATCACCGATACTTACTATGAATCGTTGGTACACACGGTGGATCATCGTTCCTATGAAAATGGTCTTAACTCTCTTGTTACATATCCGATTTAGGTGATCTTGTACTCATTAGAAATATATTTTGATAAAATTTTAAATCACTTTAGAATCACCTCTTTTGGACACCATTCGATTTTCTCAAAGTAGGCCCAAAGTTAATATGGATTGTCGATCATCACTATAGATTACAAATCCCACGAAAATGATCATAACTCCCCCGTTACATGTTTTATTTAGGTGATCTTGTACTTGTTGAAAAGTTAATTTGATAATATTTCAAATGGCTTTAAAATTATCTCATTTGGATAATATTTTATTACCCAAATATGGATCCAAACTTCATCATAACATTTATTACCAAATGAGATATCCAAATAGATAAACTTTGGCCGACTTTTGGGCAATCAAATGGTATTTAAATGAGATCATTCTAAATTCATTTGAAATTTCATCAAATTATCTTTTCGATAAGTATAAGATCACTCAAATCAGACGTACAACAAGGGAATTATGACCATTTTCATAGGATTTGCGATCCATAATGAGTATTGATGATTCATAATACTTTTAGGCCCACTTTTGGGTAATCAAATGTTATCTAAATGAGATAATTCTAAAGTTATTTGAAAGTCACCCAAATCAGGCATGTAACGAGAGAGTTATATATGATCATTTTCATGGGACCGACAATCCACAGTAAGTATTGGCAATTCGCAATGAATATCGACGATCTATAGTAACTTTGTGCTCACTTTTAGACAATTAAATAATGTTCAAATAAAGTGATTCCAAATTCATTTGAAACTATTTTCAAATATATTTTCAACAAATACAAGATCACTAAAATTGAACATGTAACGAGGGAGTTATGACTATTTTCATGGGACTCACGATCTACTGTGAATATTGGTAATCCATAATAACTTTGGCCCCACTTTTCGACAACATTCCTCTATTTCAACATTCATCACATTTATCCATTATAATATTCTTCTATTTCAAAATTAATCAATTACAACATTCTTTTATTATAAAATTCATACCTTTCACAAACTCCCATAATTTATATTTATTAAAAAAAAACTAATATATATATATATATATATGTGGGAAAAGGTACAATGCGCTCGAGCTGATTTTAACACCCCATGAGGTCGAGCTGTGTGGGCCCACCGTGATGCGTTTCGAACATCTACCCCATCAATCAGATGCACCATTCCATCATGGTCCTAGGTCTCAAAAATCAAGTCAATCCATGACATATGTGGGCCACACCACATACAGAAGTGGAGAGGGGCCGTACACTATTAAAACATTCATAACCATTTTTGAGGGCCCACCGAGATGTGGTTTGAAAATCCAGCCCATCCATTACCTGTGTCCCACTTGAATGAGGGTTCAGACCAAGTTTCAGACGCATGCAAAACTCAGGTGGGCCCCACCAAGTGCTTTTATATGTTTTAACGGTATCTTCACATAATTTTAGCTGGTATGGCCCACCTGAGTTCCGTATACGGCTGATTTTTAGGACATCTCATAATTTAAAGGGGACCCATCAAATGCACGGTGTTGATGGTCGAAACACATCACTGTGGGGCCCACACAGCTCGACCTCACAGGAGCTTACCGTCACTCGGCGCATTGTACCTTTTCCATATATATATATATATATATATATATATATATATATATATATATATATATATATATATATATATATATATATATATATATATATATAAAGGGAACCCCCACACTCTATTCCCTTTCACAAACTCCCATTAGTGATGCTAAAAATACATACATACATACAAATACTATTATCCTTACTTAAATTTACTTTTGGCCGTCATATCTTTTACATCATAAGGCGTGGCTGAAAATCTTAAAAAGACATTTAGAAGCTCGCCAGAATGGAGGGAATGACATTGGAAGCTCGCCAGAGTGGGTCCCAAAGGGGTGTCAATGGTTCTGACGGACAAATGGTCTCCTCCCATGAAAAAAATGAAGAAGAAAGATAAAGAAAAGTCTAAATAGCCTTCCCGTGCAGGGGATATACTTATTGAACACATCCTACATCTTGTGTGGCTCACTAAACTGTCTTGTAGTACATACAAGCCGTTCATATGAAAGGGGTTTTAATTCCATGCAATCTACCCAAGTTTAAGGGCAAAATTCATCACGGATTGACCAAAACAAAGGAAAACAGTTCGAAATTAACTCACAACGTTAATACAGTTGTGGGCCACAGACAACTCTAAATTTTTTAAGATGACTTTACCGTGAGTTCACGACTGTCCGATTAAAGTTAACGGTTCAGATCAGCCGAGGAATTGCCATAATCATTGATTTAGTGAGGCTCACACCGCCATTCTCAAAAGGTCATCTTGATTTCTGCAAAAAGCTATTGCCATACAAGGTGATGGCTCACATGGGCATTTTCATCTTCTAAAAATACAACTAAATAAATAATGGTATGCTGATGTCAGCACCTTTATTACATTATAATTAAGAGTTACTTTAATTAATTTACTAAGGAAGATCCATATCAACTGATGTGGTTGGACCCCTGACTATGGTTCCTATGATATATGTGACTACATCCTATCCTGTTGCCCATTTATATTGAAAGATCATTTAAAGGTTTTAAAGGTATGATTCAATAAATGAAACAGATCCAAATCTTAGATGGTCTATAATAAAGGAAACAGTGGTAATCGACAGTTAAAAATTTCCGGTTGGCAATAAAACTTCTGGATCAAGCTTATATTTGCGTTTATCCCCATATTTGCGACTTTAGCAATAGGTTAGATGTCAAATAAGCATTCCGGTGTTCCCGTGAAGTTTTTAAAGTGAGATCCAATCACCACTGTTTCATGTGGTATGGTTCACCTAAGATTTGGATTTGATTTATTATTATTTTTTATCATACTCTAAAATGAGCTTTCAAAACTGTTGGATGGTGTGGATTTAAAGCACATACATCACCGTGAGCTCCACAGTCATGGTCCCACCCAGCTTGGTGGATGGGGGTCTCACCTAATCCACTCCTAAGACAATGGCCATTCATGTCAGACGCCACTATGTGGACGGTCCTGATCAACCGCCTCCAAAAACCAAACCCCCTACTAAGCTTTCTTCCCAGTAAAGCAGAGCTCGGAACGGGCTGGGCTCTGAAGGGCCCACTGTCATGTATGGGTTCATCAACACCGTCCATCCATTTTCTATATCGTTCCAGGATGTAGGCTAAAAAATGAACAGATCCAAGAATCAAGAGTAACACACCACATGAATCAGTGGTGTTAATGATACCACGATCCTTCAGGGCCAGTTCATAAGGTCATGCAGCAAAATGCAAATATCAGCTTATCCGAAACTTCCTCGGCTCCCAATAAGTTTTTAATGGTGTGCGTTTAATCCCTAACGTGTGGTCCAATTAAGACTTGAAGCTACCTCATTTTTGGAATTATATTCTAAAAAAATATGAAAAAAATGGATGAACAGTGTTGATAAACCCATACATCACAGTGGCCCCCTCAGAACCCCGGTCTGTTACGATCTCCTGAGAGGCGGGGAAGTACCTAATCCATTTCCGGATATACCCTTCGTAACGTTAGGTGACGTCTCTCTTCCCGTATGAACGGACGCGGATTGCGTCCTACCCCGGACGAATTACCGTCCGGGCAGGGATCTGTGGGACCCACCGTGATGTAAGTGTTTTATCCACGCTGTTAAAAGCTTTTTTAAGATAATTTTAATATGTGAACCAAAAAATGAAGTAGGTCCAAGGCTTAAGTGGACCACGCCAGAGGAGCCTACACTGATAATGACACCCACCGTTGAAACCTTTCTAAGTGCCAACATGATGTTTTTTTACCATACAAACTATTCATAAGGTCACGTAGACGTGGATGAAGTGAAAACACAAATATCAGCTTCATCCGAAACTTCTCCGACTCCCAAGAAGTTTTTAATGGTGGACGTTCAATCCCCATTTTTTGGTCCACTTAAGCCTTGGACCTACCTATTTTTTGGTTTATACTTTAAAATTATCTTAAAAAAGCGTTTAACGGTGTTGATAAAACACTTACATTACGGTGGGCCCCACAGATTCCTGCCCAGACGGATTACCGTCCAGGCGGGGGTAGGGCGCAATCCACGTCCCGTATAAACAACCCTTTTCCCGATCGGAAGCGGATTGGCTCGCGTACCACACACCAGGTATATAGCTGTTGTAGGCACGTGTCATGCGAAGACGACGCCTACGCTCCTCGAGCTCCGAGTTGTACGGACGGTTCAAAGAAGTTGAAAGTACATCAAAGTTACATGGCCCTAAAATGAATAATATCCAAAGGTCACGTAGACCACACCACAAATAGCAGATGAGGCAATGATTTTCACTTTAAAACATTCGTATGGCCATTGTTGATGTCAAAATCTGCTCAGCCCTCTCCTCCTCTTTACACACTCCGAGCAGGTCTCAGACTAGGAATCCTGCACATAAACCGTAAGCAATGGAGACCCTGGCTAAGTCGGGGGACCCTCCGATGCCTAAGTCAGGACAACAGAACCTGGGTCTAAGTTAAGGAGAAAAGGGAGGGTATCTGATGTTGCGTACCTGTTCTCATGGGATGATGTAGTATTTATATCTTTTCTTTGCTCGACTCTCATCCGATAATCTCGGCACAATCAGTGGGATTCGTGGATCATGGGGATATTGCCCAGAACCCGGAGATCATGTCCTACAATGTGCGTATCTGCGGGCGAGATAATAGCGCACACCTATACATGGCAGTTTCTCCATTTAGCGTATGGGACCTTCATTCTCGGAGATGCCTCGGCTCGGCCAGTCCGAAAGCTAAGATATCGCTTCGAGCTGATGGCTAGTTATGTCAACTCGAGCCGAACCCTGATCCGTTCGTCCGTAGTACAGCTGACCCTTCTCAGTGTTATGATGGACGCTTACTCGGAGTTGGTCGTACAACTCGAGTATTTTCTCTACCGACTGTTGAGGGAAAGAAGGATCAGAAAAGGGAGCTTCGTTCGCCTTAACCCACCTTCCTATTATTATGCCGAGGCTTGGACTCTCCGCTCAGAGTGACAGACCATCGATCGCTCCGATTGTAGTCGTCTCGGATCTTCCCATAACAGCCATTATAACGTTTATTTTTCATCCCATCTGTTTATAAAGTCTCGAAGACCCGGATTAAGAGGAAAAACAAATTTCATATTGACCAAAACTTCTCTGACTCAAAAGGGTTTTAATGTTATACGTTTAATCCCCATGCCGTGTGGTCTACTTGATAGTTAGATCTGTCTTATTTTAAGTCTCAAGCCTTAAGACGAGCTTTCCAAATGGATGGACGGTTTGGATATAACACATACCTTATGATAAGACCCACGTAACTTGCTGACGTCAATACACCAGCTATATATCTGGTGTGATGTACACCAGCCAATCCGCTTCTTTCCAGACCCACCCACCCTCTTTAAATCCTACGGTCAGCACGTTCGAGTATCTCCGTACCGGCAAGCCCCTCCCAAAAATGGAAATTTTACAGGAACACCCTCCACTAAGACCTTTTTCCTTTTTAGGCAAGAGAGAGAAATGGAGATTCCTCCATTTCCATCTTCTATCATATATGGGTATGTGGCTCTTTGAGAAAGAAAGAGAGAGATGGGAAGAGGAAAGGTAGAAGTAAAGAGGATAGAGAACCCGATGCGAAGACAGGCGTCTTTCTATAAAAGAAGAGACGGTCTCTTCAAGAAAGCCAAAGAACTCTCTATACTCTGCGATGCTAACCTTCTTTTGCTTGTATTTTCCTCTTGTGGAAAGCTCTACGAGTTTCGCAGTCCTTCCCATCTTAGGTCGATCGTGGCCGCCGTTTTATTGTCGCTGGTTTTGGGCTGTTTTCCTTTTCTCTGTACCCTGCGTTTTTATTTATGGTTTTTTTTTTTTTGAAGTGTTGAGACGTTTATAGAGAAGTATGAAATCGCCCACCAATCAAACGCTTTGGATGATAAATGCACGGTAATTCATCAATCACGTTATTTATTTATTTTTACGTATTTTTAAGTCTCTCTTCACTCTGTCTCAAATCAACTTTCTGCTTGTATAGGGAAAAAGTGCAAACGTTATCGAAGCCGAGAAACTAGTGGACCAGCTGCAGAGAAACGTGCGGTGAGAAAATGTTGTTATTGCTTTTAATTTTTTAAGATAGTACGCGTTGGGCCATACCCCTAAGGTTACATTGGTTAAATGATATCCTAACTATATTATATATAAGTCTGCAGCACACGTGGCAGGGACTGTATAAATATGGACCGTCCATCTAGTTTTCGATATACTTTGGACCGATGGTTAAACTCTTTTTAGAGATTCATTAATTTTGATATGCTGTGGCCCACCTTAGGTGTGAAATTGCCTGATTTTTTTATTTTTTTTTTTATTTTTTTTATTTTTTTTTTTTATGCTAGCTCACCTGATGGATAGCTCAGATCTGGCACAAGTGTTTACTTGTGTTATTTTTTAATTATAAGCCATACATGATAGCTATCACTAGACGAACGGCCTTGCTTAATGCATCAGCGTGACACGTGCACTTCAGAGAAAGGGCCGTGTCGTATTCGGTTTCTGTAGGCTGTACCACACCTCCTTTGTAAGCGGACCGTTTTGGGAAAGCAGTCTTTTGTTGGGCCCGCACGCGTGCATATAAAGGAAATGGGATTGGCGGGATTGTACTTTAGTTTGTTACTCTGTCTACGTCTAATAGGCTGGCATTTAAAAATGGTATATGTTATGGGAAGATTCGAGACGACTACAATCGGAGCGATCGATGGTCTGTCACTTCGAGCGGAGAGTCCGAGCCTCGGCATAATAATAGGAGGAAGGTGGGTTAAGGCGAACGAAGCTCCCTTTCCTGATCCTTCTTTCCCTCAACAGTCAGTAGAGAAAATACTCGAGTTGTACGACCAACTCCGAGTAAGCGTCCATCATAACACTGAGAAGGGTCAGCGGTACACTACGGACGAACGGATCAGGGTTCGGCTCGAGTTGACGTAACTAGCCATCAGCTCGAAGCGATATCTTAGCCTTCGGACTGGCCGAGCCGAGGCATCTCCGAGAATGAAGGTCCCATACGCTAAATGGAGAAACTGTCATGTATAGGTGTGCGCTATTATCTCGCCCGCAGATACACACATTGTAGGGCATGATCTCCGGGTTCTGGGCAATATCCCCATGATCCACGAATCCCACTGATTGTGCCGAGATTATCGGATGAGAGTCGAGCAATGGAAAGATATAAATACTACATCATCTCGTGAGAACAGGTACGCAACATCAGATACTCTCCCTTTTCTCCTTAACTTAGACCCAGATTCTGTTGTCCTGACTTAGGCATCGGAGGGTCCCCCGGCTTAGCCAGGGTCTCCATTGCTCACGGTTTATGTGCAGGATTTCTAGTCTGAGACCTACTCGGAGTGTGTAAAGAGGAGGAGAGGACTGTCCAGATTTTGACATCAACCTTTTTGGCGCCGTCGTGGGAAACGATACAAAAGTCGGTTTCTATTCTTGAAAACTATGGCTAGAGGGAAGAAGAAAGCTGTCGTGGTGGAACCAGAGCAGACCCGCTCCTCATCACTACTTCACGCGGAGTCTGCTCCGGGCCCTTCTCAGCGTTCTCGTAACCGTTCAAACAAATACCGCGCTTTATAGGGCGAAGTGCAAGCCTTGCGCGATGAGCTACAACGGATGAGGCAGGAGCGCGAGCCCCAGCAACAACCCGAGCGGAGGAGTCCAGCGCCAGAAGTCGTCAGACCGACCGTTCAAGCCCATTCAGCGACAAGAAGTCCGGGGCGCGGGACATCTCCGCAACAATCTACCCGAGCACCGGTGTCGGCTCAAAACCCTCCCCCAGCTCCAATGCGAGCTCCTACCAGGAATGTGATGGCACGGGCCCCGACGGATGTCCCAGCCGCCTCGGTTTTAGCTCCAACGGACCTTCGTCACACCCTGGAGAGGAGAAGGGAAAGAAGAATGCCTGAGCTGGAGAGCACTCGGGAAGAAGTGGCGGAAAATAAAGATCCCTGGGAGTCACGATTCGCGGACTTGAATAATCAAGTCTTGATGTTGCAGAAGCAACAGCAGCCATCATCGATTCCGGCTGTTATTCAAGCCATGATGGAAGAGACCAAACCTCCGTTCACCTCAGAAATCATGAACGAAGTAATGCCTCAGAGATTTCGGATTCCTCCCGTCATCCAGTACTCCGGGTCCGGCGACCCATCCGAACATGTGGAAGCTTATCGTTCGTGGATGCAGATACAGACTGCAACTGATGCCATGATGTGCAGAGGATTCTCGATCACTTTGATCGGATCTGCTCGGAATTAGTATCGACAACTCAAGCCTGGATCCATATGTTCATTCGAAAAATTATCTCGGTCATTCCTTACCCAGTTCATAAGCGGTAAGAGAAGCCGAAAGCCTAATACCCACCTGCTCACCATCAAACAAGGATCGAAAGAATCCTTAAAGGATTACATCGCTAGATTCAACGAGGAAGCATTGCAGGTGGAAGACTATGACGACAAGATGGCACTCGCCGCAGTATGCAGCGGCTTGAGGGAAGGAAGGTTCGCCTTCTCTATAGGGAAGAACCCGGTAAAGACGTTAGCCGAGCTCATCGCTAGAGCTCAGAAATACGTCCATGCCGAGGAGTTCTCTGCTACTCGCAAGAGTATCCAGGTAACCGAACCGAATGGGAAAGGGAAGAGGCCAAGGAACGAGGAATCCCAAGCCCCGAGGAAAAACTCGGATGATCACTCTTCTCGTGATCGCAGACCAAGCAGAAAACCAGAAGGAAGATTCCGTTCCTACACGCCTCTCAACACAACTGCCGAGCAGATATTGCTAGATATCCGGGGCGAGAAACTTCTCAACTGGCCAGTCTGCATGCGGGCAGACCCGGAACTCCGCGATAAACGCAAATATTGTCGCTTCCATCGAAATCATGGCCACAATACCGATGAATGTGTAGATCTGAAGGACGAAATTGAATCCCTCATTCGGAAGGGGCACTTACGTCGGTACACCAAGCAAGAAAAAACTACCCGGAAAGAGGAGCGAGCACGAGAACGCCCCAAAAATTCGGCCGAAGAACCTGCGGAGATCTGCACCATCTTCGGCGGTACATCAGGTGGAGGAGACTCGAACAGAGCCCGAAAAGCCCATTCCCGAAGGAGCCCAGAGCATTACGTCAACCTTACCGAGCGGCCCAACAAAGAACCTCGAGTCAGTCCATGTAGCCTCACCTTCACAGAAGATGACGCTCGGGGGATCCAACACCCACACGATGACGCCTTGGTGGTCACCATGACCATAGCCAATCATAAAGTGTACCGGGTTCTCGTTGATACTGGAAGTTCAGCCGACGTGATCTACTCTGAGGCCTTCGAAAGGATGGGGATTCCACAGTCTCGTCTTAGACCTGTGAAGACCCCCTTACACGGCTTTGCCGGAGAGAGAGTAATCTCCGAAGGAGCTATTTCCCTCCCAGTGACTGCGGGAGAGGGACAACATCAAGTCACCTTGATGGTAGACTTCCTCGTTGTTAATGTGCCATCGGTGCATAATGTGATTATGGGCAGGCCCTCCTTCAATACAATGCGGGCGGTCGTGTCTACTTATCACCTAATGATGAAGTTTCCCGCCGAGGGCGGAACAGGATACCTCCGAGGCGATCAATGCGAGGCTCGGAGATGCTATGCCATCGCGGTTCAAAAAGGGTCTATAAAGTAAACACTCACCGTCAACATCTTGGACCCGCGCAGGCCTACCGAGAATAAGCCAATTGAAGATCTGGAGAAGGTGTCACTCGACGAAGCCGATCCTAGCAAGACGGTCCAGCTCGGAGCATCACTCACGTCTGAGCAACGCTCCAAGTTGCTAACTTTCCTGCGGCGACACAGGGACGTATTCGCCTGGTCGCACGCGGATATGCCAGGAATCTCTTCGGACGTCTTAGTCCATCGGTCAAACGTGGATCCGGACCACAAACCTGTGAAACAGAAGAGGAGACCGTTTGATGCCGAGCGATGTGAAGCCATTGCGGACGAAGTCTCGGTCCTGTTGGACGCCGGCTTCATAGAAGAAGTATATTATCCAGAATGGATCGCGAATGTGGTGCTGGTGAAAAAGGCAAACGGTAAATGGAGAGTCTGCGTGGACTATTCAGACCTGAACAAAGCGTGTCCAAAGGACAGTTTCCCGTTACCTCGGATCGATCAACTAGTGGACAGTACTGCAGGACACGAGCTACTTTCCTTCCTGGACGCCTACTCTGGTTACAATCAGATCGCGATGCATCCCCCAGATAGGCAGAAGACTACCTTTGTCACAGACAGGGGGCTCTACTGTTACCGGGTCATGCCATTTGGCCTGAAAAATGCTGGAGCCACATACCAGAGGCTAGTCAACCAGATGTTCGCAAGACAGATCGGGCGCACGATGGAAGTTTACATTGATGACATGTTGGTGAAAAGCGTCAAGGCATCCGATCACTTGGCGAACCTCGGAGAAACATTCGAAGTCCTCTGAGAATATCAAATGAAGCTGAACCCGGCAAAGTGCGTTTTCGGAGTCGGCTCGGGAAAGTTCCTCAGATTCCAAGTCAGCCAGAGAGGCATCGAGGCCAACCCCAATAAGATTAAAGCACTCCTCGACATGAGCTCACCTCGGACTGTCAAGGAAATACAATGCCTCACTGGACGAGTAGCAGCGCTCGGGCGCTTCATATCCCGAGGCACCGATAAGTGCCTCCCTTTCTTCCAGCAGTTGAAGGGTCATAAGAAAGCCGAGTGGACGCCCGAATGTGAACAAGCCTTCCAGCAGCTGAAACAATATCTGGGCTCACCTCCTCTGCTATCGAAACCGGAGGATGGCGAGTCTTTGTTCTTATACCTCGCAGTCTCAGCCTCAGCAGTCAGCTCGGCTCTGATCAGGGAAGTGGGGAACAAACAGCATCCAGTATATTATGTAAGCAAAGCTATGGTACCAGCAGAAACAAGATACCCCGCTCTGGAGAAGCTCGCACTCGGCTTAGTCGTTTCGGCTCGGAGATTACGTCCATATTTCCAAGCCCATTCAATCATCGTGCTAACCGACTCCTCCCCCCGGCAGATTCTCCAGAAGCGGAGGCTTCGGGTCGGTTGACCAAGTGGGCGATTGAGCTTGGAGAGTTTGACATTATTTTCCGACCGAGGACAGCGAAGAAAGGCCAAGCAGTGGCTGATTTCATCGCAGAATTCACCGTTCTAGAGGAAGGGCAGGTCCACGACGGGGATGAGATAACTCCGCCCGACCTCCCAAGCAAATCACAGGTTATCCCGGAAGCAGGTTGGATTCTCTACGTGGACGGATCGTCTAACTCAAAGCAAGCCGGAGCAGGGATTGTCTTGATCGCTCCTGACTCCACGATTATCCAATATGTCATCCGACTCGGCTTCAAAGCTTCTAACAACGAGGCGGAGTATGAGGCACTTTTAGCTGGGCTTAGATTGGCCGCCAGCCTCGGGGTCCAGTCTATACAAGTTCGATGCGACTCTCAGCTAGTCATAAATCACATTTCCGCCGATTATGAAGCCAAAGAAAATAAAATGATTGCTTATCTAGACGAGGCCAGAAAATTGATCGAGAAGTTTTGGAATTGTACGATTCACCAGATTCCGAGGACAGAAAATGCATGGGGATGCCACAGCGAAGGCGGGCGTCGGCCATGAGAGGGAAAAATTCCGCGGATCGTTCCGGTAGAATTCATTGAACATCCCAGCATCGATCGAATAGAGAGAAAGACGGTTAATCCGGTGGACAACAGACCGAGCTGGATGGACCCGATCTTTAGCTACCTCGAGACAGGGGAGGTTCCCTCGGACAGACAGGAAGCTAGACGTCTGAGACTCCGAGCAGCAAGATACGTTATTTTGAATGGAACTCTGTATAAGAAAGGATATTCGCAGCCGTATCTCAGGTGTCTTCGACCCGAGGAAGCGGAATATGTCATCCGGAAAATTCACGAAGGGATTTGCGGAAACCATTCTGGCAGCCGAGCCCTGGCTTTAAAAGTGCTCCGGCAGGGATACTTCTGGCCGACCCTTAAAGAAGATGCCAAGGAGTATGTTAGGAAATGTGACAAATGTCAACGTTTTGCGGCCGTACCGAGGCAACCGGCGGAAGAAATGACTCCCATGAGCGGTCCGTGGCCTTTTGCTCAATGGGGGATCGACATCATCGGCCCTCTGCCGACTGGAAAAGGACAAGTCAAATTTGTCATCGTCGCTGTCGACTACTTCACAAAGTGGGCTGAGGCCGAGCCCGTTGCAAAGATTACCGAACAGAAAGTAATTGACTTCGTCTGGAAGAACATAATCTGCAGGTTCGGAGTTCCGAATACAATCGTCTCAGACAATGGAAGACAGTTCGACAATGACAAATTCAGGGGTATGTGTAGAGGGCTCGGTATCAAGAACGCCTACGCCTCGCCTCGGCATCCGCAGTCCAATGGGCAAGTGGAGGCAGTAAACAAGGTCATCAAGCACCACCTCAAGAAGAAGCTGGAAAAAGCAAAGGGTAACTGGCCGGAAGAACTCCCATTCGTCCTCTGGGCGTACCGAACCACGGCTCAATCTTCGACTGGAGAAACTCCGTTCTCTCTTTCTTATGGGTCGGAGGCAATGATGCCCGTTGAAATCGGCCTCCCTATGGCTCGAGTGGATAATTACAATGAAAATCGGAATACCGAGCAAATCTCCGCCAATTTGGATCTTCTGGAAGAGATCCGAGAAGTTCAAAGCTCCATGTCTTTGCCCGACATCAGCAGGTAGCCGATTCTACAATTCTAAGGTGAAGGTCAGACGATTCCGACCAGGGGATCTGGTTCTTCGACGGGTCTTTCAGAACACAGCTGAGCCGGGAACCGGAGCGCTTGGCCCTAACTGGGAGGGACCATACCGAGTGGTCCGATCGACAAAGCCCGGATCCTACCACTTGGAGGATCTCGAAGGCCGTCAGCTCCCCCACCCGTGGAATGCCGAGCATCTGAAAATTTACTATCCTTAATAAAGCGCTCCGAGCAGCCTACTAACCTTTAAGGTTATTCAATAGATGTACGCCTCCGAGCGACAAGCCTTTAAGGCCATGAATAAAAGCTTATCCGATCGACTTATCCTTGCCATTAACAAAGATCAAACGGACCAAATTCTACAAGGCGTCTCCTCCTAAACTGAGGAGAGAAAGCTACGAGGTGATCTGACTTCCCACTAAGGAAGTCGGACCAATTTCTATAAAGGTATCCCCCCTTAACCGGGAGGGCAAAGTCAATGGGTAACTTCGACCCCCCAGTAAGGGAGTCGGTCCCACCTACACGGAAGGCCCTTCGCCGAAAGCGAAACGGGTTGATCCTCCTAAGGATCAGACCGAGGCCCAAACTGCATCCAGACAAACCAAGGACTCGGCTCGACCACACAATCTAGTTAGCAAGAACGACTAATAAAGGGAAAAGGAGATGATCCAAAATTGGCTCTTTCATTAATTGCTGTAAAAGCAAAGTACATAAAGAATATACAAATAAAAGAAGCGAAGTCTTCAAGAGGCCGGAGGAGCTTGGGAACCGGAGACTTGATCTGGATTGGTCGCCTCGGCAGCAGCATCAGCGGGGTCCTCAGGCAGGAGTGGATCGAGGTCAAGGTCCGGGTACAGCTTCTGGACCTCGACAAGACACTCGTCGAAGCCGCGGTCATAAAACTTGGCGGCCTCGATATCCCTCTCCTTCGAGGTCTTGTACGAATCTATCGCCGCGGCAACTGCCGCTGCCAAGGAGGCCTCAGCCTCGGCCTTCTGTGTCTCTAGAGCTCGGCTTTTCTCCTCTGCAGCTTCGGCCTTGATCTTCTCCTGGCTCTCACTCAATCGGCCAACCTCCTCAGCCAGGGTGTCAGCACGGGCCCTGGCACGATTTAATTCGGCTACTGCCGCTTCGCTTCGTGCCTCAAGGTCCTTTGCGGCCCCCTGAATCTGAAGCAGCTCAGACCTACTAGCCTCGAGCTGATGACACAGATCACTCCGCTCCAGCTGAAGAATAGAAACAGTGTCCCGTAGGACTCCCGCTTCAGCCCTGACTGCCTCCGTCTCTGCTCGGAGGACACCCACCTCGCTCCTGAAGGTCTCGACTTCAGCGTCGATTTTCCGACGCTCTCGGACCCTCTCCTAGCATAAGAGGATCCTCGGAACGGACTGGTCCAAGACAAGAGAATGAGGGAAAAATAATAATACATGAACAACAACTTTTTCAAGGAAGAGTGGCAGGAAGTACCTGATAGAAGACTCCAGCCAAGTCTTCCAGAAAGCAGTCGTCCGGTTTATCAAGAAGGCGCGAAATAGATTCCTCCATAACATGTCTCGCCGCCCAGTCTGTCAAATAAGACATGTGATAACTCGGCTCGAACCTGCCTCGGCTCGTGCCAACTTGGGCTGAACCTGTCGCCTCCTCAGCTCCCGTCCGACTACCGGCCGAGGGCTGAGCCTCACCCTCGGCACCACGTACAGCCTCCCCCTCATTACCCGGTTGGGTAATCATGGCATCGGCCATCCGAACAGCTTCTTCCCGTTCGGAAGATGATGGAACAGCTATCAATGGAGGGCTGAACCGTGCTCCCTCGGTGGGGGGAACAGCGATAGATGGACAGGGAATTGCTCCCGTTATAGGAGCATAAGCGAGGTTAGGGCCGCATAGAGGAACGACCATACCAACACTGACCGGAGGCTCCGTGGCTGCACCCAGTAGTATTGGAATTGGGGACACAATTGCAGATGCAGATGGTCCCTCAACCAAGGATGCTGGGGCAGGAAATGGAGCTGTATCCCGAACCAAGATGTTCGGGATAGGGGGAGGAAGTGCCACCCTCTGAGCCGCGACCCCTGAGGCAGAACCTGAAGGGCGAACTCCCTGAACGACCTTCTTCCTCCGAGCTACCTTCGCTGGGGGCTCAGCTCTCAGCATCTCCTCTGCAGTCAGCGCTGCCTTCCTCCTCCGAGAACCAGACGCCTCGGCCATACCTGCGCAGAAGAATGATTAAGATAACATTACCTCGGACCAATGGAAATAAATTGGCTAAAGACGAGTGCTCACTGAGCGAGGTAGGAAGCGGCCTCGTCTTGCAAAGCCCCGATCGGTAGAGGTTAGCAGCTGTGATCAGGTCTGACCAGCGGCGATGCTCCTCCGAATATGTCCTCGCTTTGGCTATCTGATTCTTCTGGTCCGAGGTGATGAAGGGCACGCCCCTCGCGAAACCTGCAAAACAAAAAAAAGGGGAAACTCTTTCAAGCGAAGCTGAAGTAAATAGCAGTGCGTGAAAGAAATTTCGACCCGACCTGGCATTGTGAAGCGAATGGGGACCCGAGTCGATAAAGCCCCAATCTCCGCTGCCGGCGCCTCCCACTCGCCTGCGGCCCAAAACCACTTGTTCTTCCAGTCCTTATTCGAGGACGGAAGACCCAAGACGAGCCCTGACCCCTTGCTACCTCTGGTCGCGAAGTAGTACCATGGATCGTTGCCTTCGTGCTTGATCAGGTACAGATTCATCAGCTCGGCGGGTGTCAACGCCGAGTTCCCCACTTGGTGCCAGATGATGTAGGCGGAAATCAGCACCCTCCAAGCATTAGGCGTAAACTGCCCAGGCGCAAGCCCTAAGTAAGCGATCAGAGCTCGGATGAAGGGGTGCAATGGGAGACGGAGTCCGCATAATAAGCTACATAAAAATATGGCTATCTCCCCAGCCGCGGGATCGCCAGCAGCATCAGTAGGCACAGGAGCTCTGATCCGAACGGAGCGAGGTATGTCAAACTCTGTACGGATCCACGCCATTTGAGCCTCCGTTATTACGGAGCCCCCTGGAACCAATTTCGATGCCCGTCCACCAGGGGGCATCTCTGGCACATCGACGGCTGCAGCTCTGGGGGCTCGTGTCGCCCCCTTCCTACTGGCCTTCTTGCTGACTTGGCGAGTGTGAGCTCTCGCCACCGTCCGCTTCTGGGGCCGAGGATATAAAGGCACAGCCTCAAAGGGGCCTTCGGAGGTCTCTCTTACATTGTCAGAACTCCCCGACTCGGAGTCGTCATTGTAACCTCTCGACATTTCCCTATCGGAAGACATCTCAAAACAAGAGGTACTGAGAATCAAACTCACCAGATGATCACTGGAGATGGCTTCGGCAAGTGAGAAAACTGTACCGGAAATACCTTCTGCCGGAAATCGCCTTCGCCGGAAATCGCCTTCTCCACTAAACGACTCAAATGCAAACGATAGCAGTCGAATGAGGACCCCGGATGGGCCTTTTATAGACTGAAAAAACCTTGCATTAAATGGCCCGTAATAATGACTATGTCGGAATCATTGCTAGCCGACTCCGAGTCCGACGTGGTGTCATATCATTGGCTCAAAACATGGTAAAGGTAACGATATCCGCCTCGATTGTTGTGTGAGTTAATCCACACAGTACCCGAGCACAGAAAAGGGTGCTCGACGCGACGCCTCGAACGCACGTGGCGGTCATTCACAGGTTAGTGACGATTCAGAATCCCAACCGTCGCCACGTGTCTGCTCACGGTTAGCTCGAAGCCGCTAAATCCCGAGTATGAGACGTTTCACACGAGGACCATAAATGCATCAAGGAACTGAGGTGACGGATCTTCTAAATTACTCTCCGAGCTCATGAGTGACCTCAGAGAGTAGGGGGCTTCTGTTATGGGAAGATCCGAGACGACTACAATCGGAGCGATCGATGGTCTGTCACTCCGAGCGGAGAGTCCGAGCCTCGGCATAATAATAGGAGGAAGGTGGGTTAAGGCGAACGAAGCTCCCTTTCCTGATCCTTCTTTCCCTCAACAAGTAGAGAAAATACTCGAGTTGTACGACCAACTCCGAGTAAGCGTCCATCATAACACTGAGAAGGGTCAGCTGTACTACGGACGAACGGATCAGGGTTCGGCTCGAGTTGACGTAACTAGCCATCAGCTCGAAGCGATATCTTAGCCTTCGGACTGGCCGAGCCGAGGCATCTCCGAGAATGAAGGTCCCATACGCTAAATGGAGAAACTGCCATGTATAGGTGTGCGCTATTATCTCGCCCGCAGATACACACATTGTAGGGCATGATCTCCGGGTTCTGGGCAATATCCCCATGATCCACGAATCCCACTGATTGTGCCGAGATTATCGGATGAGAGTCGAGCAATGGAAAGATATAAATACTACATCATCTCGTGAGAACAGGTACGCAACATCAGATACTCTCCCTTTTCTCCTTAACTTAGACCCAGATTCTGTTGTCCTGACTTAGGCATCGGAGGGTCCCCCGGCTTAGCCAGGGTCTCCATTGCTCACGGTTTATGTGCAGTATTTCTAGTCTGAGACCTGCTCAGAGTGTGTAAAGAGGAGGAGAGGACTGTCCAGATTTTGACATCAACAGTATACATAGGGTGCACATCGAACCAGTAGAACTGTGGAACTGGATTGAAACTGACCAAACGGTCTGGTTTGATCCGGTTCTACAGTGCACCGGTTTCGGTTCCAAAAATCAAAGAACCAATGTAATCGATTCTTAGTTTGGAGGTAGGTAGAACTAAACTGAACAATGAACCAATCCGTAGAATCAAACCGCGGAACTGAACCATGGAACCGAACCTAGAATCGAACTTAGAACCGAACTAGGAACCCTTTGATTGTTTCCATATTTGATTCATGATTTATGGTTTACAATGCACCATTTAATTGTTTCCATAAATATTTTTTGCACACCTTATACAGTATCTAAACCATTCATCAAATGGATCACACCACGAATGAACATGGGCAAGATTATAAAATAAAACATGCAGTTGGGCTAGATTATAAAAAGCCTAAAATCGTGGAACCAATCCAGAATCGAACCGATTTTAACGGTCCGGTTCCAGTTCGGTTCTAGGGTGCTAACGGTCCAGTTCTGGTTCTGAATATCCTAGAACTATTGGGAACGGTTCCAATTTCACCCTAGAACCGGACCGAACCGACCCGTGTGCACCCCTAGGTACAAATAGTATATGACTTAATTAAGACAGATTAAACTATGGAACACACTATATTATTAAGTTACAATTCAAAAACTAGATTAGTTAAACAATAGAAATAAGATTATATACAGAGAGAGAGAGAGGAATCCTCATCTATGCACCTTCTTACTGAGCACGCGTGTGAAAATTTGTACACAGTGTCATGGGAATAGAATCTGAATGGTCCAAGTGATGCGGCACCCATGAAACTTTATGAGCCTAATTTTCAGCCTGATCTAAAACTCTAACGGACCATATCAAAGAGAAATGTAAATCAAGAGAGGAAACTTTTTCCGTTTACTCTGGCTCACTAGAGTTATGTATCAAGTTGAAATATAGGCTTGTAAGGTTTCAAGGGGTGCCTCATTAATGGACCATTCAGATTCTGTGTCCTTACACGTGTGCAAAAGTGCACACGGGTGCTCACTTAAGAAGGTGTGCAGGTGAGCATTCCTCTCTCTCTCTCTCTCTCTATATATATATATATATATATATATATATATATATATATATATATGGAAAAAGGTACTATGCGCTCGAGCTCACGATAAGCTCCCATGAGGTCAAGCTGTGTGGGCCTCACCGTGATGCGTGTCGACCATCAACACCGTGCATTTGATGGGTCCCTTTTAAATTATGGGATATCCCAAAAATCAGCCGTATACGGAACTCAGGTGGGCCATACCATCTAAAATCATGTGAAAACATGCCAAAAACATATAAAACCACTTGGTGGGGCTCACCTGAGTTTTGAATGCTGTTGAAACTTGGTCTGAACCCTCATCCAAGTGAGACACACATAATGGATGGGCTGGATTTGCAAACCACATCTTAGTGGTCCCAAAAAATGATTATGAATGTTTTAATGGTGCACGGCCCCTCTCAACTTCTGTATGTGGTGTGGCCCACTCAAGTCACGGATTGACTTGATTTTTGAGACCTAGGCCCACGATGGAATGGTGCATCTGACTGATGGGGTAGATGTTTGAAACGCATCATGTTGGGCCCAAACGCATCAGCTCGAGCGCATAGTACATTATATATATATATATATATATATATATATATATATATATATATATATATATATATATATATATATATATGGAGATGGTCACCTGCGCACCTTTTCACGTGAGCACCAATGAGCACCTTTGCACACGTGTCATGTGCACAGAATCTGAACGGTCCAAGTGATGCCGCACCCCTTGAAATACTATACCCCAATTTTCAGCCTGATATAAAACTCTGGTGGGCCATAGCAAA
Source organism: Magnolia changhungtana (assembly GCA_030180095.1). NCBI lineage: Eukaryota > Viridiplantae > Streptophyta > Magnoliopsida > Magnoliales > Magnoliaceae > Magnolia > Magnolia changhungtana. Next base: position 6,242,126 of record JASAUF010000620.1, on the reverse strand, counting down.
GAGAAATGCAAATCAAGGGAGGAAACTGTTTCCTTTTGCTATGGCCCACCAGAGTTTTGTATCAGGCTGAAAATTAGGCCTATATTATTTCAAGGGGTGCGGCATCACTTGGACCGTTCAGATTCTGTGCACAGGACACGTGTGCAAAGGTGCTCACCTGAAAAGGTGCGCAGGTGACGATCTCCCTATATATATATATATATATATATATATATATATATATATATATATATATATATATATATATACTTTGACAGAAAATTATACAGTAGAGCGTAGAGTACTGCAATAGGTAGACCACCAATCAGTAGAAGCAGTTTTTAAATAAATCTGGAGAAATAGCCACTGGAAGCCCATGTTTATCTGGTGGGCCTATAGTGGCCCAAAACATTTGGATGGTTAAAGAAGTGACTAATGCTTCACACTGGTCATACATATGGCCCACTTAATGACTCGACTGGCCTTTTCTTCCGAAGCCTGGAGGATACTCAGTTGGGGCCCCACCAAATGAACGGCCGAGAGTAAAGCAGCGCGTCTTTACCCTATATAGTTTGTTTTTTTTTTTTCCCCAACAGATTCCTGACGGGAGATGAGAGTGTATGCCATTCCTTGCCCGCATTGAAATTCGTCGAGCAAAATCTAGAGGCCACAATCTGCCGTGTTCGGACGGAGAAGGATAGAAAGATCAGGGAAGAGATGGCCCACCTTGCCAACATGGTAAAAAAATCTACGACAGCATTTTATGTACTTTTATCTCTTATATGCTTCCCCTTATAGTTTATTTATTTACGGTGTATACATATGAAGGAACGGCTGCACCTGCGAGAAAGATACGATCTATGTACAAAGGCAAGCTATTCTATCTTTGTACTTTATGTTGAACAATGTAATTTGTATACGTGGGGCCCATGGTTTGGTGATCCAGACCATTGAACTTGTAGCTGATCTTAAACCATTCCTAGAGAAGCTCTTCAAACCTTTCAATTGTTGGCATGCAAGGTTAAGAAGAAATACGCCAACAATCCAAATAATTGGAAAAGGTACCAATATTTGGTTGGCTAGTGTATTCTAATTTCGGAGATTTGGGGAGTGTGGTCCATCTATGATGGAGCCCGTCAGATCAATGGCTTAGATAACCCAACCATGAGTGCCACACGAATAAATTTCTTGCGCAATAAATAAGTCTCTTTTTATCACTGATGGAGAACTCAACGTCTCTATATAATCTTAAAACATAGTGTTATTGGAGGTTTGCTAATTCCGCAAGTAGACACGTGCTAATCCACACAAGGAAAATGTGCTTGATAAAATCCATCCATCATGTGGGCTACCATGCTTTTTTACACATTTTTTTTTTCTCTTTTACACACGCACACACACCCCCACACACTCACGCTGGTGGAATTTCACCACCTGTGGATACTCGAAAAATGAGCCACACCAAAGAAAACAAGTGAACGGCTAGAAAAAAATGTCACCTGTTACACTGATTTACTCCAGCAGTGAGAGTCATGGGAACCTAGGTGGGCCCCGCTTTTGAGGAATAGGATGGACTAATTGTTTAAGTCAAATTGAAATATCTAGATCATTTGCTTGCCACAAACGGACGTGGATTTCCTGCTAAAGCCATTCTGGAGAAGTTCCTGTCATCGGAACCTAGGTGGGCCCCTTAATGTTTGTGAGAAATTCACCTATTTCATCCATTCGTGAGCTTATTTTATGACATGAGGCTAAAATTAGCCGCATCCAATACTAAGTAGGCCGAAAATCATGAGGATTGAACGTCCATAGTTGAAATATTAATGAGGCCACATAAGTTTTGAATTAGACTAATATTTGTGTTTACTATTTATTAAACGGTATGGATGGCATGTAAACATTAGTGTTGAATGAGGGAGGGAATTCTTACCCACCTTTACCTTTAGTGCCGCCCAATTGAGTCTTGGATCGTACTCACTTTTGGTATCTAAGTCGTGAAATGTGGCATCAAGTCTTAAAATGAACTCACAAAATGGATGGACGTGGTGATTTCTCACAAACATCATGGCAGCCCTCACCTAGTTTTCAGCGAGGAACTTCCAGGGAAAGGCTCTCGGCTGAAAATAAGGATTTTCTGTTTTAGTGCATTGTAATCGATCCGCCTCATCAGCACCATTGTATTAAATGCAGTCTTTGATAATGTGGTCCAATCACATATGAAATGTTTGTTTGTGACAAGTAGAGAATCTGGCGCATTTGCTTGAGTGGATTGGCAGGTCTAGACACACGTGTGGAATTAGCAAACCTGGAACTCGTATGACCGGCTTGGGACATGTGTAGAAATCCTCACCATGCAATGCATCAGCAGTAGTGAAGATGACCTGGCCCTAGATTGAGGTACACGTATGTTGAATGTGGATTGGTGGCAACTCATTTTCTTAACCTCTTTGGCACTTGTGCGGCCCACCTGCTGAGTTGATCAGACTCATTTCTGAGCTATAGGTTATCTCCATAGTGGGACCCACCCGATTCATGAGCCATGACGACACGCACCACAACATTCACATGCAAGATTGGCACATCTGGCCATTGTAGAGGGGTTTGTGTGAGCTAGCAAGGCTCACAGTTGCAAATTTTGTAGATCTTTGTTTGTGCATCACCATAGATTACCTACCGAGATTCGTCGTACGTACAAAGTCAAATTCTTCATCTTACCGTAATGGGGCTTTTTCTCAACCTAGGAAGAGAACTCGGGGACCTCACTTTGATTTACAGCTCTTCAATGCTTGTGGCAAGTCCTACTCATTGATAGACTCGCCAATATTTCTATCACCTCCACTTCTCTCCCCCTAACATAAGACTCTCTCTCTCTCTCTCTCTCTCTCTCTCTCTCTCTCTCTCCATAGGGCCTTCTATTTGGTATACACCACACTACTGTGGGACTCACATGCAACTCGTATGAATGATCCAAGCCGTCCACTCTATTGTCTGGCATTCGATGCCATAGGCCATAAAATTCCAACACTCTCCCACTTAATCCACTTACTTAGCATTATATTATATATTAAATAGATTAGTGTATTTAGTATATTCTTACGAGCTTGAAACCTTATCATATATTTATTATAAATCAAGAGTAGTACTCTAAATAATCTACTCCACCGAGACTCCTGCTATAGAACTATGGCAGTCATGGCAGTCGTCATTGCATTTCTCGTAACGGAACCATGCACAATCACACATAACAGTATTCCCAATGGCATGGATTCTGGAAGCTAGCTAGGGTGCGTTGTATAAAATCCCATGTGTAGTGTGACCTTTCATGCATATTTTCAAGTGGTCCTATTGCATCGAAATTTTTAAAGCATTATGTTCACTTACTTAATCATGCGCATGAAAACTTTATTTTAAGGAACAAAAAACCATAATGTCATAAAAACTGAATAACTTATTATACTTGTTATGGGAAGATCCGAGCCGATAACGAGCAGAAGGACCAACTGTTCATTACTCCGAGCGGAGAGTCCGAACCTTGGAGTAATATTAAAAGAATGAGTTAGGATGGACGAAGCTCCCATCCTCGATCAGTTCCTTCCCAGGGGCAATCGGAAGAAAGAGCCTCTGGGGTGTACGATCGACTCCGAGCGAATGGCTCAATGAAACCAGTCCTCGGCTCGGATTGGCATTATCGTCCTCAGTCCAGCCGAGCCGAGGAACCCCCGAGGATGAAGGTCCCGCGCGCTAAATGAAGAAACTGCCATATATAGAAATGCGTTATTAACTCGCCCGCAGATGCACACGTCGTAGGACACGATCTTCGGATTTTGAGCAATATCTCCACGATCCACGTATCCCGCTGATTGTGCCGAGATGATCGGGCACAAATTGAGTGAATGAGGAGGTATAAATATTACACCATCCCGTAAGCAAAGGTACGCAATTTCTGAGACTCTCCCTCTCTTTTAAACTTAGACCCAGATTCTGTTGTCCTGACTTAGGCATCGGAGGGTCCCCCGGCTTAGCCAGGGTCTCCATTGCGGACGGTTTATGTGCAGGATTCCAGGTCCATCACCTGTTCAGGGGGGAAGAGGGCTGACCAGATTTCGACCTCAACAATACTAAATAAAACTGAAATAACACATAACTTGAATATTTGTATCTCCCACTAATTAAATACATCTTTAATAATAATCAATCATATGACATTCATTAACTCCTTGAATACATTGGGAGGTAATTAAGCCCTTAATTAATGGATCCACAATCATCAGCTTCGTGCTAATGTATTCCACAAACACTAGACGGTCTTCAGTTCTATTCTTCACAATCAGGAACTTTAAGTTTATTTGCTTTGACTTAGATAAACTTTTGTTATTATTGGAGAAGAATACAACCGCAATGTTATCACGATAAAGTCTCATAGGCTTTGGAACTGATCCATAACCTGATGCCGTGAGATAAAGTTCTTTTCTTAGTTCGCCTGACACGTGGCTTCGTAACAGGCGACAAATTTTGCTTCCTACTGTGGATCTTCCGCTGTCAAGGCACCTAACAAAGTCTGATTCTATATACCAAATCGACTCCAACCGATTAGTTCGTCTATATGTGAACATAAAATCCTTCATCCTTTACAAATACCGCAATACTCTTTTTTTTTTTTTTTATATTTATTTTTTATGACTCTTCAATGATCCATTCCTGTATTCGACATGTATCCCCCAAGCATTACAATAGCAAAAGCTATGTCAAGTTTAGTGTAGAGTTGCGCATACATAATGCTTCCAACTGTATATGCATATGGGATATCTTGCATTTCCTTCTTTTCGGGATCATTTTTGGGACACTGTTAGAGACTAAGCTTGTCGCCCTTGACGACAAGAGCCTTTCCTAGCGCATAACTCTGCACATCGTATCTACTAAGAATTTTTTCAGCACAGGTTTTCTAAGATAATCACAAAATACATCTTTTTTTTATCACGGTATATTTATATGCATGTGACAAATGATGCAGTGCTAAGATCCTTCATTTTGAATTTTTGTGATAGAAATTCATTGACATCGCGCATCATTCATTTATCGTTGCATACTAGCGAAATATCATCAACATATAACACTAGGAACACAAATTTGCTCCCACTGATATTTAGTATATACACTAATTAACAACTTTTTTCTTAAAATCATATGAAGAAATCACCTCATGAAATTTCAAATACCTCTGACGTGACGCTTGCTTTAAACCGTAAATGGACTTCTTTAGCTTACAAACCAAATGTTCAGATACATGGATCTCGAAACCATTCTCCTTTAATTCCTTACGTCCATCTGATGTAGTTCAAGATCATATTGATCCATCATTGCCCTAAAAATATGGAAGGAGTTTTTAGTGACCCTCTTAGCGACTAACCGGGTTTTATATCTTTGAATTGTACATTCGGCGTTCCGCACGGTTTTGTAAACCCATTTACAACTAATAGGCACCACCCATTTGGGTAGATCGACTAAATTCTAAATGTCATTGTCTTTCATAGACTTTAGTTCACCTTTCATAGCATCCATCCATTTAAAGATGTTAGCACTTCGTTTTGCTTGTGTGTAAGATTCAAGGTCATCTTCTACACCAATGTCAAACTCATTCTCATGAAGGTACACAATGTAATCATCGTGTACCACTGATTTTCTCTCCCTTAATTACGATTTCTTTAATGAAACTTCTTCATAATTAGTTGATTCTTTTATCGTAAGAGTGTCTTAATAAGCCTATGATAGATCTTCCCTTGAAGCCTCATTTGTAGAATGAGTAATAGGTTGATCGTCTCCTATAACTGACTCAGGATCAGTCACATTTTGCTCCTCAAAGACAAAGTTGATAAGTTGTGCGCCACTATCATTGTTCTCAAGAAATTTTGCATTCCCTGATTCAACTATCCTTGGGGTGTGAGAATGACAATAAAACATGAATCCCTTTGGCCTTTCAGGATAGCCAATAAAGTATCCGCTAAAGATCCTAGGGTCAAATTTTTACCCGTGGGTTATAGATCCTTACTTCAGCAGTGCAACCCCACACGTAGAAGTTATTAAAACTAGGTTTCCTTTCCGTTCACATTAAAATGGAGTTTTATTGACAATCTTAGTTGAAACACGATTCAGGATGTAAACCATTGTTTTTAAGGCATCACCCTACAATGATTCTGAAAAAGTGAAATTACTAATAATGAACCTAACCATGTCTTTCAGGGTCTTATTTCATCTCTTAGCTATACCATTCTATTCTGGCATACCAAACATAGTATACTAAACGATGATGCCATGTTCTTTTAGGAATCTAGCTAATAGTCTTAGATTCTATCTTGACTCGTTGTATCTGTCATAATATTCACCACCATGGTCAGATTTGATGACCTTAATCTTTTGTCAAGCTAGTTCTCAATTTCAGCCTTAAAGGTTTTAAACATATCCACGACATGATTTTGTCACGAATTAAGTATAGTTACCCATAACGAGAATAGTAAATTATAAAGATGATGAAATACTCTTGTCCATTCCAAGAAACCATAAGAAATGGACTACATATATTTGTATGTATCACGTCTAAGAAACTAGTACTCCTAGTGACACTTAACTTCCTTATTCTCGTTTGCTTTCTCTTTATACAATCTACATATACTGTAAAGTCTGTAAAGTCTAATGCACTTGGAATTCCTTCCCCAACAAGCCTTTCAATTCTCTCATGAGAAATGTGGCCGAGTCGCTTATGCCATAATATGGAGGAATTCTCCTTAATCAATTTCTTTTTTATGCCAATATTCATGTTCTCGTTTTCATGCACAAACTTTGGTTGGAGGTACGAATTATCGATATGTAATTGATATAGGTTGTTTACTAATGAATCAAGGCCAATGATATTTGAATCACGTGACAATACAAACTTTCCATTCCTAAATGAGAATGTATATCCATTAGTGTCAAGACGCGATATGAAAATCAAACTGTGCCGTAGAGTCTCTACGTAAAAAGTATTACCCAAGTCCAAATAATGACATAACTTTAACTTTAACCTATAGATCCCTACAACCTTAACATCCTCTTGAGTGCCATTGGCCATGAGAACAAAGTGTCCATCTACTAGTAGGCAACTCCTAATGAATCCATGCATGGAATTGAAAACATGAGTTGTGGTACCTGAATCAATTTACCATAAATTTTCTGGTGCATCAATTGAATTTGATTCCAAGTAGATAAGAATTTTCCGTATTGGTTTTGCTAGAAATTCCTCCTTCATATTTGTGACCCTAAAGAGTTTTTTACAGTTGGATTGTACTAATATCTCATTGGAACCAAGATCTAAGTAACTATAGGAGATAACATGCATGTTTGTATGCAAGAAGGATTAAGAAACTCATATAAGAAAATATTCAATGTAAAACTTTATCCAATCGACAGGGCAGTCAATTAGATTTATTAGTATGACAGGCCTAAGCATACCTTGGGTGAGATACCTATTGCATCGTTGTTGTCCCTCCTCTAGATCGAGAGAGCAACATGTGAGTGGTTCTCACAATATGAGGTTGGGTGAGTGCTAATATTACAGGCCCAAACAGTACAACACTTTTGTGGCAAGATGACCAATTCGATCCCATGATATTAACATCCTCCATCCCATCCCATTTAGCGCTCCCACCAAATCGAGAACTCTTTTGGGTTGAAGACAGTATGTTTGGAGACAAACGCCACAAAATAAGATCCTCTAATGCACGACGTATACGGCGTACCCTTGATTCTAAGAATCGATGCATGTCTCTAGTTGCCGCCACGCTTTAGTGAAACACACAAATAGATACGCTCACCAATTCTTAGAAACTAGGATCCCACCCGCTCCATTATCCAAATGGATATCCTTAAGGGCCCGTTTGGCCGGGTGGATTGGAAGGGAGTGAATGATATTAGGGTGGATGGCGTGGATTTCTAGGTAATGATGGTTTTGTCAGCGGATTGTCTTGAGATCCATGGGATTGCTATATCCCTGGATTGATACATCCAGTCCATTTGGCACGCCCAGCCAATCCGGAGATTAGAGCTTCCGATCCCTTCCAATCCCACAAACCAAACACGTCGCAGGCTAATTTGAATGGATTAGGATGGATTGGATGGGATTTAAAGGTAATGATGGTGTTGTCAGTGGATTGCTTAAGATCCATTGGATTTGGATCAGATCACCTACACTGTTTGGCATGCCCAGCCATTCCCGGGATTTACCATCCAATCCCTTCCACTACCATCTAATCCCTTCCAATCCAACCGGCCAAACGAGCCCTAAGACCCACAAGCCAAGAGGCCGGTACCTGGATCATGATGGTCACAAAATCTGAAAGCTGAATTACTTCATTAGTTTTGGACCTAAGAAATCTGAGCCAAGTTATTTCCATGTGATGGGACCCACCCGATTCATGAGCCACGACCTTGACACACGCGCACCACTGCATTCACGTGCAAGATTGACACATATGACCTAGTGCAGAACGGTTTGTAGTTGCAAATTTCACTTATGATTGATGGTTTATGTTTTTATACGTAGCTGGTTAACGTTCAAGAGCGCAGTAATGCTGTTTTTAATGGGCCATCACCCCCCTCGGTTCATGAACTAGACCTGAGACTAGGTATGTGAATTTATTTATTTTTTCCCTCCTTCCCCAAGGTTGTTAACCATCATAGGGAATGCCAACTTGCTTTTAACCCAAAGCTTGTGGGGGCCACTATGATATTCGTGTTATTGCCAGCATCAATTTTGCCAACTGGTTTTAGAACATGAGATTAAACTCAGTTAAATTCAAAAACTCTAGTAAGCTACAACACAAGAAACAATGGGAATAAGATGGCCCACCTCTCAAACCTTTCAAGCGCACATCGTGATGTTCATATCCCATCCCACCGTTAATAATGTGATTCCCACATGAATGAAGGTTAAACACAAATATCAACCTCATTCAAAACTTTTGTAACCCAAACAAAGTTAATGGTGGGCGGCATCCTACTATTTCTTGTGTTGTGGTTCACTTGAGTTCTCCAATATTCTTGAATTTAAGATGATGTTTTAAAATGAGCTGGCAAAATAGGCAGACAGAGCAAATATAGCCTAGACATCAAGGTGGGCCCCACAGAAATTAGAGTTACATGGCACATTTTAGCAAAATAACTTAAATGGGGCCAGTGTGAAGTGCCAAATATCATATTTTTACGGTTAGTCTCTTTTTTGGCTGCTGTCTTGTAGGCTTGAGTTAAACATGGATTGCTTTCCAGCGCCAGGAGTGTAAGGTTTGAATTAGAAATTCTCAAATTTTAAGGCCATAACATTGGAGAGAGTGTTTTGTACTTTTTTAAAAGTTATTTGCATTTGCATAGACATGGACACTTACTCAAATTGGATAGTGTTCTTGAGGAATTATGGGCCCACATTCATCAGATTTTTTAAAGTTCTTTAGGATCACTGATTTGATGGCCTGATAGATGTTTGATGACTGAAAAATCGCTATGATTGGAGATCCTAGCTGGTCTTACAGTGACTGACCTACAAATTGATAGCTAGAAAAAATAAAAAATTAAAAAAAAAAAAATCAGCAGAGAAATATTAGTTTTGGGGGCAATCCCACCATATGACTCCTCTGGTTTCTTGGGGAATTTCATGCAAGTTTTTCTTTTTTATCTTCAGCGGCCTTTGGAATCAGGAATCCATTGGAAAACAAGTGGGAAGGAAGGCAAGTTTTTTTCCTTCAATGTGACAAATATCCATGTTTGGATATGCTGGAATTCAAGGGAATTGATTTTCTTGTTGACATGTAATTACATTTTCCCAACACCAAATAGAAAATTACAATAGCAGTTTCTGTTGAAAAGCAGGCATTGCACTTGATTCTCAAACAAAATACCTTGAATTTGGAATCCATATCCACTATTAGCATTTACCTTAATTTCCTCACCATGGATTCCATATCCAAACATGGCCTTTCTAAAATTGCTAAAAACACTTGCATGATTTTTGCTGACGTGGATGTAATGACTTAATGTGATGAGATCCACCCCATCCATCAGGTATGCCACCTTGTAGTTGGACTGAGGACCAGAAATCAGGCAAATTCAACACTTGGGGTGGGATAAACCATGGGAAGGTTTATCCCATTAAAATCGTTTTAATTGTGTGAGACCATGTGTGGTGAGTGCATATAGCATCCAATCCACCATCTGATTTACCACACTAAAATTAATGGGTTTCCTGAAAACTAGGACATTCCAAGACTCATGTGGGCCATACCATGTTAATTTAGAGGTTTTAGGTATGATTTTACATTGTTCATGCGTGTGGCCCAACTAAAGGCTTATTTGGGAACTTGTAAATGGAGGTAAATGGGAAATGAAATTGGAGGTAAATGAATTGGGAGTAAATGGCTTATTTTGTTGTGTTTGGATTGGAGTATATGAAATGCACTTAAAATTTTTGAATGAGAGTAAATGGAAGGAATTGGAATGCATTAGAATTTTTCGATATATTTAAAGGAGCATATGTGATATACCAAATTAGTTTACATTTGTGATATTTAACAGGATGATTGGAATAAGCCCATTGAAATATATACTTTAGCCAAAAATAAGGAAATTTCAAGACTTGGGTGGGTCATAAACGTAAAGATCACATACAAGCAGCTTGTCAATGTTTTTAACCGTCCATTTAGATGATCAACCTTTAAACGGTTTGGATCATTCTATTAATGCAATTTGTAGTGATGTAGCCAATATTTAGATATTGTTTCATAATATCATTAGCATGCCATGTGTATGGCGGACATGTGTATAGTGGTATTTTTATTTATTCGTGCTACCCTCAAACGGAGCTCAAAAGGGCATTTACCCATTTTCTTCTTCAATTTGGATAGTTTTAGGATCCATGGTGAAATTTAATGGCATACCTAACAAATGGTTGATCTGCCACATGTTTGTCACACATAGTGCTTAGTTAGCAGTGTGAAGATTTTAGTAATTTAGAAAATGGTGGTCACTCAAATCCTGACACGTATGGGTATCTAAACCATCGGGTCCAATTGTGGATGGAGCATGCCTTTAAAATCACATTGATCATCAAAATTTAAAAATCCAAATTAATGGTCATAAAATAGATGGCAAAAAGAAAAATATTGAGAAGTCAAAATTCAAATGGAAAAAATTAAATGGTTAATATTATATCACCGGCATAAATTGTTGTTTACTCTTGATGTAGGGAAGAACATGAAAAGATATTAAGAAAGATAATTGTCTTACTCAAGTAGGTAGAACCTTGAATCCATAAGGTACTTTTTTGAATCCATAAAAAAAAAAAAAGAGAGAAAAATCAAATAATTTAATTGAATAATGTCTGTAATATATATTTTATTGAATAATGTTTGTAATATATATGATTTCTTAATTACATCACTAATCAAGAAAAATAAACCTTAATTCGTAATGATCTAAAATAGCAAAATTTTAACCATAAAAAAAGTTATCCAAAATAGTAAAACTTATCTAAAGCCTAATTTGATAAAAATAAAAAGTTTAGATAAACTTTACTAGAGAAGTCCTACCATAATTATAAGTAATTTTTAAAAAAGATGAAAATCTAAAACTCTAAAAATAAGGAAACATGACAAAAATTAGAATTATTAAAAATAATAATTTTTTCATAACATTTTATTTTTGAACTAGAAGCATGCGTTTTCTTGCGAAACAGATAGACACAACTAACTTTATCAGCTGATTGACCTCGGATGGCCCATTACGTAAAAATTGATAGGTTGTGCGTTCTATAACAATACATATGTAAAAAGTTATGGCCAATTTATGGTTCACACTTCAAATGATAAAATTTTCCTATTTGAATTGAATTTCTTCAAATTGGACGCACCCGAGGCTCAATTACACCATGCCTTACGTAGGACCAGGCTTGAATATAATGGACTACTTTCACTTCCATTTGACCTTCTTTTGGTCTAACCATGCTAGGAATGTATCTATACCATATTCTACATCAGTTGCCCCACTTGGAAAGAACTCGTCCTTGAGTTGTTCAACGGACTTGGCTCATGATATTCGTATTGGTCTGCCTTATTGAAAGTCTGTAAGATCTCCATGCCCTTGGGAAGATCAACAATATTAGCATTATTATTTATTACCTGATGATCGAAATAGAACATGTCTTCTTATTCCCCAGCTTGTTATATGTCACAGTTGGAAACCTCTCCTTGCGCAAGTGAAATAGTACATTATCATCCACTTTAAACACCTTCTGGCACTGCTATTTATTAACATCTTCATTGTACTTGGTGTTATATTTTTATAACTTATTCTTGACATCGGCATGCACTATCATGATTCAGTCCACCATATTTTCTACCGAAACACTCATAATCAGTAACTTACCAAAAACACTCATACTTGATAACTTAGGTAAGGGAGCTAGGTCGAGTGTATATTTGGTAACACAACCATAGACAACCTTGAATGGAAACTTATATGTGGTTCAATTATGTATGTTGTTGAAGACAAATATCACCTAAGCAAAAGCAATAACCTGCATGGAGAACAATTCGTTGGGAAGTTCATCGGGCATAATTCCTTTGGACTCCTATAATACTGGTTTCAACTTTTTTAGGATGTTTATGAGTTCTATTTATTTTTCCTTTTCAACTAATGCGTTGATGTCTACTGTCTCTTCGGATTCTTTGATGAAATCCCATTCAATTGCAAGAGTTTGCCCCTCAACTTTAGAAGTCTTGACCTGGTTTTTTGTACTCATAAGGGTGATGATAATCTTTCTACTATCTTCAACAAATATAAATATGTTATCCTGATCTATATGCATAACATCAACATGATACTGCTATGGTCGACCAAGTAGCATGTGACAATACTCCATATCAACCATGTCACACATTATTTCGTTCTTGTAATGTTTACTAATGGAGAAAAAAATACCACATTGTTCAATTACCTTTGTTTTATTAGCATTCCTGATCCATCCAATCGTGTATAGAGATGAGTGTCTTTATGTCTTCAATTACAACTTTTCTACCAATCTTTGACATAAGGTTCTCACTACTCTCACCATATATGATCAGATCACAGGCCATTTGCTTCACGGTGCACCTCATTTGAAAGATGTTATGTCATTGTAAATGTATCTACTCAATTGGTATATATAAAACTTTCCTCACGATTAGAGTAGTGGCTTATGACTTATGACTAGTGTTGCACCACAAACATGATGACTATAAGCTCTATCATTGATATCATGTTGCTCATTATTACGAACATGAATATATCCCAAGGCTTTCGTCAAACTGTCAATCACTACTTGCGGTTCTTGCATAGCTCGCAGATTCTTCCATTAGAAAGCTTCAGATACTATATTTGTCATAGGATTGTTCTTTAGAGCACCGCTCGTGTGATTGTTGCTTGCACCATTATTAGATGCTATCGAACTAAGGAAAAATATGGCTATAATACCAATTGTCGTAGGAAAGAGTGTAAAGAGATAATGAGAAAGATAATTATCTTTCTCAAGTATGTAAAACCTTCAATCCACGTAATAGTTTCTTGAATCCACAAGAAAAAAAAAAGTGAGAGAAAACTCACATAATTTTATTGGACAATATTTATAATGCGTATGATTTCTTAATTATATTACTAATAAATAAAAAGTAATATAAAACAAGGAAAGTCAACAGAGATACCGTGTAAAAGACGGAAGCCATGTCATTCAGAAAAGAGCTGTCTGACTTGCTGAGAAAATGAGCTATGCCCTCCTCTGGGGCATGTTTTGCACCCTAAGGCGTCAGACAAGATAGATGATAACCCGGCACGAACTTCACACCACTCATCCCTACATGAGCCGAGTCTGCTGCTTTGGCAAACCCGGTCCCGCAGCCAACTAAGGCCTGAGCCTCGGCCCCAAGATCGTCTCCAACCTCGAGAGGAGTAATCATGGCATCAACTATCCGAACGGTCTCCTCCCGTTTAGATGATGAAGGGATAGCTATGCAGGGGGCTGCAGCTGTAAGGCGAGCCTCCTCGGTGGACGGAACGACGGAGGGCGGAACGGAAGGAATCATGGTTGCTGAAGCTGCAACGATGGTTGCTGGACTTATCGGCAAGCACCACAGCCGAAGCCGCCCACGTAATGGCAAGCACCGCAACCGAGGTCGCCCGCGTATCGACAAGCACCGCAACTGGAGCCGCCAGCGTATCGGCAAGCACCGCAACTGGAGCCGCCCGCGTATCGGCAAGCACTGCAGCCGAAGCCGCGGCAACAGAAACTGGGCCAGAGGGCTCCTCTTCTCGAGGAATTGTTTGCCGTCTCCAGACGGCAGTCTTTATCCTGGGTTCACTCCTCAGCAATTCCTCCGTTGTCGGGGCGGCCTTCCTCCTCCGAGAACCAGCTGCCTCGGCCATGCCTGTGCAAAAAGGGATAAATCAGTAACTAAATGAACAAGTCCGATCCCTCCAATAGAGACGGAAGAAGAACTTACTGAAAGATGTCATGAGAGGCACCGATTTGCAAAGCCCAGACCAATGAAGGTTAGCGGCGGTGATCAGGTCCGACCAGGAGCGGAGCTCTCCCGATCACGCTTTAGCCTTGGCTATGCGATTTTTCTAAGCCGAATCAAGGGGAGGAATGCCCCTTGCGAAATCTACAAAGACAGAAAGCTCTAGTTCAGTTTGACCGAGGTAACAAAAAGGACATAAAAAAAAGGGAATGATTAATCCAACCTGGTTTTGAAAATTGAGTGGGAACCCAAGTCGTCAGAGTCCTGACTTCAGCTGCCGGTGCCTCCCATTCGCCCGCAGCCCAGAACTATTTATTCTTCCAATCCTTATTGGAGGACGAAAGGTTCATTACCAGCCCCAACCCCTTGCTGCATCGAGTTGCAAAGTAGTACCATAATTCTTGATTATCATATTTGACCAGGTACAGGCTCATTAGCTCCTCTAGGGTCATCTCAGAGTTCTCGACTTGACGCCAGATAATATAGGAAGACATGTAATCACTCTGTCTGGAGCCTCATCTGCCAACAGGGCCGAGCCGAATTCGGATCCCGAAGTAAGTGCCCCGAGGAGGGCATAGCTCACCTTCTCAGCAAGTCGAACAGCTCTTTTCTGAATTACATGACTTCCGTCTTTTACACGGTATCTCTGTTGACTTTCTAAGATTCATAGAAGAAATGCGTTATCCTGACTGGATCGCGAATGTGGTCCTTGTAAAGAAAACCGACGGAAAATGACGGCTCTGTGTAGACTACTCGAATCTAAATAAAGCTTGTCCAAAAGACAATTTTCCATTACCTCGGATCGATCAGCTGGTGGACAGCACGGCGGGACACGAATTACTTTCTTTCTTAGACGCATACTCTGAGTATAACCGGATCGCAATGTACCCCCCAGACAGATAGAAGACTACCTTTGTCACAAACAAGAGACTCTGCTGTTACCGGGTCATACCGTTTGGCCTGAAAAATGCTGGGTCCACGTATCAAAGGCTGGTGAATCAGATGTTCTCCAAGCAGATCAGACGTACAATGGAAGTGTACGTCGATGACATGTTGGTGAAAAGTATTAAGGCAACCGATTATCTGACAGATCTCGGAGAAACATTCGCCGTCCTCCGAGAATACCAGATGAAACTGAATCCAATAAAGTGCACTTTTGGAGTTGGCTCAGGAAAATTTCTTGGGCTTCAAGTCAGTCAGAGAGGTATCAAGGCGAACCCCGAGAAGATCAAAGCACTCCTCGACATGAGTTCGCCTCGAACTGTCAAGGAAATACAATGCATCACAGGGTGAGTCACAGCGCTCGGACGTTTCATATCAAGAGCAACAGATAAATGCCTCCTCTTCTTCCAACAGTTGAAGGGTCATAAGAAAGCAGAGTGGATGTCGGAGTGCGAACAAGCCTTCCGACAACTGAAGCAGTATCTGGGTTCCCCCCCTCTACTATCCAAACCTGAAAAGGGTAAACCCCTGTTCCTTTACATCGCGGTCTCGGCCTCGGCTGTAAACTCGGCCCTGATCTAGGAGGTTAGAGGCAAGCAATACCCAGTGTATTACGTGAGTAAGGCCATGGTACCCGAAGAAACGAGATATTCGCCCCTAAAGAAGCTAGCGCTCAGCCTCGTTCTTTCGGCTTGGAGGTTACGTCCATATTTCCAAGCTCATTCCGTAGTTGTGTTGACAGACTCCCCTCTCAGACAAGTTCTTCAGAGACACGAGGTGTCTGGTCGAATGACCAAATGGGCCATCGAATTCAGTGAGTTCGACATCCAGTTTCGTCCAAAGACGACAATCAAGGGCCAAGCCATGGCCGACCTCATTGCCGAATTCACCACTCCAAGCACAGAAGAAATCAATACTGAAGTCGAAATGACTCCACCTATCCCCCAAGGTGACCAAAGGGTGGTGTCAGAACCTGGATGGGTTCTCTATGTGGACGGGTCGTCCAATATCAAAGGGGCCGGAGCCGGAATCGTCTTGCTCACGCCGGACTCCATGACTATCCAGTACGAGATTAGACTCGGATTCAAGGCCTCAAACAATGAGGCGTAATACGAGGCATTACTAGCTGGACTTAGATTGGCGGCAAGTCTGGGTGTTCAATCTCTTTGGGTCCGGTGCGACTCTCAGCTGGTAGTAAACCACATTTCTACCGAGTACGAAGCCAAGGAGACAAGGATGATCGCTTATCTCGACGATGCGAAGAAATTGATCGAAAGATTTTGGAGTTGCTCTGTCCATCAGATCCCGAGAGTGAAAAATTCATGGCGATGCCCTGGCTAGGCTCCCCTCGGCCGCCAAAGGGAAGATCCCGCGGGTCATCCCCATTGAATTCATAGAGCATCCGAGCATCGACGAAGCGAAGAGGAAGGAAGTTAACCCAGTGCATGCTAATCCGAGCTGGATAGACCCGATCTTTGACTACCTCACGTTCGACGAGATCCCCTCAGATAGATTGGAAGTCAGGCGACTGAGAGTCCGACCAACTCGATACACCATCTTGGATGGTATCGTATATAAGAAAGGATATTCCCAGCCCTACCTTAGGTGTTTCCGGCCCGACGAGGCGGAATATGTCATTCGGGAGATCCATGAAGGAATCTACAGAAACCATTCCGGTAGCCGAGCCTTGGCCCTGAAGATACTTAGACAAGGATACTTCTTGCAGACTATCAGGGAGGACTCCAAAGACTATGTTTGAAAATGCGACAAATGCCAGCGCTTCGCAGCAGTGCCGAGGTAACCCGCTGAAGAAATGACTCCTATGAGTAGCCCTTGACCGTTCGCTCAGTGGAGAATCGACATCATCGGCCATCTACCTATGGAAAAAGGGCAAGTTAAGTTCGTCATCATTGCTGTCGACTACTTCACTAAATGGGCCGAGGCCGAGCCGGTGGCCAAGATCACAGAACAGAGGGTGATCTATTTTGTCTGGAAAAATATCATTTGTCAGTTCAGGATTCCGCGCACCATCGTGTCAGACAATGACCAGAAATTCGACAACAACAAATTTCGAAGCATGTGTCAAGGACTCGGCATCACAAACGCATACTCTTCTCCTCGACATCCCTAGTCCAACGGACAAGTGGAGGCAGTTAATAAAGTTATCAAGCACCGTCTCAAGACGAAGTTGAAAAAAGCAAAAGGCAGCTGGGCCGAAGAACTTCCGTTCGTTCTCTGGGCCTATAGGACCACAACTCATTCCTCAACTGGAGAGACTCCGTTTTCACTCTCCTACGGCTCGGAGGGGATGATGCCAATTAAAATCGGTCTCCCTATGACTCGAGTCAAGAATTATCAAGAAAACCAGAATTTCAAGCAGATTGCAGCCAGCCTGGATTTGCTCGAAGAAGTCAGAGATATCTCAAGGCTCCAAGTCGCAGCTGGGCATCAGTAGGTTACGCGATTCTACAATTCAAAGGTCAAGACCAGGCGGTTCCGACCAGGGGACTTGGTCCTTTGCCGGGTATTCCAGAACACTATTGAGCTAGGGGTTGGGACACTCGGGCCTAATTGAGAATGGCCTTATCAGGTCGTCCGATCGACCAAACCGAGCTCTTACCACTTGGAAGATCTCGAGGGCCGTCAGCTCCCTCACCCCTGGAATGCCGAGCACCTGAAAGTTTACTATCCGTGACGGAAACAACCTTTAAGGTTCTCAGTAAATGCGCACCGTCGAGCGACAAGCCTTTAAGGCTCTCAATAAATGTACGCCTCCGAGCGACAAGCCTTTAAGGCTCTTAATAAAGTTTACTTTTTATCTACAGGAACGAATTATCTACAAAGGAAAAGTTGCTTCTCATATGCAGGGGATGACTTAATGAACTGATCCCTTGAAGGGGTTAGTACATTATCCCACAATTTCTACATGGCATCCCCTCTTAAGTCAGGAGAAAAGCTAAAAGATGACCTGACTCCCCCAACATAGGAGTCAGCTCACTGATTGACGGATAAAGCGGATGCACTTCGCCAATTATGGGACGAGCTGACCTCTTAAGGGTTCAGACTCAACAGATAGGTTATAAAGGCCTCAAACTTTACTACGCGGCATTGGAAGGAGCCAACCCGCCAAAGGGTTGGTTCGGCCACACCTCAAAGTAAATCGGCATATTTACCAATCAGTTCGACAATCGGCAATCGACGGCCAACATCTGAAAATCAACTACGGATTAACATATAAGAAAAATCATCATTCATGCGGCCTCTCCAGAGAGTCAAAAATCATCAATTTTAAACCTTCATCAGAAGGTCAAAAAGTAACGAGAAAGAAAAGTTTCGACTAGTTCTAGAAAAGAAAAAAATAATTTGATCTATGCAGACAGAGGAGGAGCTTGAGCGTCGGGGGGCTAATCCGGGCGGACATCGTCTACAGGCATCTCTCCAGCTTTTTTAGACAATAAAGTTTTGAGGTTAAGGTCCGGATACATGCCCTAGACCGCCTCGATATAATCATTGAAGCTGTGGTTGTAAAACTTGGAGGTCTCCCATCATCGAGCTGCCGACACAAATCGCCCTGCTCGAGTTAGAGGAAGGTGCCTTCATCACGCAAAACCCCTACTTGGGTCTTGAGGGCCTCCACCTTAGCTTTTCTCCTTTTCGACTCCCGCGCTCTCTCCCGAGCTGCTAAAAGCTTTGGGAGGGACTGCACAAAAACAAGAGAATGGGCACTTGAAAACAGTGAGTGCAGAAAAAATAAGGAAAGTCAACAGAGATACTGTGTAAAAGACGAAAACCATGTCATTCAGAAAAGAGCTGTCTGATTTACTGAGAAGGTGAGCTATGCCCTCCTCTAGGGCATGTTTTATAGCCCAAGGAGTTAGATAAGATAGATGATAACCTGGCGCGAACTTCCCACCACTCGTCCCTACATAAGTCGAGTCTGCTGCTTCCACAAACTCGGTCTTGCTGCCAACTGAGGCCTGAGCCTCAGCTCCAAGATCGTCTCTAGCCTCGGGAGGAGTAATTATAGCGTCAGCCATCCGAACGACCTTCTCTCGCTCGAATGATGAAGGGATAGCTATGCAGGGGGCCACGGTTGTAAGGCAAGCCTCCTCGGTGGAGGGAACGACGGAGGGTGGAACGAAAGGAATCATGGTTGCTGAAGCGGGAGTGATGGTTATTGGAACCTGCGTATCGACAAGCACCACAGCCGGGGCCGCCCGCGTATCGGCAAGCACCGCAACCGGAACCGCCCGCGTATCGGCAAGCACCGCAACCGGAACCGCCCTCGTATCGGCAAGCACCACAGCCGAAGCCGCAGTAACAAAAACTGGGCCAGATGGCCCCTCTCCGCAAGGAATTGCTTACCGTATCCAGACGGTAGTCTTTATCCTGGGCTCGCTCCTCAACAATTTCTCCACTGTTGGGGCGGCCTTCCTCCTCTGAGAACCGGATGCCCCGGCCATGCCTGAATAAAAATCAACAAATCAACAACTAAGCGAGCAAATCTGATCCCTTCAAAGGAGACGGAAGAAGAACTTACTGAAAGATGTCGGGAGAGGCACCGATTTGTAAAGCCGAGACCAATGAAGGTTGGCAGCGGTGATTAGGTTCGACCAGGAGCGGAGCTCTCTCGACCGCGCTTTAGCCATGACTATGCGGTTTTTTTGAGCCGAATCAAGGGGAGGAATGCCCCTTGTGAAATCTATAAAGATAGAAAGCTCTAGTTCAGTTTGACTGAGGTAACAAAAAGGACATCGGAAAAAAGGAAATGATTAATCTAACAAGGTTTTGAAAATTAGGTGGGAACCCGAGTTGTCAGAGTCTTGACTTCAGCCGCCGGTACCTCCCATTTGCCCGCAGCCTAGAACCATTTATTCTTCCAGTCCTTATTGAAGGACGGAAGGTTTATTACAAGCTCCGACCCCTTTCTGCCTCGGGTCGCAAAGTAGTACCATGGTTCTTAACTATCGTGCTTGACCAGGTACAGGCTCATCAGCTCCTCTGGGGTCAACTCAAAGTTCCCGACTTGACGCCAAATAATATAGGAAGATGTTAAAACCCTTCAGGCATTGGGGGTGAATTGTCCGGGATCTAGTCCGAGGTAGGCTATAGTGGCTCGGACGAAGGGATGCAGAGGAAGTCGAAGCCCACATTGCAGTGCACAAAGAAAAATGGCCACTTCTCCCTTAGCAGGTGCGCCGATGGTGTCGAGGGGCTCTAGGGCCCTTATTCGAACGGAGTCCGGTGTAAGACCCGTATCGTAGACCGTACTGTTCCGTCGGTTTTCGCGATCCTTCCGGTTGAATTCTGGTAATGCTCGACTCATATCCGACGTTGCGTGCGATCTTAAGCCGAGTCACCGCCTGCCGAAGCGGCTCGATCCGAAACTTCGTACCTTGGCGGCCGCGCGTCGCCGCGGTTCTCAACGCGCGACTCGCGCACTGTAGAAATGCGATACTTGGGTGGGAAGATGTCGGTCGGCGTTCGGTTCGAAAGAAACGCCGCACGTTGCGAATCTCGAGGGAATCTCTACGAGATGTCCCATCAATCAAGTCAAGTACACCACCATACCTCCATGCCACCTCACCCAACAACAAGTACACACAACCCATCCTTCCTTTTTCAAAAGTCCACTCTCTCTCTTCCATCACCATCCCTTCTTTACCCATTTTTCAACTTAACCCATCCCCATTTATTACAACCACTCCACCTATCCCTTCCATTCATATCTCTCATCACTTCTCTCTCTCCTCATTTCTCAAACACTCTCCCAAGCATCCCACGTCCAAGCCCTCTTCTCTCCCTAAACACAACAACAAGTGTGACCCACTTTCCCCACCCCTCTCATCTCTCATCCCCACAATCAAACTCCCATCTACCTCCATCAAATTCATAGGCAAGGAGCTAAGGAGTCAGGAAGCAAGTAGGAGGCCATGGGGTGATCCACCGTTGATTCCATTTAAGGGCCCACAAGTGATGGGATCCACTTTGATGTATGTAGTTGTAATTAAAGAGGGCCCATGTGACGGGTCCCTCCACTCCATCGCCGTGTCTCTCTCTATTTCTCTCTTTCTCTCTTCCTTAGAATGAAGTGGGCCCCACCAATATGTTAAATCTACTTCATCCATCAAATAGGGTGGCCTACCTCATTTTAGGAGAGATTCACCCCCCTATTTAGAGTAAATGATATATTATAATATTTTATTTAAATATTATGGTGGGCCATGATCATGTGGGACCTACCTTGATCAACGTGGGCCACTCACGTTTGGGACCCACCGTGAGGCAGTGTTCATCAAGCCGTCAGCGTCCGAAGGCATTGAGGTAGTCTTGCATGGTTTAAAAAAAAAGTTACTTTTTTGTGGGCTGCTCATGCAGTCCCCACCTTAATGTATGTATGTGATCCACGCCGTCCAATCTATTCTCCAGTCTACTTTAGGCGTTGACCCAAAATTTTAAAGCGATCTGATCATCAGGTGGGCCATACCATTTAAAACTATATAAAGACATGCCGAGACATATAAAAGTACTTAGTGGGACCCATCTCGGAGTTTGGATGCTGGTGAAGTTTCGATGCAGACGGCCAAACAAGTATGACACATATTGGGTGGGCCGGATTGTGAAACACATCTCTGTGGGCCCCAAAACAAAAAAAAATTATTTAAAAAAAAAAAAAAAAAATTTAAGTGCGCCTATGAGAAGGCTCTGACGGCCTAGCGTTTCTGGCAGGGACAGTGGTGGGCCTCACGGCTCAGTGTGGGCCCCACCAGCGATGCGTTCGATCATCACACCGAGCATTTGATGGGTCCCATTTGATTATGGGTCGTCCCCCAAATCAGTAGTATCTGGTCTCAAGTGGGCCACACCACCAAAAATCATGTAAATACATGCCTAAATATATATAATTATTTGGTGGGGCTGAAATTTGGATGCGGTTGAAACTCGATTTGATGATCGACAGGGTGGGACACACATGATGAGTGGACGGGATTGGCAACCCACATTCGGTGGACCCACAGGGTCCACGTGTCTTTATAAACGCGAGTTGAATGGCAAAAAAAAAAAAAAAAAAAAAAAAAAAAAAAAATTACGGTGGGCTCCCGACCGTGGGCCCAGGCCCACGTAACCTTATGAGCGGTGGGTTGGCGAAATAAACATTTTGGTGGGCCTGCCAAGGTCACGTGACCTCGTGAATAGGTTGGATTTCAAGTAAACATTATGGTGGGCTTCACATGTGGCCCACTTGGATGCATATGGGCCCATGTACTTGGGCCCATCTGATGTATTTTTTTGGGCCCATTATTAAGGCCCACTTGGATATTTATAGGCCTATTATTGAGGCCCACTTTGGTATATATGGGCCATGCATTTAGGCTTCTATCTTGAGAAGTATAT
Organism: Magnolia changhungtana; assembly: GCA_030180095.1. Lineage (NCBI taxonomy): Eukaryota > Viridiplantae > Streptophyta > Magnoliopsida > Magnoliales > Magnoliaceae > Magnolia > Magnolia changhungtana. The sequence goes on along the minus strand of JASAUF010000620.1, from coordinate 6,219,240 downwards.
GGGCCCAATATTGAGGCCCACTTTGATATATATATAAGGCTATGTGATTAGGCCCATTTGATACACATAGAGTTTATGTGATTGGGCTCATGTTAGCACGCATTCTCGGGCCCGTGGATGATGGCCCATTGCATGTACCTAAGGCCCATTGGTGAGGTTCATTGAGGTGGCCCACTTGATGAATATAAGGCACATGAGATACGGCCCATTTGATATATTTAGGGCCCCATGGAATGTACTGGGCACATTGTAATGTGTAATTCCACTAGGGTTTATTTAATGGTATTTGGTGACAAAGAGCCTTGGGGACAATGTTGGTTTGACGTCCACATTGTATGACTAATGTTGGTTAGATGTCCACATTATAACTCCCCTGAGGCCAAATAGGCCCGTGATCTGTTTCATGTAGGCCATATAGGTCCATCTTCATTGAGAGGATAGTTTATTGCTTTATAACATGTTTATGCACGGCCCATGATTCATGATCATACGCATCATATGTATGCTTGAGATGAGGAGTGTCGATCATAGCATATGCCTTCGAGGTGTTTATGGGCTCCACGATAGGCGGTGTTGCCCTACATGAGCGCGTGCTTCACGCGGATGGTTGCATGATTGGTAGTGTGGTTCATGCATTTGCATCGTATGATTGAGATATGCCCTAGCGACATCGGGGCCATAGCCTCCTGAGATATATCGTGGTTGGGCGGTTGATCTGAAAAATCTTGTTCCAGCAATTGGGGCGCCATAGATGTCCCTGGGTGAGAGTCCACGAACCCGATGGTATCGAGAGGATGACTCCAACGTCGAGGCCAGAGTGGATAAACGAGCGCACGAGGCCGAATACCTTGGGCCGTGTCTCCCACTGTGTCGTGGTCGGTTGGAAAGGAGTGGTGGCCTTACTCGCCCGAGAGCGAGGGGGCATTACTTAGGGCTGAGTTTGACCACTCGGAAATGGGTTCGCTATCGACGTCTTGGGATAGGTATTGGCGACTATTGGCCGGGCGGATAGTGAGGTTTCTTACGCTCACTTGGATTGTCTTTGCTTGGAGAGAGACGGTGCCAAAGTGTATTGAACCCAGGTGATTATCCATCTTTTGAGAACCATCTTGATTTGATGCTCTAGTGAGAGTTGCATTGTATGAGGATTGACATGCTTGACTTACATATTGCATCGCATGGCCTTGGTATGGCCGATAGTATTCACATCTTGTCTTCAAGCCTTGAGTACGGCTAGTTGCATTTCGTACTCATCGGCACATAATTCCGCATTACTCCGGCATTGCATTACGAGCACGTTCGCACACACTTACACCGCCCTCTAAGCTTTACATAAAGCTTGCACGATTGATGCGTGCGGTGGCCTAGCCAGACGCGACTCTAGTCTCGCGCGTTGTTGGAGCGTCTGCCGAGCTTTTAGAGTTTTGATATTATCACTATCTTGTATTTCCCTTTATACGCATTGTACTCAAAGTTTTTATTCATAGTGGATTTTGTGATGGTGTTTTTGTGGTTATTGTTCGTGGGTTATGCTTGTGGTTATGCTCATTACGAATTAAACTGATATTAGAAATCCTCCTTGTAGCATCCCAGGATCGGAACCTGGTATATGGGTGCTAGGAGCCGAGAATGGGGTACTACGGAGGCTGTCGGCGCCGGATTCGGCGATCGGGAATTTTGTGAGCCCGGTCTCCGAGTTCGGGGCGTGACATCCGGGATCTGAAACTCCGAGCGTATCCACTTCATTTGTGACTTCGACAGCACGGAGCCTCCTGGGACTATCTCCGAGGCTCGCCCACTCATGGGCATCTCAGTGGCCTCGGCAGTTGCGGTCCAGGGGGCTCGAGCGGCCTTCTTTTTGCTAGCCCGACGAGTTCGAGCCCCTGCCTCTTTCTGATTTCGGGGCAGAGGGAATAATGATACAGCTTCATAGAGGCCTTCAGAGGCCTCCCTCCCGTTGCCAGAGCTCCCTGACTCGGAGTCATCATCATAATCCCTAACAGTCTCCAGGTTGGACGACATCCTAAAACAAAGGAATGCAAAGAAACACAAGGAGACTACCGGACGATCACCAGAAATCATTCCTGCTGAAAATGCCTGATCGGTCGAAATCGCCTGCCAGAATACCGTGACCGGTCGGAATCGCCTTCGTCGAAAATTGTCTCCTCCTGTATCAGCTCAAACGCAGTATAGAAATGAAAAGAAATCTTCAAAGGAGAGCTTATATAAACCTCACCAAATCTCTGCATTAATGACCAACAATGATGGCTGTAGTCAAATCATCGTGAACCGACCTTGGAGCTGACTTGGCCACATACCATCGGCTCAGGCTCTGTCGGGTAGCACACCACTGACATCGAGCGATGTGCTTCGGATAAACGAAACGATGCCCAAGTAAGGAAAGGTTTCGTCCGAAACATTACTCCAAGCATATGTGGGAATAGGTCATAGGCGGACGGTGATTCGAAATCTTAACCGTCGCCACGCATCCACTGAGCGTGGACCCATAGGCGGGAAACCATGAGAGAGAGTAATGTTTCAAAATGTAATAGTTTCGGCACGCTTGGAAGGATCGGCGGACGAGGCGATTGATCTTCCGTGTGCTTTACTCTCTGAGTCTTTAGCAGACCTCGAAGAGTAGGGGGCTTCTGTTATGGGAAGATCCGAGCTCCTTATAATTCCGAGGGCTGACGTCATCAAACAGGAAACTACTCCGTACGGCGCCCGCGACTGAAGGATTCACCAACGAGTCGCCAAGGTGCCTCGGTCCTGAGACTAATGACTAGGAGGAAACTTGACCCGATAAAGTAGGCCCGACGCTTTGCCTCGGACCTCGAGAAAGAAAGAAATGCAAGACTAGTGAGGCTGTCCACCAGCTCGGCTCGAACCGTAAGCATGGTCGCTGTTCAATGAAGACATGTAATCACTCTGACTGGGGCCTCATCTGCCGATAGGGCCGAGCCGAATCCGGATCCCGAAGTGAGCGCCCCATAAACTAAGATTAGAAACTACCATAAGTGGACGTGGTCGGTTACTTCGCTTGCATATATGCATAATGCACATAATATCCTACACGATCCTTGAATTGCGCACAGTATCCCCACGATCCGAAAATTCCACTGATTGAGTAAATTATGCCGAGATTGACGGATCTTGACTGTCCGACAGACAGGTATAAATACCAGAAGACTATTGCTATAGGGATGCAACATCTTGGACTCTCCCTCGACTCTTCAACTTAAACCCTGATTCCCTTGACCTGACTTAGGCATTGGAGGGCCCCCCGCTTAGCCAGGGTCTCCTTTGCTCACCTCTTGTGCAGGACCAAGGCTTATTTGAGGAGCAATACACAGAGAGGGGTGTGATCCGGATTTTGACCTCAACAAATCTTAATTCATAATTATAAAAAAATAGCTAAATTATAACTCTAATAAAAGTTACCCAAAATAATAAAACTCATTTAAAGCTTAATTTGTTAAAAATAGAAAGTATATATAAACCTTATAAAAGGAGTCATAGCATGATCGCAAGTAATTTCTAAAAAAGATGAAAATTTAAAACCCTAAAAATAAGAAAACATGATAAAAATCAGAATTATTAATAAAATTTACCTAAAATCTCATTTTTGACTTGGAAACATGCATTTTCTCATGAAACGTATAGATACAACCCACTTCGTGGGTCGATTGACCCCAAATGACCCATTATGATGAAGATTGATAAGTTGTGCTCCTTTAATGATATTCGGATTAAAAGTTATGATTAATACTTCAAATGACAATTTCTCCCTATTCATATTGAATTTCTTTAAATGGGATGTGCTTGAGGCCCAAATACTTAATGCCCTACGATAGGACTAGGCTGGGTTTAATGGACTATTTCCACTTCCGTTTAGCATTTGTTTTTTTTTTTTTTTTTTTTGTCGGTTATACTAGGAATGCATCTGTGTCAACTCCCCGTCCATATTTGGGTTAGGAAATTGGATGGTGTGGATTGACATACAGCTACGTTTGAAGAGTTGCTGCAGTTTATTATTATTTTTTCTCAAATAACAAAGGAATCTAGCACATGGTTGAGATGTCAGGGGTGGCACTGGGCTGGACAACATGGGCCAGAGCTGGTGGCCCGCCCTATAGGGCCAAAACTTGGCCCCTGAACTTAGCCTGAGTTTGGGTTGAGGCCCACTTTTTCAAGTTAGGTTGGGCTAGGGCTCATGATGATGGCTGACTAAGCCCCTGTCTAATAATCAAGTGGGTCACTAATACAAAATGCTGAATGATTTGTAAGAAACTTGTAAAATTCCATTAAACATTCATGAGGAGTTTAAAGGGAATTTTATTTGCTTATTTATTTATTGGGATCATGTTTCTTTCATCAAAATTATTTATATGAGGTGATTGAATGTGATTTTTCTTACATGGCGGATCCTCGCCAAACTCAGCTCTGTAGGGCCCGGGTCAGGGCTGAGGTCTTTATAGCACGATTAAGGCTAGAGCTGGGTTACATCCAGGTCTAAGGGGCTCGGAGCTTTGGCCCGGCCCATTGCCACACCTACGAGATGTGTGCCTAGCTACAGATTGAATAATAAAAAAACCAAACTGATCAGAAAACATCAACCACGTGATTTTATAATTTAAACTATCTTTTGAATAAAATGCCAGATGTGGGCCCTACTACAGGCGGACGAATAAAATAATTAAAAATTTTCTTTTGAATAAAATGATGTATTTGATGCTCACGTGTTTGATGGTATGCCTGTCTATATTTGCTGCGGTTCTTGTCCTTCAGGGCCCATAAATTGGACGGCGGCATGCCTGTATCCACGTTTATGATGGATGAGTTACCGAGACTGAGCATTTTTCTAAAACTGACTAACACGACTCGAAACTCACTGAGTCAACTCAGCTCGACAAGCTTTTAAGCTGTCTCTGGGAAACTTGATCATGAGCTTGACTCAGTCCGGACTTGAAAAGACTTACCAACTCGTCTCGGCAACTTGGCTGACTCAAACTGAGTCAGCTGCCATGGCCTTTCAATAATAAAAACTCTACAAGAGATGGGAGCAAACCTGCATTCGTGCTAATGAAGCACGCCCTGATACCAAACTGAGGTAGTTTTTTTTTTTTTTCAAATAAATTCATATTTTTAATTGAGTTTAAACATTTATTACTGCTTACATTTGTCATTTATATATGGTATAATACTGAGTCGAGTGAATTAAAAACTAGTCAGTCTTTGAGTTGATTGGACTGAGTTTTTAGGTGCTATGAACTTGAGTGAGATGGGTCGCCTGATTTTGCCCTTTTGGCTTTCTTCTATAATGTTTTGAAAAGAACCCAAACCATGACTTGTTATGTTGCACTGTCACGTATCAAACCTCAACATCCTACAGAGAATAATCTCAACTGTTGGTTGTTGGCCAACAAATAGACAGTTATGATTTAGAAATATGATAATGGTCCTCATTCAATGGAAAAAATGTCCTAATATTGGAAGCTTCAATATTCCATTTTTGAACTTTTGGGGCATTATCCACCCAAGGTGGGATGCGACGGAACAATGGTCTAGATTACGCTAGTCTGCAATGCCATTAAAATATGCATCTGAGATGCATAGGCAATTACCAAAGAATACATCTAATTGAAATCACTATGTTTGGCGGCCTACAATTGAAATACACAGATATTTGGTAATTGGAATCACCAAATTGTGTTTGGCATATAATATTTGGAAGAGAGAAAGTAAGAGAGATGGCATCAGAATCACCAAATTGTGTTTGGCATCTGGTATTTGGAAGAGGAATCTGGACCATTTGTTTGCCACAACCTGGGAAACCCTACCTATTGCAATATAATTGGGCCACATCATCATACACTGCGTTTAATACAACGGATGCGGATTGCATCCTATCCTCGCCCGTCTCTAGCCACGAATGGATAGTTCTGTGGGCTGGCCCACCGTGATTTATCTGCTTATCTATGCTGTCCATCCTTTCTCTCATATCATTTTAAGAAATCTTGACAAAAATGAGGCAAATCGAACACTTAAGTGGACCACACCAAATAATAAGCTTGGTTGCATTAAATGTCTAAAGCATGAAATGCAAGTTGCATTAAATGCAAGAGTCATCTATGGTGTGGTCCACTTGATCTTGGATCTTCCTCATTTTTATGCTCATGACTTAAAATGATCTAAGAAAAGAGATGGACAACATAGATAAACAAATACATCCCAGTGGGCCCGCCTATGAAACTGCCCATTCGTGGCTAAAGACCGTGTCCTAATACAACAGTGCTGGCAAGCACAGGATTTGAATTCTTCGTTGAGAGGGAATGAGAGATACCTTTAACTCATGAAATGGTGGTAACCAAAACCTATGAAAGCACATCTTTGCTATGAATTAAAAAATTGTCTTTCAGAGGCTATGTTAATAACTTGTATTTGATATGTATTGATAAGCAATGGTATCGTAGTAAAATCTATGGTAATTAAAATCATTAGCTGTATTTGGTAACTTACAAATTAAAAATTCATTAAAATCTGACAATTTGATAACTATTATTTACTAAATTGCATCGAACAACTTGTATTTAAAAAATTAAGAGTGAGAAATATGATTGATTTGTGAATTAGTAGTAATTGAAATTTATATAATTTTATTTTAATTAAAAAAAATCACTATATTTGATCACAATAATTACCGCTGATTCAAGCTACAAATGGCCTCAAGGTGTATTGATGTGAACCACACCCTTCCCAAATACACACTACTTAGGCCCGTTTGGCCAGGCGGATTGGAAGGGGTTGGATGGTATTGGAAGGGATTGGAAGTTAAATCCGGAGATTGGCCGGGCGTGCCAAACAGACCGAGTAATTTGATCCCATATAATCAAATCCCATGGATCTTAAGACAATCCATTTTAATTTATCATCTACTTTTAAATCCCATCTAATCAAATTTATTAGTTCAAATTTGCACGAGACGCGCTTTGGTTTGAGGGATTGGAAGGGATGAAAGTTTAATCCGAGATTCAGGCTAAACAACTGATGGCCTCATATGGCAATTCCATGGATCATCGACAATCCATGACACCATCGTTATCTTCCATCCACAATATCACAATCCTTCCAATCCATCCGGCCAAACAGGGCCGAAGCAAACGAACCCCTCTAAGATACCCGCGAATGCTGTCATCGACCACGTTTTCAGCGTTGCCAAAACGCCAGTGACATTTTGGTAATTTGTCTCTCATGTGAGTGAATACTTCGAAAAGGTTTCTCGGATTCTGTGTAGATTGAAAACTTGACGACCGAAGTGGCTGAAAGGGGATGTATCTAATTCAAGAAAACGCCATCACCACAGACTAAAATTACAGAAAAACCAATCCCCCGATCTCATTGTAAAATACTCACACTCCACACCTCTCCAATCTAAAGAGAGAAAGGAAGGAAGAAAAATGGCAACAGCTCCGCCGAACGGAATTTCGTCCCTCTCGTCGGACGCATATCTGCAAAGCAAGATTGTGAAGGAGACTAGGTCACTAGTCGCTGATCTCTGCCGTCAGTTCTACACACTCGGGTGGGTGTCGGGCACCGGAGGCAGCATCACCATCAAAGCCCATGACGACTCCGTACCCAAACCCCAACAGCTCATTGTCATGTCCCCTTCTGGTAATTTTGTAATTTCTCTCTCATCAGATCATCTTCTTTCAGTCCCAAACAGGGCAATTCGCGATTCATTTGAATTGAACTCTCTCTCCCTCTCTCTCTCTCTCTCTCTCGGCAGGGGTTCAAAAGGAGAGAATGGTTCCTGAGGACATGTATGTGCTGTCTTCGAGCGGCTCGATCCTGTCCGCCCCTTCCCCCAAACCATACCCTCACAAGCATCCTAAGTGTACGGACTGCGCTCCTATCTTCATGAAGGTAGGCGCGTTTGGTAGCTAGCTTGCGATTCCCCCGAAAGCTAATTTAGTTGGTTGATTGGGTTATGTTTGGACATGCTATGGAAATAACAAGTGCAGTAAAGTGGAAATAGTCAAAATTCTGTTTCCTTAGCATTTATAGCTTGAGAGTGAGTGCTAAACTGCAATTACATCACAGTCATGCTGGAGAGAGGAACGTAACTTGGATTTTGGTGGCCACACCATCGAGTTGATTAAAATGAATGTTTGCAATTCGATTCACTTGTGTATCCAAATGGAGCCTTAGGGGTTGTTTGGATGCCTATAAGTTTTTCAGTTGTAAGTGGACCTACATCTAAAGGCACTGTCTGTTTGGATGTAAGCTGTAAGTGTGAGTCACTTACGGGTAAATAGTTTTTTGTGTCTGGGTAACCTATAAGTCAGTTATACTTATGGGTAAAACAAAGATTGAAGTGGAAAATCGCTCCAAAATCTTCAAATCACATAAAAAAAGTTTAGCATAAAATGTCATTGGGTTGAGTCCATCTAGATTAAACTTTGAGTCGATTCTTAAGCTAAAACAATTATAAGTGAGCCACAAAAGTGGGTCCATGGATTCAAAATACCAGTAATGTGGAGCATTTACTTAATATAAGCAAAAAGAAAATTAAATTTATTAATAATAAATCCAAACATAAGTCTTAATTACAATTCAAAGCATGCAGAAAGGATGGCCAAGATTGTTCGTAGATGATACATCCAATCACAGATGTTTAGGACCATCTAATTGCTGTGATTTTTGCAAAGCAGCATGTAGAATGGATGGACAAGATCGCTTTCAGAATAGAGGTCCAGTCACAGATGTTTAGGACCATCTAAATGATGTGGTTTTCACAAAGTAGCATAAGAAGAGTGGACTGTACTTAACTGATGGTCCACATAGGTGATGTAGATGGCAACTATTCCAAATGCAATTAGGTGCATTGGAAGGTTCCCATACATATAGCCCACTAGATTTTTTTAAAAAAATCCTTAAAACTGGGGGACTCCGGCGCATTGTACTTGAGGTCCGTCCAATCACCCTTGGCCCATCCATGATGTGCTCCAAGACAATGCTAGGGTGGATAGGGTGTTCCTGATGGTCCGTTCCTATACGATTTGTGAACCATCCATGATCCTAGTGTTCCTTACACGTAGCGTGTGTGGCATGTCCATGTAGCGTCCCAAATAGCGTAAATCCCACATGCGTGCGCGCTGTGGTGTGTCCTTACAACTATGTAGCGTTTGGAAACTGAGATTTTTATTTTTTTCATAATTGTGACTTGTGGTTTCAATTTCTATATGATTTGGCTTTGTAACTAATAACATTTATTGGATGGTTAATAATAAAAAAATATCCAATGATCCTATCTCCACATACGCGTGTCCACGACCAAGTGATAGTGGGGTGCACAATCTAATCAGTTTTATTTGATAATACATGCACATGTGTACAATTTTGTGATTGCCTGCACATCAAGCATTTTAGTATTCCAAGGATCATGTGAGCCATATCAAGTGTCAGTGTATTATTTGTGGGCCCCACCGTGGATCGTATATGCCATCTAATCTTGTCAGATTATGGGTCTGACCAGGCTGATTGGACTTTAAAAAAAGGTCATTCCAGGGATCAGTTGGGCCACGCCACAAGCAATAGTTGGGATGGGGATGCTCACCATTAAAAAATTGTGATTATTTATGGGGCCCGTTGTGAACTATACATGCCATCTATTCCAGTCAGATGGTTCAAGTGACTAGGATGATTGGAATGCAGAAAATCAGGCCATTCCAATACTCAGGTGGGCCACACCACAATGAACAATTGTGAAAAGTACACCCGCCATTAAAATTGTTTAGATTGTTGGTGTGGCCCACTTGATTTTGATATTGACCTGATTTTTGGTACCGTACTCTTTCCTTCTCTTCCAATTCTCTAGTGCCACTCCGAATAGGGGGGAGGGGGGTGCGGCACGATAAGTGATTTACAGGTTAATTTCCTCCCCCAAACACCACCTACAAGTGACTTGTCCCTTCCCACTTACAGAACTTCCACGTGTCCGAACAACCCCTTAGGTGTGTGTGAGTTGGGATTGCTGCTATTCAGACAGCCAAGCAAGCTTCAAGCTTCAATCATAAGACATCAGATTGTTTTATACATATTCTATGGAGGGGCTCATGTGAATGTTTGCAACTTGGGCCGCTTGTACATCCAAATGCAGCCTCAGGCGTGAGCTGGGATTACTGCTATTCAGATGGCCAATGCAAGCTCCAATCATAAGAAATTAGTACTTTTTTGTTCATATTTTATGCACGGGCTCATGCAATCATGAGAGAATACAACACAAATCAAGGAATCCAAGGCCGGGGATGATAAGAAGTGGAAGTTGTCACCATCATTATATGCATGGCAAGAGGTTTTATAAAGTGGCTAGTCTAGATATCGGCATATTGCCAAAACTTCGAAGGGAATTAATTCGGTAATTTAAGTCCTTGTTCCTTGCGTTATTCTTTTCTTCTGGAATTTCATTAGGCTGTGTGAAACATAACTTATCGCAGTCGCATATGAAATTCTACCAGGTACCGTTTGGATATATCATGTGTCTTGAAATGGATAAGAATTAGAGTCTCCGCATGTTTAGGGAGGCCTAGAAAAGTTGGTGCATGTGGTTCCCTATGCATAAGTTCCTTGATGTTCTGTGCAGATCAATAGCGAGATCAGAACAGTTCTTGCTGTTTGTAAATTGCTTTATATTTGGGTGGAAATCCAAATCATGGTTTTAAATAGCAGTTTCGTAGAGTGGCTTATTTGGAGGCCAAGCTGTTCACCCCGACTCATTCTGTTCAGTCCTATTTCGGTCCGGTGAAACATGTCCAACAAGTATCTTATCCCTTCTCATAATTTTCTGTGGCTGAAAAAAATACATGTCCAGTAACCTATTTCATGCCAACATGATGCATGGCACCAATATAGTGTACTGCTGCAACGCTATATTAACATGCTTCAGTAATATTAGCTTGGTGAGCAAGCTTCCTTAAGTGTTCGAATTGGTTTCGTTTGTTCCACAAGCGTGCGTGTGTGAGATTAGGATTGATCGTGCCACACACACACACTCCAGTGACCGTTTGAGGATTGGGTGGCTGATTTTAACTGTCGTTTTCGGCATCACTGTATTATTCACTTATTTAGTCAGTTTGCACTAGAATTGATTCATGGGCAATGGGCAGTTTCAGTGGGAAAATCAAAGTGGTTATTGATACTCAATATAATTCCTTTTTTTTTGGGTACTCAATATATCATTGACAAGAAATATGAGAGATAGTACATGTTTTTGCACACATTTGGATTTAGCATACTGAGCAAGATATTTTGTAACGGTAATGGTGGTCGTAACAGCTATCACCATTACCTTTATGATACAGGCTGTAATGGCTGTTATGGGCCTTACGGCACCCATAACGGCCATTGGGTCTCTTTTTTTATTATTGAAAAAACCCAAAAACATGTATCAGCCCCGTAATAGACCATAACGGGGCCGTTATGGCCTTTACGAGGGGCATAACGGCTGTTACAGGGATTGTAACAGCCATTGTGGGCCATTTTTTTTTTTTTTTTTTCCATAATAGCTGTTACGGCCTTTACGACCTTGTAATGTGTAATGGTTGCCACCATTACCTTTACGTAACAGCCTTTATGGCCCCATAACAGCAGTTATGGCCCCATAATGGCCGTTACGGCACACCATGATACTAAGTAACTTGTCGTCATTGTCCTTGCAGGCTTATCAGATGCGTAATGCTGGGGCAGTAATTCACAGTCATGGGATGGAGTCTTGTCTAGTTACAATGATTCATCCCTCATCAAAGGAGTTCAGAGTAATTTCTTTCTTTCTTCATCTTCTCCTTCTCCTTCTCCTTCTTCCTCTCTCTCTCTCTCTCTCTCTCTCTCTCTCTTTATATATATATATATATATATTATTTTAATGACTTTGACGATTGCTATATTTTGCCTTCCTCTAATGTTTTCTTGTTTTTCCGCTGATCTGTTTCACCTAGATCACATAATTCCAAAATAGTAACTTGTTGTCTCTTTTTCTTTATAGCTTATATTTCTAAAGTGTTATGGTGTTGATTAGTTATTTCATGGATCTTTCATCTCTTGCCATTTATGAGCTCTAGAATTCTAATGTTGCAGATAACTCATATGGAGATGATAAAAGGAATTCAAGGGCATGGTTATCATGATGAGCTTGTGGTTCCAATAATAGAAAATACTGCCCATGAAGCAGAGCTCACAACATCCCTTAGTGAAGCGGTACTTTCTCGTAATGCATTGTGGGTTTTTTTTCTGTTAAGTTAGCTTCATGTTCTTATTGATACTCTCCCTTTGAGCTGTTGACACCGAATGGAGGTATGATTATGGGTGTTTGTTTCTCATGGACACGCTAAAACAATAGATTCTCTTGAATTTATCGTATATAATCTCTCTTAATTGGTGTCTGGAAATTGAGGTTATTCTCATTTTATTATTGTTTTCTTTTTGTCCTGCTATGTGCCTATATGCAGTGTGTCCATTTTTTCACTTGGTGTTTCAGGCCCTGAAATGAGAAAATTCCTGCAATCTTTTGTTTCATTGCTTTCTGTCATCCGATCAATATAGCATGCTAAGGTTGGCTAGACACAATGTAATGCAGGGGCATTTCACACCGGGCTCGAGTGGGGTAGCCCGTGGGATGCGGGGACACACTCAGGGTGGGTGACCCATGTGATTTGGGGTCCACAGGGGAGGTTTCGTGTTCAAGACTCCTCATCGAGGATGATTAATGCAGGGGGCATTTCACACCGGGCTCGAGTGGGGTAGCCCGTGGGATGCGGGGACACACTCGGGGTGGGTGACCCATGCGATTTGGGGCTCACGAGACCAGGAGGGAGGTTCGGCCGAGGTCCTAACCCATGAGATGTGGGGCCTGGGCTATGAGATAAAGGGATTAATTTGCCATATTCTAACAGTTCGAGCTTTTAGAGCAAGTGGTTAATTGTCTTGCATCAAATTGGTACCAGAGCGGGAGGTCTTGTATTCGAGACTCTTTACCGGAGGTGATTAATGCAGGGACATTTCACACCGGGCTCGAGTGGGGTAGCCCGTGGGATGCGGGGACACACTCGGGGTGGGTGGCCCACGTGATTTGGGGCCTACGGGGGAGGTCTCGTGTTCGAGACTCTTCACCGGGAGTGATTAATGCATGGGGCATTTCACACTGAGCTCGAGTGGGGTAGCCCGTGGGATGCGGGGACACACTCGAGGTGGACGGCCCGTGTGATTTGGGGCCCACGAGGGGGGTTCGGCCGAGGTCCTAACCCATAAGATGTGGGGCCTGGGCTATGAGATAAAATGATTAATTTGCCATAATCTAACAGTTCGAGCTTTTAGAGCAAGTGGTTAATTGTCCTGCATCACAGTGTTTGTGTCTCTAGATTATGAGTTTAGTTTGTGTAGTTTTTTTTTCGGAGTCGATGTCATCCTGGAATGTTCCTCCCCTTGGTATTTTTGCTTTTCCATTTCTCTCCTTTACCAATAGCAAAGCGATATCCAATTATTTTTGTTTAATGGATGATCGAATTATGTATTAAAAAAGAGATTAAAAACCAAAGCTGCAACCCTTCAAAGAAAAAAAAAACCAACAAAACAGCGGAATGAGATCAAAGCTGGGGCTGAAAATTCTGCAAATACAGAGAGCTTATCCAGTTATCATAAACACAGACATACATATTCATGCATACATAACTTATACACTATTCATGCATAAACTGATTGGTCAAGTAGTTTTTTTTCCTTTTTCTTTTTTCCTTATAATTCTCCCATGTTTTATGAGCATACTTTGGAGTCTGAAGAGAATGCAAGCCATTAGTGCAAATGATGGTATCCACTGCACCTACTTATTCTAATTTGTGTTTAAGGAATTTATAATCACATTTACATACAGAAATAATTTAAGATTAATATCATTTCTCATCTTCTAAGTTCTGACAACACAAATGAGAATGTATTCCATGCCTATGTCGATATATGTGCATGCGCGTGTTCATACCTATATATAGGATGCTTGCATGTGGAGATAAGCCTGTGCCCTAGTGATGATGACTTGATATGACATTGAAGTCAAAGGTTCAATTTTCCTGCTTAACTGTTAAAAGTTATAGGATATATAAAACATACCGATGGAAAGTTTATGACAAGCTTTTAGTGTTTATAAATTTAATCCATATCAGTATTATTTGATGTATTTTTATACATAACGCGTATGTTCCGTTGATTATTTCTAACCGGGCGATGCATCCCATGTCAGGAGAATTTGATCCTGACATGCATATGGATTCTTGGGCGATAAAGGATCATACGCATGTACCTATGGTTCATGTGGCACATATACCTCAATCATTATGCAACAGCTGTATACGAGTGATCCACATATCATGTAATTCCTTATTGGAGAAGCAAACAATTTAGTGGGGACTAAGAATTGCATCGGTTATCAGGAGCGAGCTGGTTCAAGTTGATGGCTCTAAAAGGGCAAGGCGAAGAACCAGAAGGATGTGGGTGGAGTAAGCAAGCAAAGACTGACCTATGGTTTGAGGATATGAACCTTCATAGAGTGGCCTGGTGGAACCGGACCCATTTAGTTGGGATAAGGCTTGGATGAGGAATTGTTATCATTGCTAAAAAAAGAGAGGGATTGTATAAAAATAAATTGTTTTTTAAATATAATGAAAATATATCGCTAAATCCATGAATCCTATTTTTAGGGGTTCAATGAATCCGACACTACTAATATCAGATTTTTGACATTGTACTAAAATTGGATTTTGACACTTGTATCCATGTTCACGCAACTTGGGCTTTAATGGAAACTGTTAAAAACTTTAATCATGTGGGGTACAGCTGATGTCTGTTATAAATGATATTTGCCATCCACTGAAACATAATATTGATGTCCCATATCACTGTGGGTGGCAATGGGCCTGATTTGGGCTAAGCACAGGCCCAGTCAGATGCTTAAGACCCAAGCCCGTAATGTCCAAGGCTCCAATCCAGCCCAATCCCAGCATTGACCTAGCACCGAAGGCCCAAGCCCATGCCATACCCAACCCCAAAATTGAGAAAATCCCTATTTCCCACTTGAATGTTCCTAATCTATCTTTTAGTCAAGTTGGCCAAACATGCAGAAACAAGTAGATACCTAGAGGAAGGAAATCAACGGTCTACAATCAAGATGCATTGGTTGCTTAGTCAATGGTTAGAAGGGCATGTTTGTAGGATATAAGACATGTAAATATGAAGTTGGGTCTGGCAAGGCTAAAATGACCTGAGCCAAGCCCAGCCTGAAAATTGATTGGGCCATGCATGCCAAGCCCAAGCCCAACCCACAGGCCAAGCTAATAGGTCCAAGTCCAGTTCAAAGCCGAGTCGGGCTCATTGGACTTGGCGGGTTGCCCGGCCCATTTCTACCCTTACATATCACCACCACCACCTTCTCCCAACAATTGGGTCAGCTTCTAAATGGTAGATTGACAAAAAAAATAAAAATAAAATTACAGTAGGCTGCCCACATAACATCAGCCTTCATCTTTTACTTGGGCTTTTGAATCAGCTATGGTAAAGGCTCACAATCACCAACCACAGTCATCTAGTTAAAAAGATCTTCTAGGATATACTTCTTTGATAATAAAGGCTCCTCTCAGTTAGGTCTTAGTTTGTTGCAAGAATATGACACTTGAAGAGCATTATCTTTTTTTCTTTTTATATATATATATATATATATATATATATATATATATATATATATATATATATATAAACTGTCACCCACTTTTTCATCCTATTGACTAAACATAGGACATGAGTCTTGAAACAGCATGTAATTCTCATAGGAGGATGACTAGTTCAAACACACATCGACACAAACAAAAGAAAAAACAAGATTTGAAAAAGAGTGAATAATAGGATAGTAACAATAGGAGGTTGGGCTCTTGATTTATGGTTTGAAGCCGTTTCTTGTTTAGCTTTCAAAATTTTTTTAATCATCTTTTTACCAATTATGATGTGGAAAGTAGTATTTCTGAAGGATTATTGACTTTAACATCAATGTTTTATAGGTGGCAGCCTACCCAAAATCAACAGCAGTCCTTGTTCGCAACCATGGGATTTATGTATGGGGAGACTCATGGATCAGTGCCAAGACTCAGGTTTGTGGTCATATCTGTCTATTCATTTTGTGGGCTGAAAGGAACAACTGAAGCTTCTGGAATCTGAGCTCTTCCGCAGCACTTTTTTTTTTTCAAGGGTGTTAGTTTTATTTAGGGATTGGGCTCCGTGATTTCATTCTTGGGTTTTAGCGAGCTATGGGGCTGGCTGGTTGTATTTTTCCTTTTCTTTTGATTAATAACGTTCTCATCTTTCAAAAAAGTAAAAAATAAAAAATTTATTTGAAGTATATAAATCCCTACTGCTTCTCCCAGATTATATATTGGCAATAAAAGTATTTTCTCCAGTTGTGCCCAGCGTCCTGGCTTTATATGCGAGTTTAGGTGGCTGTTGGCATAAAGCAAAGTTTAAACATCGAAATCAACTCAGAACTTGGCTAGTCCCTGAGTATGACTTGACTGTCTGAGCAATGGGCGGCATGGAATATAAATCTTTAAGTTTGCATTTTAGATTCTAATTCCGTAAAACATTCAAGTTTCAATCTCACAGATATGCTAACTAAATTTGTTGCTGGTATGAAATTGTCATGTTAGGAAGCTTTTATTTGCATCAACATATGTTTCTTAATTGGCTCTCTTATTGTGCTTACTCGTAGATCATCTCAATCACATATGGTGTGCTGCAATAACAATTGCTTGCTTTGTACTAGAAGTTGAGTGGCCAAAATTTCATAAAAGATGAGTGATATTATGGATCTGGAAAATAATGTTGAAGGAATATGCATCCATGGCTTTGGTCTGCATGGAAAAATGCTACCATATAAAAGGCATGACTTGGTTGACATGCATTCTAGTTTTTGTAGGAAAGAGTTTTGAGCCAAGGCATGCATGTTTTCTCCTCCAATTTCACTTACTAATGGCATTAGATGCTTAGTGGCCAAAAAGGTGAACTCGTGGCATATGATTTCTTACTGAACTTTAATTGGAACTATTGTGTCAGGCTGAATGCTATCATTATCTTTTCGATGCTGCTATCAAACTCTATCAGTTGGGTTTGGACTGGTCTAGTCCATGTCACGGTCCACTTCACAATGTAAAAGGTTTATGGGGTGATGGTAGGAATGTAAACGGGGCTGTGAAGGCTGGGGTTCTGAATGAAAATAATGCACTTGAGCTATCTAGAGTAAGTTCTTATACTCTTTATCTTTTGTATGTCAGTGTTCTTTATTACTTTTATTTTCCTTTCAAATTAAATTTCTACTGCAGGATCTTTGTTTTGGGGTCCAATAAATTTTCAAACTCATACCAGTTTGTAAATTCCATTTGGAACACTACCGATGAAAAAGAAAAATGCATCTGGAGTACTTCATGAGTTTTCTTTCCCTGTTAGATTGTCCTCTACTAGAAATTGAAATCTGATTGATCTTTTGAGTGCCTTGGATATTTGCAGCAATGTATTCTTCTTGACATTGAAGGCACCACAACCCCAATATCATTTGTTACTGATGTTCTTTTCCCATATGCCCGTGATAATGTGCGGAAACATTTAACTATCACATATGACAGTGAAGAAACTCAAGATGACATTAAGCTTCTGCGAGCCCAAGTAAGATTTAGATCCTTTCATTTAATGCCATTTATACGTTATTAGTGGAGCCAAATTGATCTTTACCATTGGTTTATTACTTATCTTTTACCATTATTTGGCTGTGGACTACTATTAGCATATAATAATATAATAATACAAATGTGAGAGGATATACCTTACTAGCATTTCATTCAGCACCAGTTTATAGGGATTAGGTATTTTAGTAGGCTTTTATTCACCCGAAGAAATGCATCAAGACAAGTAGCAGTTTGAGGTGTGGTATAATGAGCTCTGAAGAGTGAAGAGCAAGTTCATGCTAGTCTTGACTCTTGAGGTTTCTATCCTCGCTTTTGATAGATTGTAGGGAATTATTGACCTTTGAAAGATTTTGAACGTGCTACAGATTTTGGCCAGTATTTGGCTACAAAAATGGCATGTTCTGTGCACTGGTCTTTGAAACTATTGACCCATTATTTTCTCATCATAAGTCTGAATATGATGGTAGTCTATTGATCCTTAGAACGCGTGAGGTCTGAGCACCTGATTCAGCTGTCTTACCTAACATATATCCATCCATGACCAGATCAACCTTGTGGTAGTTGCTCCATAGTAGCCTCTGGGCAAGCTGCATAGGTGTAATATGACATGCCCAAACATATCCATCCATGTGGGGTTTGAGATGGCTGTAATCCTTATCCATGGTTGAAATCAAGCCAGGTGCATGTTTGTGTGGAACAAGTCATTGGTGGGTATTCATCATTCTGTGAAAGAGTAGGCTAATAAGCATCAATCTGGACAATCAGAGAGTGAGTTGCTGCACTGTAGTAATTCATGTGTACTTCCTGTTTCAAGTTAAGAATCGAACACTGTCACCTTTGAAAGTTTCAGATGAGGGATGGTAAATGGGGTTTCACTTCTGTTCAGGTTCAAGATGATTTGGAGCAAGGTGTTGTTGGTTCTGTGCCCATTCCCCCCGATGATGCTGGTAAAGAGGAGGTGATTGCATCCTTGGTAGCTAATGTGGAGGCAATGATAAGGGCTGACAGGAAAATTACCGCTTTGAAACAACTGCAGGTAATCAAACTGTAATTTCAAATAGTGCCTACTTTCAAAGGGCTTGTCCTTGGTACCTCTTTTATTTGCCAACATTTCTGCATGCAGGGCCATATATGGAGAACTGGATTTCTACATAAAGAATTGCAGGGCGTAGTTTTTGAGGATGTTCCAGAAGCTCTTGAGAAATGGCATGCTATGGGCATCAAGGTTGTACTTTTACTTATAGCTTTACTAACTATGGGTTTGAGTATCCGTTATGGTCATAAAGGCCCCATTTTGAAATTTTTATTTTAAAATTCTCTTGTTTTCCAATTCTTCCTTCATTGCAACCATGAATGAAGCTTGCAAACCAATTTTAGACTAAAGATAGTCCTATTTTGAGGATCAAAACAAATATCTGAGTGGGATTCGACAATCGAAGTGGAATGGGTCATCTTGGGAAGTATCGGAGGAAGGGTAAACTATCACTTTAGATCTTGTTCCATTAGGACCTTTTTGGTTGACTTCCAGCAGATCAAGCTGACAGGCATCATTCTTATCAAAGAATGGTCTAATACACCATTGAATGCATGCTAAAAGCACAAACAATGATAGATTCTCATGTTTTACATTTTTTCCTATTTTCACATTATTTTTTCAAAAATTGTTTTGTGCTAAAAAAAATTTGGTTGATACAGGCCTGTATCCATCCAATATGGGTCTGTTTTTGTGCCTGTCCGATATTCCCACCAAAACTGTATTCAAAACCTTGTTTACTTCAAAGATTAGGATGATAGATTGCAACTAATGTCAATCAATATTTATTTTCTTCTCTTTTGTGCACGTTTTGAAGATTTATGGCCTTTGTGTCCCCAACTCTCGTTACCGAGGGGATAGAGCTCAAAGAATGGGCTATTCATTGGAATATGGACAGCAACCATTAAAAGAAGAATTTTCTTTACATAACAAGTTGGCACTGTTGCTTATCTTCATGCAGGTTTACATATATTCTAGTGGTAGTAGAGAAGCTCAAAGGCTTCTCTTTGGAAATACAGCATATGGGAACTTGAGGAAATATTTATGTGGATTCTTCGATACGGTGATAGGGTAGGTTTCCTTTTAGCATTCTTCTGGGAAAAGTGGAAAACATGTATTTGTTCATATATAGGTATTCCTGCTATTGTTACACTGGGTTCAAAGGCGACTTCTTATTTATTTTTTTCCCCTCCCTTTTTATTTCTGTTTGCAGAAACAAAAGAGAAACATGCAGTTACTTGGAGATTTCACAGTCAGTTGGAGTTGATAAGCCATCACAGATCTTATTTGTGACAGATGTCTTTCAAGAAGCTGTGGCTGCAAAGGCAGCAGGTAATTGTTTGCGACTTCTCTAAAGAATAATAAACTGTTTCCTTAACTTCGAACCTTTCATGTTTTTTTTTTTCCCTTCTGAAATGATCATCGATATCACATGTTCATCTTTCAAGTCAGTAAGTGCAAGCTAGCAAAACCCTATTTCATCCACATATTCCTTCAAGGAGATGTGCAAAGTCCACTTGCCAGAGTATTATTTTGCATACTACTCTCCATGGGGCACATATGCGTGAGACCTAGGCTCTTCATCAGATGAGCCCCACTTTCCTATACCCTAGCCAGTAAATCAGGTTGGCCACACTATCAAAAAATGGAAGTAAAAAAGAATTGGTCAATGGTCCACATTTGATGTACTCGTGACCACCTGATGACTGCACCAACTTGATTTTTGATCCATGAAGTAAACACGGCAGGGCCAACCTGATGGCCCGAGTCTTGCACAAACTGAGCTGTTTGATTCAAGATCTGATGATCTTCAGGAGTCCCCAAGGTTTTCTCTCTCGAATACCATCTGTGACTGGTGAAAGAGTATGTTTGAGATAAGCTCCAGTACATTCATGCAAAACTTGTATGCATGGATAAGAAGCAAATACCTTTACCTCGCTGATATTTCAATTACTTGCTGATGCTTTTCAAAATTGTTTTTCTTTGTTCTTTTGTGGTCCGTGTATTTGGTAGGCTAAATCATTCAATGATCCTTCACTAATTACGCACGTTGATGCAAGAGTTTGATGCTTTGATGATAAGCAGGAAAACCTATCCAATGACTCAAAATTTTAGTTATTTCAACTTGAAAGGTTGATTTTTTTTAAAATTTTGTTAAATTTCTAGTCTGTTTAAATTCTAATATGTTGCTGGAAAAGGTGTCATATCGTGGGTGTTTTACTAATCGATACTGCAAAATCATTATGTTTCAGGTTTGGAAGTAATAATCTCCATCCGTCCAGGAAATGGAACTCTCCCAGAAAACCATGGGTTTAAGACAATCAAGACCTTTTCAGAAATCTAAGCAAATGCCATCTAGAGAGAACCTTGAATTGTTGCCACTTCTTTTCTTTTCTTCTATGGGTGAAACTTATTAGTGGCCTGGTTTTCATAACCAGGGCAAATGTGTACGTTCATCAGGCGCCTTACCTTGGATGGTCTGTATCCCAAAATTTCCACATATTGTACACTCCTAAGTCCTAACCCTTGGATTGGAGGATTCTCTGTCGTGGACTTTTTTTCCAATAATCATTCGTTTTCTTTCCCCCTCGGCCTCCATTGATAATGGTTAGGATTGCTAGATGGGTATGATTTCTGAGAGCATGGCTCATCTAAGGAACATGATAATTGATGAATAGTTCATATGTTGCATTCAGTTTGCCACGTGTTTGAAAATTGAGCTTCTGATAACTTAGGTGAGCAAAAAAGTGACAAACAGTAGTCTTGCCCTATAATCTGCAAATTTCCAGATGATATTGTTACTGAAAAAATGTTATATGGAAATTTCAGGATACTAATAAAAGTTTTCTATTACAAGTTCCACAGTTTTCTTTGGTAATTTGTTTTTCTTTTGTGAAATGAACCATAAACGGATGAATAGAGTTGTAATGATGCCTACATATACATATGGTGCCCCCCCCCCCCCCATGCATATGTGGTTTGTGGGTATGGATAAAATCCTGAATTTAAAAAATTAAAAAAATTAAATCAGCTTCACATACAGGCATCAATATCAGACAGATATAGGGCCCATCTGATTACCATTCAAAGGTCTGTTCGGCTTTGCTATTTTAGATGCATCCGTCAAGCTAAGGCCTATCTGAATAGGCTTATAATGGGTAGGCTTTTCTTCATTACTGGCTACTGTTTGTCAAATGCCCTGTGTAGACAAGCATGCAAACAAACGATACACTTGTAGATACTTGCGTATGTGGCATGTGGGTCGCTTGAAGATGCATGCTGACAGAAGTTGGTTGCTTGAACATGCGCAGTTGCATGTGAAGCATAAGCACATGATTGTTGGGACGTGGCACGTATTTGGCGCTTGGCAGTTGGATGAGACATGTAGGGTGCTTAAAGGACCTAGTTTGGATTTTGCATCACAATTAACAATCCATGGCATGTTTGTCAGGGCTAGCCAGTTATGGACATGCTTTTGCTAATTGATTTCGTTCCATCACTTGTTTATCAAACACCTTTGGAGCATGGGCAAGATACATCGTGGCACACTTGAAAACTTAAAGATTAGTTGGTGACACAGCTACACATTTATGTGTACAACCAACACGTTTCACAATTTTTAGTACTTAAAGATTGTTGGTGACACACACACACACACACACACACACATATATATATATATGGTTGCACACACGGCACATTGGATCGTGCTATACTGTGAATGAGTTTTTTCTCACTGTAAACCTCAGCTTCTACCTACCGTGGTTTCTGAGCTACCCTAAATTCTACTTTCCAAGACTAAACCCCTGCCGTACCAATTAAATATTTGTAAACGAAAATACCCTTGCTTTATGGGTTTTTATTTTTTTGGTTAGCTTGTTAGTATACCCCACTGTCAGTTCACACTTCCTAGCCACCCCTATTAGGGAATCAATACTAAGACCTCAGTGTTGAGACAAGGTATTTTTCACTCGGTCTACCACTTGAGCTAATATTCATTTCACTCACTAATATCCGAAAACCTACCAATTCATCTTATTTTCATCATTTTTTCTTCCTAAAATTTTCAATCAATACTAAGACATTTTACATCTGCCATCTTGACAAGGTTTTTTCACTTCAAACTGGTTGCTTGACCAACTTGAGCTAATTTCATTTCAAAAGCTTTCTAATATCCAAAAGATTTACCGATTCATCTTATTTTCATAATTTTTTCTTCCTAAAATTTTCATTGAATCTTTATATATTATTATTTTACATCTGCCATCTTGCTTAAGGTTTCGTTCATTCCTTCAAATTGGTTGCATTGATAAACTCGGAATGTTTTGGGTTTTCTTCATAAAATTTTTCTGCAATCTTTCAAAAGATTTTAAATTGTGTTTCACTTCAACGCATTCCTCATCTTCTTCTTCTTCTTCAACTCAGGTTAGGAGGTAAGGATGTTTAAAAAACCTAGTGCGTTTAAGGTGAAGTTTACAGTGAGAAAAATCTCAAAAATGAATATGTGTGTGTGTGTGTGTATATATATATATATATATATATATATATATATATATATATATATATATATATATTTACCAACTATATGTGCAAATTCAACTAGTAATTTACTGAGAGTACTCAGTCAAATTCAACTAGTGCTCGCTAGAAATTGACAAAGAACTAGCAAAAATTGACCTAAAACTTGTTGAAAATAGACTACGAATTCGGTGAAATTGACGGAAAACTCGCTGAAATACACTGAGAAGTAGATGAAAATTGACCGAGAACTTATTGGAATTCACTGAGAAGTTGTTGAAATTTACCAAATACTTAGGCAATTTCACCGAGAACTCAGATAAATCAACCGATAACTCATAAAAATACTCACTGAAATTAACCTAGAACTTTATGAAATTTCACCGAGAACTCCTTGAAATTCATTGAGAACTTGGCTAAATGCACCAAGAACTCGTTGAAATTGACCTAAAAGTCGTTGATTTTTGATCGAGTAGTCACTGCAATTTAACTGAGAAGTCGGGCAAATTGATCAAGAACTTGTTGAAATTAATTGAGAACTCGGTGAAATCGACTAAGAACCCGCAGAAACTAACCGAGATTTGGTATTTTATTGAGAACTCAGGCAACTTTATGAAGTTCTCGGTCAATTTTACGAACTTCTCGATCAATTTCATGAAGTTTTTGGTCAATTTCCGCAAGCGTTCGGTTAATTTTAGGAAGTTCTCGGCCAATTTCATGAAGTTCTCGGTCAATTTTCACAAATTCTCAATCAATTTTAAGAAGTTCTTAGCCAATTTCATGTAGTTCTCAGTCAATTTATGCAAGTTTTCAGTCAATTTTAGGAAGTTCTTGACCAATTTCATGAAGTTTTCAGTCAATTTCGTAAAGTTCTTAGTAAATTTTCGTAAGTTCTCGGTCAATTTCAAGAAATTCTCGATCAATTTCGTAAACTTCTCGATCAATTTCATGAATTTCTCAGTCATTTTTATCGAGTTCTCGGTCAATTTTACCGAGTTGTCGGTCAATTTCATGAAGTTTTTGGTTAATTTTATTGAGTTCTCAATCAATTTTGTGAAGTTCTCAGTCAATTTCGCCTAATTTTCAGTCAATTTTATTGAGTGCTCAGTCAATTTCATGAAGTTTTCAATCAATTTTACCGAGAACTTTATGAAATTGACCGAGAACTTTTTGAAATTGATTGAAAACTCGGTAAAATTGACTAAGAACTTCATGAAGTTGATCGAGAACTTGGTAAAATTGACCAAGATCTTCACGAAATTGATAGAGAACTTCATAGCACCGACAATCGCCAACCAGTCTTACGTACAAGAAAGACAGAAATAGGAAGAATAGAAAAAATCATATCAAAATTGGTAATTGCAACTCCAGATACCAAACGGATATCTAAATAAGAAAAGAAAAGAAAAGGGGAAAAAAAGAGCTTCACATAAACAAACACATCAAAGTGATAAAGTTCTCATAGCTGAGGAGAAATCATCTTTACCATTATTGGTTCCAGTAGTTTCACTTAAGGAAATAACATCGAGTTGATTCTCCATATCTTGCAAGAGCTTCATCCATTAATGCTAATTGCGACTCAAGATTAACAGCGGATGAGGATTCTCCCTCTCTTTCTATAGTCTTTTCACGTCCACTTTGTTCACGATCAGAACTAGAATCTGCACTTAATGAAGCTCTTGTCAAATCATTTCCAGTGCTAGCCTGGAGTGACTGTTACATGATTTCTGTAGGAAATCAAAATAGCCAATCATATTACACAATTAAACAGAAGATCAAACTCTACTTCAACCAATTCAAAGTACACCCTGATCCATAGCTCAAGTGGTAGACTGAGTGAAAGATATCTCGTTTCAACACTGAGGTCTTAGTATCGATTCCCTAGTGAGGGTGGCTAACAGTGAAGTGTGAACTGAAAGTGGGTGTACTAACAAGCTAACCAAAAAAATAAAAATGTATATTTGCTGGTATCAGCAGTTATCTGTGGCAGCTGAAGAACCAGAGATTTGTTACATGACGATGAATAAGCTCAACTTGTAAACCACACTGTGAATTTTCCACCATCTCTCAAATGCTGGGGACTCCTCGACTGCACATGTAGCATACATGCATGTCAATCCAGAACACCTAAATCTTCGCCCCCCTTGTGGATAGAGCAAACCCAATATCCCAAATTGGATGATACCATCTAATATGGGCTGAAGTTGGATTTCTGACCATTTTCTTTTTAACTTCCAATCTGTGGCCATCATTTGGATGGTCTGGATTGACCAATCAATGTCATTTGCATAATATGCTACATCTAGAATGGTGCCCACAATTTAGATGATCTAGATTGATGTACAATTTTTGTTAACCAAATTTAAATACTTTTTTGACTAAATATTCATGGAAATATATGACACTTGGACTAAAAATTCAAAATTAAAGCCGTTAGGCTCTAAATGATTTGCAGGTAAATGAAATCACAGGTTTTCAGAGTGATTTCATTTGCAGCTAAAAGCTGTAAAATTATTTACAGGCTTTTTTCAGAATCCAAACACTGGCTGTAAGTCATTTACCTGTATTTCATTTACAGCTAGCCCAATTTACAGGCATCCAAACGAGCCCTAAGAAACAATCAGGCGTAAAACCAATTAGAACTTGGACACACACAGACATCTTACCACATCTCTCAAGGCGGCAAAAATGACACAAGCTGCAATAAATCATTATCTATCTCTTTACCATCAACAATGATGAGAGATACTAATCAGAGCTCACCCGATCTTGGAGAACCTCTTCGATGGAAAGATCACCATGTACCAGGTAATGTCCTTTGAAATTCTCTTCGACTACGCAAGGGACACCACCATTTACAAAATGAACTTCCACCTCAGTCTTGCCTCCCAGTTGATTCCAATTCGGCACTCATGACGTCAATCTTCTTCTTCAAGATGAACGAAACGTACGTCTCTCTAGAAAACAATAGGAAATTTTCAAAATCTGCAAAGATAGAATAATCCCAACTCAAAATTCATCCCAGAACCCATTGATCAACCATATCTGCATCGAACGATCTCCCATTTCAGCATTTGGGTCTTTGTATCTTCACATTTTCTTCATCTAAATCTCGCGGTGACCAGGGAAGGAGTTTCTAACCACCCTCTCATAGACTAAAACAAACACTACTTGGAGCAAAACCGAATAAGTTGTAATTCCAGAAAGCTCTTCATGGGTGTGGTGAATTATAAGAAACTAGTCGTAATAAACTTCAATTCTATACAAAAACACAAATTGCGAGCATAAATTGCAGAAAATCAAATGACCCAGTTCAGATTTGAGCTAATGAAAAGAGACGTGCCTTTGAGAGAGAGATAGAGAAAGAGAGAGCCCTGCTCTACTGTTCTCCAATCTCAATCATATTTCCATTGAATTATGAGTGATATTAATATGTTCGGTGTGACAAACAGCGAAAGCAGAGCTATAAAAAACAGAGGCTCTTCTTTGAAAATTCTTCAATGCAAATAGATACAAGAGGATCCTTGGGTCCCGCTTTTTAACCTTTTTATGTGAAGTAGAAAAAATGCCTCTAGGCTTCACCTCTCGTCCATGTTTTCCACTTCGAACAGCAAAGACCCAACTAGTATATTCAGTGGGACCCATCATGGGTGGGCCACAGAACAAGATCTCACCACATTTATATATTATGGAGACCTCAAAACATACAGTTGAAAACAAATCATGGCACAAAAGGACTGATAGTAGTCCGTATATAATGGGCAAAGTTTATTACTTTTTCTTGTGTGATCGATTGCGAGGCTTGCATGGACGGCATTCAAGACCTCCAAATTGGACGCAGATTAGCTGGTCATGATGTATGTGTTTTATCCACTCTGACCATCCATTTTGCGCATGAGCTTAAAAATGAGGCAGATCCAAAACTCAAGTGGACCATACAGTCACATAACGGTAGGGATTGAAGGCTTACCATTGAAAACTTCTTACGGGCCACTGCAGTGTTTATTTGCCATCCAACCTGTTCATAGAGTCACATGACTTTGGATGAAGAGAAAACACAACTATCAGTTGATCCAAAACTTCTATGGCCCCCAAAAAGTTTTCAACAATAAGCGTTCAATTCCAACTGTTTCTTGTGGTGTGATCTACTTAAGCTGTGGATCTGCTTCATTTTGGGTTAATGACCTAAAATGAGCGGGCAAAATGGATGGACGATGTGGATAAAACACATACATCATGAAGGGAGCCCACGGAGCTTTTCCTCCAGCTACCTGGCTGGTGTAGGGGTCACCGGCCGATCCGATGATGGCAACCACCCTTTCACTTCTTTTTAACCGTCCATTGCATTGCTGCCAATGCCATGTGGATGGTTGCCATCGTTCATCAGTGAGTTTTTCAGTTTCTTCTCCATCCACAGTGGGTCCTAAGATTAGAATGATCTACGATTGCCCTACTGTATGCCAGACGGCTGCATCATGGCCTCCCCCTTTCACACCAAGGTCTCACATGCATGCGAGAGAACATCTGGACCGTGCAAAAGGTGGGCCAAAACATGCAACCACCTGTCGCGACAATCAGGAAGATCCACTTAGACAAGGGTCCCACTCGAACACTCAGCCAGACTATTGGCCGCAGTTCACAACCGTTCTTCTGTGAGATTACCCAACTTATACAGCTCATTGCGAATAGAGCTAAAGGCAGCTGTTTGTCGAACAATCATAGCCATCCAGATGGTAACTAATCAAGTAGATATAAAGTGTACAATGATCAGCAGCCAAAACTTCAAATTGCAAAATCAGAAAGGCTGAAATGATGGAATCTCACTGTGACATGCCCAAAAAAAGGGGGGGAAAAAAACCATCCAAGCCATAGAGAATTTGGCCCTACATCAATTTGCAGGATGACCCTTGTGTTTTCTTTCTTAACCTTTTCTTTTGTTGGACCCATATTGACATGTCGAGGATCCTTTTAAAGTGGTTGGGGGGTTTATTTATTTATTTTGCCTGGACCATGGACAACGCACCATATAAAGCCAAGACTAGGGCTGTACACGTAACCCAGTTAGCACGGTCAGCTTGCTCGACTCAACTCGAAAAAGCTCAATTCAACTCAGTTTCGGTTCGAAACTGAGTTCTAATCCACCTTCAGTCGTCGCTGCGTTGTAGTACCAGTGCATGCTAACCGTAGCTACGTTGAGTTTGAGATGTGATTTGGAGCCTCTCACAGCAAATGAGACAAATCCTTTTTCATTAAACTTAGTTAATTACAGTTAAATGAGCAAGGATTGGGGTACTTCACATCCAAAGGATGTGCTCTTCCCCGAGCTGATTTTTTGAGCTCGAAAAGATTTAGAACCGAATTCGAGCTTGCCCAAGCTTGACTCGGATCAAACCCCAACTCAAATCAAACTCGGATCAAACCAGTTTGGTGACTCGATTACTTTGATATTGATTTTGCTCACCAAGTGTTTGATGAAATGACTCATTTGATATTGACTTGCTCACCAAGTGTTTGATGAAATGACTCAACGAAGTGTCCACTGGTGGCAAAGAAGGTATGTATATGAAACAAATACTCTTTGATGAAATACTTGTAAAACTGCTGTGTTGCCGTTTTAAACATAGTGAGAATTTGAAGGTGCGGTTCCGTATGTTTGTGAAAATGCTGCAAAGGTGAACTCAGCTCGATCTTGGCTCAAACTTGCCCGAGCTGCTCACCGAACCGAGCCGAGCTGGCTAGTCAGGCTCGAGGACTGACCTGAGTTCGAGCTGGGGTCAGCTAGTGGCTAAGCCAGTTCGACTCGTGTGCACTTCTAGTCAAAACGAACAACGGCCCCACTTGGACAAAGTACTAAATTGCTGCATGCCCCCATGGCTCTTGCTATTATCCATGCAATTCGGTAGCTGTCATGGCTCTCTATCACATCATTCCGATGAGAGAGAAAAAAACATAGCCCCCTTTTTCTCCATTCTTTATGTAAATTAATCCAAGGAATGGAATACACGCAGGCATCTTCATCACAGGTCCCTGGGTCCTTCAGAAGTTTATAAAAGAGTACAAGCGCAAATCTTCCATCATCATCAGGATGCCTTTTTTTCTATGGACATTATGATTACGACATACCAACTCGTGCCTGTGGTATGTGTGGATTCATCATCTATATTTGACGCATACATGGCATGGGGCCCACCATAGATGAGTAACAACAACCCAGCTCCACACTGAACGGATGGACGGTCATAACTGGCCTGTCGGTGTCCTACCAGTGAGCTGTCAACATATAAAATCAATCAACATCAAGTAAACAAATGTCTGTTAACCATAAGTTAAGATCATTTAACGGATCTGATTCTGGGGCCATACCACCCCATCTTGAGTAGGTCCTATCCCCATCCATGGAACATGCCACAAGTTGTAAATGAAGAGAAACAAGTTTGTACAGACCATATACACTAGTTCTATAGAGGTACCAGTCAAGATCTACACACCATGAACAGGACTGATATAAGTTTTGTTCCTAGTAGAAACCTAACAGGAATAGGATTGAGATTGGTTGAGATGTAGAGAGATTTGCCATCATCAGTCACCCCCAACTTGCCTCTTCCAAGAGTCTTCTACAATCAGCTCATCAACCCCCCAGTCCTCATAACTGCCATATTTCGGTGTTAACACCATCATGCATGCATGCCATAGGAAAAGGGGAAATTAATAATAATAATAATAATACAAAGAAGGAAAATCTCACCTTCCATCTGGCAAATAGCGACGGATCGTAAATGGTATCTTGCGCTCCCGAAGCTCTTTCATTGCAATCTAAAATCACAGGGTGATAGATCAAACAATCTGATAACAGTTGCCATTTCCAAAGAAACCTAGTATGTCCAAAAGGCTTTACATATGGCAATGTGGCTGTTCTGACTTTTCAGCAGTGGTTATAGGAAACTGAATTCATTTCACACAAGAAATGCACGAAACAAGAGAAATGCAAGCAGAATCACATTGGGAATCTCATGGGCACACTCTTTGGCATGCGTGGCATATGTGTGAGAATCAGACTGCTATCAGCTAGGCCCCACCACGCCCTAGCCTAAAAGCAAAGCTTGTCCATGTATCAGGTCACCACATAGTTTTTTTAAAGGGTTTTGCCACGTGTAAATGTTAAATGCGACTTGTTGACCCTTATCAATATCCATCCTTTATTTCTGTAAATGAGTGGATTGTCCTGTCTATTAGGCCAGGAAATCCACATGGTTGCCCACACAAGGACAGCCTGGATCTCACGCATCCCGCCGATGTTGGCACATGTGCCCTCAAGTGCCATTAGCAGTGCTCCATGAGAAATTAACAGTTGTCATTATTTAAGTCTGAGCTTTTACAAACATAAGTGGAAAATACAATGCTTTTATAAAATAAGTTACCCAAACTATCAACAACCCAGTCATTTATGATAATCATCATCTTTAAGGTCCTGTTTGGTTGCCACTTAAAAATGAGTTCATTTCATTTTTACTTAACAATAATTATGTATTAGAAATTGTTGGTAAAGGATTAAAAGCAATCTTGGTAACCCATAATTTACATAAACTATGATTTCTAATACTAGAATACATAATTACTGTTAACTAAAATGAAATGAACTCATTACTTTTAATTGGCAACCAAACAGGGCCTCAGCCATTTTAAAGAATGAATACCAGAAATTGGGTCAGGCAGACTTCCATATTTCTAAACATTTGGGGACATTTCATCCAGCCAGACTCTGCAACTAGCTTACCTCCAGCGGATCAGTCTCACCCTCCAACTCGACCATCACTGGGGCATTCATGCTGCACCAAAACAAAAGAGTGCAAGTATAATAAAAGTGTCGCCGTGATTCATTCCAGTTCAGAACAACAAAGATGCCAAGAAGTTTCAAATACCAAACCTGATCTGCAGGGCGCGGGTGCCCAAGATTCTTGCACGCTCATACTTTGTCATGTATTTTGACGTCTTCCGAGGCCGTTGTACTGGTTGCTCCTCTTTCTCCTCACCTTCAGTCCCAACAAAAGCATCAGGGGCCTCTTCGTTATTATTTTCCAAATCCTCTTCTGCTCCTTCCTGCAACCATCCAAATGGTGGTTAACAATTTCAGTTAGATCCAACAAAAAGTCAAAATAGTCCTCCAGAATGTTTGGGAGAAAGTAGAAGTTGCAGGTTTAACCTCAGGCTCAGGTTCTGGCGGCTCATCATCATATCTGTAGCAAAACAGATCACGTCAAAGAGTTCGTATTTGACCCGAAATAAAGATCAGAATGAAAGAACAACACAGGACAGAAGAAAGGTTGAGAGTTTTTGAAGATTATCAATGAAACTGCTTTAACAGTCATCCAGGAAAACTGAATTCTCAAAGGAAGTGCTGCAGGCAGGAAAAGTACAAAATGGAAAGCAAATGAAGTGTGCTATATATGTATCTTGAACTCACAGCCAGCTCAGATTGAAGTCACAACAGCAATCTGGGAGGTGTTCCCAAAGCGTTTTAAAATATGTTTCATAACTCTGGAAGAAAATTCCAACGGTATGTAGAACAAAAGGGGAGGTTGAGATCCTAGAAATGGAGAATTACTTCTTTGTTTTCAAGTTCAGCAATATGGAAGACATGAATGAGGTTATATTCGGCGGTCCATGGGCTATGAAAAAACAATACCCGATGCTCTAATGATGAAAAGTGAATTTCTTCCAAGTTAATGTGGTAAATAACATACACGGTTATGTAGATCATATTAAAAAAACACCTAATGGAATGTCAAAAATGGAATTCGTCATCCACAGTCATAGGATAAGTCAAAAGATTGCTTAAGAGTGACAAAACCAAGGAGAATTAGAAGAGGGTCCAATTCATCAGAATAAGTGTTGAGGTCAAACTCTCAAAACTGATAACCAATTTCATGGAAATTGAAATGAAGATGGGAACAAATATCTGTTCCATCAAATTTAGTGTCATTAGTTGAAGCCATCACTCGAAAGGACAGTGTTGGTTCCAATCTACAAAGGTGGTTCATCAGTCTCTTACTTGCTTTTTGCAAGCAACACATTAATTTCCTTAAAGGCCACAAGAGGAGATGTGAAAACATATTGACCATTGAAAATCTGTAAAATGTAGAGGCGGGGCAAAGTATTAATCACGAGAAGTAGGTTGTCATTTTTTCTGCAAACACTAATGATGGAGTGAGAAGGGCCATAGAGAGCAATTTAGGTGTTTCAATCCTCCAATCTGATATGTGGGTACCATGGTGCTTGGGTTTAGGCCTTGGTCCCTCCAACTCCAGGAGTTGATGGAGAGAGTCCAAAGTAGGATCCAAGGCCTGGAAAAGCAAATTACTGTGGCGAGCAGGAAGAGTCCTGGTCCTCAAAGCAGTCACAGTTTCCTTACTGCATCATGGCTACAATTGTCCTTCCATGCAAGAACGTCAATTAAAGGCCTCCAATGGAATTTCCTTTGGAGCTTGAGCAATAAATAACCAAGGTTCCTAATTCATTAAGTGGAACACAATCATGAAACCTAGAGACCAAAGGACCTTGCAATTCACCTACATAGAAGGTTCAACAAGGCTCTAATCATGAAGTTATCTTGGAGATTCATCTCTGCTAAATACAACTTTTGAATTATGATCCTAAGGAAGAAACAACTAAAGGAAAACCTTTGGCAATGCCTGAGCCTCTCTTATCATTGATATATCCAAAAGGCCATTTTGAATGGCGAACATTGCTTCCCGAGGAATCCTTATGGAAAATAGGGGAAGCCAATTGTGATGCAGGACAACTAACCACTTGCTCTGAAAGCTCGAATTGATAGAGCATGGCGAATCAATCCCTTTATCCTATAGCCCAGGCCCCACATCACATGAGTTAGAACCTCCGCCGAATTCACCTCGTGGGCCCCACTTCATATGAGTTCTACCTCACACGGGCCGCCCACCCCAAGTGTGCCCTTGCATCCCACATGCCACATCACTCGAGCCCAGTGTGAAAATGTCCATGTATTAATCACCCCCAGTAAGGAGTCTCGAACACGAGACCTCCTGCTTTGCTACCAATTTGATGCAGGACAACTAAAAGCTCGAAGTGATAGAGCATAGTGAATCGATCCATTTATCTCATAGTCCAGGCCCCACATCGCATGGATTAGGACCTCAACCGAACCCCCTCGTGGGCCCTACTTCACATGACTTCCGCCTCGCATGTGCCACCCGCTTTACATAGGTGGGGCCCACCTCACACGGGCCGCCTACCCCGAGTGTGCCCCTGCATCCCACAGGCCACCCCACTCGAGCCCAGTGTGAAAATGCCCCTACATTAAATTGCATCAGCATTTGGAAAGATAAGTGTTTCCTTCGAATAGGGATGCCACTAGTCTTATCTCACAAAACCTTAGGCGAACTAGAGCATGATCTCGTTAGTGACCTTTTGTTGCTGACTGGCAGCTGCAATGAAGACCTAATTTGATATTTTCAATTCAAATTCCAAGCAATGTGCTAATTTTCTCTATTGGAAAATGGAACCCAAAGGGATCTTTACATTAAGGTCAGCTGTTAAGCTATGAAAATAGTACCCAAAACTTCCCAACGATGAGAGTCTAGAACCTTCCACGTACTCTATAGATTCAAATATTTGTGGAAGGTGGCCCATCACAAATTGCCTATGCTGAATAAGAAGAAAGCATATGATCCAGCACATGTTACCACTTGACTGTGGACTTGAGGAGTGCCTTGATCATTTGTTGCTTAATTACAATCTTGCAAAAGGTGTGTGGAACACTAGAACCATATGTTAGGTGACATATGGTTCTAGAGTCGGACCATGGGAGGAAAATTTCTTGAGAACATGAAGGTTATCAAGTTCTATAACCCTTGGAGACAAAAACATGGACAACCATGCTCATCAAGCAGTCATAATCATGTCAAGAAGTCAAAAGTTCATCAAATGGACCCCTCCAAAGCCTAGATGACCAAGCCCAACTTTGGAGGGGTTGTTATTGAAACCCGTTGATGGAGGGTTCTAAGGCCATTATTCAAAGCAAATTTGCAAGATTAATTGATCCAACTAGCTCAACACATAAGAATTGCAATAGCAACTTACTTGAATGTTTTGCTCTATTTCATAATATATATCTTGCCCTGAACCTTAAAATCAACCACCTTGGGATAGATGGTGATTCCCTTGTGGCCATCAAAACAATCAAAGGGATTTTTACATGGCAACCATTGTCAGTGAATTGACAATTCCGATTCGAATCGACTAATTCGGTATATTCCACATTCATAGGAGTACATCTATGTTTCTGCTTCACGAATATGATATCTTCTGGGCATTTCTAATAATATCAAGTGTTATTCCTATTTTGGCATTTCTAATTTCCGGAGTTTTAGCCCCGATTAGTGAAGGACCAGAGAAGCTCTCTAGTTATGAATCGGGTATAGAACCCATGGGGGATGCTTGGTTACAATTCCGAATCCGTTATTATATGTTTGCTCTAGTTTTTGTTGTTTTTGATGTTGAAACGGTCTTTCTTTATCCATGGGCAATGAGTTTCGATGTATTGGGTGTATCTGTATTTATAGAAGCTTTAATTTTCGTGCTTATCCCAATTGTTGGTTCAGTTTATGCATGGCGAAAAGGAGCATTGGAATGGTCTTAGCTCCTGAATATTCAGACAATCAAAATCAAAAAGAAGGAAAAGATTCCATTGAGACAGTTATGAATTCTATTGAGTTTCCGTTACTTGACCGAACAACCCAAAATTCAGTTATTTCAACTACATCGAACGATCTTTCGAATTGGTCAATTTGGATGGCTCTAGGGAGGCAGGGCAGGAGAGGTCCTACCTGAAACGTTCTTAATATTGATTTTAGGAAAAAATGGCAGAAAACAGCATTTCACCAATCGCAGTTCCCATTTCCAGATGTACAGAAAACGGACAACTATGCATTCCATTTGAAATTTGCGGTACATCCAAAAACGAGCCCTAAACGAGAAGCTCAGGTTAGAAAAAGGAAATGAAATTGAAGGGGGCCTTCGAAGACACAGAAGCATTCTCCGTGAATTGTGAAACGGAAAAGGAAAACCAAAATCTAGTCATCAGTTGTTTCAATTTTCAGCGAGGAAATAGCACAAACACTACACAGACAATATCAAAGGGAGAAAAGGATATAGAGAGAGAAAGAGAGAGAGAGTAAGACGTACGCCCCGATGTCGTCGTTGTAGTCTTCGTCAGCCATTGATGAAAATCTAAATCTCTCTGCGTTTGTTCTTGCTCTCAAAACCTAACCCCTGCGATGGGGAAGGAAGTTATTTATGCCTGCTGTTTTGGAAGGAAGTAATTTATATAGCTGGTGTAGGTACGTGTCGTGCGAAGACGGCACGCGGATTGCGTACTACCCCCGCCCGTCCCGGAAGAAATTGGATTGCGTACTGAGTTACTCAGTACGCTCTTATCGTACTGAGTAAACTCTGTTAGACCCACCGTGAATGCATGTGGTTCATCCACACCGTCCATCCGTTTTTTAAAGATCATTGTAGGCGTTGAGACCAAAATTGTAGTATATCCACACCTCAACAGGACCATACCACATGAAACAGTGAACATATTGATTTCTACCGTTGAAACCTTTCTAAGGCACGCAGTGATGTGTATTTTTCATCCAACCTGTTCATAAGATCAAACAGATATGGATGAAGGGAAAAAAAACAAATATCAGCTTGATCTAAAACTTCTGTGGCCCCAAGAACTTTTCAACGGGTTCAATTCACACTGTTAACGTTGGTGTGGTCCACTTGATCTTTTTATAGGATTCATTTTTTTGGTTAAAACACTAAAATTATCTGGTAAAATAGATGAACGGATTGGATAAAATGCATGAATGAAAGTGGGCCCCACAGAGTTTACATAGTACGCTTAGGGTACTGAGTTACTCAGTACGCAATCCGAATCCGTCCCGGAAGCGGATTCGATTTTGTATCCGTTGCATCCATCCATTTTACCAAGCGGATTCGATTTTGTATCCGTTGCATCCATCCAGTTTACCAGATAATTTTAGGCTGTTACCAGATAATTTTAGGGCTTCAACCCAAAAATGAAACATATAAAATGTCCAAATGGACCACAGCACTGGAACAGTTGAATTGAACGTCTACTGTTGAAAATTTCTTAGGGGCCATAGAAATTTTAGATCAAGTTTATATTTAGTTTTTCCCTTCATCCATGTCTGTATAATCTTATGAGCAAATTGGATACAAATAAACATCATTGTTGGGCCTAGCAAGGTTTCAAAGGTGGATATCATTATCCCCGCTGTTTATGTGGTATGGTCCACTTGGTCTCTGGATATGATTCGATTTTTGGCTTAACCCCTTAAATTAGATGGAAAAATGAATGGACAGTGTGGATAGATCACATACATTTAAGGTGTGCCCAACTGAGTTTACTCAGTATGATAAGAGTGTACTGAGTTACGCAATCCAATTTCGCCCGTCCCTAGCTCCGAACTTGCAGGTCTATGGGCAGGCCCACCGTGATGTATCTATACATCCAAGCTGTCAATCCCTTTTCTTAGATTATTTTAAGGCATCAATACAAAAATGAGGTAGATCCAACGATCAAGTGGACCACACCAAATAATAAGCTTGGTCGCATTAAAATGTACAAAGCATTAAATGTCAATTGTATTAAATGCAAGAGTCATCTGTAGTGTGGTCCATTTGATCGTTGGATCTACCTCATTTTTGTTTTGATGCGTTAAAATAATATGAGAAAAGGGATAGACAGCTTGGATGTACAGATACATCACGGTGGGCCCGCCCACAGACCTGCCCCTTTGGAGCTAGGGATGTGCGGGGTAGTATGCAATCCGCGTCCACGAAGACAAGTGGTGAGGTAGAGCTAGGTAGTTCTAGTCTGATCTGGTGGATCCGACCTGATCTGAATCGAACCGAATGTATGGATCGGTGCAGTTCGACTTGGATTAGTCGGATCCGACCGTTCACCGGATCGAGGTCGAACCATGGTAAATTAGGACTGATCTGTACCGATTTCATCTGATCCGAAGTGATTCAACGGTGGAAATCAATGCTTCCACTTTTTCCTGTGGTATGATCTGAAAAAACGAATGGATGACGTGGATAAACCACATGCATTGACGGTAGGCCCCAACAAAGTTTACTAAGAGACGTGCTATGCACGTCAACCACTTGTGTGCATACTACATCAGTGACAAGTTGAGTAGCGAGACTAGCTACTGAAGTTACGTCAACAAGTTCCATGGCGCCACCATGTTGTATGTTTTGTATCCACACCTTCCATTCATTCAAAGAGATCATTTTAGGGCAATATACAAAGGACCAGTTAAATCCAAAGCTCCAGTGGACCCAGCACAGAAAGCAGTGGGACCGTGATGCCCACCATTGAGAATTTCTAAGGGCCACAAAGTTTTAGATCAAGCTGATATTTGTGTTTTCCTTATTTCTTGTTTTTTTTTTTTCATATTTTCTTTTAACTTTTTAATAGGTTGGATTTCAAATAACATTATGATGGACCTTAGTGTGGAAATCACTCTCCCCATTGTTTTCTTTAGTGTGATCCACTACGGATTTTTATTTACCTCATTCTTTGGTTTATACCCCAAAATGATATCTAAAAATGGATGAACGGTGTGGATATAACACATACATCATAGT
This sequence comes from Magnolia changhungtana, assembly GCA_030180095.1. NCBI lineage: Eukaryota > Viridiplantae > Streptophyta > Magnoliopsida > Magnoliales > Magnoliaceae > Magnolia > Magnolia changhungtana. The sequence continues at coordinate 6,181,215 of JASAUF010000620.1, read as the reverse complement.
GAGGCCCACAGAACGCCAACTCAACCTCTCAGTATCTAATCCACATCACACGCCGTAGCCTGTATCCATTTCGTGCCTAGTACGCTAGTTTAGATACGTGTCCTGCAAAGAAGAGTAGTGACAGGCCTCGAGCTCCAAGTGGTACGAACGACTTAAATGAGATTAAAGTTACATGGCCCACAGTTATATATTTATTATATCCACAACGTTCATTCATATTCTGAGATCATTTCGGAGCATTAAAAAAAAAAAAAAAAATCATATCCAAAGATCAACTGGACCACACCACAAAGAGCAGCGAGGATAATGATTTTCACGGTTAAAAAATTTGTAGGGCCCACCATAACGTTTATTTTTCATCTAATCTGGTATTAAGGTTAAAAATACATGTATAAAGAGGAAAAACAAAATTCATATTAATCCGAAACTTTTATGATCTCCAAAAGGATTTCAATGGTAAACGTTCAATCCCCACTGTTTTTTGCAGTGTGGGCCAACTGATCTTTACATATGTCTTATTTTTTGGCTCAAGCCTTAAGACGAACTCTACAAATGGATGGACGGTTTGGATATAACACATACCTCATAGTTTGACCTACAAACCTAACCCGATCAGAATCGTACCCAACTCGACTTGACTCGGTTTCCTGACCGAGTCCAACTCGGTTCGGGTCAGGCCAACAGTGCATTGGATCAGTTCGAGTCGGGTATTCTGGACCCGGTCCCGGATCAAATCGAGTTCGGATCAGTTCGGGTAGATTTCGGATCGGATCGAGTTGGACCCAATCCGATCCGACTCGGTCCGATGCCCAGCTCTAACGGTGACGCTTCTTGAGCTCCGAGTTGTACGAACGGTTCAAATGAGATCAAGGTTACATGGCCCCACAGTGATGTATTTTTTATATCCACACTATCCATCCATTTTTCAGGATCATTTTAGAGCATTATGCAAAAAATAATCATATCCAAAGATCAACTGGACCACACCACAGATAGCATCGGGATAATGATTTTCACCGTTAAAAAAATTGTAGGGACCACCATAACGTTTATTTTCCATCAATCTGTTCACAAGGTCACAAAGACCCGGCTGAAGAGGAAATTTTTTTTCATAAAACTCCTATGACCCTTAAAAGGGTTTCAATGGTAGACGTTCAATCTGCAATGTGGTCCACTTGATAATTAGATCTGTCTTATTTTTCGTCTCAAGCCTTAAGACGAGCTCGCCAAATGGATGCACGGTTTAGATATAACACATAACTCATGATAAGACCCAGGGAACTTGCTGACATCAATACACCAGCTATATAGCTGGTGTGTGCTACACCAGCCAATCCGCTTCCTGTTTTGGGGGCAAGTGGATTGCATGTTGTGTCACACACCACCGACGTCTATGGTGTATTGACGTTGTAGATATCCCATTCAGGCTAGCAATTTGATAAGGCATGGATGATCCATAGGAACTGATCCTAAACTCCACACTCTATCCAAAAACTGCATCCATTTCTCAAACAGGATCCAAACCATAGTCGAACTCGAGCCATTCCATAACCCCAAATCCTAACTTAACTCAAGTCATCACTCAAGCCAAAGTATACCTAAACCTTCACCCACAATCAATCCATTTTCCGAGCTAATTTCGAGTCATAATCGAGCCAATTTTGAATCAAATACCCAAAACAAGCTTTGGGCCACTTTTCAAGCCTGAAAAAAGCCCATTGGCTAAACTTCGGAAGCAACTATGAGAAGGCGGTAATCCGATTACCGCCCAGCTTGACAGATGTGCCCCCAAGTTCACAGTTGTTGCTCCACTCTAAAGTCAACTATATTATATGTTCGACCCGAAAATTCACCCTATTTACCATTTTACTAGACCCTATGAACCTATAAGGAAGTGTCATGTGGCATCCTCCATCCCTCTACCAATCCGAAGCCACCACATCATCATTTACCCTTTAAAGTCCCTAGATTATCATAAAAGCCATCCCAAGGGGTTATAAATGCCCCACCCCTCTCTTCATCTAAAAAAAAAAAAAAACAACAAATAGAAGGGGAGAGAGAGAGAGAGAGAGAGAGAGAGAGAGAGAGAGAGAGAGAGAGTGTGTGTGTGTGTGTGCGCGCGCGCGCGTTTGAGTTCTCAAGCTCCCATCTTTTTAGTCCCCTCTAGCATCCTCCAACCATCTCTTAGCCTTACAGTCCTATTTGGGTCAATCATCCTCAACCATGGTACACCCAAATATCCAAGCCATTTCAAGTGCAAACCAAAGATCATGCAATCATTTCTAATATTCATATTTTATCAATCACATCATTACTTCCCTTATCAACCCCCCTGCTTCTCTAGGTTACCATTGAATGTATACTTGTGACTTGCCGGAACTCCGGACCCCGTCACCTTAAAAACTCATGGTATCCTAGTTCTCTTATGTATCACGTTAGTATCATTATAACTTCATTTCTCCTCTAGACATTTTTAGACGTATGCTCCGTGGTTTGTCGGGATTCCGAACCTTGCTACATCAGAAACGTGAGTCCGTCTAGTCTCATTTTAATACCTTACATCTTATCATCTTATTCCTTAAGATCATCTTACCACAAGAAGTAAAGACCGAACACCCGAACGGGTAGAGAGGGTGCTTAACACCTTCCCTCTTTGTAACTGAAATCCCTTACTCGGAATTTCATGTCATATTAGGAGTCAACTTAAAGCAAGAGAATCTTTGGATTCTCTAGTTTTTACATATTCTGCAGGTTTTAGCCGACTGCGGGATTTTAAATTAATTGGCTAGTGGCAACTCCAAGTTTACTATATCAACAATCCAAATCAGGCCACACATCAAACCAAAACAAACTAAAATCAGTGTGGGCACAGATTCCAATGTTTAAAAATGTCACCAAGTTTTGTGGGCCCACCATGATGTATGTCTTATATTTACACCGTCCATCTACTTTTCGAGATCCTTTTAGTGAATGGGTAGAAAAATTAGGAATAATAAAAACTACATTGGACCACACCATAAAAAGCAGTGGGGATTTAACGCCTACCATTGAAAACTTATGAGGGCCACATAAGTTTTGAATGAAGTTGATATTTGTGTTTTCCTTCCTTCACATCTGTGTTACATTATTAATAGTATATTTGTAGTTGTACACGAGTTGAGTCAGCTTGGTCATCTCGCTCGATTTGATTTGAAAAAGCTTGACTCGCCTCGACTCGAAGTTGGATTTGGACCAGTCAAGCTAATTTTTGGAGCTTGGAAAGATTTCGAGCTGAGTTTGAGCTTGCCCGAGCTCGACTCGACTCGGATCGAATTAGATTGGTGACTTCGTTATTTTGATATGAATGTTGCCTGCCAAGTGTTTGATGAAATGACTCAATGAAGTATTGGTGAGGAAAGAATGGATATGCTAGGTGTTTGATTTTGACGCTACTTGTTGGGTGTTTGATTTTGATGTTGCACGCAGGATTTTTGATTTTGTTCGATTTTAATACTGTACATCGGGTGTCTGATGAAATGCCCGTGAAGTGTCATTTCTGTTTTGCATTCTATGATAAATTTAATATGCATTTCAAGTGTTTGATAAAATGCTACACAGGCTTGAACTCACTTGAGCTATTGATTAAAGTGAGCCAAGCTACACAGGCTTGGGGCTTGAGCCGAGCCGAGTCCAAGGTGGGGTGGGCTATTGGTCAAGGCAAGCAGGGCTGTGCCAAGCTCGACTTGGATCAAGTCGTGTACAACTCTAATTAACAAGTTAGATGGCAAACTTCACAATGGACTTATGAAAGTTTCAATGGTTAGCATCATCGTCCCCACTGTGGTCCACTTGAGCTTTCGATCTGCTTTATTTGTGGGCCCATGTCATGAAATGATCTCCAAAAAATGGATGGACGGTGTGGATATGATTCGTACATCATTGTGAGCTCATTGGTGACGTCAACACATCACCAAGGTCGGTGGGTGGTGTGCAGCACACCACGCAATCCGCTTCCCGTTTAGGAGCTGCCCCTAGACACAACTTGCCTGTAACCCGTAACTCTGTAGGGCCTTTTTGTTATATCCAGTCCGTCCATTGGTCTCGCCTACTCATTTTAGGACAGCAACCAAAACATAAGATAGATCGAAAACTCAAGTGGGCCACACCATCGAAAACAGTTAGGATTGAACGCTCACCACTTAAATCTCCATGGGCCACAAAAGTTTTGGATCAGGCCGATATTTCTCTTTTATTTTCGTCCAGGTGGGAATCACCTTATGAATGGGGTTAAATGGTATATCAACGTCATGCTGGGGTCCAAGAAGGTTTCAACGGTGAGCATTTCCGTCCCCACCTTTCCTACGATGGTCCACCTGAGTTTTGAGTCAGAGAGGTGTCAAGGCCCAAGGGGATGGGTTAGGGCAGGGCCGGGTCTAGCTCTGTCAAGGTCCAGGCCCATCCTATGTTTTAACATATGTCAAAGCCGGGACTGGGACTATAACGGGCCAATATTATATAGCCCAAGTCCACCCAAAATATCAAACCCAACTTAAAACCAAGATGCAAAGGCTTAATAGGTAGGCATGTGATAGGTACCCGACTCCATAGGTTTGGGTCCCGAAATTCGAGACCAGGACCTGAAAGGACTGAGATCTCACAAGACCTGAACTCGATGAGCCCAGATAAGAGCAATCTTAGCACCCACCTTTGGTTTGGTCTATCAATAGAAACTGTTGCTTTGTAATTATTTCTCTAGAACCGTTTAATATTATCACTGTCAACTCGCTCACTGCCAGTCTCACATATGTTCTGACCAAAGAATCTTTGTATTTACAAATTTACTCCTCTCTTCGTATCGTAGAGTCATCTAAAAAGAATACGAAACTATGTGGGGCCCACTTTCATGATGCTTCTGACAAATATGACCTGTCCACCATTTTCAGTGGAGATACCTCGTTTCAACAGTTGAGGTCTTGGTATCGATCCCCAACGGGGGTGGCTAACATGGAGTGTGTACTGACATGGGTGTGTACTAACACGCTAACCACCCCCCCTCAAAAAAAACAAAGGCATCTCATTTAGGGCATGCCCGCCCCAAAATTCAGGCTAATTCATTCCACCGGGGGAAAAGTCTTTAGTAGTTGACTCTTTCTTGAGTTGTGGCTCACTGGAGCCCTATATTGGGCTCATCTTTTGATAACCTAACTAAAATTAACTGGCCAAACTTGTGAATGGGGTGGATTTCTCTTGAATATCACAGTTGCCTCACCATCACGGAAGTCATCTCTACTGCATTCTGACATGAGCCAGAGACGTGATGCTCTCCTTCCCTCTATCTCTCTCTCTCTCTATATATACAAACACACTATGGAATGTGCCAAAAATCAACCTTATTTGAAACTTAGGTGGGGCATGCCATTTGAAACCATGGAAAATCAATCCTAAGATATTTAAAAGCACTTGGTAGGGTCCATCTGAGTTTGGAATGGTCTGAAATGGTCTGAAATTTGGTGCGACCCCTCATCCAAGTGGGACACACATAATGGATAAGCTGGATGTCTAAACCACATCTCATTGGGCCCTATAGACAATTAGCAAGGTTTCAATGGACCACTCTCAACTGTTGTCTGTGGTGTAGCTAGCCCACCTGCGTCATGTATTTTGGCCTGATTTTAGACTCGTGGCTCATTATGGAAAAGTGCATCTAATTAATGGATGGATGTCTATCACACATCACAGTGGGTTCTACAGAGCTCTACCGTCAACCCTGTAGTGTGTGTAAAAAACTCTCACCAATTCTCCAAAGAAGTATCTTTAGCTTGCGGAATTACGAAAGCTTAACCTACGAATGAGAATAAAAAGACCAACTCGCCTTTATTTTGAGAGTGGAGATGAAATTGGAAGAGACCCATGATAAAATGAAAATAAAAGCTTTGCAATAAAGCTCATGTACATGCTAGACATATGCTGACATGAAATCTAATCCATCCATCAAGTTAGACATATGCTGACATGAAATCTAATCCATCCATAAAGTTAGACCAACCTTTTACATGTTTTCCCAAAAAGAAAATCTAATTCTTCAATCAACATGTGGGCCCCAATTGGAAGCATGTGGATGAGTTGGAAATAGCTTTATCCAAGTTTTTTAGAGCTCTTCATTTGTTTTGCAAATAATAGGCCATCTGTGGATGAATCAATCTCATTATTGGGCCAGGGCATCAATATAGTGCTGCCATTCCAATGGACCTATCATGCCACACTAGCACATGTGTGGCGTGTGAATGAGTGGGCCCCTCTTCTCCAGGCTGATATGCTTTAAATATTGAAATGTCATTGTCTTTCAATTGGGGCTGGTGCTAGTGGATCTATCATCTGGATTACCAGATCAGGACCCCACACATCCACAGCCGTCCCATTGATGGACCATCCAACAATGCACGTAAGGCTCACGGGGACCTTAATACTTCACTCCAAAGGGGACCCTAATACTTCACTCTATCCACTTTACACATGCAAAAGGCTGGATGGATGGGAAGCGCCCATCTAGTGGGCCTTGCCATGGATGGAAATAAAGGTGTCAACGGACTTCAGACTATCTATCTTTTGGGCATGGCTATGTTTATTTTTATCGACTGTGTATATGTAGTTAGGAATATCAAACAGATCATGATCTTCAAGATTTTAACATGTCATTAGTTTCACTATACACCGGACGCCTATGATATAAATGGTTTGAATCATCTATCCATGAGCTTCACATGCACAAAATACAATGAATGACCAGACAGATTTTTAAGCCTACATGGACCCTCCATCTCTTTAGGAGATTGTACCACTTAAAGGTATTTACTGGACATCAAAGCCGTGCATAAAATGGCCCACACAGCGGTCATGGCAACTCACTGCGATGCATTACTTGCACAACCATGATAGTTACAAAACTTGCCAATGATATTCTAATGCTGCCCTTCGATGAGTGGGAAAAGGTATAATCTTTTGGCCTGAGTGATATAAAAAGTGAATTCCTGCTAATGCACGGCTAGGATCATCCCTAGCATAGCATATTAAAAAAAAATGAATTCTTGCCAATGCATGGCTAGGATCATCCCTCGCATAGCATATTAGCAAGGGCGGTCGTGTGTACTAGTGTTGTTAGCAAAACTTACTTTTTAAGTTGAGAAAAACTTTAATACTTTGACGGAGTGTGACATTTGATAAGCAGTCACATGGAAATTCCTTAGAAATTGCATGATAGGTGGGCGCCGGGAAATTAGTTAGGATAAGTAGGCACTTTGAAATTACTTAAAACTGTATGGGATTGGTATATATTTTTGGGACAGTTAAAAATGAAAAATATCGTAAGGTGGTATTTCCAACGCCAAGAATCCACAATCAGCGGCTACAATTGTTCAACCATCTTTTCTTGGGATTGTGACTGGCTATAAATGGCTGCTGAATTTAGTCAGCTTTACTTGATTTAATATGCAATAGGTGCACAATTTCTAAGTGCTTGCATCTCAAACATCATTCTCAGATTGAGAATCATAACTCCTCCTTTAAATTTAATTTCTGGTTTTGCTAAGGCCACATGGGTGGGCAAAAAAGTAATGTACATGCCACACATGTATCAATATCGCACTATAGGTCTAAGATCCAATCCATCCATTACATCAACATCACTATATTAATGCCCTAGCTCAAAAATGAGGTTGATCCACCTGTTAGATGGGCTACATTTACCGAAAAACTTAGATAAGTTTTTTTTTTCTTCCAACCCACCCACATGTTTCCATTATTGGGCCCACATGCTAATTGGGCCAGATCTCTTTTTGGGTAAACATGTACAAGACCGACAAACCTGATGGATGGATTAGATCTCATGCCGGCACATACATGCGTGTACAGGAGCTTTGGTAAAGCTTTATTTTTTTTTATTTTTGGTTTTTATCATATGCATTTAATGAAGGTACTTATAAAACAAATTTCTTAAAATAGCTTTAATATTTTCGAGTTAATATTGCAATAAAATGTGCGATTTTAAAATCTGCCGAGATTTTGAAAATCTTGGATGATATTTTCAAAATCTCGGCCATTTTGTCACCAGCATTCTCAATGCATGCGTGACCCAAACAAATGGGCAGATAAAAGGTCCAGATTCCCGGCCTGACCTTCCAATAGCCTTTTGACAGCTGTTAGTGGAAAGGAAGAAGTGAAAATGCAACGTATCTGTCTTTGAGAGAGTAGTCTCCTTGTTAAAAACCAAGTACCTGAGATCTAGAAATGGGAAAGGGGGAGTCACCTTCCTCTCTCTGTCTTGTATTGCACTTGTTTTTTTATTCTGTGGTCTAGCCTTTAGCTTAAAGACAGCTCAAGGTCAAGTTTCCTTTTCCAGAATGCCTTCTTTTCATCCCCTCCAATAATAACACCACAAGAAGACCTTTACAGCTTATACAGATGCAGATTGACAGCAGCTCATAGATTGTGGTAAGGATTCTCCATAAGTGATTTCTGTCCACAGATTTGGAAGAAGAGGCAGGAAGGAGAATTGGGTATGGAAGGATGGGAGATGGATCTGGTCAGTTCATTTAATGGGTCTTGATTGAAAAACACATTAAACAAATTATCACTATCCAATTTTCAACTGAGAGCCATTTTTCATAAGGACCCATTAGATGTATGGTCTGGATTCATCACAGCACTTGCCATGATTTCCTTTGAATGAAAATGCAAGAGAACAGAACCAATGCAAGAAAAGAAAACGGAGAATGTTCTTTCTCTTAAAAATTCATATCATATCACAGAAACCATCCATCCATCCAGTAGAGAAAATAAAAACAGCAAAAGAAAAAAAAAAAAAAAAAAAAAAACCATCTTGAGATCTTTCATCTTATATTGATCTCCATAACAAGCAAGCAAAATGAAATGTCGAAGAGAGGGTAAGCAAAAGCAATCAAAAGAGATCAAATTGTACAATTGAAGCATGATCTCTACAAATAATCCACAACCCATCTTTGAAAATCATTGCCAAATCCTTACCAATCTCAAGAAGAGCCAGACACCCTCGGAGATGTCACTGGGAAGAGCGGCAGTAGCCTGGGCTCTGACTCCCGAGGCGTTGTGATCGGAGATGGGTGCAAATAAAATCCTCTCTCTGCAATCGCCCTCTCCTCAGCCGACACACGAAAATCCACCGTAGAGGGGGACGGCCTGTTGAATGGGTCGGGGCTCAACGGCGTAACAGGGCTGAGAACAAGGGAAGGGAAATTGAGCATGCTCGGCGATAGGATCTCAGGCTGACGTGGGGAGAATCCACTGTTGGAATTGGTTTGGAAACCAGGCATGAGTGGGTTGATTTTGAGATTCTTGAGGCTGTTTCTCCTCTCGTAGAGCTTGAAAGATGGTTTCTTTGGGCCTGTTTTCATGGGTGGGATTGCGGTTTTTGATAGTGATGGATCGACGGGCTTGGAGGAGGGCTTGGTGGTGTCGGAAGAGCCTGTGAGCATCTGGACTACTTGTTTGAAGGAGGAGGTGTCTGCTTGGATGAAGGTGGTTGGGTAGGCAGCATTGGTTTCAGGCCTTGGGATGGATTTGGGGGTTAAAGAAATTCCATTGCTGCTGCTGCTGCTACTGCTGCTGCTGCTGGTGTTTGGGGATGTTTGGTGAATTGGGTTTTGCTTTTCTTGGAGTTTTGAGTGGTTTTCCATTGGTGGGTGTTTTTTCTTCTTTGAAAGAGGTGGAAGTGAGGAGAGAGAAAAAGAAAGAGGAAATAAAGAGATGGGTTGTGTTGGGTTTGGGTTGGGTGTGCTTTGAAAATAAAAAATGAGAGAGAGAGAGAGAATAGGTGAGTTGTGTGTGGAAGAAGGTTGATGAAAGAAACTCTCTCCTCTTTGAAAAGTATTAGCATCTGTTGGTTTTGATTGGATGTTTTAGGTGAAGGCAAGTAAGATAAAACAAGATGTGGGGCCCACTCAGAATTCATCTTTGTGGAAGTCGTCAAAAGATTCAAAATGTTGCATTGACTTTGTTTCTGGCGCTGACTCTTATGTTGATGTTGATGACACAGATGCGCCACAATGTGCTTTTACCACCACAGCTCAAATTTTTGCCGACTTGCCTGTGGGATGGTTGTCAATCCTGACTGTTCAAATTCTGGGCCTCGTAGAAGATGGATCTTGTTCCGAAAATCTTGCTGATTATAAATTCTTAACCGTCTGATTTATTCTATTGAGCTTTGAATGGCAATCGCTTTCATTTCGACCATCAAATGAACAACCACTAATTCGATGGTTAAGATCATCCAATTATTGTAATTTTCCAGCTACCCTCCATCCATAAGATGGCCGACAGTTTGGATTGTCTAGATTAAGGTGTGCTTATTACAGGCATGCACAGTAGATGAATTGCCATAGTTTTGTGAGCTCCCATGAACGCACATTATATATCCACCCATTATTTTTAAATGATCGGCCCAAAGCTTTTGCTTGAGTTTCAGAACTACCCTTTCATTGGGAAGCGTCTCGGTTTTTACCACCGAGGGATCGGGATCCCATTCGGCAATCCGCCCGACCACTGAAATAGATGGTCCCCAAGGTTGAAACGACAGGAATCACATGTAATCAATTACCGACTGATGCTACATGAGTGGGTCCCATCAGTTCCACCAATGGGTGTTTGGGGGACCATTTGGTAGTGGACCACAACCCTTTCTCGTGACAGATTCTCATAAGTGCATCCATCTTTCAATGTCATTTTATGGGACATGGAATAGCAATCCAAGATTATGAAAATCCCACGGTGGTAGACTCCCTGGAGTTTCAACACTGGGTCAAAGGTTCGAGTACCGGTGGTGAAATCCCCACAGTGTGCGTGTGTGGGGGTGTGTGCGCGTGTGGTGGTGTGAAGTATGCGTGTGTAAAAAAACGAAAAAAAAAAATTATGAAAATCGAACTGATTAGAGATTTTTCAAAGTGGGCCTGTCCTACTTTAAGTAAATTTCAAAATTACGCTAAAGATCTCAAGTGGGCCGGTCCAACTTTAAATATATTTTAAAATTTCACTAACATTTCCACCATTGAATTGGCTCAAACCATTAGACAATTTTAATCAACCAAATCATACAATTTTAACAACATTCGAAATATGAAAATAATAATAATTAGTGAAACTCTAAGTGGGCCAATCCAACCCAATTCAAATTTGAAAATTTGCGAACATCTCCTCAATCCAATTTGAGGGAATCATTTGAGAATCTTAATAAAGTACATAGTTAAGATTTTTAACGACATTGCTGAAAGCTAGTATAGTGAAAGGAACATCGTAAATTGAACCGAAGGAAAAGGAGAATGGAAGAGCATCGAATTCTCATCTATGATGACAAAAAAATAAAAATAAAGGCAGGGAAGGGGGACCACAAAGAGCGTCCAACATCATCATTAGTGCGGGAAGAGACCTGTCATGAAAGAAATTCCAAGCATGGACTATGGAGTTGCTAACAAACACCATACATGATAAAGCAGTGGCCTAACCACAATCAAATCACTTGATTAAAACTCGATTAATAGAGCCAACCCAACTAATATTCTTACCTTGAAATAAATTTCCATGATTTTTCTTCTTATTTAAAGAAAGGTAGTTAAAGAATAAGGTAGGGGTTGGTACTAATAAACTCTAGTAAGGAGTGGTGGGACCCACTCCAGTTGGGTATTGGGTCCCATCATTCAACAGTCGATCCCCACGGGTTATTATTAGGAGGTCCCATTATTCCACTGTTCACCCAACAAGTCATCAGGAGGCTGCATCCACTGCAAAGCTTTGTGTGGGGTCCACCATGATGTGTGTTTGACATCCAGTCCATCTTTCATGTGCACCCTCCCATGTTCTCCTTGGAAGCCAAAAATTAGCCAGATACAGGACTCAGGTGGGCCACACCATATGGAACAGTTGGAATGAGGGTTCTAACTATTAAAAACCTTCTAAACCGTTGATCTGATGGGCACCAATGTTGATATAAAATTCCCTAGTAATTCAGTGGATTGGAATATCATAGTCATCTACTGTTTGCCCCCCTTTTTTCTATAAATGAGAATTATTCCTTTATTTTCTTCATCTATCTGTTGGCCACCTAGCAAAGGTTGTGATTCTTCCATCATCCGTAATGGGGCACATCAGATCAAAGGTCTATATCACCTGAGGCATTCACCCACTTGTCCAAAAGGTTCAAAGGCCCTGTGCACATCCTTTCTTTGAGTATTATAAAATTACTAGCCATTCCAATAGATAATGGATGCATGAGAAGGTTTCAACTCCAACTTGTTGGACCATAAGTTACTATCCAGACAAACGATTACTTCAAACAAGTCATATTCGTGACAAATCTAATCCGTCCAATAGATTGTTCCCAAAATAAGAATATAGTTATGAAAAAATCAGCCCCATCCACTCATCAGGTGGACCAAACTTATATTTTTTATTTATCAGTGGCTGTACATTGTTTTCTATTATCTGATGCATCCCATCAGTTTTTTCGGCTGATTTCAGTAAGATGTAATCCTCATGGTGAGGCCAACCAAATGGACGGGTTATACAAATACCCATATGACAGATAGGAAACCATAATCTGGATGTACTGTAACTTGTCGTCCAACCCGCTGGACTTGAGAATTCTCATGGACAATGCCTCCAATTCTCCCTGATTTTAAAGTTTGTGCTAGTGAGGCCCAAGGTTTGGGAATCCAAATCGTTGATCAGATGGACCCCACCGAGGCTGATCCTTATATCGAAAATAAACCATGTGGGCTTATCCCAACCCTTCAATTGGTGGCCAGCACACAGACGGTTTAAAAAGTTCCATTGCTTTTGCCAGTGTTACCTGGAAATGGGGCATTTTAGTAAGAATATTCTAAAAGGAAGTGGCATGTTGGGAATTCCAGATGAATCAAATGCAAATTGACTACCATGTTTTCCAACTCTGGTGGGGTCCACCTCTCAGCTGCCTCGGTCAATAGTGCTGGACAGATAATTACATCATCCACCGGCCACCCACCACTAATTAATAAAAAATGTAAGTACTCTTCATTAACTCTAACAAAGCTTCTCTAGAATTTCGGGGGCCCACCTTGGCCACTTCTGTGATGAGCTATTGCCGAAGATTTTGTGCTGGCAGGATCATATCCGTCAGATTAATGGTTTGCGATTGGACGTGTAAAACTATGAAATGAGCAATTGTCCATCCTCAATTGGTCAAGAAAAGTCCTTTAATCAGATGGGTGAGATCATTCGCTAGTACAGATGGCCCATCGACATCAGGGACCATATATATTTTCTTACCCCTTTTTTCAAAGGGACGAAAATGGTAATTTCTCAAAAGTTGATGTTGACATATGAATGTTTTTAATGGTCTAGATCGACTTAAGGATAGTGCAATTAGATGGTGGCCGCAATGATGGAAATTCGACACCAGTGGAGCCCATGTAAATCAAATTCATATTGCAATTTCAACGAAAATGGACCCACAGAACTAAAGGCAGCTCTCTCCTCACACTGATATAATATGGTACATGATACTGATGTACACAACTTAGATGTACGCCAATCCAAACCGTCCAAATAATGGGAGTATCAGATGTGTATTTGGTAAGATGCAAAACCCAGTTTAACACGTTGATTGGATGACCCTAGCTATCCAATTAATCCTAACCGTTTATTTTCAACTGTAACTTTGATGATCGATGGATAGATGATTAGATCATCAGTTTAATGTGATATTTGGGCTAATCTCCCTTCACAGTTTGACCAGTAGTTTGGAGTGACTGTTTAGATTGAAATACATGCTTGCCACGTGTATAGTGGGTGTCTGCATGGATATGATATTCCATACTCCAGCAGCGTATGCTATAAGTCGATAATCTCCTTTCATGTCGTAAGATTCCAGGGCTTACGCATTAATTAAAGCGGAACATTGTGTTTAGGGAGTTATTTGTTACTCTGATAGAATATGACGGTTGGTACTCAAGCAGTCAGAAAATGTACACGTGGTGTACATTTCTCAATTTGAACCGTCCAAGTTGAGGGAACCAATGTAGATGGGTCATCTCCATAATATCATATTGTTTTAATGATCCTAACCTCTGATTAGTGGACACCTTCTTACTGAATTCAGACCATCTAAATTGTGCTCAATTTGGACGGTTTAATTTCAGCTTCACTAGCCACGTGTACAATTCCTTAGTGCCAGCGTATCAACCACCACACTCGCCAGAGCATCAAAGTTTTCCTCGTGTATAACCGATACATAGAAACTTGGTTAACAGCCATTCCTAACCGTTGGATCAGTATACCTTTTAGAAAAAATTATCACTATTCGAGGGCTCACAGCCCTTGGATGGAAAATTATCACTATTCGAGGGCTCACAGCCCTTGGATGGAAAATTATCACTATTCGAGGGCTCACAGCTCTTGAAAAATGATCCTAACCGTTGGATCAGTACACCATTTAGAAAGCTGCCCCATAACGTCAACTGACGTCAAGAACATCTGATTGATGGGTCCAAGAGGTGTCCCATCGAATGGATCGCCCATAACGATAGGCATATCAATTGATTGGACACAATGAAATGTTTTATTTTATTTTATTTTATTTTTAATCTTCATCAGATATTTTCTTCTTTTTCATTTTTTGTGAATTATTTTCTTGGGTAACGATCACATGCATTCACACGCATGGTAATTAACATACGTTTGATTTGTGTGGGGCTCATCCATTATGTGCACGTGGAATCCAAACCCTTCATCGGGTGAGATCGGGTAGCATACATCCCATCTACTGTCCATATTAAAAACTCAGGGGGGAAATACGACAAGGAGCAATGTACAATCAAGCCTACGGTCTGTATATATATTCTCTTGTTGGGCCCTACCTAAATTTTGAAATGTTTCGAGCTTCTGTATCTCTTAATCCTGGTGGGCGCACCTGATGACTGGATTGGATAACATCACAAAATATGGTGGACCCCACATTACATCCGAAAGTTTCTATGGTGGGCGTGACCTCCCCAATGTCGGCAATGGACGCGGATTGCGTCCTACCCCCGCCCGTCTCGAGATGGGAATGGGCAGAGCTTTGAGTGGCCACCGTGATGTATGAGTCTTATCCACACCGTCCATCCATTTATTCGTATCATTTAATGGTATAGACCTAAAACTGAGATAGATCTAAGGGTCAAGTGGACTACACAATTAGGATTAAACTCTTACCGTTGAAAACTTCTTGAGGGCCACCGAAGTTTTGGATGAAGCTGATATTTGTGTTTTCTCTTCATCCAAGTCTCCGTAACTTCATGAATAGGTTGGATGGAAAATAAACATCACGGTGGGCCCTAAAAAAGTTTCAACAGTGAGAATCATTATCATCTCTTCTTCCTGTGGTGTGGTCCACTTGAGCCTTGTATCTCTTCAATTTCGTGATTCTACCATAAAATGATACGAAAAAAATGGATGGACGGTGTGGATAAGACGGCCACTCAAAGGTACTACCCATTCCCAGCTAGAGACAGGCCGGGTAGGACACAATCCGCGTCCGTCGGCAATTGTTCCCTTTGGTTTCGGCCACCTGAATTATTGATCCGCTGGTTTTTGTCATTTAGGCTTATCACTTGGGTTGCATCTACTGGACGGATTGGATGACACCCATACATCAAGGTGGGCCACTTGAACATATGGTAATTACCATGCATTCCAACCCAAGTGATCATTCCCTCCCTTCTTTTCATGGCTTGGGACCATGATCCAACGGCTGCACATGTATATGCATCTGCCCCACAAACATCACATGTGCACATGTAGACAATAAAGTTTGGGAGAGTGTTTCTTCTGGCTTTTTTTAGTTTTGGTTGGATGTGGGACTTTGAATTGAAAAAGTGAAAGGAGGCTTGACTTTGGTCCCATGCTTCTAGATGGGTAGGCAGATCTAAGTTACTTATTAAGCACTCAATCTCATTATTTTCAACAAATATGTATGTTATCCGAACCGTTCATCTATTTTACCCTACCATGGATATGCTATCCACCGAAAATTGGACCAGTCAGATAGTCCTAACCATCAATTTGAGAAATTTTCTTCAATGAACTTCGGCCATGGGTTAGAGTTTTCCCTTGCTTACCTGTTTTTAATCTTCATGAATCCTTCAATCAGTGACTATAATCACCCAAACCCACCTTATCCACTGCGGGGCCCAACAGATAACCGGTCTGGATCTCTTGAACGTGTAGCATGTGTACCGATATTAAATGCTTGATGCCTAACTTTGGATAAACACAGGTATCATTGGATCCACTTTCTTGAAAGAAAGGGCCCAGCCGCTCTTTTGGGTGGAAAACAAGTCGAGAGGCGACGTTTTAAAAGATAATGAATTTTGATACTCTGGCGGCGTGATGGATGATATGCAGGCACGGAAAACTCACATGTTCCAATTAGATGTTTCACGGATCAAAACTCACGTTAATTTGATAATTTGACCATTGAATTCGTGAATATTTATTGGACGGCTAAAATGAAAAATATCCAATAGCCCTGTTTCAACGAACAGGTGGGCACTAATCAAAGTTAGGATTGTTCAACTAACTTGTATTTGTAACTATGACTTATAGGGAGGCAGATGGGTACTGCCCCTGCCCGTCAGGGGCTCTGAGGGGCCACCGTGATGTATGGGTTTTTATCTAGACCGTTCATTCATTTTGCCATATCATTTTAGCATACAATCTAAAAAATGAGGCAGATCCAAGGCTCAAGTGGGCCACACCACGGGAAGCAGCGGTGATAATAACACCCGCCGTTGAAACCTTCCTGGGTCCCACCGTGATGGTTGATTGCCTTGGAATTTTGTGGTCCAAAAAAGTTTTCAAAAGTACGTATGTAATCCCCACAGTGTGGTCCACTTCAGCCTTAGAACTGCCTAAAAATGAGCTTTTACCCTAAAGTGATATTGGAAAATGGATGAACGGTGTGGATAAAACTCATACATCATAGTGGCCCCTCAGAGCTCTTGTCCATTCCTAGTTGGGAAGGCAGGGTAAAACCCAATCCGCGCCCGACTTAGACACAGTGAGTTCATTCCGTTTAGATCGAGTTAAGTACAATTCCGAAGTGCATGTGCATCAAGTGTCATACATTGCCAGAGTATCAAATAACACCCCATTTTTTAATTGGTGGGAGGTTGTACCGCCTCCCTTTGAACCCTTCTTTTCCCTTGTGACACTAAAGATCCTTTTGGTGGCAGGAAAAGCTTAGTCTAGACAGGCTTATGTTAATATTTTTGGTTTGGACATACTATAATGGAAATGGGTGGGTCTCAAGATTTTAAGAATAATAAAATTCCTAAAGTGGCCAGAAATCTTGGACAACTTATTATTATTATTTTAGTTTCTATATAAAATAATAATAAATGATAATAATTTTATAAGACTAAGTACCCAAGGGCTAAACTTATATATTATATATACACCAAATTTATTGAACCTTTCTCATTGTATATAGACCTAGTGAGATGTGGTTTAGACATCCAAACCATCCATTGTGTGTGTCTTACTTAGATGATAGGTCACACCAAATTTCAGGTCATTTCAAAACTCAGGTAGGTCCACCAAATGTTTTTAAATGTTTTAGTCCCGTGAGTTTCGGTTAGGATGGATTGTTGGCATATCCCATAACTTAAAAGAGACCTACCAAATACACGGCGTAGATGTCCATCACACATCACAGCAAGGCCTATAGCTCGACCTCATATATGCCATCATCAGGTCCACGTTTCATACCAGCAGGATCCATTTTGGTTGATCCATTCCATTGGTGGCCTCTCAATAGATGATTATATTCAACCCCAAAAGGCCAAAGATTGGACGACTAGAATCTCCTGTATCTGGGGGGAATCTTTTTACTTCAACGGTTGAGATCACTTAACCATAGCTCCAATAGTACAAACTTAAAATCCCAAGACACAATGCAAATCGTGGGCATTTTTCTATTGTCATAAATAGACTAATCCTATCCCTTCTTTTTAAATGGGAAACTTGGGACCACTCCCATGCTTTGGCAGATGGCCTGCTTAGCAGTGGAGACATTTCTGGCTGTCACCTTTGCTATATATATATATATATATATATATATATATATATATATATATATATTCATGCAAGCCCAAAATATTACAGGGGTTTGCTCAGTCCACACGGCTGTATAAGGCCATCTCATCTACATGCCGCCACGTGTGCCAGTGTGAATATAGGCATGAGATCCAAGCCATCCATCAGATGGGTCCCATTGTTCTGATGCTTCTCCACAAAAATCAGTCTGGTCGGCTCCTCAGATCGGTGAAAACTTACAAAAGAAATGGACGGATGAGAAAACTTTGGGCGAGTCTTTCTAAGCTGTTGGCCTATTTCTAATGTTGTCGCCCATCTAACAAGAAAACCAGTCTGGTTTCTAGGAAATGGGACCTACATGGTGAGACCCACATGGCTGACGGCTTGGATCTCAACCCTGTGTGCCGCGCTAGAACATTTGGTGGCACGTACATGATCTGACTTATGCACACGTGTGGGCTTAGCAAACCTCTCTACTAAATAGGATACAGGAGGCTACGCCCGGAAGGACGCAGAGAAAGATGGAAAAAGAAAAGGAAACAGATACAAAGAACGGCTGAGATGAACAGAGCTTTTGTACATATTTTCCTTGACCCGTCAAGAGAAAAATGACAGATACATTGATCGTGCATCGTGGTTGAGAAATAAACAATAATATACGGATAAGAGTACGGTCATAGTTCACCACCGGCTTTTAAGTTGTGGTGTCTAGTGCACGAAACCTGTGGAATCTAGACCATCCAAATTGCAGGTCCTGCTATGGATATGTCATATCCTGGAAATTGCATTGACCCAATGATCCTGATAATCAGATTGACAGAAATTAAATGGACCGTTAAAAATAAGATGGCCATCAGTTGAATTCACTTGGTGAAATATGATGTATGATTAAGATGGTTTAATGTGTGTAGGTTACAGCTATGCTTCATTCACAACTAGGCCCGTAATTTGGATGGTTCAGATTGCCCTAGTGTGCAATGGATAAGACTTGATTTCGTATCTTCCACTGAAAATTGATGTAATATAAAATTTATAAGATTTGTTATGTATTCAGTATTTATAAGAAAGAAATTTTAAAAATAAAATATTTATTTTAAAAAAATAAATAAATATATTATATATGAAAACTTCATTAAAAATACTAATTAATGGTAGGAGAAGTAATTTTTGTGGTACAAATTTCCAAGAGGCTGTAAAATCACCTCATTAGGCGCACTTTGTGTGTACTATTGTCACAAGGAGTTTAAGGAGCTTAATCTTTTTGACACTTCATTTGGATCCATCTAGCCTTTGGTATACTTAGAGTGAATGAAAGTTTATCTAGAGGTTTAATCGCTAGTGTTTAAAGGTCTAACCATATTGTTAGGTAAGTATATTTAGTATATGGTTGTACATGTAGCATCAGTATACATTATTACAGTAATTGGGCTGATCAAGATTTAGGTGGTAATTAAGTGTATTGTTATGTAGTAATAATTTTTATTATTGTTTAATTATCTTTGTTTAAAAGAGACAAAAATAATTACCATAAGAAGAACATGTTCACTCGCATTAATTATAATTTTTGCATATAAATGAGTGTGTAAATATTCTAAAGAGGCCCTTGAAAGAGAAAATCATATCCCTTCAAGTTTTATATATAACTTTGATATTTTAGTCTAGAAGAGAATACAACCATTCTTAGATCAAGTCATCTATAACCATGTGCTCTCATCTTTGCCTGCTGGTGATCTTATTTTTAAGAACATTTTAGTGAAGTATATCAATGTCCGAACTTGGAGATCTATTCAATATTTAGAGGTATAAATCTTTGCATTGAATTACAAATATATGAGTTCATCCGATCCTAAAAACAATTTACAATCTCCCTCTCTCTCTCTTTGCACTTACTAAAATATTCAAAAAAGAATAGCAAATTTGTCTTGAAATATTTACCATTTGAACTTATAAATTTAATAATTTCATCTCAAGTTTCTTCATTTTCTCTGTTATATACTACTCTTTTCAAACGGCTATTTATTTATTTATTTATTTTTATAAAGAAATTGTATTTAATATACAAAACACAAGCTGAAAGAACTTCAAAAACTATTTGAACATGCCCGTGTATCATGGTTGGTTCCGATGACTTTTAGCAGAAACAATCTGCTGCATTCGAGGTGGCTCACGAAACAAAAACTTCTCTAGGCAGACTTGAGATTTGGGTGGACCACATCCTATCGCCAGCTAAAAGCAGCTACATCCAAATGCTGGACCACATCCTATCACCAGCTACATCCAAATGCAAGTTTAACTCAGATGAATTTTATTCAAGGATATGGACAGGGAAACCCATAAAAGGTTATGATCTTACTACATACTGGCACTCCCATTTGATATATTGATCAGATGGGTGTGAGGCGAGGATCCTTAGAAGGTTGTGATTCCCACACCTAAATAGGCCCTCTTGTGGTGTCCCTAAACAACAGCCATCTGATCAAGAATGGACAACTATTGCGGATAACTACTAATAAAGAATATACAAATTTTTAGGACATGAAAAATGGTTGGATATCATTATGCATGCAATGTCTAATCACACCATGAACCCACCATAAAACATCAACCATTTGCATGAATCTGCTTCAACCTCAAACCCATCATGCATGTTTAAAACACAAATGCTAGGAGATCTTTGAGTTATTATTATTATTATTTTTTTTTCTTAACACACACACACCCCCACACACTCTCGCTAGTGGAATTTCACCACCTCTGAGTACTTGAACCCTTGACCGGGTGTTGAAACTCCTGAGAGTCTACCACCCGAGCAAGAATAAATGTTATTGCAGGTAGTAATTTCATCGAGTGATCGATCAGAACTGATAAATCAACCCATGATGACTTGGTTTCACATATCAAATGCTGTCGGAACAGCGCAATGATCAACGTAAGTAAGAACCTTGAAGACTGCTCCCAGGGAATCGTAGAAGATGAGCATTGCACATTTCATTTTTGAGTGGGAGGGAGATGGAACTGGAGACCTGATACCCGTATCGACACTATGAGATACCATATAGATAGATACTGCTAACATTCTATTCAAGCTCCTAATAACCGTATCTGCATACATATCCCTATCTGGCCATCATAGAAACAGGTGTTCAGTTAGAGATGGAAAGGCTAAAGGTTGAATCATTACATGTGAGTTATGGAGTATCACATGGTTCACATTATCCTTTTTTCCATTTGAGAATTCAATGGTTCAAGTTTCCTACGCAGCAAAATCATATGATGATATCTGCTTCTTGTTATCCGGGGACTCTGTATTTGAGCATAAATGGTTATATACCACGGTTGATGTATTTAACTTACATTATAGTACATACCATCTCAACGGCAGCAATTATAGGTGCTCTTTGCAATACTTTCATATGAAAAATTCACTACCTTGACAAACCATTACTTCTTTCCAGGGACAGTCTAGCTGACAGAGCACCCCAAGACTCTCTATTTCACCATTCGACGAGGACGAATATTCCAAAAGGCTGAAGAAAATTCAACCTAAGAACTTGGAAACAAGTTCAGTGTCACAAGCATGGAGCCTGAGTGGGACTGGCAGAGAACATGGACATGTTCTGTCAATGTTTGTTTATCATGGAAAAAAACTTTGATACTCCGGCAGAGTAATGATTGATGTGCAGGTACTTAGAAATTACTTGGAAATTGCATGTGGCATAGGTGCAAGTTAATTTAAACTGTCCAAATTATGGGTTCCAGTTTAAATGTACCATGAACCAGAAGTTATTATCGGACCATCTGATTGGTGAGCATTTTTTGGAATGGTTTTTTTTAAAAAAAAAATCCGATGGAATTGTCCATGAATCAGAGGTTTGGACTGTTCAACCAATATCATTTTAGGACTACCAGTCGGTTTAATTTGAGTTAATGTATGCCACATGTACAATTTCTGAGTGCCTGTGTATCACACCATATGCTGCTTGAGTATCATGTAACTCACCATTATCATTTTGTTCTATCAAGATGTGAGATATTGTGCATTTGCATTCATTTATCACTCCCTTCATATGCAAATGTATATTTTGTCATGCTTCCGAATCCCTCTTGCAACTTCTCATTAATGAAATGTAACTATTTCATCCAAGATAGAGCTAGACAGAATACATTAGATAAGAATGATTGAGTTCATCAAGCATGCCCTAAGAGTCTGATATAAAATCAAACTGAAAAGAAAATGAAGCTGACACCACAACTGGGAAGCACCCAATACGATGCTTCAATATATCTTGAGAGGAATTGGAGGAACCAATTGAGGTAGTTGATGAACTGCTTCCATCCGAATTGTCATAACATTCACTAGGTGTGAAGTATTAAGACTGAAAGACCAACTTCCTTTAAAATTGTAAAGCTGGGCTGCAAAAACTAAATTAAAGTGCTCGAGCGATGTTCTTGAATTCGGTCAAACAAGACTGCAATATCTTCTGACGTTTTTGCAGAGACTGACGTTCGCTCTGAAGAACATCGATAGCACCAGGCGCTACGAACATGTCCATGAATTTCTCATCATTCACTGCGAACAAGTCTAAACCAAGAGCTACCACCAACCGATCTCGACTGCGTCTCAATGAAAAACACAGTCATGGAGAATAAGAACAACATTAATCCTAAGAGATACACATCTAGTATGTCTAACTTTAATACATCGGTTCTAGCTTGTAATAACACATAATCATATAGAAGTATTTGGATACTTGGATGAATATTAGAAACCATTTATCTGCAAGATTGGCATGGACCCCGGATTAGAAGATCCCAGTCCCAGTCTGACTTTTTGTCCCCGTTGAACATAGAGACATTGTTGTACTTTCTTTTATTATATTTTTGCAGGCAACCAATCGAAGGGTTAGGATTATCCCACACTGATGAATTTGGTGCATGGTTTTTCAGGTGGGGGGGCTCATCAGATAACAGTCTGGAGCATAGTAAGCAAAATTCGATGTGGCAAATGAACGGGGTGGAAAATATTCATGTTCAAGTCTAGTGGTGTCAATGGGCCAGGCTCAGGCCGGCTAAAATCAGACTTTTGAATAAGGCCGGCCAAACGGCGTGGCCCAAAACAGTTCAAAATCTGGGCCGAGACCATCCCCAGGCCCAGCCTGTTGACAGCCTTGTTCAAGTTGGTTAGTATAATTAAAAAGGTCAAATTCAGCCAAAGAAACAGAATCTCAGAGAATCAAAGAATGAAAAATTCTGGTTTAAGACAATGCGCTAAAAATGGAAAAGAAAAACAGCTATATTATGTGAATGAATGGTATATATCCAATAAAAAAATGTATTTTATATAAAGATATGATCAAAACATAAAACTTCAATTAAAACAGTTAGAACTTCTATTTGAATGATTAATAATGTACATAGGCGATCAAATAGTGAGTTACTATCATTCCTTGTCTCTCTCAAATCCTTCCTTTCCGAGTAATCCTATATAAATTGATCCCAAATCTCTATTAAAAATTTTCTACCTTCCACTTAATTCTATCGTTTGGTGACAAAGACTAATCTGTATCCTTAAATCACCATTTCTATTCAAAATGAGTTTTATTGGAAGAAAACAATTTTCATTTGGTTTGCCATACGCAAAGTTACTTTGCCACTCTTTTGAAATGAACAGCATATTAACCATTGTTATACAATTTTTAAAATTAAAAAAAAAAACTGGTAACGATAAATTTATTAAGAGGGTTCAGTGTCTTTTTTCTTGCCAAAAATAAAAAAGAAAAAAGAAAAAAGAAAAAAGAGAGTTTAAAATGTAGTTTTTTTTAAAATAATTTTTATAATTTATAATTTTGTTTTTTTTAAAAAATTTAATTTTTTAACACAAGCACACACACACACTCACACCATAGTGGGATTTCACCACCTATGGGTACTTGAACCCTTGACTAGGCGTTGAAACTCCTAAGAGTCTACCACCGGAGCAAGAGTTTAGCTACCCTAGTCTGGACCACTAAAGCCATATGCCCCATTAGTTGGGAAGGACTGAGGATATGCGTCTATGCATATCCTTGGGGTGAGGATCGCACACAATTCCTTGTTTTCTGGAGTTAAATAATATTCAGCGAGCCAAGGTAAAACCAGTGATATTTTTCATTATAGCATCTAGTGTTCGAAACATCAGTATCGCGTTACTTATCACATCCTTGGGATGCAGATACGTATCGGTTATCACACGGGATATATCATTTGTATCGGGTAATTTATTGCACTTTTTGGGAAACATGGGGAAACATTAGGAAAATGGTTGAATTTTTCAATGAAACTTCAAGGATTGTTAAAATAATACCTTAATACACACTTTTAAATCATAACATCTTAAAAAAGAAGTGCCTATAATAGGTTTCCTTTGTATAGGGTCCTAAGCTATGCGTTGTGTGACTGAACTAATGCAACTCTGAATGCATAATATTTACAGTGTATGTGATGATCATTTCATTAAACACTCCTAAATACTTCGAAATTAGTCATAATTGCAGCTGGTTGAGGGGAATTTTGAAGAAAAAAATTAATAATTTTTTTAATAAAAAATGATTTTTCTTTTTTGAAAATTGACAAGGACTCAACAAATTAGTAAATTAGCCCTCATATATGCTTGATTTAATGTTTGGAGTGCAACATTGCAAGGAAGAATTAGGGAAATTTTGAATTTTCCCCAAATCGGGCCACTTACACACAAAATTTGAAATTAGAGTGTATGTGATGATAATTTTATCAAATACTTCAAAATTAGTATCAATTAATAGCTGATTGAAGGAAAGTTTTGAAAAAACCATGGAGAACATGAAGAACCAGTGGATATCGAAATCAACACTCCAACTCCATGATTTTTCATGCAAAACATGAAGAACCAATGGATTTATAACAATTTGACACTGATTTAACATAATAATAATTTTAAAAAAAAAAAAATGAAATGAAAATGCTCGCTAGAATAAATATGTGGGATATATCGGCACTACCTATGCATTTCATCTCGCACAGGTGGGATACAAGATATATCGGCCAATATCGTCGATATTTAAAACATTGATAGCATCCACAAGATCCCTCAGAACGCCTATTATCAACCTCAAGCTGGCATATGAAATCACGGTTCCTCAACCTCAGCAGTGAACTTGCAGAGGGAGCACCGATATTTCAAAGTTTCCAGGAAGTTCAGATTACTAAATGTTTCCTCATTAGGAAATGTGGAAGCATGGTAAGAAGAAACATACGAAGGGCAAAACAACTGAACACTACATACAAAGCATATTAACAATTTTAAGACATGAAGAATTAAACTGACACCATGCAATTTATTTTGTGTGTGCGCACGCCCCTATTTAATGCACCAAAACAGGCTGCCTTAGGAAGAAGCTTACCAAGGAGTTAAGAAGCCTGAGTTTAATGTTGATAACACACTTCTCTCAATTAGAACTTCGCGGATTCTTGCAAAATGTTGTGCAGCTGAAGAGCAGATCTCTGAGTAAGCTGAGCCTGATCTTGAGCCAATATCGCCACCACCAAATAGAAGGCCACCGTTTTGGAGTCGATGATGATCTGAATTTCTGCTGCCGGCCATAATCCTCGCATGCCGTTTTCTCCCTCCAATCTCATTGCAGTTACCATTTTCCTTCTTAGATCCATAAACTGCATCACTTGGCTGATCAGGAGATGGTGTCTCAGGGATAGTCATTTGGCTTTCTCGGAGTACTTCTTTAGCTTCTGTTCCTTTCCCTGGTGGCGTTTGCTGTTGCTTTTTTGGAGGTATATTCTCCTGATCATCGCCTACCGTTTCATCTTGCACTGTCGCGCCATCTGATAGGTCGAGGAAAAATGGAGCAGCAAGAGGTTGGTTGAATCTGTAGATAGTGGTCGCAGTGGAGCCCAAACCTCCTGTGAAGTAGTTTTCATAGCAGACCTGAGAATATGGGCTTGTAGCAGAATCAAGGTGGTGCCGTATCAGTTGCTTGCATTGCTTGGCAAGATCATGTATGAAGTTATCATAAGAGCGCCTTAAAGCAGCATGGAAGCCAATGTATCCGTCCACATCTCCCTTCTTTCTCCCATCTGTTCAGAAGATAAACATGCTTGTGACTAAAATTACATATTCAGATAACTAAAGCAACCATATTATTTCGATCAGAAGAGATGACGCATAACACAAACTTCTACAAACCGATTCTACCAAAAAGTGAAATTTGCAAACGGATGCAGATGGGGGTCTGTGAGTCGTAAGAAGTTGAAAGAAAATGAAAGGATATTGGCAATCCAATACCTGAAGAGTTAATATAACATCTGCAGAATAAGCAATTGCAAACAGTGATTTTGAATTTTATTGTGCATTTTAAGAAGGGGGAAAAAACAAGTAATAAGCAAATCAAAAGAGCAAATCTTTCAAAATAAACTTTTGTGTGATTGAAGCAAACATGAATCTCGTTAGCTGAGTGCCATTTTTGTTACACCAGGGAACTGATAAAGATGAGCCTGATTTTAGATATAATACTTGCAAGAAAGAAGGTGAAGCTATGATGAACTTTGAACTTCCTCGTGCACAAAATAGACCTATGGAATATCAAATAATAAAGATGGGTCTGATACTCACTGAAAGAAATTTGATATCAGTCTGGAGAAATGTCTGAGATAAATATCTAATGACAGAGTGACCACTTTAGCAGATAAGAAATATGATAGCGACAATGAAACCCAAGATATAACATGGGACAAGAGCTATTGCCACAGCAAAACCTAACATCTTGCCTCATAATGATAAGTTCAGTTTCGAACTCCTAATTCTTACAAGAGTTATCATCACAGAAGTCAACATTTGCCATTGAGAATATGGAGTTCTACCAGATTAATTAAAGTAGACAAAATATGATTGCCATCGTCATCATAATGCTCATAAAGAAACAACCAATTATCAGACCAAGCAAGTAATAGATGCCAGAGACAGAAGAGGATTGTAAAAGACAGCATCGCATCTACTTAAAAGAATGGGTTTACCTAGCTCCTTGCAGTTCGAATCATGGCTATGGTTGCGTTCTACAGCAAGATTGAAGAGGCTTTTCAAGACAAATGCAAGTCGATCACATGCAGTGTCTAGAAGAGGAGAAAGCCACGATCGTGCTGCTGCACGTGCTATCTCTGCAGCCGCCTCTGTAACACCCTTACCTCCACCTCGTCCAGCATGGGCAAGTAAAATGTTCGCAACCTGTTACAAAAACAAGAATCTTGTAAGTAATTCTCTACCCAACAGCCAGTTGCCCACATGAACGACAGCAATTTTCCACTTCTGGGATAGTTTCAGAGGTCACCTTCTCCCTTGACACTGGTGGGCATTCAATAGAATATGTAGCACAACGGAATTCATGTATAACCCTCTCAAATGCCGCGCCACCATAGAGCTTAAGGGTGGAATTGGGAGGCTTTACATCTGCGGTCACACCGGGCCAGCTCCCAACACCACTCTCCGACTGTTCCTCATTGGTTGTTTTCCCCCACTGCTCTGGAGCAGGATCTGCTGCTCCATCAATCAATGCTCCCTTCAAAAACCAACAAAAGACAGGTAAGGTGAGATTTATTTAATGAAACAGTGCATATTCAAACAGGAAAAAGGAGAAACATAAAAACTGGAGCAGTAAGGTATGCATACCACATGACTACAAATAGAAGCCGCATGGAGCATTGCCGATCTTCGAAGATAGGCAACATCAGAAGTGGCCTGTAACTTGGATTCCATGTGAGCTAACTCAGTAGTGACTTCACCACAGCGTTGTTCTAGCAAAGCAAGCGTTGCTGGGGCAGCATCTTTATACCTCTTCTGAAGCTCAGACTCCAAGTACTCCCTAAGACAGCCGAAACCAATGAAGGGACGGAATTTCTCTTCATCGAATCCACCATTAACACTCTCACGTAAATGGCGAATAACTTCTGTGTCAACTTGAGAAATTTGCCGGCGGAATTCCTCATTCGGAACTGTGCCCCTGTCTTTCGGCAGTGCCACAAAAAATGGGTGAACGTGATCCCCAAGGTAACCACTTGCACTCAAGTATCGATCCACTTCCCATCGATTGCTAAACTCCTGCACGTGTTATGCTTTAAAATTTCACAACCATTGAATTTTGACCTCAATTTACAGATGAAAAAAAGTTTCATCAGTTTTCACCACAGCATTTCTATTTGTAATGTGGGCCCAATTTTGGTGCAGCATACGCCAGAGACCATGGCACCCTACATGTCGGGAAAAAATAACAACAGATCCAATTTTGAAATATGTGATTGGACTCCCACCGTTCAACATCTTTGGATGGTGGGCAAAAGGTTTGCATCAACTCTCAGTTTACAATGTATAGGCAGAAACTTTTTCCTAAATAATTTTACCTTGAGCCGATTGTCAAACTTGGAAACAACAATGATTGTGCGCCTGAAAGTTGGATCGATATCACGAATGGCATCTAACCACAGTGATGAACACCACTCAACACTGCTCTGTTGAAGGAACAAGAGAAGGCGATGAGGGGGGCTTGCTAATGACTTCACCATCGACAGGATCTCATCAGGTGTGCTCTCTGGCTCACCTTTCTTCGCCTGAAAGACGAAAATTGAAACTAGGTTAATGAAAAATGAACAATTCCAAATTACACATGTTTCTTTCTTCTATGTATCAAACATATTTTAAGTTACGCAAGATTCTTTTGTGTTAGACATCATGAACCAGAGAAAGCACCTTTAGAACAAAGCCGGGTGTGTCAATTATGGTTAGATTGGGACAATGGGCATATTCTGCTCTCATTACGATAGGCTTTGGAGAAACTGCAGTTCGGGTCTTCTTCAAATGTGCCTCAGTTCGCTGTTTTATGATATCAGCAATTGTAGAAGCTGAAACCATGGGACTTCCATATTCTTCAGAATCTTCCTCCTGCGGTCACAGTCATGGTTTAGTGTCTTGGCTCATCATGAAAAAGGAAAGAACTATATAACCCTTAAAATGGATGAGCAATGAGGGAAAAAGCAGTGTTGTTGAAGAAATGAAAACCAAAAGTTGGCCAAAACATGAAAAGGGAAAAATTAAGAAATGGAATCAGTTGGAAATGATTTCCAAGATTGGAAGTAACCCAATATCTAAATTTAAATCCCGAAAATTAAATGAATAGCAAACTATAGAATTACAAATTAACAGTACCCATAATTTCAGACAGAAAATAGCATTAAAATCTAGAGGTTTATATGATGCTTGGCCCAAAATAGAGGCTCTTGTTTCAGGCCAGCATTAGGTTCAGTAGTTCAGAACATCCTACAAATGGGTCCACAATGGATGGGCAATGGACCAGCAGACCCTTCTCTGTTGCAAATGGAATGCTGCTTGTATTTTTATTTAGACATATTCCTTTGCAGGCTAGTAATAGGATGGCTAGCTTATCTGAAAGGGAAGTTATATGCAGCATCTTTGATCCATAGTGAGGCCAACCAGTAGTAGTTGTACTAGAACTAGGAGCTCACCATCATCAAACTGGGAAACAAACCGGGCTCTCACTTGTAGAATTGCTTTGACCCTGTGTGTAGCCAATTGCGCGAATATAAAGTGAAATAACCATGAGTATCGTTATCACCACAGATTTGGCCAAGAATCTGATGAACCATAAAAGGATTAAAGCATATTTCCATCCAATACATCATGTTTGGCAGGTTACAAAAGAAGACAAGGTTTTGTTGTTAAAGGTAGGAACAAAAGAGTACATTGTAGGCGTGCTAAGTCTATTCAAATAGAGAAGTTGGAGTGGAGCTTAACTTCCTTGCATTTCAAGAAATGGTAGTGATGTTGAATTGGCAAGGCAAGTGGGTGATTTTGCAATCAAGGTGGAGATTATTGAGGTGGCACTATTAACAGTTGGGTTGTTGATAATCACTACTCCACTAGCATTTTGGTCTTCCTTAAATTGTTGTAACAAAGGCTTGTTCCTTGGAATATAAAAGGTCAGCGTAGAGAGAGAAAAGAGAGTAAAATAAATTACATTTCCTTTGGGGTGGAGATTTCTCAAATTTGAGCTCGCTCAAAGAATTTTTCTTCTCTTTCCTCCAAATCATAGAAGCCATATGACTGATTTTTTAAGGTGGATCAGCTGCTTTTTTTATGATAACAACAATGGTGTGGAAGCGGCTGTTGTGGTTCTTTATGGTTGTGTTGCAGGCAGAAGAGATACTTCGATGTGTTTTCATTAGATTTGTGAGTGGGATCTACATCCCCCAAAGTTGTATTTTCTTCCCAAATGTATGTAATGTTGTTCAAAACTAAAACATCACCAGTTTGGCTGCCAATTGATGTATATTTCCTCTAAAAAGAATGGGTTATTTTTAGTCTAGATACAGCTCTCAAATGCCTGTGGCATCAAAATCCCATAACTGAAACCCTATAAATGATGAAGATCAAATCGAAGCCACAGGAAATCACCATCAATCACATCATTCAAATCAAAATATACTTATCAAATCAAATCCAGCCACCCACAAAATCAGTAATTGAATCAAGCAAACCCACAAACGCCTTATGTGCACCACCAACACCACCAAGAATAATTTGCAACAAAATAAGGGAAGATAGAATGGAGAAAATGCACCAACATACAAATCCACAATCCACAAGATACATACAATATTTACGTGATTCAGCACAATGGTCTACTTCCACAGCCAAAGCGGTAAGCAAAAACAATCCAGTACTTTTGGGAAGAAAATGCAACTTGGTGTAAAGAAAGAAACATTCATCAATTTGATAACATTGTTTGCTGATTCATCTCCCTTTCCACCTCCAAATGAAACCACAAACAATCACAAAACTTCTTTCATGTAGTCATTAGAACTGCCAAAAAGCACTTGATCTATCATTGATAAACACGTGGCTTATGATTTGAAGGAAAGAGAAGAAAAAACTCCTTACAACTTGAGAAATCTCACCCAAAGAAAAAAAAAACCTTTGCCCCTTTTTTTAATCTCTTTAAACAAAGAAACCTTTTATATTCCAAGGCACAACTCTACTTACAGTTTCACAAGAAAGATAAAAATGTCCTTTAATTGGTGATTTTGATATCGCCAACCAATAAGCTGACACGCCATATCAACAATCTCCACCTTGATAGAAAAATCACAACACGTGTCATGCCAATTCACCACAATACCCTTTTCTCGAAATCTAGAGAAGTTAAGCTTCATTCCAACTTCTCAACTTGAACGAACTTAGTGAGTATGTCCACAATATCCCCTTTATTCCAACCTTTAACAACCAAATTTTGCCCCCTTCAATAACTTGTCTAATGAAGCATTAATGCCCGCTATATACTCTGTCTTTTAAAGTAAACTAGATCTTTGCCAAATAAACGACACACATATTGTCACAAAATAAGTACGTCTTTATAATCAATACTTATTGAGCGTGTCCACAATATTCTAGTTTGTTCCAACCTTTAACAATCAAACCTTGCCTTCTTCAATAACTTGCCCATTGTAACAGTAACGCTCACTTTGTCCTCTATTAGTTCACCAATTTTTTAACAAATAAAACACTCATATCTTCACCAAAATAAGTTCAAATGTTAGTAATCAATATTTATCTTCACCAATCAAGACTTAAAGCCAAATCGCTACTCTGCAAGCTTTCATTGCTACCACGTACTCGACCTTGGTTGTTGACAATGCTACCATTACTTGCAATAGAATTGGGAGCTCACTATTAACAACTTTGGGAAGAAAACCGCAATTGCACATGCATAAGCACTTCAACCATGTGTAGGCAATCGTGCGTAGACTATAAAATAACCATCACAATAGGTACGCATGAGAAGAGTAAAGAATGAGAAACAAGATATACTTGATTCATCACATTGTGATTACAACCATGGTGAACCATTGGCAAAACATTCTACTAGCAAAATAAGGAGAATACAATATATAAATGAGACAATGCTCAAATACAATGAGCATAAAAGAAACATCTCTCCTCTTCTCATCATAGAAACCAAGAGAACCTTTAAGAAAACCATTCCACCTTTCTCCATTTTGCCAAATGCATGAAATGAAACCATTAAAGAAAACTCTCCTTAAAAGAAATCTCGCTAGCACAAGTAAAAAAACCCTTTAAGGCTTCAAGAAAAAGAGAGAATGCAATCTCTTTAGCTTTTATAACATGCCCTAAGTCGAAAACATAGACGAAAAAACCTTTTTGCTATGTAACTCGCAAAAATGACCATTTTACCCTTGGGAAAATGTCCTTCACCTAAAGCTAAGTTGATGGCCATTACCACCAACAATGGCGCCTAAGTAGAAAACGGAAAATCAAAGACATCAATTTAAAATGCTTGGCCAGCATACTTACATTTTCACCTCGGCCAACATTCCATACAAGTGGGCCCATTACCCCCAAGTCCCCAACAATAACGTCTAGGTGGAATTGAAAAGATGAAAGACATATCAATTTCTGATGCTTGGCTAGCATAATTGCATTTTCATAGCGACCAACATTTCATACAAGTGGGCCCATCTTTTAATGGTATAAATTATTCATTTGGAAGGCATAACTCTGGGAAGTGTAAAACAAATTAGACAGAGAAAACCCTATTTATATTAAGAGAACAGCCTTGGCACCCGTGCTATATTTAGAGCTTCCAACTGTGCACCAATGTTGTTAAATCGCATAAGTGATTTTATGCCATTCAACTTGCAATTGCACAATCACACAGTGATCACATACCTTTTTTCTTTTTCTTTTTCTTTTTTTTCTTTTTTAAAGGGAAAATTGAGGAAATTCTTTCTTTTTTCCATAAAAACTTTACTACTCCTACCAATTTTCAAACTAATTTGGGTAATATTACCTATACTATTACTATCTAACTATTAAGTTATTAATAACTAAAAATTAACAACTCAAAGTACAAACTTTTAAGGGAAAATTAAGGGAAAATTAACAACTTATTAATAAAAACTTCATACTTTTATTGATAAACAAAATCTACAAAGTACAAACTATATATTTACTATATACATTGTTCCCTCTCCCATTGTAGCACATCACCATCATCATCATCATTGTTAAAGTCATCTCCTTCTTCAATGTACACTTCATCTTCTTTTGTTTCTTCATCATCTATTTGCACAAGCTGCTCATCCACGTCTAATGGTCGAGCATCTTATTCTTATACTTCTTCAATCTCAATATCATCGTCTTCTCCTTGACTACTAGGTGCAAGCCTTGTGCTACTGCTCGCCCTTCCAGCTCCTTTTCTCCGCCATTAAGAACCTTCGCCCGGTGTTGATCCATAAGCGGCGTGTTCAACTTGGCCCCATTGAAGGTCTTTGTGGGCAAAGACTAGATCCACTATCTCCACAAGCCACTCACTATCTACCTCAAAATCATCTAAGCAAATAAGATCTTAAAATTCATGCTTTTCTCGCCTAGTTTTGAATCTTTCCCACTACTTTTGGTTATACTAAACGAAGAACAGGTCATTGGCTTTCTTTTGTTCAAGGTGATTTCCTTTTTCGCGTAAATCTGCATTAACATTTAGAATGTGTAATATTAGCAATTTATCATTGAAATTTGAAACTAGAAGTGAAGTTGTAAAACTTACCGACTCGAATGAACTCCAATTGTGCTAGTAACTGCTCGAAGAAGACATAAGATCAATAATTCTCGTGGCCAGCTCATGTAATGTCAGATCCCTTCTAGTCAGTTCAACTCTATACATAAACCACCAGTCAGCATCGCAAATAAGTTTAAATTAGACACTTTCTCACTTAAGACTTCTTACATCGTAAGTTGTAAAAATTCATAGAATTGCATACTTCGCAATTTCATACTTCTATGCCTGATAACAATCTCTTAATCAAATCCCCCTCCATTTGGTTGCCCCATGTAGCATTTATAAAATGTACAATGAGTTGGTAATCACGTTCTTTATAGTTTAAGTGTTCTATTATTTTGTTTCTATCCCACTCCATCACATCATAGATATAGCCCATGGGTGGCTTTTCAGCAACGTCCATTAATCACAACACACTTATTAAGGGTTCCAATGATTTTAAGGCCCTTACCACTTGAGCCCAAAATTGAGTGAAAAGAATGGTTTGTTGGACTAACTTTCCTTCGACCTGCTTTGACCAGAGTCCATTATTCCAATTGGCCAATACTACAAAGGACCTAAGTTCAACTTTCTTTAAATGTAATCTTGATAGTGTTAAGAAAGTTGTTACGAATCAAGTTACAGCTGAACGAAACAAGTTGCACCCAAGGTGGCTTCTCATGTGATGGAGAAGAAGGGTGTGAGTGTACATACAAACCATGATTCTCCTAGCCCTAGCAATTACTTTAAAATATAATCTACATATATCTCTTCTAAGATTAAATCGACATAATGTACCGCGTATGGTGTCCAAAATAAACGTCACCTCATCTACATAAGTTGGCGACCAGCAGCTACATAATTAGCTATGTTATTTGTGATAACTTGGACAACATATTCCTTCCCTACCTCTTCAACTATACTATCTAACAATTTAAATAAATAATCGATCATGTAAATGGGTTGATGCATCCAAAAACTTTAAAAACATTATCTCAGTTAGACAATTTACAAAGAAGTTGAACAATGTCCGACTGAATTTATCTGTCTATCCATCGGCCATTGATGAACAACAATATATTTTCCAACTTTCGTTGTATTTAGAGATAAAGCTTCTAGTAAACTCCACCTCCTTTTTAAGGCAATTCTCTCACACTTCTGATAGAGAGGGGGTTTCAAGCCAGGTCCAAATTGGCCTATATCTTTAAACATCACTTTAAAACTCTTCATCTTCACGATGTTAAAAGCTACACCAGCTTAATACAACCACTTTGCAATGTATTGAATCATAATTTTTCTATCATTCTTCTTATACCAGTCTTCTAAAGTGGCTTGGGCAGGTCCTTTGCTCTTTTGATCAACTATATTTACCAGATGTAGTCTACACCACCTATCCATAGGCCCATGCCCACGGGCCTTTTTGGCGGCCAATCTAGATCACCCTGATTAATAATTAAAAATTAACAACTACTTATTAATAAATAAAAAGTAAAAATTTAATACTTTTATTAATAAACAAAATCTTCAAAGTACAAACTACTAATCTACTAACTATATACATTGTTCCCTCTCTCTCCCATTATGGCATATCACCACCATCATCGTCGTCGTCAAAATCATCTCCTTCTTCAATGTACACTTCGTTTTCTTTTGTTTCTTCATTATCAGTCCCCACAAGTTGCTCATACACATCTAATGGTCGAGCATCTTCTTGTACTTCTTCAATCACAATATCGTCGTCGTTTTCTCCTTAATTTGCTAGGCATAGGCCTCGTGCTACTGCTTACCCCTCCAACTCCTCTTCTCCGCCATTGAGATTGAGAACCTTCGCCAGGTGTTGATCCATAAGCAATGTCTTCGACTTGGGCCCATGTATGGAACTCGATAGCAAATACTAGATCCTCTGTCTCCACAAGCCACTCACTATTTGCCTCCAAATCATCTAGCTTATAATCTTTCTTACAGCTTTTCTCGCCTAGCCTGGAATCTTTCTCGCAGTTTCTGGTTATACTAGACGAATACCAAGTCGTTGATTTTCTTTTATTCAAGGCGATTTCTTTTTTTATGTGAATCTACATGCCATTAACATTTAGAATATGTAATGTTAGCAATTTAGCATTGAAATTTGCAACTAGAAGTAAATTATATAACTTTAAGTTGTAATTTCTAAAACTTACTGACTCGAATGTACTTCGATTGCGCTCGCAACCGCTTGAAGAACACAGGAGGCCAAGAATTCTAATGGCCAACTTCTATAGTACCGGATCCCTCCTAGTCGGGTCAATTCCATACATACACCACCAGTCAGCTACGCAAATAAGTTTAAGTTAGACACTTTCTCACTTAGACTACTTACATTGTAAGTTGTAGAACTTTATAGAATAAATTGGATACTTACTTGGCAATTTGATGCCTAATGACAATCTCTCTTGAACAAATCCCTGCACTCTTCAGGTAGAACTCCAGCTCCCGAAAATTTTTATCATGTTCTTCTTTGTTTGGAACCATTTTTTCTGAAGTGTCTAGAAATCCGATAATATAAAATGCAATTGCCGTAGTCCGGTCGGCGAACGCAAAGAATACGGTCAGGTTAAAGATTTAGGCAACCGAATACAAAGGGGATGTCAGTTAATTGCCCCATCCAGCATCTATAATATTTATGATGGGCTGGTAATCATGTTCTTTATAGTTGAAGTGTTCCATGATGAGGACATCATGTTCTTTATAGTTGAAGTGTTCCATGATGAGGACATCGCGCGCACGCTCGCCGCCCACACCCGCACACACACCCCCTCACTCACGTACGTACGATGGAGGGTCCCGCCATCGATCTGGCTCGATGACGATGTCCGAGGAGGGCCTCCTAGTTAGAAGACGAAGTTTTAATTCAAAAGAGTGAGCCCGATAGTCAAGAAAAGCCCATCATGGGATCTCATGATCATGGCCCACTAGTCGGATTGATTTCATATTTTAGGTTTAGTTTATTTATGTTATTTAGAACATCATGAACGTTTTAAATTTCTTTGATTGGTTTTTATTTTAGTTTACTTCATCGCCAAGTAATAGGTTGCGCACATGGTGCGAGTTTTGGGGTATAGGGTTTTCCCTATAATATGCACCCCTTGTAGTTTTTTTGATTCATTTAAGTTTAATAAAAATTCCTGCAAGTTTTTTTCTACTCTCTGAGTTTCTGAGTTGTGGAAAAATTCAAGTGGGCGCGAAGCCCTCCCTTTTCGAATGGCTAAATTCAAGTGGGTGCGAAGCCTTCCCTTTTCGAATGGCTAACTACCGTAGTGCGAAGCCACATTTATCTCAATCCGCCCCTCCATCTTATTTCATCCATCCTTTGATCATCTTCACCTCAAATTCACTTGTTTTGTAGTTGTTTATCTTAATACAGCGAGTTTCTAGAATCTAGCCCTACAGGAGGGCTGAAACTTTGACGGAGCACCGCGCCTCATCCGTACGTCGGATCGCCATCAAATTTGGAGGGTTTGAAGACCCCCCTAGCCGACCAAGGCCAAGAAGTCCCTTTTGGGATTCGGGCCTCTTCCACACGTGCAGCCTCCTACTGCGCACGTGCACCGATACCTGCCCCGCTGCCCGCACGTGGGATCTGTTCCAGGTTTAGGATTTCCATCTCTTTTCCTTTTTCTTACCTAATTTCATAACCCTAGTCCTAGTTTGCATTATCCATAATTTGTTTCCCTTTTTTTTTTCTCATCGTAGGGTTCCTCGAATTGAAATTGGGGAATCCCTCAGATTAGGGGCTGATTACTATGCATGGGTGGCTGAACTCTATTTCCCTTTGAGTATCGTTTGGCTTACAATTTTTATTGTTCCAGCCCTAGCCTGTGTAGGCCTAAACCTGCATAGATTCCCCTTAATTGAATATTTGGACTTTCATGTGGGATATGGAATTTGTGTAGTTGTTTCTGAACTAATGTGATCTTAAGCCTGAATTCTTACACATCATATTTGAATTTCATGTGCATCATTCCATTATTTTGTTTCTAGGCCTCTCCATCGCATCATAGATATAGCCCATCGGTGGCTTTTCATCATCGTCTATCAATTGCAACAAACTTACTAAAGGTTCAGATGATTTTAAGGCCTTTACCGCCTGAGCTCAAAATTAAGCAGAAAGAATGGTTTGTTGGACTAACTTTCCTTTGACCTTCTTTGATTATGGTCCATTATTACAATCGGCCGACACTACAGAAGACTTAAGTTCAGCTTTCTTTACATGCAATCTTTGCAATGTTAAGAAAGCTATTACGATTTGAATGGTGGCTAAACAAAACAAGTTGCACCCAAGGTGGTTTTTCATGTGATTGGGACGAAGGGCATGCTTGTACATAAAAACTATGATTCTCCTAGCCCTGGCAATTACTTTGAGATATAACATACCCATATCTTCTAATATTAAAATGACACAATCTGCCGCGCATAGTGTCCAAAATAAATGCCACCTTTTCTCCATAAGGTTGTTGTCCGCGCATGGCGACTGACAGCTACATAATTAGTTGTGTTGTTGTCCGCGATAACTTGGACAGCATATTCCTCTCCCATCTCTTCAACTATACTATTTAATAATTTAAATAAATAATCGGTTGTATGAGAATGGGCCGATGCATCCACGAACTTTAAAAATATTGTCTCAGTTGGACAATTTACAAAGAAGTTTATCAAAAGTACGTGGTTAAGTGGAAGTCACGCCCAGCTTCAGACAGTACGTGACACATTGAAGAGGAGTTTCAACAAGTTGATCCTGACATCTTGGAGCGGTTCAGGAGTTTTGTTTCGCCAATGGCGAAATCTTCACAGCTGGGAAGTGTTGATGGAGACATCTCGCGCACACGCACACCCCCTACGCACGTACGCAATGAGGAGGAGAGCCCCAACATCGATAAGGATCGATGACGACGTCCGGGGAGGGCCTCCTAGTTAGAGGACTGTGTTTTGGTTCCTTAGAGTGGACCCGATCATCATGTAGATCCCACCATTGAATCTTATGATCGTGGCCCACTACCCTAGATGAACTAGGACTTTAAGTTTTGCTTATTATCGTTATTAGGAACATCATGAACGATTTAGATTGCTTTGATTAGTTGTTATTTTTGTTACTTCATCTCTAAGTAATAGTATGTGCACATGACACGGCTTTTGGGGTATGGAGTTTTCTTATAAATAGACAACCCCTCGTAGGTTTTTTCTCATTGAAGAATATGAATAAAATTCTACGTTTTCCTGCTTCTCTAATTCTCTGAGTTGTGGAAATCCAATTGAGTGCAAAACCCTCCCTTCTTCGAAGGGCTAACTATCATAGTGCGAACCCACATCCATCTCAAATCACCCCCACCTCCTACCCTCAATATTCACCATCTCCCACAGCCATCCCATCTCCAAATCCATCACTTTTTGCATCTAATCATTCCTCTATAGCAGATTTGCAGAATCAGGCCCTACAGGAGGGCTAAAACTTCAGCGGTGCACCGTGCACAAACCGAACATCCAATCGCCCCGAAATTTGGCGTGAAGGTGGACCTCCCCTGGCCGATCAGACCCAAGTTGGCCGATTTCAGGTTCGTGGGCCCCACACACATGCGGCCAAGATCCCACGCACATGTGTCTGAGCCCAGCCGCTGTCCACTCGTGTGGATCACCTCGGGTTCATCTATTTCCTCTATTTCACTCATTTCTCACCCTATTTCCGTAACCCTAACCCTAAATTATCCTAAATCCCAAGTTCTATTCCAACCCTAGGGTTTCTCAAATTGAAAAATGTGAATCTCTTGGATTAGGAAAATAATCCTTTGCATGTGTGGATGAATCTACTCTCCTTTGATCATTGTTTGGTCTATAATTTTAATTGATCCAGCCCTAGCATGTGTAGGCTTGGACCCTTATAGATCCCCTTTTGTTGAATGCTTGACTTTATATGGGATGTGGAATTTTTTTGATTGTTTCTAAATTAGTGTGATCTAAAGTCTGAAATCTTGTATATCATATTTAATTTCCATGTCCTGCATCAAGTGTCTTGAAAGTAAGTCTTGAATATTGATTTTGAAAGTTGAAAACATTTTTTCTCTAGAACTAGGAAATCTTGAATATGAAAATTGAATCCTGGAACCTATAAATTAGAAACTTGAAATAAAGTAAAAACGAAATATAAACTAGAAACTTGAAATAAACTAGAAACTTGAAATAAACTAGAAATTAAAAAATTAGAAATAAACTACAAAGTAGAAACTTCAAAGTACAAACTAGAAACTACAAAATAGAATACTTTGTTGTTGGTTGACTTGAATCTTGAGTGTGTGCTTGCCACTTGAGAGTTAAGACTTGACTTTACTCTTGAATTGTTCAGTCCCTTGAGTTGAATTCTAACTCTTGATAAATGATATTGATAATCTAATGAAAGAAATCAAGAATAGATAACATAATGCAAGTTAGAAACTTAGAATAGAGATTTGAAATTAAAAATTAGAATAAGAGATTAGAATAAGAGAATAAAAGAGAGAAAGAGATTGAGTGATTCTTCTTCTTGCTTCTTTATCTTGAATCCTTGATTAACTTCAAGTGAAAATAGTAATGAATAAAGATAAGAGAATTTATGAAAGAGATTAAGAGAGAATGAGGGCTTTAGAATGATGCATGAGAGCAAGAGAGTGTGTATTGCTAGTTTTAGTGAGTATATGTTGCAAAACGCAAATGGAGGGGGAAGTGCCATTTTATAGGCAAAACTTCCAAAAAATAATAATCAAAGTTTCAATGGTCAGATTTTTTACTGTTGGAATGTATGCGATCGCATACCATGGCATATGACATATGCGACCATCACAAATGCCATACGCATGGATTTATGCGATCACATATGAGGACATTGTCCATGACTCGACACTACATATAGATAGGAGTTACAACACACTTTTCCACAAGTATCCAATGCGGGACTAAAGTTGCAAGACAATACAAAACGTTATTTATATATAGAGAGAGAGAGGGAAAGAGGAATGCTCACCTACGCACCTTCTTACGTGAGCATTTGTGCGCACCTTTGCACACGTGTCATGGGCACAAAATCTAAACAATCCATGTGATGCAGCACCCCTTGAAACTTCACAAGCCCTAGCCCGATACAAAACTCTAGTTGGCCATGGCAAAAGAATGATTTGAAGTTATCTTTGTTATGGCCCACTAGAGTTTTGAATCAGGCTGAAAATTGGGGTCATGGAGTTTTAAGGGGTGCCGCATCACGTGGACCGTTCAAATTTTGTGCCCATGACACGTGTGCAAAGGTGCGCACAAGTGCTCACGTAAGAAGGTGTGCAGGTGAGCATTCCACCCTCTCTCTCTCTCTCTCTCTCTCTCTCTCTCTCTCTCTCTCTCTCTCTCTCTCATATCCTCTCAAAGACACGTGTGCAAAGGTGCGCACGAGTGCTCACGTAAGAAGGTGTGCAGGTGAGCATTCCACCCTCTCTCTCTCTCTCTCTCTCTCTCTCTCTCTCTCTCTCTCTCTCTCTCTCTCTCTCTCTCTCATATCCTCTCAAAGACACGTGTGCAAAGGTGCGCACGAGTGTCTTTGAGAGGTGCGCACGAGTGCTCACGTAAGAAGGTGTGCAGGTGAGCATTCCACCCTCTCTCTCTCTCTCTCTCTCTCTCTCTCTCTCTCTCTCTCTCTCTCTCTCTCTCTCTCCTCTCAAAGACACGTGTGCAAAGGTGCGCACGAGTGCTCACGTAAGAAGGTGTGCAGGTGAGCATTCCACCCTCTCTCTCTCTCTCTCTCTCTCTCTCTCTCTCTCTCTCTCTCTCTCTCTCTCTCTCTCTCTCTCTCTCTCTCTCTCTCTCTCTCTCTCTCTCATATCCTCTCAACGACACAAGAGCAATTTTGCACATCAGGTGAGTAAACTATACTCACAATGCTTGAGAACAGAGCAGATGCAGAGCATTTCATCAAACAGTTTGTGTGTCAAGGAAAACAAAAAGATTGGAAGTCATTTGTTTCAGGGATGGCTAGGTTGTGCAACAGACATTAATCCACAGCCTAATCCAATGCTCTGATAACTATCCACCACAAAGATGGGTGCTACAAGATGAGCCTAGGGCACTGTGCTAGATTAGAGCTCCCCGGTGTACAAGATGCAGCATTGCTTGCACACCCCTCCATTTAGGCGTCATCGTTTGGATGCCTGTAAATTGGGCTGCCTGTAAATGACATATAGGTAAATGATTTACAACTACATGACTCCTTTATATAGATAGGAGCGACAACCCACTTTCCCATGGGTATCCAATGTAGGACTAAAGTTGCAAGACATAAGAAACATTAATTTTGTATTCTCAACGAGTAGGCAATGTACCAAAAAGCTCCTACAAACAATCCAAGCCATACAATCACCGACACTTTCACACTACACCTGGACTGCTTTCTCCATTCTCCTTTAAGCTATTGATTTGCAAGCAAGCCAAGGGAAAGATAAGATTTTCGTAATGGATGTATATTTGCAGTATCATCCATCCAAAGCAGATTCCAACAGATGAACGGTTTGGATCATTAATAGGTTCTCCACCGTTTATACGAAGCTATCTATGACATGGAAATTCAGGCCAAGCATTGACATTTCCTCTCAAAGAAACAAAAGAAGAAGAAAAAAACCCTAATGCAAGAAACAGAGCCAATCGAAAGACCTGGAATCGGCAGCGGGGCTCCAATGCAGATGAATCATGGACCATCTGGAGGATCAGGGGCCGGCGGGTCCCCATCTCGACCTCTCGGACATTGAATCGGAAGCCGAGGAGGGCTTCTAGGAGAGAGCTCTTGCCATCGGATTGTCCGCCGAGGGCAACGATCTCCGGTATCGGGAGCTTTTCACCGAATGCGACGGCAGCGGCCTGCAGGCGGTTGTAGGCCTCGAATCGGGACCTGAAATCGGCGGAAGAATCGGATGAGTAGGGTTGGGATCTTTTAGAAGAAGACATGGGGGCCGAGAAATTCGATGATTTAGGGTTTGGAGTTTTGACTGGTGTAGAAGATGCCATGGAGAGAGAGAGAGAGAGAGAGAGAGAGAGAGATTGAAATTTGAAAATGGTGAGATTTGAAAACGGGGGAGGGGGATGTATAGCCGTTTGGAGTTCTTTTTCCCTCTGTCGCGACTGAGGATCCAGCTCGTGTAGCTTCCCACCAGGGCCCACATGCTGAGATGGACCAACTATTCGTACTGTCCATATTCTCCTAACTATTATAAACACGTTATTATACCATGACCAGACTTTAATATGATCTCCACCATTATTTTTTAGAGATGAATGAGAACCATTGAAAATTTTCTTTTCATTGTTCGTAATTCATATACAGACGGTGATTGTAACCATTACCTTTCAGAGTAAATTTTATCCAGTAAGCCTCATAGACTAGATTTCACAACATGGACGGTTCCGATTATTGTAAAACTCGATATGTTGGCCCCAGTTGGCAGCGAATGATAGACGCGTTATTCTAAATCGCGACAGAGGCAAGGCCAACTCAGCCGTTCGCAGAAGGTTCACCGGCACAGACGGTTGATTCACCGGTTTTCTCCGGTCATTGACGTTCATGCCCCACTGGCCCTCGAAGATGGAATTAGCACTTGCGAGAGTAGCCATTTGAATCTCTCCCTTGAAATTCAAGGCCCAAGCATTAAAAACTTACTCGAACACTGTAACGTTAATTTGCCATCCAACCTATTCAGGTCATGTGACATGTGTTGAGGTCGAAATCCGGTCAGCCCTCTCCTCCTCTGAGCATGTGATGGACCTGGAATCCTGCACATAAACCGTCCGCAATGGAGACCCTAGCTAAGCCGGGGGACCCTCCGATGCCTAAGTCAGGACAACAGAATCGGGTCTAGGTTTAGGAGAGGGAGAGTTTCGAAGTTGCGTACCTTTGCTTACGGGATGGTGTGATATTTATACCTTCTCATTCGCTCGATTTGTGCCCGATCATCTCGGCACGATCAGCGGGATACGTGGATCGTGGAGATATTGCTCAGAATCCGGAGATCGTGTCCTAAGACGTGTGTATCTTGCGGGCGAGTTAATAGCGCATTTCTATATATGGCAGTTCCTTCATTTAGCGCGTGGGACCTTCATCCTCGAGGTACCTCGGCTCGGCTGGACTGAAGACGACAATACCAATCCGAGCTGACGACTGGTTTCATTGAACCAATCGCTTGGAGTCGATCGTACACCCCAGAGGCTCTTCCTTCCGATTACCCCTGGGAAGAAGCTGATCGAGGATGGGAGCTTCGTCCATCCTAACTCATTCTTTTAGTATTACTCTGAGGTTCGGACTCCGCTCGGAATAATGAACAGTCGGTCCTTCTACTCGTTATTGACTCGGATCTTCCCATAACAGAAGCCCCCTACTCTCTGAGGCCATTTATGAGCTCGGAGAGTAATCACCTGGAAGATCAGTCGACTCAGCTTTTCGGCGCATTTATGGTTCTCGTGCGAAACGTCTCGCACTCGAGTTTTAGTGGCTTCGAGCTAACCACGAACGAACACGTGGCGACGGTTGGGATTTCGAATCGTTACCGACTTGTGGGTGATTGCCACGTGCTCTCGAGGCGTCATATCGGGCGCTCTTTTCTGCGCTCGGTTACCGTGTGGATTAACTCACACAATAATCGAGGAGGATTTCGTTACTTTTACCACGTTTTGGACCAATGATGTAACGCCACGTCGGACTCGGAGTCGGCCAGCCATGATTCCGACGCGGTCAT
Organism: Magnolia changhungtana; assembly: GCA_030180095.1. Taxonomy (NCBI): domain Eukaryota; kingdom Viridiplantae; phylum Streptophyta; class Magnoliopsida; order Magnoliales; family Magnoliaceae; genus Magnolia; species Magnolia changhungtana. The sequence continues at coordinate 6,136,688 of JASAUF010000620.1, read as the reverse complement.
TATTACATACCATTCAATGCAGGGTCTTTTTATTCCATAAAAGGCTTAGCTTGAGGCCTTCATTCGTCTGCTATCGTTTGGCATTTGAGTTGTTTAACGGAGAAGGCGATTTCCGTGAAGATTCCGGCAGAAGTAGTTTCCGACTGTTCTCACACTTGCTGAGGTCATCTCCGGTGATCGTCGGGTGAGTTTGATCTTTAGCATCTGTGTTCCAAGATGTCTTCCGATAGGGAAATGGCTAGGACTTACAATGATGACTCTGAGTTAGGGAGTTCTGATAACCGAAGAGGGGCTTCTGAAGGTTCCTTCGAAGCAGTGCCGTTATATCCTCGGCCCCGGAAACAGGTAGTGGCGAGAACTCGGACTCACCAGGTCAGCAAGAAAGGGGCAAGACGAGCTCCCAGAGTTGCCACCGCCGATGTTCCAGAGATGCCCCCTGGTGGGAGGGCGTCGGAATTGGTTCCCGGGGGCTCTGTAATTACAGAGTCCCAAATGGAATGGATTCGGAAGGAGTTTGACATACCTCGCTCCGTTCGGATCAGGGCCCCCGAGCCCTCTGATGCTGCTGGCAATCCCGCAGCCGGGGAGGTAGCCATATTTTTATGTGGCCTATTGTGCGGACTCCGACTCCCGATGCACCCCTTCATTCGAGCTCTAACCGCTTACTTAGGGCTCGCGCCTGGACAGTTCGCACCTAATGCTTGGAGAGTGCTAATTTCCTCTTACATTATCTGGCACCAAGTAGGGAACTCGGCGTTGACGCCACCGAGTGCTTGAGCTTATACCTAGTCAAGCACGAAGGTAACGATCCACACTATTTCGCGACCGGGGGTAGCAAGGGTCGGGGCTCATCTTGGGTCTTCCGTCCTCAAATAAGGACCGGAAGAACAAGTGGTTTTGGGAGCGGGCGAGTGGGAGGCGCCGGCGGCGAGAGGTCGGGGCTTTATCGGCTCGGGTTCTGTTCGCTTCACTATGCCGGGTTGGGTCGAGATTTCTTTAAAACGGTGCTTTTTACTTCAACTTTACTCAGAAAAATTGTCCTGCGGGTTTCGCGAGGGCGTACCCTTCATTACCTCGGACCAGAAAGAACCAGATAGCCAAAGCGAGGGCATATTCGGAGGAGCATCGTCGCTGGTCAGATCTGATTACAGCGGCTAACCTTTATCGATCGGGGCTTTGCAAGACGAGGCCGCATTCTACCTCGCTCAGTGAGTATCCCTACTTTCAATCAGTTTTTTTTTGGTCCGAAGTAATGTGATCTTACTCATTCTGTCACGTACGAGGCATGGCCGAGCGTCCGGTTCTCGGAGGAGGAGAGAGGCTGCGCTATCTGCGAGGAGATGTTGAGGGCCGAGCCCCCTGCGAAGGTAGCTCGGAGGAAGAAGGTTGCTCATAGAGTTCATCCTGCGGTTACGCAGCGGCGGTTGCGGCTCGAGGGCGGCACTTCCTCCTCCTCTATCCCGAACACCTTGGTTCGGGATACAGCTCCATTTCCTGCCTCAGCGCCTTTAGTCGAGGGACCAACTGCATCTGCGATTGTGTCCCCAATTCCAATACTACCGGGGGCAGTTGCATCTGCAATTGTGTCCCCAATTCCAACACCATCGGGTGTAGCCACGAGGGCCGGTCGGTGTTGAGATGGTCGCACCTCTGCGCGGCCTTAAACTCGGTTCTGCCCCAGCAACGGGGCAGCCCTCCCTCCATCCGTTGCCGCTCCTCCTAGTGAAGGAGCGAGGCTAGAACCTCCGTTGATAGCAGTTCACTCATCCTCCGAGAGGGAGGAAGCCGTTCGAATGGTGACGCTATGATTACCCAACCTGGTCATGAGGGGGAGGCTATGCGTGATCTGAGGGAGAGGCTCAACCCTCGGCTGGCAGTCGGACCGGAGCCGGAGAAGAGACGGGCTCGGCTCAAGTTGGCACGAGCGGAGGACGGTTCGAGCCGGGTTATCACATGTCTTGTCTGACGGATTGGGCGGTGAAACATGTTCCGGAGGAATCCATTTCTCGCCTTCTTGATAAACCGGACGACCTTCTTGGAAGACTTGGTGAGTCTTCTACCAGTACTTTGTCCCTTGAAGTTGTAGTTATTTTTTGTGTTATTATTTCCTTCTCATTTCTTTGCTTTGAACCGTCATTCAGAGGATCCTCTGTCTTTGGGAGAGGGTCCGAGAGCGTCGGAAAAATTGACGCCGAGTCGAAGCCCTTAGGAGCGAGGTGGGAGCCCTCCGGGCGAGACGGAGACCCTTCAAACGGAAGCGGGAGTCTTACGGGACAATGCTTCTATTCTTCGGTGGAGCGGAGTGATCTGTGTCACCGGCTTGAAGGCGGCCCAGTCTGACCCCCCGGCTTCGGAGGTCGTGAAGGACCTCGAGGCGGTCGTGATGCTGGCGATGGTGGTGGGTCATGCTAAAGTCCGAGCTGACACCCTGGCTAAGGAGATTGCCCGACTGAATGAGGATCAGAAGAAGATCAAGGCCGAGGCTGTAGAAGAGAAAAACAGAGCTATAGCCGCGGCTCTGGAAGCTCAGAAGGCCGAGGCTGAAGTCTCCTTGGCCATGGCAGTTACCGCAGCAATAGATTCATACAAGACCTCGAAGGAGAGGGATGTCGAGGCTGCCAAATTTTACGACCGCGGTTTTGACGAATGCCTTATCGAGGTCCAGAAGCTATATCCAGACCTTGACCTTGATCCTCTCCTACCTGAGGACCACAAATCTTTTTGTCTCGAGCCGACCGACCCGGAACAAGCCCCCGGTTCCCAAGCCCCTCTGCCCTCCTGAAGGCTCCGTTTCCTTTATTTGTATTGTTTTTTTTATATATACTTTGTTTTAGTAATCATTTTAATGAGAGAGCCAATTTTGGGACCCCACTTTTTTCTTGGTTATTCTTACTTACTGTGTGATGCAATCGAGTCGAGTCCTTGATTTGCTCGGATGTGGTTTGGGCTTCGGTCTGATCCTTAAAAGGATCAAGTCGTTTCGCTTTTCAGCGGAGGGCCTTCCGAGTAGGTGGGACCGACTTCCTTACTAGGGGGTCGGAATTACCCATTGGCTTTGCCCACCCGGTTAAGGGGGGATGCCTTTGTAGAAATTGGTCCGACTTCCTTAGTGGGAAGTCGGATCGCCTCGTAGATTTATTTCCTCGGTTAAGAGGGGGCGCCTGTAGAATTTTAGCCTGTTTGATCTTTGTTGATGGCAAGGATAAGCTGTTTGAATGTGCTTTTATTCATAACCTTAAAGGTTTGTCGCTCGGGGGCGTACATTATTGAATGACCTCAAAAGTCAGTAAGCTACTCGGAGCGCTTTATTACTGATAGTAAATCTTCAGATGCTCTGCATTCCACGGGTGGGAGAGTTGGCGGTTTTCGAGATCTTCTAGGTGGTAGGATCCGGGCTTAGCTGATCGGACCACTCGGTATGGTCCTTCCCAATTAGGTAGAGTGTTCGAAACTCTGGCTCGGCCGTGTTACGAAAAAAAAAACTCGTCGAAGGACTAGATCCCCGATCGGAATCGCACGATCTTCACTTTAGAATTGTAGAATCGGGCTACTGTTGATGTCGGCGGCGATGCGGAGCTTTGAAACTTCACGGTTTCTTCCCGAGAAAATCCAGTTAGCGATGATTTGCTCGGCATTTTGATCTTCATTGAAATTAACCACTCGAGCCGTGGGAGGCCGATTTCAACGGGCACTATTGCCTCGACCCATACGAAAGCGAGAACGGAGTTTCTCCGTGGAAGATTGAGTTGTGGTTACATGCGCCCAAAGGACGAATGGGAGTTCTTCCGGCCAGTTACCTTTTGCTTTTTCCAGCTTCTTCTTGAGGTGGTGCTTGATGACTTTATTTACTGCCTCCACTTGCCCATTGGACTGCGGATGCGTGGCGAGGCGTAAGCGTTCTTGATGCCGAACCCTTTACACATACCCCGAATTTGTCGTTGTCGAACTGCTTGCCATTGTCTGAGACGATAGTATTCGGAACTCCGAATCTGCAGATTATGTTCTTCCAGACGAAGTCCATTATTTTCTGTTCGGTAATCTTTGCGACGGGCTCAGCCTCGGCCCACTTTGTGAAGTAGTCGACAGCGACAATAGCGAACTTGACTTGCCCTTTTCCAGTCGGCAGGGGGCCGATGATGTCGATTCCCCACTGAGCGAACGGCCATGGACCGCTCATGGGAGTCATTTCTTCTGCTGGTTGCCTAGGCACGTGCGCAAAACGTTGGCATTTGTCACATTTCCTAACGTATCTCTTGGCGTCTTCTTTGAGAGTTGGCCAGAAATATCCTTGCCGAAGCACTTTTAAAGCCAGGGCTCGGCTGCCCGAGTGGTTTCCACAGATCCCTTCGTGAATTTCCCGGATGACATACTCGCTTCCTCGGGTGGAGGCATCGAGATATGGTCTGCGAATACCCTTTCTTATATAGAGTCCGTTCAGGATAACGTATCTTCTTTGCTCGGACTCTTAGGCGTCACGCTTCTGTACGTACGAGGAAGCTCTCGACTCGAGATAGCCAAGATCGGGTCCATCCGGCTTGGACTATTATCCACCGGATTAATCATCTTTTTCTCTATTCGATCGATGCTGGGATGTTCGATGAATTCTCTGGAGACGATCCGCGGAATCTTTCCCTCTGCGGCTGAAGCCAATTTCGCCAGGGCATCAGCCCATGCATTCTCCGTCCTCGGAATCTGGTGAACCGTACAGTTCCAAAATTTCTCGATCAGCTTTCTGGCCTCATCTAAATAAGCAATCATCCGACTTTCCTTGGCTTCATAATCAGCGGAAATGTGGTTTACGACCAGCTGAGAGTCACATCGAACTTGCAGAGATTGGACTCCGAGGGACTAACCTGAGCCCTGCTAACAATGCCTCGTACTCAGCTTCATTGTTGGAAGCTTTGAAGCCGAGTCGAATGGCATATTGGATGATTGTGGAGTCGGGAGCGATCAAGACGATCCCTGCCCCGGCTCGTTTAGAGTTAGATGATCCGTCCACGTAGAGGATCCATCCGGCTTCTGGAAGAACCTGTGAGTTATTTGGGAGGTCAGGCGGAGTCACTTCATCTTCGCTATTAATCGCCTTCTTCTGGGATGGTGAATTCTGCGATAAAATCAGCCACTGCCTGGCCTTTCTTTGCTGTCCTTGGTCGGAACGTAATGTCAAATTCTCCAAGTTCGATCGCCCACTTGGTCAGCCGACCCGAGACTTCTGGGCGTTGGAGAATTTGCCGGAGGGGGGAGTCGGTTAACACGATGATCGAATGAGCTTGGAAATATGGACGCAACCTCCGAGCCGAGACAACCAGGCCGAGTGCGAGCTTTTCCAGAGCGGGGTATCTTGTTTCTGCTGGTACCATGGCCTTGCTCACATAATATACCGGGTGCTGTTTGTTCCCTACTTCCCTGATCAGAGCTGAGCTGACTGCCGAGGCTGAGACTGCGAGGTATAAGAACAAAGATTCGCCTTCCTCCGGTTTTGATAACAGAGGCGGTGAGCCTAGATATTGTTTCAGCTGCTGGAAAGCTTGCTCGCATTCGGGAGTCCACTCGGCCTTCTTATGGCCTTTCAATTGCTGGAAGAAGGGGAGGCATTTATCAGTGGCCCGGGATATAAAGCGTCCGAGCCTTTTTACTCGTCCCGATGAAAACTTGTATTTCCTTGACGATCCGAGGCGAACTCATGTCGAGGAGAGCTTTAATCTTATCGGGGTTAGCCTCGATGCCTCTCTGGTGACTTGGAATCAGAGGAACTTTCCCGAGCCGACTCAAAACGTACTTTCTTTGGGTTCAATTTCGTTTGATATTCTCGGAGGACTTCAAAGGTTTCTCAGAGGTTCGCCAAGTGATCGGATGCCTTGACACTTTTCACCAACATATCATCGACATAAACTTCCATTGTGCGCCGATCTGTCTCGCGAACATCGGTTGACTAACCTACGGTATGTGGCCCCGAGCGTTTTTCGGGCCAAATGGCATGACCCGTGCTAACGATAGAGTCCCTGTCGGTGACAAAGGTAGTCTTACGCCTATCCGGGGATGCATCGCAATCGATTGTAACCCGAGTAGGCATCCGGGAAGGAAAGTAGTTCATGTCCCGCGATCTTGTCTACTAGGCGATCGATCCTTAGCGGCGGGAAAGCTGTCTTTCGGACATGCCTTATTCAGATCCGAGTAGTCCACACAAACTCTCCATTTACCATTTGCCTTCTTAACCAGCACCACATTTGCGATCCATTCGGGTAATGTACCTCTTCTATGAAGCCGGCGTCCAACAGGACCGAGATTTCGTCATGCAATGGCTTCGCACCGCTCGGCATCAAACGGTCTCCTCTTTTGCTTCACAGGTCTGTGGTCTGGATCCACGTTCAACCGATGGACCAAAACGTCCGGAGAGATTCCTGGCATATCCGCGTGCGACCAGGCGAATACGTTCCTGTGTCGTCGCAGGAAAGTTAACAACTCGGAACGTTGCTCAGGCGTGAGTGATGTTCCGAGTCGAACCGTCTTGCTAGGATCGGCTTCGTCCAGTGATACCTTTTCTAAATCTTCAATCGGCTTATTCTCGGTGGGTCCGCGCGGGTCCAAGACATTGACAGTGAGCGCTTGCTTTACAGACCCTTTTCGAACTGCAATAGCATAACATCTCCGAGCCTCGCGTTGATCGCCTCGGAGGTAACCTGTTCCGCCTTCAGCAGGAAATTTCATCATCAGGTGATAAGTAGATACGACCGCCCGCATTGCATTGAGGGAGGGTCTGCCCATAATTACGTTATGCACTGATGGTACGTTGACAACAAGGAAGTCCACCATCAAGGTGACTTGATGTTGCCCTTCTCCCGCTTGATCACTTAGGGAGGAAATAGCTCCTTCGGAGATTACTCTTTCTCGGCAAAGCCATGTAAGGGGTCTTCACGGGCACGAGGCGAGACTGTGGAATCCCCATCCTTTCGAAGGCCTCGAGTAGATCACGTCGGCCGAGCTTCCAGTGTCGATGAGAACCGGTACACCTTATGATTGGCTATGGTCATAGTGACCACCAAGGCGTCATCGTGCGGGTGTTGAATCCCCGGCGTCATCTTCTCGTGAATGTGAGGCTACAGGGACTGACCGCGGTTCTTTATTAGGCCGCTCGGTAAGATTGACGTAATGCTCTGGGCTCCTTCGGGAATGGGCCTTTCGGGCTCTGTTTGAGTCTCCTCCCCCTGATGTACCTCCGAAGATAGTGCGGATTTCCGCAGGTTCTTCGGTTGGATTTTTGGGGCATCCGCGTGGTCGCTCCTCTTTCCGAGTAGTCTTCTCTTGCTTGGTATACCTACGTAAGTGGCCCTTCCGGATGAGTGATTCGATTTCATCCTTGAGATCTACACACTCTTCGGTATTGTGGCCATGATCTCGATGAAAGCGACAATACTTGCGCTTGTCGCGGAGTTCGGGTCTGCCCGCATACAGACTGGCCAATTGAGAAGTTTTTCGCCTCGGATATCTAGTAAAATCTGCTCGGCTGTAGTATTGAGAGGTGTGTAGGAACGGAATCTTCCTTCTGGCTTTCTACTTGGTCGACGATTTCGGGAAGAATGATCATCCGAGTTTTTCCTCGAGGCTTGGGGCTCCTCGTTCCTTGGCCTCTTCCCTTTCCCATTCGGCTCGGTTACCTGGATACTCTTGCGGGTAGCGGAGAATTCCTCGGCATGAACGTATTTCTGGGCTCTAGCAATGAGCTCGGCTAACGTCTTTGCTTGGGTTCTTTCCTATAGAGAAGGCGAACCTTCCTTCCCTCAAGCCGCCATACTGCGGCGAGTGCCATCTTGTCGTCGTAGTCTTCCACCAACGCCTCCTCGTTGAATCGGGCAATGTAATCTTTTAAGGATTCTTTTGGCCCTTGTTTGATGGTGAGCAGGTGGGTATTGGGCTTTCGGCTTCTCTTACCGCTTATAAACTGGGTAAGGAATGACCGAGACAACTCTTCGAATGAACTTATGGATCCAGGCTTGAGTGTCGATACCAACTCCGCGGATCCGGCCAGAGTGATAGAGAATCCTCTGCACATCATTGCATCAGTCGCAGTCTGTATCTGCATCCACGAACGATAAGCTTCCACATGTTCTGATGGGTCGCCGGACCCGGAGTATTGTATGACAGGCGGAATCCGAAATCTCTGAGGCATCACTTCGTTCATGATTTCTGCGGTGAACGGAGGCTTGGTTTCTTCCATCATGGCTTGAACGGCAGCCGGGATTGATGACGGCTGCTGTTGTTTCTGTAGCATCAGGACTTGATTATTCAGGTCCGCAAATCGTGACTCCCAGGGATCTCTATTTTCCGCCACTTCTTCTGAGTGTTCTCCGGCTCGGGATCCTTCTTTCCTTCTCCTTTCCAGGGTGTGACGAAGGTCGGTTGGAGCCAAAGCCGAGGCGGGCTGGGACATCCGTCGGGACTCTAGTCGTCACATTCTGGTGGGAGCTCGGGGAAGGTTTTGAGCCGAAATTGGTGCTCTGTTGGAAGGTTGCGGAGATGTCCGCGCCTCGGGCTTCTTGTCGGCTGAATGGGCACGAACGGTTGGTCCAACTTCTTGAGTGCTTGGACTTCTCCGCTCGGGTTGTTGTTGGGGCTCACGCTCTGCCTCATTCGTTGCAACTCATCGCGCAAGGCACACTTCGCCTTGTAAAGCGCGGTATTTGTTGGAACGATTGCGAGAACGTTGAGAAGGGCCGGAGCGGACTCCGCATGAAGTAATGATGAGGAGCGGGTGCACTCCGGTTCCACCACCACACTTTCTTCTTCCCTCTAGCCATCGCTATTCGAGAATAGAAACTGACTTTTGTATCACTTTCCCACGAGACGGCGCCAAAAATGTTGAGGTCGAAATCCGGTCGACCCTCTCCTCCTCGAAAGCGGTGATGGACACGGAATCCGCACATAAACCGTCCGCAATGGAGACCCTAGCTAAGCGGGGACCCTCCGATGCCTAAGTCGGACAACAGAATCCGGGTCTAGGTTTAGGAGAGGGAGAGTTTCGAAGTTGCGTACCTTTGCTTACGGGATGGTGTGATATTTATACCTTCTCATTCGCTCGATTTGTGCCCGATCATCTCGGCACGATCAGCGGGATACGTGGATCGTGGAGATATTGCTCAGAATCCGGAGATCGTGTCCTAAGACGTGTGTATCTTGCGGGCGAGTTAATAGCGCATTTCTATATATGGCAGTTCCTTCATTTAGCGCGTGGGACCTTCATCCTCGGAGGTACCTCGGCTCGGCTGGACTGAAGACGACAATACCAATCCGAGCTGACGACTGGTTTCATTGAACCAATCGCTTGGAGTCGATCGTACACCCCAGAGGCTCTTCCTTCCGATTACCCCTGGGAAGAAGCTGATCGAGGATGGGAGCTTCGTCCATCCTAACTCATTCTTTTAGTATTACTCTGAGGTTCGGACTCCGCTCGGAATAATGAACAGTCGGTCCTTCTACTCGTTATTGACTCGGATCTTCCCATAACAACATGTACGAAGGGAAAGTTCGAAACTTTTGTGCCCCAAAAAGGTTTTATGGTTCAAACCTACTGAGTTGTCCACTTCTACTTCATTTTTTGGATCATGCCCTAAAATATGCTGAAAAAAGTGTATGGGTGGTTTGGATATATAACACATATATTAAAGTGGGCCCCACATGGCAACACCTAATCCACTTCCCAAATCCGCTCCACTTGTGCAGGAGACGATTGGATGAGGATTGGGAAACACCAAGTTAGGGACGGGTGCCCATCCGTGGCTACTATGATTTATGGGTTTTATTTACATCGACCATCCATTTTTCCATTTCATGCTGAAAATGAGGTAGATACAAGAGTCAAGTGGACCACACTATACGAAACAGTGGTGATAATGACACTCACCATTGAAACCTTTTTATGGCCCACTATGATTATTAATTGCATTCCAACTTGTTCATAAGATCAAACGGACCTATATGAAGAGAAAACACAAATATAAACTTGATCCAAAACTTCGAAACTTTTGTGGCCTTCATAAAGTTTCAAATGGTGGGTATTCTCACTATGTGGTCCATTTTAGCCTTTAGATTACCGAATTTTTGGGCTTGTAAAATGATATGGTAAAATGGATCAATGGTGTAAGATAGAACCCATATATCATGGTAGCCCTACAAAGGTCCAGTCCATTTCATTTCATCTATTTGTTTTACCAAATCATTTTAGTGCATGATTCCACAATTGAAGCATATCCAAAGATCAAGCGGACCACACCACAGGAAACAGTGTGAGCTTAACTACTACTGTCGAAAACTTCTTAGGGCTGACAGAAGTTTTGGATCAAGCTTATATTTGTATTTTCCCTTCATCTATGTCCGTGTGACCTTATGTCCAAATTTTCCTATAGTATAGTCCACTTAAGCTTTAGATATGATTCAATTTTGGAATTATGTCCTAAAATAATTCAAGAAAATGGATGTGCAACATGAATAAGATACGTACATCCATGGTGGCCCCCATAGAGTTTACTCAGTATGCTCAACTTGGTATTATGCAATCTGCTCCTTATCCACAGCAATAATGTAAGGAGATTTTATTGGGCCAAGTGTTGCTATTAGAGGTGAGCTAGGCTATTTGCATTTGTTTCAAAATGGTTTGAGTGAGGGTGTACTCAACGGAGCTAGATCAGTCAGATCTTGCCACATTAGGGCCTCATTGAACTAAATTGTTTCCTCCATTTCTTTGAATACACTCCTCATTTGTGGGTTCGTTCATGAACCAGATTTGGTGAGGCAGGGAAATATAGACTTTCATGAGATCTTGATATGGTGAGATTTGATTGGTTGGAGATGAAGAATACATGTTGTATTCCAATGATTGGAGAAAATTTCTTACAACACGTTTGTTTTTACCCACCCACCCACACCACATGGGCACTCAATCTCGAGGTCTCAGTGTTGAAATAGGACTCTCTCTACAACTGATCCAAGGAGCCACTTCATAAGAGAGTGCATGTAACAAAAAGCTCACTACCCAAGGTCCTAAACCCATTGTTTGTGTGAAGCACATTTCCTTTTTTACCCATCTATACTAGACTAGAGCCTGAAAGTAAGACCCATGGGAAACTCAAGTGGGCCTATTTGGGAGTGTGGATTTGAAACCCCCTGGATTTGAAATCCTCTTGTTGTGTTTGGCATCCTAGATTGAGAATCAACTTTAATCCAAAAGTTATTCATAGTATATTTGCAAGGGTTTGAATTTAATTATTAAATCAACTTTAATATCTCTAATTAGTGAACTTATGTAATTTTTGACAGAATGGTTGTGATAAGCCTGCTAAAATATATACTTTGCCAAAAAATGATGAATTTCCAAGTCTTGGATGGGCCACAAGTACAAGATCACGTCCGAGTGACTAATCAATTATTTTTAACTGTTGATTTATATGGACAATGTTTGGATGGTGCTAATTATCATATTAAAGTAATTATAGTGATGCAATTGATAATCTAATTATTTTAGGATATCATTAGTGGGCTATGTGTCCAGTAGATTAATAATCTAGTGATACACATGTTACACATGCAACTATGAGAATGATTTTAGATTCAGACCTTGAATTTCAAACCCCTGGGGATTTGAAACCCCCAGTTACTTTTTGGAACCAAACAACCCAGAATCCCCCCAAATCTATGGTGCCAAACAACCCCTAACATTTGGTAATTCCCTTTTCTCAGTGGGATTTACCTTATGAACAGATTGGCCGACATATAAACATCCCAGTTGGCTGGTTGAATGACATATAAATATCACAGTGAGCCTGAGTTAGGTTTTGATGGTATCAGTCATCCTGCCATTGTTCCATGTTGTGGCTCACTCAGTTTTAAATTGGCCTGATTTTTAAGCTCTCATATCCTAACATAAGCCAGCACAAATGATAGATGTTGTGAATGTTGCACGCATCATGGTAGCCCCACTAAGGTTTTGGTGGACAGGGCTCCATTGCTTGAGAGTGCCTTAACCCACTGTTTGAGTAGCTCGTTTTAAGACATTTTAACACATGAGTCCAAATATGAGAAAGATCTAAACCTCGAGTGGGCCGCGCCACAATAAACATTAGGAGACGGAAATGCTCATCACTGAAACTTTCTTGAGGCCCACCACATGTTTTATATGCAATCCCAATTTTCTTTATGCAATTCCCGCACGGCTGAAGGAAAAAACACATATCAATCTTATCTAGAACTTTTGTGGTCCATGAGAAGGTTTCAGTGATAGGCATGAATTCCTACTGTTTTTTTTTTTTTTTTTGGTCCACCGAGATTTGGATTTTTTTTTTTTTTAATAATATTTTTAGATCGCATCCTAATGTGAACCAACACAACCAATAAATGGAGGGGATATTCCACATATGTGATGGTGGCCCCATAAAACTTAAGGTTATAAGAGATTGATCACAAGGTACAGTAGAGTCCCCTTCGAATCTCTTGATGTAACAAATTTGCATCCTTGGAAGGGGAAAAAACTTTAATGCACTTGCAAAGTATAATGGGTGATATATTAAGACTTGAAAAAATTTTAAAATTACATGTGGAATGTAAGTAAATATTTAAAAATTGCATGTGGAATGTAAGTAACGTGGTGGGGCAATGGAGAATAAGTTTTCTTCTTTTCAAGTGTAGCCTTGCATCCACAAAGAAAGAGAAAATATCTTTTAAAAAAAGAGATAAAATTAATATCTCTGATAAAAACTCATAATAAAGTTTATTATACGAAGCATCTTAATTTGACTTAATATGGGCAATAATCTCTAAATTCATTTTTTTAAATAGTTAAAAAAAAAAAAAAAAAAAAAGAACACTTCTACTTCTAAATTAACTCAAAACTCTTTCAAAGGGGTTAAGTAAGGGTTTTAATATATTCTAGGACCATTCAAAATCTAAAATACCTTCATAATAGTAAAATTGGCAACTTACTAAAAATAATAAAATTTAACTTAAAGTTTAAAATTAATTCCTAAAATGATGCAGGCAAAGACGTGATGAAGTCAATCATTGTTTTCCTCAGGGATAATTACTCTAAATCTACGGAGCTTCTCTGGAATCCTCAAATCCCTGAGGGATGAAAACAAAAATAATTTCTAATAATTTGAAATAAATTGATTAATAATTAAGAAAACAAAATTACAATAATTTAATTAGTAAATTCAAACCTAGGACGAAGTTTTAGAATCAAACTCTAACTCAAACTTCCTAAAAACATGACTTACTATTTACAAATGGTCATGATTCCTACTAGACTTCATGGTTTTCGGCCAAAAATAGTAACGGTTCAATTTGACCTAACCACATTATTCTCCTAATTTTTCTAAGCCCTTTTCATGTTATGCACAAGTCCTAAACTTAAAAAATAAAAAAGTTATGATGAAATTAAAAATTACTATTATTAGTAAAAATGGAAATAAAAAGGACTTTTGACTGTAGATCTAATGGAATTTCGCAAATCCGGAGTGGGCAACCCGGCATAGTGGGTTGGTTGGTTAAAGTAGCTTCTCCTACCCAAAATCATATATGATATATTGAAAATCTCATTCCAGTTTGCGAGATACGACTGTTTTAAGGTTATGACGGTCCTTATCACAATGACCTTCGATCAGGGCTTCTCTGGTCCTTCTTCGTCATGAAAGTATCTGCGGCCAACTCTACATCATAAAATAATCTATATTTGAAAAATATATATTTTGAGGCTAATTGCCTTTAGCATTAGCCAACTTATAAGGTCTTGATAACTTCGCAACAATATATTACACATGTGAAATGAATAATTGGTCACAAAGTTATACCTGCTGAGAAATATAATATGTATTAGACTCTTAGATCGAGCTTCTTAAGTTGAGATTAAAAATAATAATAATAAAAAAACTTAGCTATCCGGGCGATTGCTCCTAACTTTGTCCTACATTAGTTGGTAATAAAATAAAACAATACAAGTTATACGCATCCAAGTTCAAATGTATCATGAAGCAAAAATAATGTTTGCTTGGTAATCTGATTATTAAATTGGTGGATGCTTGTCCGAAGATTAAAAAAATAATAATAATAACAAAAAGGTTCATGAACAACGGTTATCATATTTCAACAAATTTGATTTGCAAACAGTGACTCATCAACAACAATATGTAAATGTATGCTGCCTATACAAATTTTTTTAAGTGCCCACGTATCCAATATCATACCTTATAGAGTATTAAATGACCCCATAATTTCAAGAGCTAGGTGATTTGGTTAAGGTGATCAATGGGCTGGGCCTGATTTTGGTTTGGGCCCAGATTTTGAATTGTTCAGGCCAGGCCAGCCATTTACAGCCCTAGATAGGATCTGAGTCAGAAGAATCGGCATATGGTAGTACCATATCTCCATGTTACACGTAGTGGAGTCATGTGTTCACGGAAACCATCTCTCCCTTCTATGGATGTAGAAGGGTTTAAGGTATGCGTACATAGGATCATCCTAGCCATTTAAACAGTAGCCTTCAAAATGTCAGCTTGAACAACAATGGTTAAAGTTGGATACATTTTTTACTATTCTATTTAAATCTAATAAAAAAAAGGTTTCAACATGGAATTCAAAAGATTTTTAAGTTTTTTAAAATTTTGCATAAAAGCTCCTGTACTACAAATAACCCCCTCACGTGTGTGTATTTGTAAAATATCATCCCTTATTTTCACCTTTGAAAAAAGACCATTTGGTTACTCTTGAATAAGTTCGATCACATTAAGGAAAAAAGTCCTCCCACTTCAATGGACATATCTATCACCTATCCCTACTTTGCAGAGTTTAAGACTTTGAAAAGAGATGAATAGAAAATAAATGGTACATAGTAGTCGTTCACAGGGATTAAAATTTCAAGTAAGCAAAATAAAGTAAAAGATAAAAGAAAATGAGCGCGTGCTTCCAATGCATCTGTGATGTGTGGACTGAAATGCAAATTGATTTAAGATGTAAAAAGGAAATGAGAGAGTTTCCAGTGCATCTGTGATGTGTGGACTGAAATGCAAATTGATTTAAGATGTAAAAAGGAAATGAGAGACTCGACACTTTTTTATTATAAAAGAGATGGTTCATTTGTTTTCGATTCCAACACTACTCTTTTGAATTTAGTATATTCTTTAGTTTCGGTAAATTCATGCTTTTATTTAGCCAACTCTAACAACTTAATGTAAAGTTTAATTTTTTGAAGGTGACAGCTGTGTAAAAGTTGACAGATAGTTACTCTACGGAGCCATACATGAGATTTTCACCTCATGTGGCTCATCCTTCAATTGTTTCAAAGTAATTGGATCGCTTTCCTCGTTCTAGAATCTCCTCCCATCTTCCACTTCAAGAGAAAAATGTTTGCTTACTTTACATAGTGACAGATGCTGTGGAGAAAATATTTAAGGTACACCAAAACCACCCCGTCCATCACATACACAACACCTGTTTGGCCTTGTTCCTGAAAAATCATTTTGTTGCACACTCACATGGGCCATCCCATAGGCAACAATATAAACTTATACCTAAAACTTTTAAATCATGAGATATGGCCCACCTGAGTTTCGTAATAATGTGATTTTTGCCTAATGCTTTCATCTTGACGAGGCAGATCAGGTGAATGGATTGGATGACACATGGACACTATGGTGGCCCTACACAAAACTAATGTGGGTGTGCCCATCTTAACCGTTTCCTATGGAGTAGCCTACCTATGTTTTGGATCATCATGATTTTTGGGTTCTAGGAAGAAAATGAGATAATTTACCTAGCGCGGCCAGAGTCATTGAACTGTGGTTTCAAGCAGGGGTGTCAATGGAACGGGGTCAGGCCTACAAATATCTGAATTTTGAATAGGATGGCTAATAGGGATGCAATTGGGGTACTACCCTTGTCAGTCCGAGCTTGGGACAAGCTGGGCCTCTGAGGGGCCACTGTGATGCATGGGTTTTATCTACACCATTTATCCATTTTCTGATATCATTTTAGGTTATTATCTCAAAACGAGGTAAATCCAAGCCTTAAGTGGACCACACCATGAGAAACGGTATTTAGGAAATTGTACACCTATTGTTAGAAAACTTATGGGGGTTAGAAGTTTTGTATCAAGCTGATATTTATGTTTTCCCTTCACTTAGGACCGTGTGACCTTAACAGGTTGGGTGACAAATAAACATCACTCAGGCCCTAAGAAGGTTTCAACAGTGGACCTCATTATCTCCACCGGAGCTTTGAATATACTCCAATTCTAGGCTCATGCGGATAGAAAAATAAATGGACGACGTGAATAAACACATGCATCACAGGCGAGACCCATAAAAAGTCCACACCAAGCTAGCATGGTGTGCTCCTTACTACCAAAATCCGTGTCCGGATTCCATATTGACCTTGCCAGTGCCATGTTGCTCCTCAAATGTAGATTAATATGATAGAACTGAATATGCAATAATAATGACTTAATATTTAGATAAAAATATTATTAGTAGAGTAAATTATAAAGATGCCCTTAAATAATTGGGTAAGCGGAGATGATATAGTTATATTTGTAATCAATGTACGTTTAGAGTGAAGTAATCACACGATTAGGTAAAAAAAATTTAACAGAGAAAAATCTCATATCCATGTGGATCATAATGCAATTGAAACATGCTTACGTAGTAGTAATGTAGGAGCCCATTAGGTGTCCCCATCTTATGACCTAAGATGGTGCGAATCTTGTTGTGGGGCTCACCTTGATGCATTGTTTCGACAAGAAACGAATGCATTTGATTTGGGGTTATTTAATAAAAACAAAAAAAAAAGAAGGGAGAACAATATCAATATATATTTCATTTATTCTGAATTCATTTACATCCTCTTATTACTTGATTCTAAGATAAGGTATATAGAATACAAGTATTAAATAAGTTTGGGTATCAATTTCGGCAAGAGAAGTGTTGTGCGGTTTGAATATTCTTCACTCTATTCTAATATTTGAATGGAGATTTCTTGTGTAAGAATATTAGATAACAAGATGTGATATATTCAACTTAGCAAGATAAGTGTTGTGCGGATTTGAATATTCTTCACTCTATTCTAATTCATCTTGAATGGAGATTTCTTGTGTAAGAATATTAGATAACAAGATAGATCTCTGTGACATGGGGCCCACTTCGCACAGGATCTCATCCATCCGAACTTCCGTGACCAAACTAATGTTGTGTAGACCTGCACAACCATTGTTAGTGTTGCGCGGCCCCGCGCAACCAACTTTCTTTGCGCGGGGGTACACAACACAATTTATTTCATTAATTCTCTTCAACTTGATATCCATCATAGCATCTTAATCTTGATTATTTTTATGTCCCAATAGATGCCCCATTGATCCTTTGTTTGCTTTCTTCCCTTAGAACAAAGAAATAAGATCAATTCATTATTCTGCTCGATTTTATACGTTATTGTGCGCTCCCGCATAACACTCTATTGGATCCAATTCTTCTATAAATACTGGACTCAACCCTTAATCTCTCATTTTCACTTCTCTTGTCAAAGTTTTCACGAAACAGAGTCCCTTCCGCACAATGAACTATCTTTGCACACAACTCCCGCGCAATGCATATTTGCCCGCGCAACGATCTTTGCCATTGTGCGCCCACGTGCAACGAACATCGATTGCGCGGTCCTGCGCAACCGTTCTTTC
Source organism: Magnolia changhungtana (assembly GCA_030180095.1). NCBI lineage: Eukaryota > Viridiplantae > Streptophyta > Magnoliopsida > Magnoliales > Magnoliaceae > Magnolia > Magnolia changhungtana. Next base: position 6,118,984 of record JASAUF010000620.1, on the reverse strand, counting down.
TTCCATGCAAAGTAGTTTTATTCAAAAATTTCTCCAAGTCCTAAATATTTTCCAACCCTTGGATTTTTCTAAGTCTCTAAGACTTTTCTTCATTTCTTCGAAAACTCATTTCCCAAGTCTTCGATACTTATTCATCATCCTAAATGGCTCGCATTAAAAGAACGTACCGTGTGATAGAACTCCCTACTTCAAACCCTTCTCATCCTAAATCACTGAATCCATCATCTTCCCAAATACCCAAATCTTCTCCTTCTCTGCAGCTAGAACAACCAAAGAAGAAGTAATTTAAAATCACCCACAAATGCCTTGCATAAATCAAAGACCGTACTCCCAACTTTCGACTTCACTGACCACATTAATGTGTTATCTTCACCAATTCAGAGGGGGATTGTAATAGGAGATGTTGAAAGACCGCCTCGCCACGGTCGTGACTTTGAATGAGAAGAGTGGCTAAAGTCGACAGCTCACCTTCAAACCGATATCCAAAGACTGCCTGTAAGGGAGGATACTCCACCTCCTTCGTTGTCGAAGAAAAAACAGCGCTGTAATAAGGCTGAAGAATTCCAAGAGAAGATAAAAGAACACAACAAGAAAAAACTCGAGAATTCCTGGGAGGTGATACGTCTTAAGCAAGGTATCATGAAATTCGATAGTCCATTCAGAGAAGGAATGGTCATCATCCCCTTGAATCTTAACCGTCACCAATCCATTATCAATAGTGAACCCTCTGACGAGATGGACAGAAAAAGACTCATGTTCACTGCAAATTGGGTGTTGAAGGAACCACGAATCTTGGAAGGAACTCTATTCATTAGAAGGTCAAAGTAAAAGATAGGCGATGTCCATCCGATGAGATTTCTTGTTCCCTCTCACAACCCTCATGCTTGATTTCCAACCCACTTCTATGAAACAGTTCAACAATGATTCAGAGATCGCGAGTCTATCCGGGGGAATGAAGAATTCAGGACTCACTGCTCCCTGGCTTCCCGCACTCACTATTCAGAGTGGGCGAAAGCGGTTTTGACAAAGCATGCGACGGCCTCAATAAAGATTGATTTATACGACACTATAGAGGTCACATCAGAATACTTTTGCACGGACACCATAGTTCTTAAAAGTTTCTTCAATTATTGGTGTCTAGTCTCCAATTCATTTAATCTTCTGGCTCGTGAAGTCAACATTGCGCAGCCCGCAACAACATGCATGTATTCTATATCCACTCTGCTCATTAGTTTTGCCAAATGATTTTAGAGCGTCGGCCTAAAATGAAGCAGATCCAATTCTTTGGTGGGAAATAGTGGTGATTGACCATTGATGCCACAAAAGTTTTGGATATTTGTTTTTCTCCTCATCTAGGTTTATGTGACCTTATCAATAGGTGCTGGTTGGCAAATAACATTGAAGAAGCATTGTGGTGGGCCTTTGGAAGTTTCCACGGTAGCACATTCAATTACCACTGTTTCCTATATTATGGTTCACAAGAGTTGGATTTTCATCACTTTCTAAATCATCTCACAAAATAGATGATCTTTCTAAATCATGCCCTGTAACAATCTCACAAAATAGATGATCTGCATGTAGAATACATACATTAAGGTGGTGCCCACGGTAATGAAAGCACTGTCGGCTACAAAAGTATTGGATCTCAGTGATATTTGTTTTTTTAATTTTGTTTTCCTTTCATTTGGGTTCATGTGACCTTATCAATGTCAGATGACAAATAACATTGCGGAAACAATAGGGTGGGCCTTAGTAAGTTTTCAATGGTAGGATATTCAAGTACAATTATTTTTTGTAATATAGTTTACCTGATCACTCAGTTCATAAAACAGATGGACTGCGTGGATATAAAATATATGCATTAAGGTGGACCCCACGGTAAGAGCAGGATTGTCTGGGGGTGAGGCCCGGGTCGCACGTGATCCTCTCCTAGCTATCAATACAGCAAGATAGCCTGACGCCGGTGATCCGCCTTTGAAGAGCCTTAGCTGGACAAAAGGTACAAAGGTGTTAAAATCCAATCCGAGTCCTTTTCGCTGCTAATGCCCCGGAGTAATATTATAATATGGTAGATCCTGTATGACCGGAATATGGCAGAGCCAACTCACAACAGTACAAGTGGCAGTGTAATGATGCAATCTATCCGTCCATCTAGTTTTAGTTACTTTGGATGGATAGTATGTCTAAATGGAAAATTATTGGATTATCCAATACATAATAAAACATCTTTCAAACCTACGGCGTGAGATCAATTGTTAATGGCTAAACATTGATCAAGAAAAATAGGAGAAATATGATTGAAAGAATCGTCTGATTGGTGTGAATTTTGATACATTGTCCATCCATGATAGAAAAGACTAGATGAACGGCCCTGATCAATACATATCCTGACAAGCGACTGTGGAGAGATGGATCGACTACATTTCCTACCATACCATCTCCATATATCGAATATAAAAGGGCTTATTAACTTTAGCAAAAGGTTGACCTTTTAGTGGCAGGATTCATTCAATGTGGCTTTCAATACTTCATCCTCCACCTATATGGTGGATGGAGCAATCAAGTATAGGCCACCACTATGTCGGTGGATTGGATTCGTGACTATGTCGCTCTTTATATCTACGCCGTCCATGCGTTTACTCAGCTCACTGTAGAGCATGAATTAAAAGATGAAGCTGATTCAAATCTCAAGTGGACTGCATTATAGGAAACACTGGTGATTAAGGGCGTGTTTGGTCCGTGGAGTAAACTGGTGTTGAATTGCATTAGATGTGATTAACACGGTTATTTTACGATGATTGCATGTATGGAAATACCATGATTTTTTAGCCATGCAATTTCATGTTTGGGATAAAATTCTTGGCACGGGAAACACTGGATTAAGCAAACTACTGTTTGGTGGATCATGGAATTGTAGTCAACGGACCAAATTTACAATGAATCCTGTTCACTTATACACATGTATAACCAGAATGTTAAGTATAAGCAGTGCATATGGATGGATGGCATAGATAAACACATGCATCAACGTGGGTTCCACATGTGTATTGGGTTTCAAAATCTACGAAAATCTCTCTTGGATGGAATTGTAAATTCCATCCCACCTAATCTCAACCTTTATCATCCTCTCCAAATGTTGAATGGAATTTGCACTTGCACCAAACGCTCCTAAGCCGGATAAAATTGCTTTTTTGCAATAAATGCACTTATCAGTGGATTGTCTCTCAATAGGAGTAAGTTATTTACTTTGGTGTTAAGATCATGTAAGATGTAGGGGTTAAATACATGTTTTGATTCATGTATTGTTTGGTTGTATATGGAAAATAATTACCAATCTCGAAAATCATGTTTGAAAACTACAGTGAGAAGTAAGGTGGGGCCTATCTTAATGTTTGTGAGTAATCTACCCCGTTCATCCGTTTTGTGATATCGTTTTAAGACATGTTACTAAAAGTCAAGTAGATCCAAAACTCAAGTGGGGTGCCATATGAGAGGAAAGAGAAGGGAAAGAATTTCCTACCATTGAAACCTTCCCGAGCTCTACCTTAATGTTTATATATATGTCATCCCAACTGTTTATAAGTTCATTCCTGCTGGGATGAACTGACAATATAAAAAACTTTATCGTGATACAAAACTTTTGTGGTCATACGAATGTTTTAATGGTGGTCACTCGATTCTTACTATTTTCTCTCGTGTGGCTCACTTGAGTTTTAAATCTACCTCATTTTTTGGTTGTTTACCCTAAAATAATCTTGTAAAACAGATGAATGGGGTGGATACCTCACAAATATAAAGATGGGCCCTACCTCCCTTCCCAGTGTAAGAACTTCCTAACTCATGTTTTTAGAAAAAAATCTTATGGATTTCGCAAATCCTAGTTGAATTGCAGAAAGCCCTCCCTAACCCTTTTTATTCCATGCACATGATCTAATATTGGAAAACTATGATGAACCAAACAGGGATAATTTTTCAACTAAGAGATTTAAAGTTCCATCCGACTTAATACCATCTAATTTCATGCGTCAAACACCCCCTAAAGGTCTATCATTTAAGAATTTTTTGAGCCTACAAAAGTTTGGATGTAGCTGATATTTGTGTTTTCCCTCTGTGGAAAGCTGCGTGACCTATTGTATTATGCCGTGGTTCATCTGAGATTTGAATCTCCTTAGAAATAAAATAAATAAATGATGTAAATATAAAACACATACATCAACGTGAGCCTTACCGTCATTGATCTTTCGTGGTTTTGCTCAGTGGTCCAACCTCACATGGGAGTGTCTAATCCAGTATTTTACCTGGATGGTTTTGCTTAGTGGCTCCAACTTCACATGAGGTGTCTAGCTCATGTGTCAGGTACCATGCTTTTGTACGCACCTCACTTTAAGATGCTTTAAATGTGGAAATGGACTTTTGTTGCCGTCCAGCATGTCAGGCCTACTTAATAGGCAAACAATTTTAATTAAGGGCGTATTTGGGAAAGTGGATTTGGAACCCCTAATTTTGGAATCCTTTTGTTATGTTCGCACCTTAGATTCAGAATTTTTTATAATTCAAAAATAGCTATACATAATATATTTATAAGGATTTGAATTTAATTACTAAATCAATTTTAATGTCTCTAACCAGTGTACATATATAATGTTAGCATAATGGTTGTAATAGGTCCGCTGAAATATATACTTTGACAGAAAATACTGAAATTTCAAGTCTTGGATGGGCGACAAGTATAGAATTACATTCGAGAGACTAACCAATGATTTTTAACCATTGATTTACATGGACAATGTTTGGACGGTGTATATTATTCTATTGAAGTAATTATAATGATGCAGTTGATAATCTAATTATTTCGGGAAATCATTAGTGGCCATATGCCCAATAGAGATTAGTACCTTAGTGACACACATGTATACACGTGCAACTCTTGGAAGGATTTTAAATGTAATCAAAACTTTTACCTCAGATTTTAAACCCTTATTTGGAAGGATTTTGAAACCCAAATTATTTTATAGTGCTAAACTTAATAGGGGATTTGAAATCGCCCAAATCCATGGTGTGAAATGACTCCTAAGGACTAGGTAGTGCTCCTACGTATAACAAAATTATAATTTAACTGGATGGTAGACTGTTGCTAGAGATGAGATTGGGTCAAGTACATGCTCAACCAAATAACTTTCAAACCTCCTTTCTTACTTATTAAATTGGTCACGGTGGGATGATTTGTGTGAACCCCATCTTTAACCACCATCTCTCGCCATTTCATGCATGTGCCGAGTTCATAGTCATGGGTAATATCCAATTTGAGTCTTACATAGAACCTATTAATGAAAGTGGTTTGTCATCTATTCAAATCCTGTCATATCATGCTAGCATTGAACTTAGTATAGACAAGAACAGTACCCAATCCAAGTCCCACTTTCAAACAAATAATTTTACAATTATTGATTCCCCGCAGGGGCTGTCAATGGACTAAACTAGCCTGTTGAGCATTCAGGTTGGACTTGGGCAGGAGTATTAGGCTTAATGGCCCAGCTCGAGCTGAAAATTCAAGCATAGTTTCAATCTGGTTGAGTTTGGACCATGTACAGAAACCTATCAATCCAGCCTGAATCTGGCCCGTCAACTAAACGTTTATTGAACATAAAAATGAATATTTAATGGCTCATATTTAAATTAAGGAATAAAAGGATAAGATCATCAATAAAGCTGGATTATAGAATCATATCTTCTCCACGATAATAATGAGAACACAAACGGTTGAGATGAATCTAAGGATTCACTCTCAAGTGGAAACAGGGAAATGATATAGTAAGCCAACAATCACCAAAAGGGGTAACTTACAAATAAAATCATTGTCTAAAAAGATCAAAATTTCAAGGTAGTTCTTTGACGATATCACGTGGCATGCTATTTTAGTCGCTTACCACATTATGGTACACCATGACTTTTGTATCATTTCCTGTGAAACCCAGTCCCTATGCCCTACTGCGGTTAGAGCTCTGTACCCTAGATATGTGAGGTCTGCAGGACTACATCCTATAGTATTGCTTGGAGTAAGTTAGTACAAGTCCTTAGCCCAGGTTGCAACTTGGAATTGGGTGAACCTGAACTTGACTGATTCAACCTGAGTTTGGGTCGGGTTTTTAAGGTCCTTGGATTGGGTTTTGTGGAAAGACTAACCTAATTTGAATTGGGTTTTGATTTGGGTTGAGCAAATTTGAGTAGGAAAGGTTAACACGTGAATCATGGGAAAGGTCATTCCACTAAAATCAAAATCTCTTAGATTGAATCTTTAAACGCTTGGTTCACGTGAATCATGGAAAGAAAAATAACTTTCTAACTGTTGAGGATGAGGATGATTCTCAGCTGCTACTTCTCACCCAACAAACCAAAAATAGAAATGCGCTGGCAAGGAAAAATTGACAGGTGCATGAGAATGCACGCTGCCACTGTACAAGTGTATCAACCCAAACCCCATCCAAATTGCAGGGTTCATTGTCTATGTCATGACTCAAGAATCACACTCAACCTTACCCAATAGGATCCAAATCCATGCTTGGATAGTGTTGTCTTCCTTCCTTTCTTCACGAGTAACAATGGCATTAAGGTTGGCTCGCGCGAGTAAAGATTTGGGAGGCATACCTTAGTAGCAAAGTTCTACTCATTGTCAAACTCACCACTAACTCCCTTCATAGGACGAGTCTAATTAAAGGTTGTTATGGATACCGCCTAATAAGAAACTTCCTGAGTTAATAATTTACTCTTTTTATAAATTTTTTTTTTTTTTTTTTTTTTTAAAGAAACTTACTTTGGCAATCACAGTTGTAGACATAATTTATGTGATGAAAGTTACTTAGGTTTTTATTTTTAGCTTTTCAAAATTTGACTTTTCAGCTTATCTTTAATTTTTGTCCTCTCCCTATAATCCATATGATGAATGGTCCATGTCAAAGGAGGGTCCATATGATGGGCTGTTCACATCAAAGGTGAGGCCCACACAATGGATGGTCCGCATCAAAGGTATGCTCCACATTATGGATGACCCGCATCAAGATGAACCCATATAATGGATTGTCCACATCAAAGGTACAGTGTTTTGACAAATCACATGTATTTGGATTGTGTTGGATTGTGTTGGATTGTGTTTGGTTGGGTTGGGTCCGGTTGGGTCAAGTTGGGCTCGGGTTAATTCTCAACCCAACAGAACCCTACCCACCTGAGTTGCACCCATATTAGACTTTGGATACGAGTCGTCTTTCAATGATTGACACCGTGATGGGTTCACCCTAGATATGATAGCTTAAAGAAAACTGTCACGTTGGAATATTACAAACCTTTGGTTATTGGACTTCGTAACCTTAGAATCATAGAAGGATAGGAATATTTCAAACTGAGATTTTTTAAGGTTCCCCCATCCACGATGTGGCCCATCATATAATCGGTTTTGGTCATTTGGGAAGTGATGGGTTTTTTTTTGACCCGTTGTCCTTTTCATTAATCCAGGATCGCATGAAAGTCCTTTCGCAATTAGGATCTGCAGTCCTTTCGCAACTAGATGCGCAAGTCCTTTCGCAACTAGGATGCGAAAAGGAGTTTCCTAAAACTATAAAAAGGGGTCCCTAGGATTTTCTACGGATATATTGTGTTGATGAGAAAAATACAAGAGGGCTATCAAAGGTGAGAGAGAGGAGAAAAAGAGAGAGAAGCTTATAGAAGGGAGGTTCTGCTCGAGGAGGTTTTTCTACTTTGCAATTTATATCTCGTGCTTCTATGTCCTCATAATCGGTTAGATCTCTTCGTTTTCTCTATTTCTCTTATTGTTCATCCACTCTGCGTGAGTGAAGAAGGTTAAACGTTCTACTTCATAGTGGATTGTTGATCTGACGAGGTCCGTGGTTTTACCTCTTTGAGGGTTTTCCACGTAAAAATCTCTTGTGTGGTGTGTGATTGATGCTTTGATTTATTTCATTGCTTTATTATCCATAATTGGTTTTTTTCGGGAGGCTAGATCCTAAGGTTTGTGCAAGGCATCCCAACAAGTGGTATCGTAGCCCAAGTTCATTGAACGGGTAGGATCGGTTTTGAATTATGGAAGGTGGCTCAAGGATGATCACCTCAATGGTTCTAACTTGGACCATATGGAAGGCTAAGATGGAGGACTTGCTTTATTGCAAGGACCTATATTCTCCAATCTCGCATATCACAAAATCCAAGGATATGACCGATGATGATTGGAAGAAGATGGATAGAAAGGCGGTGGGGTTTATTAGACAATGGTTGGATGATTCTGTTCCACCATGTGTCTACGGAAACCTCACCGTATGAAGCTATGGCTAAAATTACAAGGTATGTATGAGAGGAAGACAAATGTAGGTAATAAGATATTTCGATAAGGCGACTTGTAAATCTCAAGTTCAAGGATGGTGGTTCTGTGCCAGAGCATATGAATGAGGTCGGTAATATAGTGAAACCAACCACCTCTATGAAGATGGTCTGGATGATGAATTGCGGCGAGGCTTTACTATTGCTTAGTTCATTGCACGACGGTTGGGAGACATTGGTGGTGTCTCTAAGTAACTCCGCGCCCAGGACGGAAAGATATCCATGGAACAGGTAACCAGTTGTCTCTTCAATGAGGAGACAAGGAGGAAGTCTCGAGTGGTCACTTCAAGAAGAGGCTCTTGTGACGCAGAACGGGGAGAGGAAAGAACAGGAAGGGCGGAAAGGCCAGAGATAAATCAAGAGGCAAGTCGAGTAAAAAAAGAGGTTGAATCTTTGGAACTGTGGCAAGAAGGGCCACTGAAGCATGAATGTCGTGGTAAGAAAAATGACAAGAAAGGAAAAGGGAAGGAAGATGAATCGGATTCCACCGCGCGGTCGCTTCAGATGGCGACATGGTAGTTATTCTTTCTACAGATCACGATGTATGTCTCACAGCTACGAGTCAGGGCACCGACTGGGTGATAGACTCGGGAGCTTCTTTTCATGCGACTCCACACAGGGACTCCTTCACAAGCTACAAGTCAGGTGACTATGGGACTGTGAAGATGGGAAATTCTGGCGTATCAAAGATCGTGGGAGTTGGTGATATTTGTGTGAAAACTGATGTGGGCTGCACATTGGTTCTTAGGGATGTGAGGCATATCCCAGACCTTCGCCTCAACTTGATGTCGACGGGAGGTTGGATGATGATGGCTATGAAAGCCGGTTTGCTGATGGGCGATGGAAGCTCATCAAGGGTTCATTGATCGTGGCTAGAGGAAAGAAGTGTTGCACCCTTTACAAGGCAAGTGTCAGTATGTGCAAGGGTGGGTTGAACGCAGCGGAAGATTCAGTTATTGACATGTGGCACAGGCGTCTAGGCCACATAAGTGAAAAAGGGCTTCAGCTACTAGCGAGGAAGCAGCTCTCCTTCCGGGTGACAGTATGCCTCTCAAAACCTGTCTTGATTGTTTATCGGGAAACAACGATGAGTTTCATTCGTTAAAACCGCTTCTCATGTTAATAAAGTGCATGCATTAGATTTGGTTTATTCGATGTTTGTGGTCCTATGAGGACAAAAACCTTGGGTGGGGCATTGTATTTTGTCACTTTTATAGATGATGCATCTGGAGGGTTTGGGTTTATGCTTTGAAATCCAAGGACGAGGTCTTTGGTGTGTTTAAGTTGTTTCATGCTATGGTCGAGAGAGAGATAGGTAGACCATTGAAGTGCATCCGCACTGACAATGGTGGTGAATACATTGGCGACTTTCACGAGTACCGCAAGTCCTGGGGTATACGGCATGAACAGAGCGGTTCCCAAGACCCCCCGGCAATAATGGTGTAGGCGAGCGAATGAATCGCACCATTGTTGAGAGAATCGGATGTATGTTATCCCATGCGAAGTTGCCCAAGACGTTGGGGAGAAGCTGCGCATGGCGGTGTATTTGATAAACAGGTCTCCATCGGCCCGTTGAATGGAGAAGTACTGAGAAGGTGTGGGCTGGACAGGATCCATCGTGCAGTCATCTCGAGTGTTTGGATGCAGGACATCCGTTCACGTACCAAAGGACGAGAGGTCCAAGCTCGATATGAAGATCAAGCGTGTGTGTTCTTAGGGTGCGGTGATGAAAAATTCGGTTACAGGTTATGGGATCCGACCAGAAGAAGCTCGTCGGGAGCGAGAGATGTGGTTTTCTTTGAAGATCGTGTATCGAAGACATTGGTAAGCTAGAGAAGAACCACCCCTAGTTCGGTGAGCTAGAGGACATGGATCCGATTACTCCTCCGTGGTGCGATGACGGGGAGTGAAAAGGTGCGAGAACGAGGGAGTTCCTTCGAAGATGGACCAGGGAGCAGCCCCCATTGATCCACCCGTTGAGCCACGGGTGAGGAGGTCATCTAGGGACGACACATTCCAAGAGGTACTCGCCGCATGAGTACATTATGCTTACCGATGGGGAGAGCCGAAGATTATTCGAGGCCTGCCAGACGAGCATAAGGAGGAGTGGTTGAAAGCTATGCAAGAAGAGATGGAATCCTTGCATAAGAACCACACCTATGATATGGTGAAACCGCCTGGCAAGAAAGCTCGAGCAACAAGTGGGTGTTCGAAAGAAGATTGAGCGTAAGAATTCACGGACGAGGTTTAAGGCCGGACTTGTGGTGAAAGGGTTTGGTCGGAGGAAGGTATAGACTTCGAGGAGATATTCTCACCAAGTGGTGAAGATGACATCCATACGGTGTTGCTTGGGTTGGCGGCTAGCATGGATCTGGAGATAGAAGCGCTTAGATGTTAAACCGCCTTTCTCCATGGTGACTGGAAGAAGAGATCTACATGCACCAACCAGAGGGGTTCGAAGTCAAGGGCAAGGAACATATGGTGTGTAGGGTGAGGAAGAGCTTGTATGGTGAAACAAGCTCCACGGCAATGGTGCAAGAAGTTCGATTGTTCATGTTACTGACATGGGTATGACAGAACCAGTCGGACCATTGTGTGTTCACGCGATTCTCGGATGGTGATTTCTTAGTTCTGCTATTATACGTTGATGACATGCTCATCATGGGAAAAGACATCAAGAAGATTGACAGTGAACAGAGTTGAGTTGCAAGTCTTTTGCGATGAAAGACTTGGGCCCGTACTAACACAGATCCTAGGAATGGAGATAACAATGAAGCGGCCAGAAGCTTTGGGCATCACAAGAGCGGTATATTGAGAAAGTCTAGAGCGGTTCAATATGAATGCGGCCGAAGCTTGGGACTCCACTAGATGGTCACTTGATTGAGCGACAGAGCGGTGTCCCAAGACGAAGGCGGAGGTGGAAGAGATGCGAGAAGATACCCTACGCGTCACCAGTAGGAAGTTTGATGTATGCTATGGTGTGTACACGCCCGTATATAGCATATGCGGTTGGTGTTGTCGGCCGGTACTTTACCAATCTGGCAAAGAACATTGAGCGGCGGTAAAATGGATACTACGGTGTCTAAGAGGCTCATCCAGGTTGAGCTCATGCTATGGTGACGTAAACCCGTGTTAGAGGGCTACACGGATGCTGGATATGGCGGGTGACATAGACTCAGGAAGTCTACATCGGGGTTCATGTTCACATTTGCGGGGAGCGCCTTGGCGGAGCAAGTTACGAAGGTCGTAAATTGTCAACTACGGCCAGTACATTGCGATCACGAAGCATGTAAAGAGATGCTTTGGATGAAAAGGTTCCTACAGAACTTAGCTTTGAAGCAGGGGAGGAGCACGTGGTCATTGCGATAGTCGAGTGCCTACACTTGAGCAAGAATCAAGTCGGCATTCAAGTCGAAGCACATAGAGATTCGGTATCACTGGATCGAGGATACTTTGGAACAAAAGGTGTTACTGACTTGAGAAAGTCCACACGGACGATAATGGGTCGACATGATGACGAAGGCTTTGCTCAAGGGCAAATTTGAGGTTTGTAGAAACCTTGCTTAAAGAAGGTGAATCCCTCCCCAGGGTCAAAAAGGGGAGATTTGATGGGTTTTTTTTCACCGTTGTCCTTTCGCATAGAATCGGGATGCGAAAGTCCTTTCGCAACCAGGATGCGCAAGTCCTTTCGCAACTAGGATGCGCAAGTCCTTCCCTAACTAGGATGCGAAAGGAGTTTCATATAAAAAGGGGTCCCTAGGATTTTTCTACGGATATATTGTGTTGATGAGAAAAATACAAGAGGGCTATCAAAGGTGAGAGAGGGAGAAAAAGAGAGAGAAGCTTATAGAAGGGAGGTTCGCTCGAGGAGGTTTTTCTACTTTGCAATTTATATCTCAGCCTTCACATGTCCTCATAATCGGTTAGATCTCTTCGTTTCTCTATTTCTCTTATTGTTCATCCACTCCTGCGTGAGTGAAGAAGGTTGTAAACGTTCTACTTCATAGTGGATTGTTGATGACAGACGAGGTCCCGTGGTTTTACCTCTTTGAGGGTTTTCCACGTAAAAATCTCTTGTGTGGTGTGTGATTGATGCTTTGATTTATTTCATTGCTTTATTATCCATAATTCTGGTTTGTTTCGGGAGGCTAGATCCTAAGGTTTGTGCAAGGCATCCCAACAGGAAGAACCTGATCCAACGGCTAAATACCCTACGTACCCTTTTCAATACGCCAGATGCATTCCAGCAAACCTCAGGATATGTAGGCAATGCCCGTGCTTCCTCTGGAGATCATGCATTAACAACATTTATGTCATCCTATGTATTGTCATTTCATAGCAATCTTAGATCAATCTATTCAAGGTAAGGCCCACTAGATGAACAGCCTGGATTGTTGTCCACCCTTTTGAAGTGTGCCCATCAGTGCTAACCTAGTACTATCATTTCTTGCCGGGAAATAGAAAAATATAAATAAAAAGGGGAGAAATATGATAGTTGTCGTTGCGACCTATGTTAATGGAAGCAGGTTCGCTAGTGACCCTGCCAGTACTAGTGAATGGCTAGTGGTTGGTGCTATGTGCAACTCAACATGATGTATGTATTTCATCCATGCTGTCCATCCATTTTTCTCATATCATTTTATAGCATGAGCCCAAAATTGAGGTACATCCAAATCTCAAGTGGACATCATTATAGGAAACATTGTTGATTGAACTCCCACCATTAAAAACTTCCCGGGGCTACAAAAGTTTTACATCAAGCTGATATTTGTTTTTCCTTCATCCCAGCCTGTATGACCTAATCAACATGTTGGATGTCAAATAAACATTACGGTGGGCCTTAAGAGGTTTTTAATGGTGGACATTCAATCACTACTGTTTCCAGTGGTATGGTCCACCTTAAGAGGTTTTTAATGGTGGACATTCAATCACTACTGTTTCCAGTGGTATGGTCCACCTGAGATTTACATCTGCCTTATTTTTGAGATCAACCACTGAAAAATGATGAACTACTTGATAAAACACATACATCATGGTGGGCCCCACAGAGCACTGACCACTAGCCAAACCGTGTCCTATATTAGTTACCACATGCTTGAGCTGTGTGGGTCCGGCTATTGGCAGCATCAGTACCAGCCAAACCGCAGCTTATGTTAATTACCTTATGCTTGAGCTGTGTGGAGCCCCCATGATGCATGAATTCCATCCAGACCGTCAATTATATGTACCTGTTATTTTAAGCTTAGATCCCAAAATACATCACGGCCGTCCATAACTGAAGGGACAACACCAAAGGGAACAATGACGGCCACTGGGAAAGTCGGGTCCCCTGCAAAAAGCCAATAACTTTCAGATGAAATTTGGGGTCCTGTGTCACTCATATGTCATCTAGCCAATTTGTGAGGTGTGCCCCCACCAAGACGAACGCACACATCGAAACTCAAGCCTTCCAAAATTAGGTGGACCTAAAACAAGTGATTATATAGATATTAGGTGTGATTGTACATTCAATCCTATGGTGTATCCCCACTTAATTTTGGATCAGGTTGCTTCTTGAGACTTCGGCCCGTTTGGCCGGGTGGATTGGAAGGGATTGAATGGTATTAGGGTGGATGGCATGGATTTCAAGGTAATTATGGTGAACATATTTCACCTAATCTATGATTTGAATTCTAGATAGTCGCCGGACCCCCACACGGCTGGAATGTTAGTAATTACCATAGGTGGATCACATGAGTACAGCCAAATGCCAGCTGCTAGAGAACTTTATTCACATGGTGCAGTACCTTTATCGTGAATTCGGATAGAGGCGGCTTGCCTGTAGTATGGAGACTACTTTATTTTTAGGGCATGTTTGGCCTGCTATATTGGGCGGGATTAAGGTTGATGGAATTGCAAAAGTTACAGTAGCAAAAGTTACTATAAATGCATGTGTAAGGTATTGTGCCTCGATTGAGTTTATCCCATATTTTCTAATACCATGTTTAAATCATAGGATTTACTTTCAAATTGTATTTAGATTAAACGTGGATGCAACAAAAATCCATCATCCATGGAACTACTAATTTCATCTCATACTTTTCAACATAAGACTCATTTTCCAAAGCTTATAAATTTAATTTTAATCCCATCTCACACGCTCTTTCCAAACATGTCGTTCTAAATTTCAAAGTAGGATTAGTAATGCAATCCTACTTAATACAACATAATACCATTGTCCAAACATACCCTTAGAGGAAAATTCAACCCATTTATCTGATTTTACTCACTCGGAACCAAAAAATACTAAGCAAGTTCAAAACTCAAGTGAACCGTGTGACAAGAAAAAGTGAATAGGGAACGAGATGCTTGCTACTAAAACCTCTCTACGCTCTACTAGGATGTTTATATGCCACAGAAACTGCTAATAAGGTTATGCTTGCTACTAAAACCTCTCTACAGTCTACTAGGGTGTTTATATGCCATAGAAACTGCTAATAAGGCTACGCTAGCTAGTAAAACCTCTCTATGGTCTACTAGGATGTTTATATGCCATAGAAACCGCTGATAAGGTTATGCTTGCTACTAAAACCTCTCTACGGTCTACTAGGGTGTTTATATGCCATAGAAACTGCTAATGAGGTTATGCTTGCTACTAAAACCTCTCTACAGTCTACTAGGATGTTTATATGCCATAGAAACTGCTAATTAAGGTCAACCGAAACGACAAAAATATTAAGACTGATACAAACTTCTGAGACCCATGAATATGTCAACCATGGACGTTAATCCTCCGTGATCCTGTTATGCGGCCCAATTGACTTTAAAATCTGATTATTTTTTTAGCTCATATCCCAACATGATCTAACAAAATGGACGAACAGGGTGGATTTCTCACAAACATTATAGTGGGGCCACCTATCTTCATTTGCATCAATCTGTGTCCCATTTAGATTTGGATAATTCAGATTCAGATAGAGAATTTAAAAATAAAAAAGAAAAGAAAAAAAATCCTTCCAGCATGCAATAAATGTGAGGTGGTAGACGTAGGACATTGATTTGGGCCATCGATGTTGTTAGCAGTTCCGACCCCAAAATATGGTTGGCATATTAATATGGAATTTACCCACCCCATCCTAGGGCGATAGAGAGTGAGATCACCACAGTTTTTTAAAGTAATGCTGACACATTCACTGTACACGTGGCATTGTTATACTGCAGTACATACAAGCCGTTCGAATCACACGCCCAGTTGTGAATGGTACAATTTCCTAAATCCACTCACCATTTTTAGTAACCACCGATTGGATGGATAGGATTGATTGATCCTTGTAATTATGAGTCTATACTCCGTTCACATTGATTCTTACAATCAGGAACCTACAATAACGGTCGTATGATGGTTAACTAACAGCCAAATAAATATGTTTGAAAGTTGTTCAATCAGTGCATACTGCACCTACCTGCCCAAGCTAAGCGGTTTTAAAGGGCTACCATAAATTTATAAAATTTATCAACACCTCATGAATTTTCTATATAATTTTAAGGAATAATAGTAAAAAATAGGTAGATCTAAGGCTTAAGTGGACCACACAGGGAAGATTGAATGCCTACCGTTGAAAACTTTCTAGGGTCAGGGAAGTTTTTGATCAAGCTGATATTTGTCTTATCCGCTCATCTAAGTCCATCAGACGTAAAAAAAAGATTGTATGGTAAATAAACATCATGGTGGGCCTTAGGAGGCTTTTGACGGTGGGCATCAACATCACCATGCTTGCTGTGGTGTGGCCCAATGGAGCTGTGGATCTGCCGCATTGTTGAGCTTATACCTTAAAATGCTATGGAAAAATGATGGACGGTGTGGATAAAAAACCATACATAACAGTGGCCCCTGAATCGCCTGCATGCTTGTGCCGAGTTTGGGACAAGAGTAGCATCCGATCCGCTTCCGCCGGGTCTCGGCGCCCAATCCGCGTCCATACTTAGGGTGTGTTTGGTCCGTTGAATAAAATGATATTGAATTGTATTAGATGAGATTAACATTGTTGTTGCACAATGATTATATGTTTGGAAATACCTCAGTATTTAGCCATCCAACCCTTTGTTTGGGATAAAATTCTTGCCACGGAAAACACTAAATCATGTTTGGTGGACCATGAAATTATAATCAACGGACCAAATTCAAAACGGAGCTGTGAATGTCGCTCACTTTTACCCACATATAACTAGAATGTCACATTGTAAATGGTGTGTGTGTGTATATATATATATATATATATATATATATATATATATATATATATGTGGATGGACGGCATGGATAAATGCATGCATCAATATGGGCCACACGGGACGAGATGCAATTTTACAGGAAAAGTGCAATTCCATCCCACCTAATACCAACCTTTCCCATCCCCCCCCCCCCCAAATAGATGAAATTTGCACGGTACCACGTACAATTTTGTCCCACCGAATCCTATCTAACAAACACCATGTGCCAAACGCCCCCTTATGATTTCAATAATTATTTCTTGGGTAGTTGGAACATGAAATCCAAAGGGACGCACTTAGCCGGCGTACGTGTCACATGCGTGCAGCCCAATCCAGACGGCTATTTAATCTTGTGTAGAGATGTCCGTTATTCACGAGAGAGAGAGAGAGAGAGAGAGAGAGAGAGAGAGATCATCAATGGCTGTGAAGGAAGAAAGAAGAGTGGAAGAAGAAGTAGGAGAAATGGCGGAGCCGGTGAGCCCGACGGGGCAGTACTTCAATAGCTCAGCATTGTCAGTTAGCGTTCTTGCAGTTTTTGAATCGGAGATTCCCATCGACGACTCGCCCACCATGTACATGCTCACAAACGTCTTCCTCCCCATCAACCCTCGATTCTCCTCCATCATGGTTCTCTCTCTCTCTCTCTCTCTCTCTCTCTCTCTCATGTGCATGCGTGTGAAGACCCGTTTACTCGGAAAACTGTGATCATACTCTGGCACAGCATATAGACGTTGCCAAGGCACTTGATTATCTGATCATTGTATTTATAGACATTTATTGGGCGGATTAGCAATGGGTAATATCCAATGGTCCTGCTTCAACAAACAAGTGTCCACAAATCAGTGGTTAGAATTGATCAATCTGATTTTGGGACTCAGACTTAGCTGTGTTCCACAATTTAATCATTTTACTTTGAATTATTGCATGCCAAGATTACAATTTATAAGTGCCTGCGCATCAAGCGTCATGCTCTGCTAGAGTATCAAACAACTCCTACTGTTTGGACAAGCACCAGTTGGTATTTTGTGGATATTGGTCCGAACGGTTTATGCACTATACAATGGTCCAGCTGCTGACATAACCATCTTGACCGTGGATGATATATAGGGCAATCAACGGTCCAGGCCCAATGATAGATGCCTCAATATCCCCCAATTGCAGACTGGGGTGAATTGCAATAGGATATGTTGGGATTTTAGCCATTGGATGAAGGTCCTTTTCAGTGATCCAAACCATTTAATTTTTCTGATGATATCAAATGCTTGGATCACTGAACCATGATTGAATTACGATATAACCTATAACATCAAATCCAATCCATTGGAATTTGGTTTCAGGTGAAAGACGAGAATGGAGCACGACACTGGAAGAGAGTGAACATCCGGCTCGAAGACCATGTAAACATTCCAGTCTTCCCGACCGGCTTACCGCCCGAATCCTACGATGTGTACTACCAAGAGTACCTCTCAAAGATAGCAATGGAACAGCTTCCACAAAGTAGGCCCTTGTGGGACATTCATATTATCAAATATCCAATGAGCAATGCAGCTGGGGCTGTGATTATAAAGCTTCATCACTCCATGGGAGATGGTTTCTCCCTCATGGGCGCTCTCTTTTCCTGCATTAAGCGAGCCGACGATCCATCGTTGCCGCTCACTTTCCCTTCTCAAGCGAAACCGTTACAAGATCAGGATCGGGCCGGTATTTGTAGGAACATACCACGGTATTTATCGGCATTATACAATACCGCATCGGATTTTGCATTTAGCCTTTTGAAGAGTAATTTGGTGGAGGACGACAAGACGCCGGTGCGATCGGCGACAGCTGGAGTTGAATTCCGGCCCATTACCATCTCGACGGTTACCTTCTCTCTGGATCATATCAAACAAGTAAAATCCAAGCTTGGAGCGGTAAGTTCTAAGTATTATTTTGCTTGCTCTGAATCTTAGCACTAGCAATTCATTTAGAGCCGTTGGATCTTGATCAGATGGTTGTCATGTTGGGGGAATCGGGTATCGGGTCTGTCCCTTCTGATTGTGACCATTTGTGATGATTCTCGCATTTCCATCGGTTGGCTAGGATCATCTGATGGGGATCAAACACGTAGATATTTGAAAGGTGGGCCCCAGCAATACCATTACTTCCATCATGTGAGTGAATGTTCAATGTACGATGAGGTTATCCGTGTGAGTTGATCCAGTCCCTCCAAGGCAGACATATAGTGGGTCCACAGCATGTTCCCATACGTGTGACAGGTGCATGTATGAGATCTACACGTGTCCACCCCGTCTGCTCAACATGGCCCACAAATCAAATCCATCTTTAATCAAACAATCTCAACAAACGAAATAACGAACTGTTTATCACTGAATCTGAGCCGTTGCTATTTTTTTTAGTTCTAGTGATTTGCACACTGTCAGTCCAATTGTTAGGATGGTTTGATGATCAGTATGATTTTTTACTCATGGCCCACTCACTATCTGACACTTTCTTTTTATTTTTTTTTATTAGCTTGTTAGTGCAGCCACCGTCAGTTCAAACTCCCATAGGAATCGATACCAAGACCTCGGTGTTGAAACGAGGTATCTTTCACTAGTCTACCACTTGAGCGACACACTTAATGTACGGTCCCATCTCGTCCACACATGCTACTTGTACAAATAAAACAATGGGGAGGCAGGGGATCAGCCCAGTCATCATTTCTATCCCCATCAATTTACGTACGTGGATCAGATAAAATATATATATATATATCAAATTGCTTTAAATGCTTATCCTCCAAGCATACCACATTAAAAGGTTGAAGACAAAATATTAAATATTAGGATGTTATTTTTCATAGAGGTCTGTGAGAGAGAGGTAATGATACTCTGGCAGAGTCTGATAGTTGATATGCAGCCACTCTGCCACTCAGGACTGTACACGTATCAAACATTAACTTAAAATAAACTTCCAAATTGCGCTGCTTACCATTGACAGTTCATAATCATAGAATCAGATACATTGGGCCATATAAGCTCCTACCAATGGACACTTGTTCACTGAATTCGAACCATTGAATAGTTTTGTTTTCAACCCTCCGTTATGTTGGGGTAGATAGACTAGATTATCTTAGATATATATTGTATGTAAATAAACGTATCTAAAAAGATCCATCTAGCCTATTTAAATCTGCATGTGTAGCTGTACGGTACATGTGTATGTAACCTAACTCATTAAATGCCAACCAATGGTCAATTTGAAAGTTGGGATAATTTAAATCGATAGTATGTTTTCCCGACCACCTGTAATTGAAAGCAAAAGCGTCATTTTTGCAATTATGTCATTGTCAAACCAATGTAAGGATAGTGAGTTAAAATAAGAGGTACCAAGGAGACAGGGTAAAGGTGAAAATCTCAAATTCAAATAACAATATCAATGCATTTTATATTTTTGTGATGTTGACATTGAAGAAATATACATCATGATACTTCTATTGCCGATCAACCAAATATGGAAAGCCACGGTGAGAAGATAAGTACTTTATAATCAAGATATATTTTCTTTACAATACCTTAGTAATTAGTGAAACAAGGGCTAATTATTACCATTCCACCCCAGTTGAAAATTAAACAAATTTTTACCTTGGAAACCAATTCAAAAGAGTTAGTTTAAATTTATAGACCTCGATGTGATGTGTATCGTATATCCATTCGTCCATCCATTTACCACAATATTTTGAGGCACGATACGAAAAATGAGGTAGATCCAACACTCAAGTGGCTTACACCAAAAGAAAGAGTAACCCCATGAGGTTTTTAATGATTTAGTGTTCGATTTCCTTTTTCCCACGGTATGGTTCACTTGAGCTTTGGATATGCCTAATTTTTTAAGCTCATATCATAACTTCAACTGGCATAATGGATGAATGGTGTAGATAAGCAATATGCATCATGGTGGGACCCACAAATATTTTGTAGTTTTCTCAATTTTTGCATCTAATAAAGATCAGCTTATTATATCTCTAACTACTAGATGAAATAATTATTACCCTATTTACAAGATATTTACTACTGAATTGAAAATTCAAACAAGCCCTTATAATATATAATTCATGTAATTTGACGGTTGAAATCGAATTGTATGCAACATGTACAATGTACTAGTGCCTGTATATTAAGCACCTGGATTATCAAAGCTTTGGATTCCAAAAGCTCTTTTTATTTGGTTAAGGAGCAAAAAATGACCACCAACCAAGCATGGCCCACTTGATCATGTTATGAAGGGGATACCTGAACATATCACTTTGTAATTTCTAGTATTCCATGAGGCATTGGATCATTGCTTGCATAATATATTGGGAAACTTTTAGCTTCAAGAAAAGTTGCATAATACCTGTCATGCTGCCTGTGACAGGCTGTCACTGTCGTGCCATCTTGAACTAGCTGTCTTATTCTTTATTTCTCAAACACCTAGAGCGAGAGTAAAGATGAAAAGTAAACAAGTTGGTGAGTTATGATTATGGATGGTGTATCTAATGTTTATTACCTATGAGGTATATTCTATGCAGTACATGTAAGGTGCTTGAATATATATGATGCATGCATATATGTATATTTAATTTAAAGATCTTACGCTCATTCGTGAGCTCATTATATGATGCATGCATGTATGTATATTCAATTTAAAGATCTTACACTCATTCGTGAGCTTATCATATCTAAGTTCTTGAACAATGGGTCATGGGTGTACATGCACAAACCAACACATCATGACACCTATAATTTCCATGTAACAAATGACTTATGTAATTCAGCTTTGAATCTCTTGATTGATTTGTAACAGACCATTAACGATGTCATCACCGGGATAGTATTCTACGGCGTCCACTTATACATGGAAGGTGCAGGGCAAAGTGTACCGGACACTGCACGTGTTACTTCACTCGTCTTGCTCAACACTAGGGTAATCAGCCAGTACCAATCAGTCAAGGAGATGAACCGGCCGGATGCCGAATCTCCATGGGGGAACCAATTTGGGTTCCTTCACGTACCGGTCCCACATTGCTCTAAGAAGGATGAGAAACAGCCTCTTGAATTTGTGTTCAAAGCAAAGGAAATCATACAGCGGAAGCGGACCTCATTGGCTGTTTATCTAACAGGCCGGCTACTTGAGATGATACGGAAGATCAAAGGCCCAGAGGTATGTATTGTAGGACTTGTTTGGGTCCTTCGAAACTATTTCCGGTAAACAGATTTAAAAGGGAATTCATGGTGAACAGAAATAAGAACACTAAAACAAGCTTATTTTACAAATTGAAATGAGTTATTCGACGTATAATATATGATTTTGGCTTCAGCCAACCAAACCCACCGGATTTATGAAATTGCATCAACTTGACGGTTATTTTAATTAAATAATTCATAGGAAGCTTCAGTTCGGTCATAACTTTTGATCATTTGAATTTTCCTAGTTGTGCCCAACTTGAAAATGACTTTAAAAAAATTAGAAGAATAACATAATTAGGTCAAATTAAACACTTACTAATTTATGACTACCTATAAATAATAAGTTTACTATTAATATAAAGTCACATTTTTAGGGAGTTTGAGTTGGAGTTTGATTATTAAACTTATTCCTATGTTTGATATCACTTTTTAAGGATTGTAAATTTATTTTTATTATCCATTAATTTATTTTCAATTTTATTAGAATTTATTCTTTTATTCCTTTCAATAAATCTCTCCGAGGAGTCTAAAGAACTCCATGGATTCGGAGTAATTATTACCTGAGATCGATGTCCTTCCCTACGTCTGGTATTGAATCATTAATAATAAAAAAGACAAAATTTAAAAATTGAATTCACAATTCAAGTCCTTAATAATGGAATCCATTTCCAAGAGCCAAACAGCCCCTTATAGCCTTACACAATGCTAGTTAAGCCCACATTAGTGAAACCCTACTTAAGGAAGCTGATATTCTCCGGTAATGGGCACAGGTAACAGCCCAGTACATCCACGCAACGTTGAAGAACACGAGCATGACGATCTCAAACTTGATCGGGCCCATGGAGCAAATGTCCATAGCGGACCATCCAATCCGGGCCTTATACTTCATGGTTGTAGGCGTCCCACAGGTAACATACATACTTTTTTACATGCATATGGTTAGTTGATCAGATGGTTGAGATCAAATATTGGGTGGGAGTTTTGGTCCATGGTTCATCCACAACGGGGCTAGCCTGATGAATGGTCCAGATCAGATGTATGGTAGAGATAGTCTGCATACCATTTAATTACTACTACCCCGGAAATAGCATGACCATTCTCGTGATATTCATGGAAATACATTGAATGATTGATAAAATGCTGTCATTTTCAAGTCAGGAGGGACTTGTGGAAAAATATATATTTACAACTGGATATGTTAATGTCAGATGCTACTTGTGTACATTTGGTAAAAACCCACAGTTGGGCCCCGGTTGAATCTGAGCTGTTGCTTTTTCAAGGAGGCCCGATCCACTAGGAAGCTTTGTAGATTAATCTTAACTTACAATATCATGTGTGGGGCTTACTGTGATGTGTAAATGACATCCAATCCATCCATCATGTGTGCCATCTGTCCTGGCGCCTAAAAATCAGGCCAATCCAAAACTCAGGTGGGCCACACCACAGGGAAGAAATGTTATGGAAACACACCATTAAAGACTTTCTAGACTGTCTGTGCGGCTAACCATGTTTGTACTTTCCATCTAATCCATTCAAAAGATGTGCCCCATCAGGATGAATGGACCCTGAAGCCAGCCAATTCCAAAACTCGGGTGGGCCACACCACATGATTTTAGAGTTCTGAGCCATGTTTTTGGAGTTTTGGATCCGCTTGATTTTTGGGAGCCAGGGAAAACTTGCAGGGTTGGATTGGATGTCAGGGCATACATAATGGTATGGTAGGCCCCACATCTCATTCTAGGTTAAGCTCATCCTACAAAGCATTGTGGTGGATCTGGCCCCTAAGATCAATTGGCATGGACAAACAGATCAAGCTGCTATTTATTTATTCTCAAGCATCTAATTTAAAGGGTGTGGATTGGAATGCAGAGCCTTACAATAACGATGGTGAGTTACAATGGACAGTTGACGGTTGCACTTGGGACTGAGAAAGGATATATAAATTCTCAGCTCCTCAGTTCATGCATGGAAAGAGCCTTCGATACTGTATTTGAAGCTGCTATGGGCAGACCTCGCATCCACTCCACTTGAATTCTCAATCTGATATTTTCTCAGCCACAACATTACGTGGGCCAAGCTTGGGTGCACACATCTCCCACCATCCATGTACGGTGGGTGAATGGGAATTTCGGATCACATTCTTGAAACGCTTCTTGGGATTCCCGCTGACCATCTTTCAACGGCGTAAGACATGTGATGCACCAGCTTCCAATCTTTTGCATGTATTCTGACTTGAGATTCATGCAAAACCTCAAAATTGTATGGTAGCTGCTTCTTTGGGAATTTCAATTGTAACCGATGGTTTGTTTTAGGAGTATCTTGTTATAGTTCTTGGAAACATGCTGTCAATTGTCTGGGCTTGGGCTCTATGGGCTTAAGTCTATCCAAGCCCAGGCCACAAATTAAAATCTAGGCATGAGCCTGTCCAGCCCTTGATGGGCCAAAAGAAACAGGCCGGAGTCCGGACTGGACCTAGTCACCCACTTTTTGCAAGATCCGGGCTGTTTATTAAGTGTGCTCCATCATGCATAATACATGTATGATAGAATTCCTTTCAAACCGTAAGCGGGTTAGGCCGATGGGCACTTAGATCCGATTGAGCACGACCCTATTAATAAAAAGGTTTAAATTTTAGTTCTGAGCCTGGGAGTGGATCATGGGCCCACCATGAGTGTGCTCCATCATGCATGATACATGTATGATAGAATTCCTTTCGATCCGTAAGCGGGTTTGGCCAACGGGCTCTTAGATCAGACTGAGCCCGACCCTATTAATAAACAGGTTTTAATTTTAGTTTGGGCCTGGGTCTGAATCATGGACCTAATATTTTACTGAGCCCACCATGATTGGGCTGGCCCAAAGTAATTGAAAAGTCAAACACCCCTAAGCAACGTGATATTGCGGCTATACTTTTGATCGGAATAAGTGTAGGTGCGTTTGGGGGTTCTTGAAATTCCATTTGAGTGGAAATGATTTCATCCAACCCTACATTCCCCCTTGTTTTGGTTGGATTTCATCCAAATCCAAGTACATGAGGGTGTGTTTGGTTGCACCATCGTGAAATTTCGCAATATATGGTGCAACTATACGCGCACTCATGTATTACGTATATGGACTCCGATGGCGGGTTTTTACACGCGTGTGGGCTTACTGAAGAGAAGCTCTCTAATGCGTGGGATATTTTGTCATTCCAAAACTGGACAACTGGCACACGTGGATGAGATGTGGAGTGTTTATCAGGTGGTCCGTACCTTATTGAATCAATATCCTCAATCAACGGGCACGATTTCCTGGGTTCTCGATGGATGCGTCCTTTGAGGCTTGAACCCTGCAAGCTGGGTCCTACCTCATGAATGGTCTGGATCTCATCCTAGTGCACTACCCCTGTAGACTTCGTGGGTCGAGGACACAATGCCATGGCTCACAGAGATAAAATATCCGTCAAATCACTGAAGAGGAATGATCATGAGATGTAGTACGAAGTCCTTTTGCCATGAATGGGGGTGTTGCCTTTGAATAGTAAGGACGGTTTGATAGTGGGCCCCACCTTTTTAAGTGTTGAAGAGGTCAGACGCACCGTCCACGCCTATGACAGTCTCTAGCCCACCACCACATGCCTAGCAGCGCTGTACACATCACGCTACACACGGTCGAGCAGGGGAAGACAGGAATAGAGTAGAATGCTATTTCCACCACACAAACTGCAGGGGAGGTGTCCATTGAGACAGTTCATCTAGTCGGAAAAATGGATTGAGTGATCCTAGCCATCCAATCTTCTGACTTCAAACAACTGCAAGAAACCAAGTCATCAACAGTGGATATTCATCCAGTAGAAGTGCAGAAAAAGGTGACGGTTAGGATCATCTAACTGGAGGAGGCTCTCTTTATACTGGGCTTCCTTGGGCTTCCTTCCATCTCTTGATTGATCTTAAGTTCAGAATTTTCTGCACAAATTTTCTCCAGATATCCCCTTCAATCAGAGAATGAGAGCCTTGATTCCTTCAAATAGGGAGTGAGAGCCTTGATTTTAGAAAATTCCATTAGAATTTTAATGAATTTTGACAAAAAATATAATTTCTACTGTGTGGAAAATCAATTTGTTGATCCATTCATCCATCCAATAATGTTTTTACTAACTGAATTAAGTGCTTATTTTTTATTAATAACAAAAAAATTAATATTAATTCATTTTAACCAGGATCTCAAATGGGTCACAAAAATAAGGTTCGATATAGTTATAGTGCATATTTAAGTATTTTATTTTTATTTTTGATCAACTGAGCTCATCCAGCTTGAATTTGTACGATCTTAGCCTTCCATTGAGCCATCATCCATTCGTCGTGTATCAATATGCTTTGATGGCAATAACCACTCATCTTCAGGTGTGAACCTAGAGGAGCCATTGTTTAGGGACCTGCTCTCAATAAGTGATTCTAAGTAAATGTATTTTTATTTGAATATAGATAGTCAAAATATAACATTTATCTTTTCACATTGAATTCTATAAATCAAAGGTCAGAATATTTGTTTTTTTTTTTTTTAAGTATGGTTTTTTGGATCACATGCCAATAGGCAAAATATGAACAGTTCTAATTGTTGGGACGTCTAGCAATGTGGGCCCAAAGGGAAGCCGGTTATGCGGTGAGGAGCTCACTGCCCTCAGCCGAAAGCGGATTAGGTAAGACCCTAGCCTCACCCACGACAGTGTGGCGCTTACCAGGGGTTACTGTCGGGCTCACCTTGATATATGTATTATATATTTTCCACATCATTTTACGATATTATCTCAAAAATAAAGTACATCCAATTCTAAGATGGGCCATACCATAAAAACAGTGGTGATTGACTTTCCTACCATTAAAAACTTTTTAAATGTTTTGGTAGTATTATTTACAATCCGATCGGTTAATCTGTTGATAAAGTCATATGGGAAAAGAAAAATATCATCTTGATCCAAGACTTTTGTTGTTCATTAATAGTCAATCACCACTGTTTCTCATGGTATCATCCTCCAACTGTACTATGTCAGATTGGGATCTTGTTAATTTTTGAGATAATGCTTTAAAATAATTTGAAAAAAATAGATAAACAACATGGATACATAATAAATACATGGAGGTAGGCGCTACAGTAATGGCCTCACCATCTTGTGTGAGGACAAGGTCTCATCTAATCCACTCTCCCCTCAGCCCTAACGTGGATTGGTAAGGCTCTACACTGTTAGAAGTGAGCCCTGGCCTTTTTCTAATGAAGTTTTTAGCTTAATAAGTGCTTAATCCATCTCCGACGGCGTACATCCCACCAATCAAATCTCACCACGTCCCCATACCACCGCTGAAGGTGTTGAGGGCCCACCACCTGATCCATGTCGGACTTGGAAAGGGCAAGCGGTTGGTGATTAGTAGCACGCGGTCGCAGATATGCTTACTAGAAAAGGTTTGAAGGGACCTTCGTGTCCTGTCTGGGCCGTCTGGCGCCTATTCATGGCCAGCAGGAAAACGTGAAAAAGCGAGAAACTTTGATAGTCTGGCAAGTTGTGAGGGTTCATATACGGGCACATAAATTCTAAACTTGTGAAGGAAGTAAGTCAAATTAAACCGCCCAATTTGTGGGCCAGAGTTGTTGATGAATCATAAAACAAAATTTACACCGTGCGATAAATTAACTAGCTGATTGGTAAAACATCTATTGGACGGTTGAAATTAAAATAACCAAATGCCCAAAGACAGCGAACAAAACTCTACAAATTAGAGCTCGGAATTGCGCGATCAATCCCATTTTCTGAATGACATCTATCTACATTGGATTACACGATCTGGACGGTTCAATTTGGGTTAGTATCTGCCACGTGTCCGATTTATGAGGACCTTAGTATCAAGCATCATACTCTCCCAGAGCATCAAATAACTCTTTGGTCCATGTGAAATGCAATAGCAACGGAGAAGCTTGATGTGGGAATCTATCCTATGACACTCACAAATGAGATCGTTCACTACTGCTGGGCCCCACTCTAGTTGTTTCATGGGTAAAAAATAAAATTTCTCTGATGATCTGAACCGTGTGATTTTTGGCCATGACACATGCGTAAGTGGCCCAACCTGATGAATGGCCCAGATCCAGTTCAAACATGCTGCCTTGGCACATGTGGCCAGATTAGCAACTAGCAACTCAAATATCTACTCGGCTCGTGTATCCTCATTGCAGTGGCCATAGTGACGAATCTCGTTTTCCGAAATTTCTCGGGAGATTTTCACGTCTTCCCAATTTTCTCGTGACGATATTAGTAAAATCTCGCTGAAGATACAATATTTAAGAAATATTTTTAAATTAATAACCGGTTTTTAAAATTGAGATAAAAATGATTATATTTCGTAAAAATCTCGATAATTTCATGAGCCATTAAAAACGATGAGATTTAAAAATATCTCGATATTATCGCGAATATATCGTTACATGAATTTTCTGCGAGAATATCGCGAAATTATCAAAATCTCGGCGATATTTGAAACGAGGGCAGTAGCTGGTGCATTTAGAAAGTTTACTCACCTCATACATCGAATCAAGTCACACGTGTGTAAGATCTGATTGGCTCTTCATACATTCCTCGCTGTCTAGTTTCTTTCCTTCTAAAATCAAAGTAATGAAATAATCAGGTGGACCACACAAGTTCACAAAATTTGGACCATTGAAAAATTTCCCTGGGGAGTTAATTTGTTTAATGAAAGCGTGGCCCACCTGATGGTCACTTACTCGTTGTTTCTAAGGTATAGCGTCTTCGTTTTTGGGATGGCCTGAGAAGTGAATGAAGTCTCCCACACATGTGCCTCCTGTGAGCATGTGATGCATATGCTATGAGGATTCCTTCATAGTAATTTTTAGTGAGGGATGCGAGACTCGAGAGAATAACTAATACCTGATCTGATCTCGATCTCGAGAGCAGATCATAAGGGTACAATAGCTAGCACGAGCTCGGTACTCACGCTTTCCTTAATTTCGTAAAATGACTGAATTATCCCTCAGTCATCAGGATTAGGAGGGTTATGGTCCGGTCCAACGTAATACTTTGAGTCCATCTCTACCGTCCAGTAGATGCACTAGTCCATTGATATGGACCGTCTGACTGTTGGATGGATGATATTGAATGTCTATGCGGCCGACAATCCAATTGGTGCGATTTTTGGCAACGTAGCTTATCAAAGAAGTGGCCCATGAATTGGACGGTCCCGATAGATGTGCACATGTGACACACATGCCCACCGATCTAGACTATATATCCAAATCTTGGGTCCATTTTGGATGGAGCATAGCTTGAAAATCATAGCAATGAAAATATTTTAAAACCATTTTATTTTCCCTATTGAATTTTTAGATGGACCATTGTTATTTTATCCATCCGATTGGCCACTTAGGATCATCTTATCCGTCCTATTTTCGATCCATACTCTGTTTCTCAGGTGGACCACACCACAGGAAATAGGGGTGATTGACGATTAAAAACTTGTTGTGGGCCACAGAAGTTTTGGATCAAACTGATAATTGTGGTCCCTTTATCCTGGACTTTGTGACCTCATCAACAGGTTGTGTAGCAAATAAATATTCCGGTAGCCCACAAGAAATCTTTGATGGTGGTAATCAATCACTACCGTTTACGGTGGTGTGGTCCACCTGAGATTAGGACCTACTTCATTTTTGGGGCCAACCCTAAAATGAGCTGTCAAAACGGATGGACGGCGTGGATGTAAGGCACATACATCACGGTGAGCCCCACAGTCAGGGATCCACTGAAGCGGCGTCCGATTGAATGGCGATGGTAACCATCATCAAGATCTGTGCGGTATTGATTTTTGGGAGAAAATGTGCGGTTGAGATTTGTTTAATAACTAGATTTACAAAAGAGAGGTTACCATGTGGAGCTTTTAATAAGGGCACGAACTTCGGGCATAGAAAACCACGCGCCCTTCTCGCCTCTCTCTCAATCGTACGCATTTACCGCCGGAAAAGGAGATCTTCGCACGTACGCACCGTCATGGTCAACCAAAATTCGAAGGAGCCGCTTGGTAGAGTAGCCACACGAAATCTATATTTACCACACGTGTGATTTTTGAACGTTCGTTTGGGATCCAGACCGTTCATAATGTTGGGCCCTTGTTAAATTCCCATACCCTTTGTTACGTTGCTTCATTGTTTAAGTTTATGATTAGGTGAAGATGGTAGTGGTCCACAATAGTCTTACGTCTGTTTCCCTCTGATGAATTTGAACTGTTTATTTCCAGACCAGGTCCTGGTCACAATATCCTTCTTAAATAATCAATGGACTGGATCTTGTCCATTTGATCTATGTGGGAACATATGATGCGATGGAAACAAACATCTCAAGCGCAAGAATAGCCATGCCGTCTCCATTATCGAAACGTAATTGACACGTAGCACGGGAAGAAGGGAGCCACTCCGTAGAATCGTACGAACGACTGTGAAACACCCATGTTATACTTCGCTATGGATGAAAATCTAATCACCGTCCATCTTTGTGATGGGAAGTGGCCCACTTAATCTAATCGCCCTCAGTGAACCTTTGCTTGTGGGTGTCTTCCACTTCGGTATTTGATCAAGCTCAAACTGTGGTGAGTAGTGTGGCCCACTTGATCACAGCACCAGCATCAAGACATGAAAATCAACTGGATAGATAGGGATACGAGAAGTTAAGATCTCTAGATCCTCTGTAGAAAAAATCAAATTAATAGAATAAATAATATAGTCTTAGTAAAACAAAGGAAGATATATACATTATTAAATTAAGAGATGAATTATGATACTCCGGCAAAGTGTGATAGATGATACTCAGCCACTTAGAAATTACAAACCCGTAGACTGAGTGAAAGATTCCTCATTTAAGCACTGAAGTCTTGGTATCTATTCCCTGATGGGGTGGCTAACAGTGATGCGTGAACTGGCAGTGGGGTGTACTATCAGGCTAACAAAAAAAATTTATGAGTCCCGGTTCATATGCATTCTTATTTGATGATACGACTATCAGATTAGTGGACATAAATTGTACGGCTGAAATGAAAAATATCCAATGGTCACATTTCAACTAACGAATGTCCACCAATCAAGAACTTAGGATTATTCAGCCGATCTGATTTTGGGACTTTGACTTAGCGATGGTGGATCTCAAAACTTAGTTAGCGTAATTAGAGTTAATCAATGCCATGTGTTTTGTATTAAATAATTCCACTTACATTAAATAATCATAACTTATTTAATTTAATTTATGGATTTGGCGGGTAATTAATTCGTCCACACGAAGTATCTAATCTTGGCTTACGTGCATGGTTACACGCACGTAGTAGAACTTTCAAAAGCCTCTCTTAAGCTCCTTAAATCAAGGAATATTTTATCAAAATCCACCCCTTCAACCCCTTCAAATACCTACTCAAGCTCTAGTATTTTCCCCCGAGTAGTCTCTTACATAGAGAGTGTGAGAGAGAGAGAGAGCGAGAGAGAGAGAGTGAGTGAGAGAATGACTACCACCCTACCTTATTTCATGCTAACCACCATTCTCTCTATCACCATCACCTTGGCCCTCCTCATACATGTCCATGCGGCAATCAACGACGTTGAGTTCGACGAAGAAAAGGAGTATGTGATGGATGATCACTTCCTCGGGCTGAACGTCCGATCGGGGAGCCGGTTCCTTGCGACCAAGATCAAGAAGGGTGCAAGCTGTGATGAATTTGCCAACAACATCTGCTCGGGTGTGTCAGTCAATAACAGCACAGGCCTCCTACAGTGCTGCAAGAAGCATTGTAGGGACGTGCTCGGCGATCGCAACAACTGTGGTGTCTGTGGCCATAAGTGCGGGTTCGGTCAGCTTTGTTGCTATGGCAACTGCACCGACATCGCGTACAATGTGAATAATTGTGGCAAATGCGACAAGAAGTGTCGTGCCGGTGTAAAATGTGAGTATGGAGTTTGTGGGTATGCTTGATTTATGTATGAATCCAAAAAGAGTGTAGATGGGAGAGATGAGTAGAGGGAGAGAATAATTAGTGGTAGATTATTAAAATATGGGTAGATACAAGTACTATAGTGAATGGTGATGAATGTGCCACTATTAAGTGGATGGAGGTTCTATTTCTACATAAATGTCTTCCTTTCTTCTCATGGGTATACTAGGAATGTAAACAGGTTTTATCATCAATAAAAGAAAATCCATGGTTAGATGGTATTTGTGGTGTTTTTCATGCTTAGGGTTTGGTCTTTGAATAGGATATGGGGGGTTTGTAATTTGTAGTGCTTTAGTTACATGTTTGTGAACAATGCTTCCTTTTGAAATTTAGGAACTTATGTTATACTAATAAGAAATGATTTCTGCATTGTATGTGTTGTAAAAGGGATGTTACTCAGATCTTTCAAGTGGCCACACCTAGTGTCATTGTTGACCATTGGATAGGAGGGGTCCACCACGTGTGCTAATCAAAGTGACCTGATTGGATGATCACTGCCATCTGATTAGCGGTCTTAAAAATTTCCTATATGGGCTTGTTCTTTCTTAATGTGGATTTTGCATGACCTTGTAACATAACTCATTCTACGGTGAATAATCTTGTAATTGGCCTTTAGGCTTGGAGGCCCACAGAACATTACACGTTGGCCAAAATTCCAAAGGATTCGATTTACATCAGTCCCACAATTACATGATCCGGTGGCTTTTGCTGCTTACTAGCCTGCAAGCCACATTCTTTTTAATTGCATTGAGGTAATTATAAATGAAAATGTTGCCAACATGCACCCCAACATGATCAAGTCTACGTACGTTTGGATGCACAAGGGAACCCAATTGTGAACATTTCTATTATGCATAACCATGCGGAGCCAAGGACAATTTTATTTTATTTTTTTTCCATATAATTAGTTTTATAGGGTCATGGCCTTTGAGATTTTACAAGACATAAAATGAATTTTTGGTATGTATTCATATATCTCAGTAACATTTTTAGAATTTTAAAAATTTACCTTCTTATAAGTCATGTCAATGGATGACTTTGATTAGCCACTTTTTGTGTGTGTGCGCGTGCGCGCGTGAGTAGCCAGTCGGCGCCTTTCTTTGTGTTCTTCTATAGTCCATGCAACAGTTGCATCCAACAAATATTATATACATAATTAAGGTCTACCATGATGATATCAATATTATATATAAGGTTCACCGTGATGATAATTTGATATCCATCTGTATGTCTATTGCACCGCCTTATATTAAAATGTAAATTTAAAGAAGAAATAAATATAAAAATTAAGTGGACTATTGAATAGGAAAAAGTGTAGATGATTTTCTTCCCATTTGTGACCTTCTATTTCTTGTATGCGTGTAACTGCATTCATTTCTTATCTCTCCTCTCTTCCCTAGATCAGCTTAATCAGAGGCAGTTATAAAAATATTAAAATCCCATAAAGTCTAACTTGAAAGCGACTCAATCACAAGGCGGAGAAAACGGAGGGTGTGAGGAAAGAGAATGCCATATGATGGTTTCTTATTTTATTTTACTAAGAGGAATTATAGAATCCAGATGCATGATGCATCAGAAGGCCAATATGGCCTCGATATGCCATTTTCTCCATGTGGGGCAGAAGGTTCTATGATTCAAACCATTGATATTAGTGATCTGTAGCAGATGGGAGATTATTCATAGGTCTTTTAGATTGGAAGATCCAAGCCTTCGAATATTTGGCCTTTCTTGTGGACAGTTGTTGCATTTTTCTCAACCATCCGATTTTCAGTTGCTAATAAAAGAGTTAGAATGGACCATATCACCTTGGGAGAGAGATATTGGAGTGAGCTCAAATCTATAGTATGGAAAATAAGATCAACGGTCTAGATGACCCAATCATGGAGACCTATCCGTAATAATGCATGCATTAAGACACTATTCACGTTAGATTGTGTTTGATGCATCCATACGCTTCCAAGGCTGCGGATTGCACCCTTTTCCAACGACCGTGATTAGATATCAATTCTCAGGACAAGAATCAAAGGTTAGAGTTTACTCCAAGAAGAGTTGTGTTCGTGTATGGATATGTCATTTCCCCATCTGCACGGCTGCATCACGTACTTGGGTCTTCTTTTCTGATAAGAGCCTTCATGATCTGGTAATCCATACGTTCAGCATGCTGCATCTAAATGTGGAGGACTGGAATTCTGTACAACACCTGTTTTATGCACTAGTGCGGTAATCACTCAAGTTGTTGGGTCCTATCATGTTGCATATTTAAAAATCAATTCCGTCTATCAGGTTATGACCTCTATGCTAGACCCTCAATTTCAAAATCATCTAGATCCACAGTTCAGATGCGCCACACCATATGGAACAATGGGGATTGGATGTCCATAGATTTTTATGTGGGGCTACCATAGTGTATATATTTCATCAAAACGATCAATCGAGTTTAACTCACTAAGATGAATAGAAGATACAAAAATCAGACTGATACAATACTCGGTCAGGCCAGGCCATGTGAAGTGAGCAGTTTCAAGAGCAAATTTACATCTTTTATATTAATGTGTTCTATGTCAGTTTTCAACGGTCATTATGAACGTAGTGGATTTTACATATACAACGTATGGACGCACACAGCTTAGGTATTTATGCACCTTATAAAACAGGTGTTGCAGACCATTCCTGTCCAACCGTTGAAGCACTATTAAAATAAAATAAAAATCTCATCAAGAAGACATCCTAACCAGTAGATTTTTGAAGCACGGTCCATCCACATCCACGGTAGACTTATCATAGCTTAAATCCCGACATACTTATATGGATGGATCATGGAATTCCTCCAGTAGGGCCCAAATGAAAAGATGGTTGGATGATGATCAGAACTGTCCATAGTTTATTATGCTACACAGATGGGCCACAGGAAGAACCTTATGTTGAATGGTTAATTCTGACCATCGATATATGTAGCTGAATTTGAACCATTGAATATAAAATTTCCAATAGCTTACATTCAACTCAATGAATCAATACGGGCATCGTTTTTCAATTTCAACAGAGAATAGACTTCGCGAAATAGCACCAATCTGGTGGACGCTTCTGATTATTTAACCACCTCTCATGGGCCCACATGGGGCAACGTGCTCTAAGTAGGGGACCCGCGCAGACCCGATTGCTCGGCATGTGCACGTGGACAGAGAAGAGGCGGTAGTAAGGGGACGAGGATTAGCTACTGAACTCGATCGACAGTAGAGGTCTCGCCACTGAAATGACGTCACCACGTTCTGTGGGCCCACCATGATGTATGCGTTGTATCCATACGGTCCATCCATTTGGAGAGATCATTTTAGGGCATGATCCAAGGAGTACTGAGGAAGATCCAAACTTTAAGTGGACCCCACCACAGAAAAGTGGGGATTGAACGCTTACCATTAAAAACTTCTTTGGGCCATATAAGTTTTCGATCAAGCTAATATTTGTGTTTTCTCTAATTCCATATCTATATTAACTTATAAACCGCTTGGATCTCAAATAAACATCATGGTGGTCCCTGGAAGGTTTCAAGGTTTGTCACTTTAGTAACGTTACCAAGTTTTGTGGGCTCCACCATGATATATTTGTCGTATCCACCCCATTCATTCATTTAGAGAGATCATTTTATGGCATAATCCAAATTCCAAAGAATGAGTCAAATCCATAGCTTGAGTGGACCCTCCCACAGAAAACCGTTGGGAGAGTGCTCTCCTTTGAAACTTTCCTAAGGTCTACCATGATGTTTATTTGAGATCCAACATATTCATAAGTTAACATAGACATTTTAGAAGGGAAAACACAAATATTAGCTTGTTCGAAAACTTTTGTGGCCCTTAGAAGTTTTTAATGGCGGGCGTCAGTCTCATGCCCTAAAACGATCTCTCCAAATGGACGGTGTATAGATACAAAACATACACCATGGCGAGATCCACGAAATTGTTATATTTGAAGGTAAAAAATTAGAAAATGAATCACTTAAAGATAGGCTAAAGGCGCGTTATGATGTCGCTATCTTTAAGGCGATATTCGCACTCTAGTGGTGATTGGATCAATTTATAAGCAAATCCGCCTCCAGGATACAATAAGCCTCTTCTCCAAGACCGGAGAAATGTGGGTTTTGGCCTACAAAACTGAAAAATCGCACCCCGAACACACTTTTACAACGTACAACCCTGACTTCTGTACTGTTATAATTTACCCCCTGAAAACTGTTTATAATTTACTGCCTGAAAATTATTTACAGTTTAGCACCTGAAAACTGTATCTTTCCAAAAATAAAAATGGTGAAGAAGAAAAAGATGGAGAGGAGATAGTTGGAAATTGTGAATTCGGATTGACCCAAAGATGGGTTTATATGGAATCATAAGAGATGCTTAAGGCCATTTTCATGAAAAGACATCTTCTTCCATGGTGTCTTTTCATCAATGGTGGTGTCTTTCTAGCTAACAATGGCATCCCTCCATTTCAAATTCAAAAGATGCTCCCTTTACTAAGAGGCACCTCCATTCATACCAACAATCACCAAAGCCACAACCATTCTTTTTCCACAATAATTTTTTTTACTTATTTTGAAAAAACCAAACAATCCCCCACTATTTTTCAAAATACAGAGGTTAGAGTCTGTAAGGAAAATATGTGCATAGGAGAAGGTGTCTTATGGACTTGAACCTTCACTTACTGTAAACAAATCAAAGTTGAATCAGAATCCTTAGTGACTATGGTCTTAAACTAAGTATTCTATATGATACAACCAGACATGTTACACACATATATATTTTAATTGTCATGTGTTCTAAAATTATAGCACATTAACGACCTTGTACTCGATCTGTCATAGATTCATGAGTTCATGAGAGTAGCCAAAAACTCTCGAACATAAGGTAGCGACCTCACTTCCAATACTCATATAGGTGAGTCCTTATGAATGCCCTTGTAACTATAGTACCCTTAAAAGAACTCATTAAAAGCAGCAGCTCATCCTCCTTTTTATCATTAATTACAGGTACCCAGCACTATACATATATTAAGGAATGAGACAGATAGAAAACGTACAGTGCTACTTCAGCCACTTCCAATGAGTTACTTTGCCCATTGAACCTATTAACTTAGGTTGGGTTTCCCTCATCCAGTGTCTATGAAATTGGCTTAAGTCTCATTCCTTTTGATCTTCTACTGACAACATATCTTGCCAGTCCCTTGGTGAATGGGTCCGCTAGATTTTGGATATATCGTACATATTGTATTGTTATAACACCGTCACCAAGTAGTTATCGCACAAAACTATGCCTTAAACTGATATGTCTGGATTTTCCATTATAAGTCTTGTTATATGCCTTTGATAATATCGCTTCACTATCACAGTAGATAGAGACCAGTGGTAAAGGCCCTACCAATAATTGTATTTCTAATAACAGGTTTCTTAACCATTCCGCCTATTTACTACTAGCTGCCAAAGCTA
The DNA here is from genome assembly GCA_030180095.1 of Magnolia changhungtana. NCBI lineage: Eukaryota > Viridiplantae > Streptophyta > Magnoliopsida > Magnoliales > Magnoliaceae > Magnolia > Magnolia changhungtana. The sequence goes on along the minus strand of JASAUF010000620.1, from coordinate 6,081,659 downwards.
TGAATTCAGATTCCATAGTAGAGTTAGATATGCAAGTTTGCTTTTTGGATCCCCAATAAATGGCGGATCCTCCAAGTATAAAAATTCATCCACTGGTAGAATTGGATTCTCTAGAATCAATAACCCAACTTGCATCACTATACCCTTCAAGTACACTAGGGTAATTAGAAAAATGTAAACCATAATTAATTATTTTTTTCAAGTATTTGAGTACTCTAGAAACAACATTTCAATGATCTAAACTTAGATTACTTGTAAACCTACTCAATTTACTTATTGTAAAAGCAATATCAGGTCGAGTAAAAATTATAGCATACATAAGACTACTAATCACCTTGGAATACTCTAACTCAGATACACTACGACCTTCATTTTTAATTAACTTGATATTAGAATCAAAAGGAGTAGAAACTGAGTTCTTATCATAGTGATCAAACTTTTTAAGTATCTTTTCAATATAATGTGATTGAGATAGAGTTATACCACCATTATTTCTTAATAGCTTGATACCAAAAATCACATTAGCATCACCCATATCTTTCATGTCAAAACTAGATGATAAGAATCTTTTAGTGTTATTTATAACTTCTAAACATGTACCAAATATTAGCATATCATCTACATAGAGACATATAATTACTCCTTTATTATCAGAGAATTTCGAATATATACATTTATCAGATTTATTAATCTTAAAGCCATATGAGGTGATTACTTTATCGAATTTTTCATACTATTATTTAGGTGCCTGTTTAAGTCCATATAGTAACTTGATTAATTTACATACTTTATTTTCCTCTCCTGGAACCATAAAACCTTCTGGTTGCTCCATATAAACCTTTTCATCGAGGTCTCCATTTAGAAAAGTTGTCTTTACATCCATCTGATAAATTTCTAACTTATGAATGAGTGCTAGAACAACTAAAACTTGGATAGTTGATATCCTTGCTACCGGAGCATAGGTATCAACAAAATCAATACCTTCTTTTTGTGTAAATCCTCTGGCCACTAATCTGGCCTTAAACCTTTCTTTAGTTCCATCTGGTCTTAATTTTCTTTTGAAAATTTATTTACTACTTATTGGTTTTGATCATGGGGGCAGATCCACAAGTTTCCATGTTTCATTTTGCAATATAAAATCCATTTCATCGTTTATAACTTCATTCCAAAAGGAAGCATCCTAAGATCTATTGGCACCATCTATTATTACTGGATCATTTTCTATGTTACAAACTAACATAGTTTTCTTTGCTATGTTATTTATATCTCCTTCTATTAGCTAGCAGAATGTAGAAGTCGAGTCCAAAAGATGTACTTGTTCTGATCTTCTTGATCCTTCTAAGTTCTATGTCCTCTTTATTGAGACTGTTGATATCTTGATCAAATCTTTGAGAACTACTGCTTGTACTAGGATCTTGAGGTCTTGTTTCTTTTCTAGTTATAGAAGAGAATGAGTTTTCATAAAACTCGGCATCTTTAGATTCCATTATAGTATTTATCGGGATCACATGATTAAATTCTACAATTAGAAATTTATAAGCCTTACTATTTTGTGTATATCATATGAAAATACACTCAAGAGATCTCAACCCTATCTTGGGCCTTTTAGGATCAATAAGCCTAACTAAGACTCTACAACCCTATACCTTAAATTATGAGATGTTAAGAATCTTATTCTTTCATAGTTCATACGGAATCTTACAAGTCTTAGAGTGAGGTATCCTATTAAAGATATGACAGGCAGTCAATAGGGCTTTTTCTCAAAATCCTAAACTTAAACTTGCATTATTGAGCATAGAGTTTACCATGTCTATGAGAGACCTATTTTTCTGTTCTGTTATCCCATTTTGTTGGAGTGAATAGGGAGTTGTAATTTGGTGATTTATACCATGAGTTTTGTAAAACTCCAAGAATTCTAAGGATAGATATTCTCCTCCCTTATCCGACCTTAGAATTTTAATCTTTCGGTCTAATTGGTTCTCAACTTCTACCTTATATATCTAGATTTTTGGTAATACCTCATCTTTATTCTTCAATAGGTATACTAAGGTATAACGGGAGAAATCATCTATAAAGGTTATGAAGTACCTCTTTCCCCCTCTTGTTATTAAACCGCTCATTTCACATATGTCACTATGAACTAGGTCTACGAGTTGTGATTCTCTTTCCACCATTGGAAACGGTTTTCTAGTTATTTTGGATTGTACACAAATACTACATTTGTCATTAGGTTTTGTATACTTAGGGATTATATTAAAATTAGACATATTATTCATACTACGGTAACTAATATGTCTTAATCTATCATGCTAAACATCATGTGAATCAAGCATATAAACGGAAGAAGAATTTTCATTAATGAGGTTCAATTTGAATATTCCATTGGATACATAGCCCTTCCCTACATATACGCCATTTTAAAACACAATCAATTTATCGGATTCAAATAGGAGTTTGAATTCAAATTTACTCAGTAGACTAGTTGATATAAGATTCCTCCTAATATCCGGTAAATGCAGCACATCGTTTAGAGTAAGAATTTTTTCGGAAGTTAGATTAAGACGTACCTTCCCTTTTCCTACAACCTTGCATATGGAGGCATTCCCCATATATAGTTCTTGATTGTCCCCCACTAATTCATAGGAATTGAACATGTTGTAATTTCTACAAATATGTCTGGTACCGCCAGAATATACCAACCATTCAACATCCTCATTCAGCATATTAACTTCAGAGATGACGACTGCCAGATTCATGTCTTCCTTCATATTGACTTGTCGTTTGGATATGTTCTTTTTGAACCCTTGGTTATTAGGTTTGGGCCTATCATTTTTCTTGAAAGGTAGCTTCTCTAATTCCCAATGCACACTATTCTCGACTATATTAATGTTACTTAAGGCTTCCTGTTGTTCTTCCTTTTTATCACGGAGCCTTGATTCTTCTTCTATTCGAAGAAACATTAAGAAGTCCTCTAAGAACATTTTCTCTTTTTTCTGTTTTAACGATTTTCTAGTATCCTTCCATTTAGGTGGAAGTTTAACAATAATTGTGCATACTTGGAAGGATTCGTCGAGATTAGTGTCATCGGCAATAATCTGTTGGATGATGACCAGTAACTCACATACTTGATCAAAGACAAGTTTTTCATCAAACATTTTGAATTCTAAAAACTGACTTATAAGAAATTTTTCATCCTCTAATGTATATTTGGTGAGCAACGCCTGCTACAAATCCTTAACAGTCTTCTTTTGACAGTAAACAACGTATAACGAGACAGAAAGAGTGTTGAAGATATGATCTTTGAATAAGTAGTCATTACGCTCCCAACTTTGTCTCTTTTGAATTTGTTCTTATGTATCATTGTCAGATGGTGGTGAATGAGGATCTTGAGTGAGCACGTGATCCAACTTAAGTGATGTGAGGAAGAGATGGACCCTTGATTGCCATCGAAGAAAATTTGAGCTGTCGAATGGCGTAATTCGAACAAAGTCAGGATGACCCATATAAGAGGCCATAATATTGCCTTAAAATTGTTATATTTGAAGGCGAAAAATTATAAAATGAATCACTTAAAAATAGGCTTAAGGCGCATTATGATGTCGCTATCTTTAAAACGATATTCGCACCCTACTGGTGATTAAACCAATTTGCAAGAGGGTTACAGCAAATCCACCTCCAGGATACAATAAGCCTCTTCTCTAAGACTAGAGAAATGTAGGTTTCGGCTTACAAAATTAAAAAACCGCACTCGAACACACTTTTACAGCGTACAAACTTGACTTCTGTACTGTTATAATTTACCCCCTAAAAACTGTTTGTAATTTACTGCCTGAAAATTATTTACAGTTTAGCGCCTGAAAACTGTATCTTTCCAAAAACGAAAATGGTGAAGAAGAAGGAGATGGAAAGGAGATTGTTGGAAATTGTGAATTCGGATTGACCCAAAGATGGGTTTATATAAGATCACAAGAGATGCTTAAGGCCTTTTTTATGAAAAAAGACATCTTCTTCCATGGTGTCTTTTCATTAATGGTGGTGTCTTTCCAACAATGGCATCCCTCCATTTCAAATTCAAAAGATGTTCCCTTTACTAAAAGGCATCACCATCCACACCAACAATCACCAAAGCCACAACCATTCTTTTCCCACAATAAAATTTCTTTTTTTATTTTTTCCTTATTTTGAAAAAACCTAACAGGAACTAGGTGATGTCACTTCAGTAGCCAGTCTCGCTACTCAACCTATGAGTAGCTAACCCACATCCGGGTATGGTGGCTAGAGGAGCTTGAATCTCTCACGTATGCGCCACATTCGCATGTGTGAGATATGGGTGCTTCCAATGTTCTCTTGCTCAATTGCACTGCACATTTCTCTAAGTTGATAATGGTGATGGCCCATTGGTGAGGGAAACAACATTATCAGTCATGTAATTTTGTGGCCTGCAAATTGGATGACTAAGATAAAACATGCACCGTCCAATGGGTTGCCACCAGTCGAGATATTAGGATTGCCCGATCAATAAATTTTGAACTGGAGCATGTCCTTCATGGGCCTACCAAGCAGTAAGCTCCAATAATCGTTTACCCTACACGTGTATGGAAGAGATTAGGCAGGACATAGTTGGGGTGGATCCAGAACCCTTCTCAGTATTAGCAGGCACCTGACTAAACAGTCGTGATTCATTAGTCGTACACATGAATACATGGATGGTAAGCATCCAAGCTGTAGCCATCAAATGGATCATCTTACCAATGATGAAACTCCAGTGAAATCAAATGGTTAGGATTATCTCATGCAAGTCATGACTTCTTTAACTACTCCCCACCCATAAAGAATGACACTTGGACTGGTGGATAATTTTTCAAGCATTTAGAATGGGAAAAATCGAACTGACTTGAGGTATGAAACATGTATTAGGGAATCATCATAGCATACTTCTGAACTACCAAAGCACTTGCTACTAGAGAAGATGAACCGAGCAAAGAGACTCAATGATCGAGTTGAAACAGTTAACCCAGCTTAAAGATAAGGCTCATCAACGGACCTTGATTGCGGATGCCAACCTCGATCACTTTGACCACGGATGCCGACTTTAACCTCGAAAACCGACCTCAAGCTCGGAATATAAACATTTGGAGAAAATCTCGCACCATATACATGCAAGCAAGAGTGTTCGGCGAGATCCTAACCGAAAATCACATCAATCGAGGCATAATCGGATAAATACTCAAGAATAGATTTCAACTCCAATATGGGTCCCTCTATCATATTTTACATATCTACTCAGATACGCAAGTTGCCTAGTAAATCTATAAATATATCACCCTACTTAAATGGAAGGTACACACAACAATCCCTACTCTAACCACACCTACTTTGAGTCCACCTACCCAACTCAGGTTTCGGAGGGTCCCTAATCACAACTAGCACTCTCAGTGTTCTCATGTTACCCATTAAAGTGTAGGTACCTAACAGTTCACAAGAGGTGGAATGAGATCGACCATATTTAAGTGATAACAATATTTATCATTTACCAAACACATAGATGATCCAACGGTGAAGCCATGAGATAAGAGGATTGTGCACATGGTACACTGGAAGTTAAAAACTCCTTTTAGAGGAGATCAGTGGAAGCGGATCGGCTGGTGTACCACACACCACTGACTGGCTGGTGTGTGGATGTGTCATGCGAAGACGGGCACATGCTCCTCGAGCTCCAAGCTGTATGAACGGTTCAGAGGAGATCAAAGTTATAAGGGCCTGGCAATGATGTATTTATTATATCAACATCTTTCACCCATTTGGCAAGAACATTTTAGAGCAAAATACCAAAAATGAGTCATATCCAAATCTCAAGTAACCACACCACAAATAGCAGTGAGGAGAATGATTCTCACTGTTAAAACATTTGTAGGGCCTGTCATAACGTTTATTTTCCTTCCAATCCATTCATAAGGTCACACAGGCCTGGATGAAGAGGAAAAACAAATATCATATTGATCCAAAACTTCTGTGACCCCAAAAGGCTTTCAATGGCAGACGTTCAATCCTCCACTACTTTTTGCAGTGTGGTCCACTTGATCTTTGGATCTGTCTTATATTTTGGCTCAATCTTTACAACAAGCTCACCAAATGGACAAACAATTTAGACATAACACATACCTCGTGATGGGACCCATGGAACTTGGTGATGTAAACACACCAACAAGTTGGATGGTGTGTGGTACACCAGTCAATCCTCATGTGGAGAGAGGAACGTAGATCTCGTAAGAATAGTAACTCGTGTTTTTTACAATGTAACACATTGGGCCACATATTACCATCTGATAACGTCAATGATGATTGAAGCCTATGAGCCATACGCAAAGAGATAGAAGGATGCTGGCTACCCTCAAGATGTGGGTCATACTCAAATATATTCATATAGAGAGGGAGAAGAGAGGATAAAGGAGGCCGGCTACTCTCATCCAAAATTCAAATAAAATCAACACCTCACGTGACAGGGAAGGGTATAACTTAAACCATCAGTTGGTTTGCAATTTGCATAAATACCATCACCTACTTCCCATATCCCCTGCCAAATTCTATTTAAAATTCAAAGCTCCCTTCACCCAAATATCCTAAAGGGATACCCGTGTCAAATTCACTCTGTCTATAAGTTTCTCAAGATCAAAATAAGATGAGAGTCTAAAAAACAAACCGAACAAAAACTCAGTTGAGCCACACTACATGAAATAGCAGATTTGAATGGCCACCTTTGGAAACTGTTGGGCCCATAGAGTGTTCTATCAGGATGATATTTGTTCCTACAGTTTATCAAGTAGTAATCCTGTGAACAATTTAGATGGCATATATAAATATTACGGTCAGTTCCACAAAGGTTTCAATGGTGGATAATGTTGGGGGCCTTGCATAAAACCTTAGGATCTAGCCTCCCGAAACAAACCAGAATTATGGATAAAGCAATGAAATAAATCAAAGCAACAATCACACACTACACAAGAGATTTTTACGTGGAAAACCCTCAAAGAGGTAAAAACCACGGGACCTCGTCCAGATCAACAATCCACTATGAAGTAGAACGTTACAGTCTTCTTCACTCACGCAGGAGTGGATAAACAATAAGAGAAATAGAGAAAACGGAGAGATCTAACCGATTACGAGGACATAGAAGCGGCCGAGATGTGGATGCAAAGTAGAGAACCTCCACGAGCGAACCTCCCTTCTATAAGCTTCTCTCTCTCTTTCTCCCTCTCTCTCACTTTGATAGCCCTAAACCCTTTAGCAAATCCTTGCAAAGCTTTAGGAAACCCTCTTGCTATTTTTTGTGATACCTAGAAAAACCCTAGGCAATCCCTTTTATAGTTTTGGGAAACTCCTTTCCGCATCCCAGTTGCGAAAGGACTCAAATCCGCTTTAGCTGCAAAAAATCGCGGAACAATTTACGACTAGTCTGGCTCTCTACGACCGGCAGTAGACCACCTGACCGGTCGTAGCTCTCCACCACCGTCCTAGCTACAAGAAAAAAACAGACGAACTCGCTGGACTTCGAGTCGTGCCAGGGCTCGAACCTACGACCGGTCGAGCACCTCCCACGACCGGTCGAGCACCTCCCACGACCGGTCGAAGACGGGAAAAAAACCCCATCAGATAATTCTATTCTCATTGTTTCTCGTGGTGTAGCCTAGTTGAGTCTTTGATCTAACTCATTTTTGAATTCCTGTCGATCTTGAGAAACTAAAGAATGGAATAGATTTGTCATGAGCATCTTTGTTGGCCCCACCTAGCTCTAAGATTTTTTTATTTTTTTTTTAAATTCATTATCCAACTGGTGCACACAACCATGATGATTAGACTCCCAAAAAAACGCACCGATCCAATCACTAGGAGATCCCCACGGGTGGGCCCCACAGTAGAAAATAATCTTCAGGTGGGCCCCACAGTAGAAAATAATCTTCACTAACCCAAACCTCCAAATTCACGTGCGGCGTGCCTTTTAATAAAATCGTCCTGATTTTTAAGCTGCTTGGTCATTATTTTGGAGTGTGGCGTGCCTTTTAATAAAATCATCCTGATTTTTAAGCTGCTTGATCATTATTTTGTAGTGCACCTGTTAAGCATGCATGCTTTAGTGGCACTACAAAAATCACCACCTTTCTTGTAAAATAATAAATGGTGGCCATTTTGTTTCACTCACTTTAACCCAATGCAGTAACAAGAGGAGGATGGCCTATTGGTTGTGGCAGCTTCTGTCCACACCACTATAGGTGACGCTTCTATGTGACGACACCAAAAAGTCTCTGTGTCTGCACCACAATTTGAAAGTGATAGTTACCATCTTTGCCACATCAGCGACACATCAACTTCAAAAGATACCAAATGTAAAGAGAGACCATTGCACCCCACTCAGCTTTAGGTGAAGATAAGAAAGTAAAGATACTTTGATACTCTGGCAGAGTGTAATTGATTATGCTCAGTCCCAAAGTAATTACACTTCTCATTCACTAACTTAATAAAAACTTTTCCAAATCATGGGTTGCAAATCAGATGACTGGTGAATGGAAAATTATACTGATAAGATTCACCAAGTCGTGGATTGATGTACATTCAATAGACTATCAAAATGAAATTAGTCTATGGTCTGAAATTAAATTAGCAAATGGCCGTAATCAGAGTAGATCGCACAATCTTGGTCGTTTAACCTAATTTGATGTATGCCGTGTGTATAATTTTTAAGTGCTTGTGTATCAGCCTTTGCCCTATTGTCAAGGAACTATTCAAAAGTAAAGCCTCACATAAAGAAGATGAGTAATGAGTTTTCCCACCTTCATTCTCGACCTCTCCATAAAGAGGGTTGGTTTTCGCTTTTGCAGGGTGCTTCAGGCGGGGCACTTTTCGTGGTTAGGAAGGGCTTATTTAGATTTGTGGAAATAAAGTACAAGATGTTTCTCAAACATGGTTATCAAGAAAATGTGGAAAAGGAAAACATTGGGACCCAAATCATTTTTCAACTTTTTTTTTGTTTTTGAAAATTATTCTTCCATTTTCAATTATGTTGTTTGTAAAGATGGAATTTTTTTATTTTTTTATTTTGAAAAAATTACTTGAAGATGGCTCCCATCCATTAATGGCCAACAGGAAATCTGCATTTGGTATTAGAAATCGGACCGTTCATTTTATTCCCAAAAGATTGAAAAGGTTCACTTCAATGCCTGCCAAGTGATTATCAGACTATACATTTGGACTATAGTTGTTGGATTTAAGGTCATGTTTTTAATGAGATAACTGCTGACGTGACGATGGCAGCTACCCAAAATTTTTCAAGATATAAACTTGGTCACAGAACAATGGATGAAAAGATGATCCATATTCAAAGGACCTGATTACATATAAGAGAGACTATCACATAAGCTGTTTATATCATTGAAATATGATTTCAGATTGGATGGTTACATATTCACAAAGTATATCATGTATCCTGGAATCACATTGTAGCAAACCTCATGAACTGTACTCGATCACTACGGAGCTTCATAGGTTCTACAATGAGATATGTGGGGTCCACCATGATGTGTGCATGACATCTAATTTGTCTATTAGGTGCACTCCCTCATGCTCTCCTATTAGTCCAAAAATAGTCTTCTCCGATCAAGTGGCCCATAACATGTAAAATCATGCCTAAAACCTCTACAATTATGTTGAACGGTCCACCTAAGTCTTAGAATAGCCTGTGTTGTGTTGTGGGGTGTATATTCATCCTTCTGGGACACATTTATTGAATGGATTGAATGACATATACAAAATATGATGTGCACTACACACAATGTGATGCAGGGAGGAGCGTATAACAAATAAGAAGAACACCATCTTTCTCCGAGTGATTAAGGCCACCAGAATTTAGAGAGAAAATTTAAGTAATAATATTGAACAATGTGTTTATGATTTCTTGAATACACTATTAATAAAGAAAACTCAAACCTTAATTTAAAATTACCCAAAATAGTAAAACTCTTCCAAAGCATAATTTCCTAAAGCTTTAAAAAAAAAAAAAAAAAAAAAAAAAAAAAAAAAAAAAAATTTCTTCTAAAGCTTTTTTTTTTTTTTAATAAAAACGTCTAAATAAAATTTATTGGAGCATTCCTAGGACGGTAATTTTTCTAAAATCACAAATTTAAACCCAAAAATGTGCTTTTTCAAATCCAAAAATGTGCATTTTCCTACGAAACGGTGGTGTGTGCTTTGCTACGCATGTCAATGCATAAAAATGGAAAGGTTATACGTTTCATGATGATGTCTGGATCAAAAGTTGTTACCGATCTTTTACGGTCAAAACTTCAAACAACAGTTTTTCCATATATGAAATGAATTTCTTTGAATCGAACATGCCTAGCCACCAATTTAGTTACCTACGTAGGATGGTGTCTGATTTTGATGGATTACTTTCGTTTTTATATGAGCTTTTTTTTTTTTTTTTTGGGTCCAGCTAGCCAAGAATACACCTATGATACATCATTTATCACAATTTGAATGGTTTTAAGGGTACATGTCTCACTTCAGTTGTTCCCTCCAATGTGGTGCAACCACCTGAGTTTTGATTGCCAAGAAGAACATGAGTAGGTTCACATGATGGGCAGATTGGATGCCATGCACGCATGGAAGTGGGCCTCACATGTCAAATTGTAACTTAAGCTTAACCTACAAAGCTTTATAATTGGGATGTGATGAATTTTCTGTGACAAGCACTAAGCTTTGTGGGGCCCAAGTTGTACGCATGCAATATCCACTTTGTCAATTAATTAGTTCTCTACCAATTCATATTAAGACGTCAGCCTAAAATTTAGATAGATTCAAAACCAAGTATACCAAACTGAAAGAAACAATGGGGATTGAACACCCACCGCTGAAACTCCAATGGTTATTACCATTCAATCCCTTGATCATAAGGTGAAGGAAAAACAGATATATGAGACTATGGGCTAGGAAAGTTCCAACAGTGATCATTAAATCCCTACTATTTCTTAAGGAGTACAGCACTTAAGTTTAAGAAGTTGCCTGATTTTCCGGCTCATGTCCCCACATGACCCAGTGAAACCGACGGACGAAGTGGATATAACACAGACATCACAGTGCCACCACAGAGCTTAGGGTTAGTAGGGTGAGATTTCCACCTTGTAAGTGGATCCGGACTCAACCCCATGATTGAGGAGTAGACGAAGAAACCAACATGTTTTGAAATGGGTAGCACAAAGGTGATCATACGGTCAACATCTCCTCGTCATTCTACAAAAAGAGTCCACACTATCAAAAGTGAGAAGGAAAGAAAAGCACTCCCTGTCATTACAGGGACCACAGTCCTAAAGAAGTGGGGCCCACCTTTGAAATGTGGTCACTTCATGTTTCTCACGTACGTACGATATCCACCTTTGCCTTGAGTGTGAAAGGTCACGCAGCCGCTTTTTTTTTGCTACGGTCTTGCCACCCTAGTAGCTCTAAAGAGAAATCTAATTGCTTACTGAGTAAACTCTGTTGGGCCCACCGTGAATGTATGTGGCATATCCACGCTGTCCATCTGTTTTTACAGCAAATTTTTGGGGCTTAGCCAAAAATTGAAGGATATCCAAAGCTCGAGTGGACCACACCACAGGAAACAGTGGGAATAATGATTTCCACCATTGAAACCTTCCTAGGGCCTACTTTGATATATATACCTTACATCCATGCGGTTCATCCTTTTTGACAGTTCATTTTAGTGGATATTTTTTGAACTAGATTCAAATCTTAAGTGGAACACATCACAGAAAAAAAGTGATGGTTGACCATTAAAAACTTATTGTGGGCCACAAAAGTTACGGATCAAGCTGATACTTGTGTGGTCCCTTCATCCAGGCTTTTGTGACCTTATCAACAGGTTGGATGACAAATAGATAGCTAAGTAGAGAAGGATAACAACAGTACACCGTTCAACTGAAAATATATTGGTGGGATTTCTCCATATATGACACTTTTGGGGTCCATCGATTTTGGTACTCAACAGATGGACGATGGATTTCCAAAACATGGACCCTGCCAGTCACGACCAAAAACCTGAGTATTTATCAATCATTACTCGCGTTCAAGATAATGTGCAATTGGCCTTTTTTTCTCACATGAATGTGGACAATAGCTGTATTTATTCGTTGTCTATTTTCAGGCCACTAATGGAAAGTTTAGGACCGTCCAGAATCGTCTACAATTCCACACGAGCTTCACCGGGTCCACCAGGTTATGTGTAACATCAATTCTGTCCGCCATGTGCAACCCTCATATCTTACACATTGCAACAAAAAATTAGGCGATTCCACCACAAGTGGGCCAGGCCCGTGGAACAATGGAGAAGGAATCTTAACCATAGATTTGAGTGTGGAATCCACCGAGGCCATGTAATTTGTTAATATTTTAGTTGGTGTGCTCCCACCTTTCCTTTACAATGAAAAAATAAGAATATATATATATATATATATATATATATATATATATATATATATATATATATATATATATATATATATATATATATACACCGTCCCACCGGATGCACGAGCACAAGGTGGGCCCACACGGCCCAAAATACCGTATGTAACTCAAGTGGGCCATATCATCGAAAAATATAAGTATACACACAAAAACATGTAAAAGCACTTGGTGGGCCCCACTTGAGCTGTGTATACGTCCTGGGACACACATGATGGACGGTGTTGATCATCAAAAACGTCTCGAGGGGCCCACAATGGTTTTGAATGTTTCATGGTGCACGGCCCTCTCAACACGACGTGGTGTGGCCCACAAAGTCACGGATTGACTTGATTTTTCGGCCGTGTGGGCCCCTACGGAATGGTGCATCGGATCGAGGGGGTTCAAACGAACATCTATATATATATATATATATATATATATATATATATATATATATATATATATATATATATATATATATAGGTCAAGCGTGGGCCCCACTAGTGAAATCTACCCCATCGATTGGTCCATCTCAAACATGAAGAGTTGTGTGGGCCACACCACATACAAAAGGAGAGGGGCCGCATCATTAAAACATTCATGGGACATTTTTGGGCCCACCGAGACAAATCTTCCATTATGTGTATCCCACTTGGATGAGGGTTCACCAACAACATTCAAAACTCTGGTGGGCCCCACCAAGTGCTTTTATATGTTTTGGCATGTCTTCACATGATTTTAGATGGTATGGCCCACCTGAGTTCCGTATATGGCTGATTTTTGGGATATCCCATAATTTAAAGGGGACCCATCAAATGCACGATGTTGATGGTCAACACGCATCACGGTGGGGCCCACATAGCTTGACCTCACGAAAGCTTATCGTGAGCTGCCTAAACCCAACCATTGGAGTTTCCCGCATCACATGGACCTTTCATATTAAACACACACACACACACACACACACACACACACACCACCCCAAGTCCAAAATTTGAATGGTCCACATGATGCAGCACCCCCGAGCTAAGGTTGTACACAAACCAAGTTAAGTCGATTAGCTCGCTCGACTCAATTTGAAAAAGCTCGGTTCGAATTGGTTCAAAACTGAGTTCAAGCTAATTTTTTTATCCCAAAAAAATTTCAAACCAAGTTTGAGCATGCACGAGCTCGACTTGGCTCAAGTCGAACCCCAACTCAAATCGAACTTGGATCGAACCAGTTCGGTGACTTGGTTACTTTGATATTGATGTTACTCACCAAATGTTTGAAGAAATGACTTAACTAAGTGTCGGCTGGTGGCAAGGAAGGTATGTATACAAAACAAATACCATTTTTTTTCTTGATTTTGATGTTGCCAACAAGGTGTTTGATGAAATACCTGTAAACAGTTGTAGCTGTTTTACATACAATAAGAAATTGAAAGTGCACTCAATGTGTTTGTGAAAATGTCGCACAAGCTCAATCTTGGCTCGAACTCGGCTCGAATTGGCCTGAGCTACTAATCGAGCCGAGCTAGCCAATCAAAGCTCGAGGACCGAGCAGAGCCGAGTTCGAGTTGGGGTCAGATAGTGGCCGAGACGAGTCGAGTTGTGCCAAGCTCAACTCGATTCGACTCGTGTACACCTCTACCCAGGGCCCAACTTCTAATTTGATCTGAAACCTTGGTGGGCCATGAAAAAGAAAACATTTTCCTCCCTTGATTTGCATCTCTCTTTGCTATGGCCCACCTGAGTTTTAAATCAATGTAAAATATATAGTAATGCTCACATGCACACCTTCTTACATGAGCACCCATACACACCTTTGCACACGTGTCATGGGCACATAATCTAAATGGTCCATGTGATATGGCACCCCTTGAAACTTATGGGCCTAATTCTCAGCATGATCCAAAACTCTAATGGGTCATATCAAAGAGAAATGCAAATCTAGAGAGAAAATTGTTTTCTTTTACTATGGCTCACCAGAGTTTTGTATTTTGTTGAAAGTTAGGCTTGTGAGGTTTAAGGGGTGCCACATCACGTTGATCGTTTAGATTTTGTGCCTAAAACACCTGTGCAAAGGTGTGCACAGATGCTAACATAAGAAGGCGTGCGAGAAAGTATTCTTCTATATATATCTCGATCATAAGCTCAGGTGATGTAGAGTAGGTCGTAAACACTTTAATGGCAAAGATGGATTAGAGAAGACTTGATCGAAGGCAAAAATGATCTAGACCGTCGGAACCTTAAAACAGTCGTATCTCGCAAATTGGGATGCATTTTTTCAACATACCATTTATGATTTTGGGGTTGGAGAAGCTAAACCAACCCCACTATGCCGGGTTGGTCACACTAGATTTGTGAGACTCCTCGTATTGATGGTCAAAAGTCTCTTTTATTTTCATTTTTACTATAAATAATAATATTTTTGTTTTTACAACTATAGCTAGTAAGTTTTAGTTGAAGTATGACTTTTAATCCTTTGAGTTGTAGGAGTTTGTGTCCAACCCTCAGAGAAATTAGTAGAATATCGTGGTTAGGACAAATTGGACACTTTATTTTTTTGTGGAAAATCATGAAGTCTAATAGAAATGGTGACAATTTATAAATGGTAAGTTGACCATTTATACTAAGTCACATTTTTAGGGTGTTTGAGTCTAAAACTTTATCCTATATTTGGGCTTAATTATTATTTAAAGGATTGTAATCTTTTTTTTAATCATCAGTCAATTTATTTCGAATTTATTAGAAATTATTTCTAATTTTAATTCCTCAGATTAATTCATAGATGCTCTGTGAGGAGCCAAAGAGCTCCGTGAATTCAGAGTAGTTATTCGGTGATAGACCTCATCAGATCCCTCCCTATTACGTGTCCTCTCATCTAAGATCTCGAGCTTTCCATGTCCTCCCATCCCAGATCATGCAACTCAGATTACCCATCACTGTCGCTCAAGATCCAGTCAGATAACGAATCCAGAAAGTTGGTATTATGGCAGGCCCGTGCCATTGATATCAGACTCACCACGGCAGGGTACTACTTTTTTGTAATTGTCGGTATGAAATTTCGAGAAAAGCAAATTAAACAGAAAAAACCAAAAACAAAATTCAAGATAAGTATCAGCTCAGATCCTGTAGGATCCCCGCATAATAAACGAGTCGCAAAACCAAAAGAGATATTTCGGCGGTCTTTTCAATCAAAACCGGCCCAACTAGGGCAATCCACAGCATCACCAGTGTTGTGACCTTTATGTAACGTCAAGTAGCCAATAGACACTTTCGTCCACGCAATCAGTTTTACAGGACCTATAAACTGATATATATAGTACCTTTTTTCATATATATATATATATATATATATATATATATATATATATATATATATATATATATATATATATATATATATATCCAATGCTCAACTGCTCACGAGTTCACATCCACCTCATGCCAACTTTTGAGAACTCATCGTATGTGATGTGATTCCATAAATCTGAACGGTCCACATGATGCAAAACCCCATGAAACCCCTAGAATCCAACTTTTACTTTGATCCAAAACTTTGGTTGCAGGGCATGAAAAACCAAAACAGTTTCATCCCTTGATTTTCATATCTCTTTAGATGGCCCACCAGAGTTGTATATCAAGGTGAAAATTAATCCATAACGTTTCATGTGATTCCGCATCACATAGACCGTTCGGATTAGACACCCATGACACGTGTGAAAAAGTGCAAACACAGACAGGTGAGTATATATATATATATATATATATATATATATATATATATATATATATATATAACACTCACATCATTGTTAGCCACACCCCACCTGGGAATCCTTACCAAAACCTCTTCTTACATTGGTTAAGATATGTAAGAAATATTTAAAGCCTACGAACTTATCAACAGATGATTTAAACTTGCCTTTACATTCTTATATTTATAAGTGCAGGTTGTGTTATTTTTCTCCTCAGTTTTCTTAATCTCCTTTTCTTTTCCTTTCGGCTTCGCATGCGTTTGGACTGGCTGTATCCACACGTTGAATTCACACTTAACTACTTAGCACGTTCTTGCATATGTTCTTTATTTCTTAAAGTGCTACTAATTAACACTAGTGTTATGTTTCTCTGCCACCCATTTAGTATATAGCATATTGGTATGCTTTAGTGCAATCTGGACTGTTCATATGTGAGCCCTCAATGGAGGTCCATGCTATAATTACACTAATCCAACGTGTCTCACCGTTTCTGCCCACAGATCATGAACGCTATCTTCCTTTTGCCTATTCTGGCATTACCTTTGAGCTATGGACTCTCTTTAGAAGGGTCCACCTGTTGAAAGGTGGACCTCCACGGTCTATTTACAGGTCAGATCTAGGGGTAGCCCATGACATTTTACATCCAAAAGAGCATGGGTGGATCCCCAGATACACTGACTGTGGGGCTCACAGTCATGTATGTTCCTTAAATCCACACCGTCCAACCCTTTTGAAAGCTCTTTATAGGGCATGATCCCAAAAATGAAGCTGACCCAAATCTTATGTGGACCACACCATAGGAAACAGTCGTGATTGAATCCCCACCATTAAAGTTTTTATGAATTCCACCGGAATGTTTATTTGCCATCCAACCTGTTGATAAGGTCACAAAGACCTAGATGAAGAGACCACACGAATATCATCTTGATCCAAAACATTCGTGGCCCATGAGAAATTTTTTATGGTCAATTACCACAGTTTCCTATACCATGGTCCATCTGAGATTTGGATCCGCTTCATTATTTATATCATGCCTTAAAATTGAGCTTTCAATACGGATGAACGGGATGGATGTAGTCACATACATCACGGTGGGCCCCACAGTCAGTGTCCCACCCACCTCAGTGGATGGGGATCCACCGAAGCAGCGCCTGTAAAGGAGACGGACGCGGACTAGCTACTGACAGGTTGAGTAGCGAGACTCGCTACTGAAGTGACGTCACCAACTTCTGTGGGCCCCACCATGATGTATGTTCTGTATCTACACCGTCCATCACCATGATTTTTATTTGAGATCCAACCTGTTCATGTGTTAAACCAGACATGAAAGAAGGGAAAACACAAATATCAGATTGATTGAAAACTTTTGGGCCCTTAGAATTTTTTATTGGTGACCGTCGCTCTCCCCACTATTTTGTGTGGTGGGGTTCACTTAGGCTTTGGATCTGACTCATTCTTTGGATTATGTCCTAATACGGTCTCTCCAAACGGATGGACAGTGCGTATACAAAACATATATCATGGTGGGCCTATGGAAGTTGGTGACGTCACTTTAATAGCGACTCTCCCTACTCAACCTGTCAGTATCTAGTCCACGTGAGAAATTTGGGACTCTGGACTCACCTTTTATTCAGCTGTTTTTACGAAACAATATAAACTTAGGTCCTGTTGGTTAACTCTTAAAATTAACGCTTAACACAGAATTGAGAAAATGCCTTGTATTAAGAGTTGTTTATTAACATTAAAATTGGAAAGTGCTAAGTGATTTTCAGGGATATTTCGCTGAATTCTTTCAGCGATGGGAGTCTGGCTTAACGGTGAACACTGAATGCACTCAGTAAAATTTTCTATTAAAAGAAATTTTTTATTCCAAAATTGCCCTTATTACTCAGGATATTTTTTTTTGTCTTAGAGAACTATCTTTTATCATGTGAAATTTATTTATGCTCTACCATTATTTATGTGTTTAATCCACACCGTCCATCAACTTTTTCAGATTATTCTTGAGCATGCGCCCAAAAATAAGATACTTGTAAAACTCAAGTGGGCCACACCACATGAAAACAGTAGCGATTGGATATCCACAATTAAAATCCTCCTAAGGCCCACTGTACTGTTTATTTGACATCCAAACTGTTGATTAGGTCATATACCCCCAGATGAATGGAAAAAACAAAAATCAGCTTGATCCAAAACTTTTATGGCCCTTAAAATGTTTTCAATGGTCGTCGTTCATTCAACACTGTTTCCTGTAATATGGTCCAATTGATATTGGGATATACCTCATTTTTGGTCTCGTATGGTAAAATGATATGTAAAAATACATGGATGTAATGGATGAAACACATACATCATGGTGGGCCCCATAGAGCATCGACCACAAGCCATTGGCAGGTGTCGGGGGAGTAGTCAATCCGTTTCCCGAATTTTCGGCGAAGGACGCGGATTAGCTACTGACAGGTTGATTAGCCAGAATGGCTAAGTGACATCACCAAGTTATGTTACGCAGGACCAACCATGATGTATGTGTTGTATCCACACCATCCATCCATTTGGTGATATAAATTTAGGGTATGAGCCAAATAACGAGTCAGATCCAAAGCTCGAGTGGACCCCACAATAGAAAATAGTGGAGAGAGTGCCGTCTACCCTTAAAAATTTCTAAGGGCCACAAAAGTTTTAGATCGAGCTGAAATTTATTTTTTACCTTATTTCATGCCTGTCTTAACTTATGAACATGTTAGATCTCAGATAAACATCATAATAGACCTTAGGAAGGTTTCAACGGTGGGCGTCACTCTTCCCATTGTTTTATGTGGTGGGGTCCACTCCAGATTTGAATCTGACTCATTCTTTGTCTCATGCCTTAAAATGATATCTCCAAATGAATGGATGGTGTGGATACAACACATATATCATGGTGGGTCCCACAAAACTTGGTAAAGTCACTTCAGTAGCCCGTTTCCTACTCAATATCTAATCCGCCTCCTCCGGTGAAAGACTCCACAGGAACTTCCTGAAAGATTCTATGTGGAGCCTACTGCGATGTTTGTGAGAAAATCAGTCCGTCCATCCATTTTTAGAGCTTATTTTAGGGCATGCAACAAAAAATTAAGATATATCCAAAACTTAAATGGGCCACAGAATAGGAAATAATGGAGATTTTGTGACCACCGTTGAAATATTTATATGGCCACAAAAGTTTTGTATCGGTTTAAGTTCATGATGTTTTCACTTCATCTCGTCTAGGAAGGTTCTAACAGTAGGCATTCCTTTCTCACTGTTTCATCTTGTATGGCCTACTTGAGTTTTGGATACTCTCGTTCTGGTTGAATGTCCTAAAATGAGTTTTGGATACTCATAAGAAATTTATCTTCTTTTTATTTTTTTATTTTTTTTATGAATAATGATATTTCAATTTCCTCTTAATTACTATAGTTTATTTGAATTAAATAGAATATTTTTATTTTTATTTAATAAAAAATAATATTTTTATAATGTACAATATTTCCAACAAGAGATAGGGACAAATGCGTCAAATTAACGCATTTCAGACATTTTATATGTTTGTTAACAAATGTATTGTCTCAAATTCGGTACTTAATTTTCAGACTTCCGCCATAATTACCAAACAAGTTTTTTGACTTCAGATTTCAAATTTAGCCTTCAGATTTCATATTCAGGCTTCAGATTCCAGATTCAAGCTTTAGACTTCAGTTTTAACAAACGGGGCCTTAGTTTGGGAACTTAGATATGCTTGTACGGATAGCGAATTTGAGGACGAAAATAGCCCTCCTTTCACAGAAATGGATTGGGTACTCCCCTGCAACCAGCCAATGGTGGATGGTCGGTGGTCTGTGGGCCCCACTATGATGTATTCTTTTCATCCATGCCGTTCATAAATTTTTCCACATCATTTTATGATATGAAACTAAAAATGAGGTATATCCAAATCTCAAGTGTACCACATTACAGGAAATAGTGTTGAATGAGCGTAAACCATAAGAAACCTTTAGGGGGCCCACTGTGATGTTTGTGAGAAATTCTCCCGTCTAAGTTCATTCATAGGGTCACAAAGACCTGGATGAAGAGGAAAAACAAATTTGGATATAACACAGACCTCATGATGGGACCCACAAAAGCAACACAAAAAAAAAACACAGACTGCCGCTGCTCAGAGGTGGGCAACTTGGGCCCAATTCGATAGATCCGACCCGACCAGACCCGACTCGGTACCATTCCGAACAGAACCGACAATCTGGTCAGGTCTAATCGATTCTGATCGACCAGATCCGATTTAATTTCGAGTCAGGTTCGGATAGCACTGTACCCGGACAGATCTGATCCGAATACCCGGACCGAATGGGTCCGAACCAACCCGAACAGACCCGACCTGGAGGGGTATACCTATAAATACCTTTTTTTCACTCAAAACCTAAAACTCTTTTTACCCTACCCGTTTTTTCCCCAAAACTCTCTTGCTCGAGAGAGAGAGAGAGAGAGAGAGAGAGAGAGAGAGAGAGATTTTTTCTCAAAACTCTCCTGCCCGAGAGAGAGAGATAGAGAGAGAGAAAGAGAGATTTTTTCTCCAAAACTCTCCCACCCGAGAGAGAGAGAGAGAGAGAGAGAGAGAGAGAGAGAGAGAGGCGACCAAATGCAGAGAAGGAAAATCAAGTGGGCATTTCTGACCTTGAATTTTAAATGGGTTCAGCTCGATCTTCTTCTTGCAAAATTTTTTTTTTTTTTTTGTGGGGATTGTGAATACAGGTTTATATATTGATGTTATTTTCGTTTTCAATGTTGATTAGATTTTGAGTGGAGAAGGGATCGGCTTTAGTGAAATGGAGAATTGCTGCTACTTCTTGGAGTGGCTTGGACTCGACTTCTGTTTTGACAGATATCCACGTTTTGACAGGTATCCACGCCGTTCATCTCTCTATTGCACAGTGGTTGTTGAATGGCCACCATTAAAAGTTTCCTGGGGCCACCGAATGTTTATTGTTCAGCAATCGGATCCGAACCCTGCACAATTCGATGACCGAGGTGAACTCGGATTGATTCAAACCAACACGTGTTCGGGTTTGACCGAGTCAGCTGACTTAGACTTGGTCCCGATTTTGTCCGAGTTCGGGTTGGGACATGTAAAATTCGGACCTGGTCGGGTTGGGCCAAATCCGAGTCGACTCGGTTTGATGCTCAGCTTTACCGCCGCGCAGTCTAGCTATGGTTATAGCTACGGTTATAATCCGTAGCTTCAATATATCGAAGGTTTTTCGATATTATCGAAAAAGTCCAGAACTGTTCGGCAAGTTTGCCTAAAAAATCCTGCAATTTTCAATATACTATGGCTACGGTTTATAATCGTAGCCAGACTACGCGGCAGGCAGTCTGTGTTTTTTATTTTTTATTTTTATTTTTTTTGTTGTTTTGCTTTTGTGGGTCTTATCATGAGGTCTGTGCTCTATCCAAACCGTCCATCTATTTGGTGAGCTCATATTAATGCTTGAGACGAAAAATAAGGTAGATCTAACTATCAAGCGAACCACACTGTAAAAGGCAATAGGGAATTGAACATCTACCATTGAAACACTTTTAGGGGTTACAAAAGTTTTTGATCATTATGAAATTTGTTTTTCCTCTTCATCCATGTCTTTGTGACCCTATGAATGAACTTAGACCGGCGCTCATTCAACGCTATTTCTTGTAATGTGCTACACTTGAGATTTGGATATACCTCATTTTTCGTCTCATATCATAAAATGATATGGAAAAATATATGGACGCTGGACGGCATGGATGAAAAGTATACATCATGGTGGGGCCCAAAGGCCACCGACCATCCACCGTTGGCTGGTGGCAGGGGGAGTACCCAATCTGTTTTTGTGAAAGGAGGGGTATTTTCGTCATCAAATTCGTTGTCCGTACGAGCATGTCTAAGTTCCCAAACTAAGGCCGTGTTTATTAACGCTTAATTTTTGCACTTAACGCGGAATTGGAAAATTTTTCCATGTTTAGTGGTGTTTGTTAATGCGTTGTTAACGCGGAAGACGGAAAGCGCTCAGTGGTTTTTCACCGAATTCTTTAAATGATAGGAGTCTGGCTTAATGGTGAATGCGGAATGCGCTCCATGATTTTTCATTAAACAAAAAATTTTACTTCCAAAAGTACCCTTTTTCAAGTTCCTACGGCAATCTTTTCTTTTAAATTGTCCGCGAAATACAAAATCAACTGTGAAACTTCTTGATGCCCCACAATGATTTATGTGTTTGATCCACACCGTCCATCAACTTTTTCAGATCATTTAAGGTGTGAGCTAATACAAGACACAGGTCTAATGATTAATTGGACCACAAGGTGGGGATTGAACGTCCACTGTTAAATACTTCTTGGGAGCTGGAGAAGTTTTGGATCAAGCTGATATTTGTGTTTTCACTTCATCCACGTCTACCTGACCTAATGAATAAATTGGATGGCAAAAAAACATCACAATGGCCCTTAAAAAGGTTTCAATGGTAGATGTCATTATCATTGTACCATCCTTTGGTGTAGCTTTGGACCTGCTTTATCTTTTGAATCTTATATTAAAATAATATGAGAAAAATAATAAACGGCTTAGATAAAATACTTACATCACGGTGGGCCCCACATAGCCCTGCCTGGAGGGTAATCCGTCCGACCGAGGGTAGGACGCAAATCCGCGTTCAAAGCGGACGGGCTGGGACGGATTGGGAAGCGGATTGGATGGTGTATTAACATTTGCAAGTTCGGTGGGTCCCATCATGACGTATTTGTTATATCCAAACCGTCCATTCATTTTGCGAGTTCGGCTTAAGGCTTGAGCCAAAAAATAAGATAGATCTAAAGAAAAATTGGACCACAATGCAAAAAGCAGTGGGTGATTGATCGTCTACCATTGAAACCCTTTTGGGGTCACAGAAGTTTCGGATCAATATGAAATTTGTTTTTCCTCTTCATCCATATATATTTTCACCTTATGAATAAATTAGATGGAAAATAAATATTTTAGTGGGCCCTGCAAATTTTTTAACAGTGAAAATCATTATCTCGCTGCTATTTTTGGTGTGGTCCATTTGGGTTTTGGATACTATTCATTTTTTTGATAATGCTCTAAAATGATCTCAAAATTTTGATGTACGGTGTGGATATAATAGATAAATTATTATAAGGCCCATGTAACTTTGATCTCTTTGAACAATTCGTACAACTCAGACATCGAGGAGCATCGGCGCTCGTCTCAAAAACGGATTGGCTACTCCCCATGCTACCAGCCCCGTGGCTGATGGTCGGTGCTCCGTGGTCCTACCATGATGTATGTGTTTTATCCATTCAGTTCATCCAATTTTAAAGATCATTTTAGGCATAATCTAAAAAAATCAGAGGTATATAACTCTCACGTGGTCAACACCACATGAAAACAATAACGATTGGATATCCACCATTAAAATCCTCCTAAGGCCCACTTGTCGTTTTATTTGATATCCAACTGGCATGACAGATTAGGTCATACAAGTCCCAGATGAAGGAAAAAACAAAAATCAGCTTGATCCAAAGGTTTTATGGATACCAAAATGTTTTTAATGGTCGAAACTCATTCAACATTGTTTCCTGTAATGTGGTCCACTTGAGATTGTGATATCCCTCATTTTTGGTCTCAAAAGGTAAAATGATCTATAAAAATAGATGAACAGCATGGATGAAAGACATACATCATGGTGGGGCCCACATAGTACCGACCATCGGCCATTGGCTCGGGTTCGGTAGGGGAGTAGTAATCCGCTTCCGCTTGTCTCGACCTTGATTTCTGCGAAAGCCTTTTTCATAGTCGGGAATGTTGGTGGGGCACACTTCGGTATGTTAGTGAGAAATCCTCACCGTCCATCTGAGTTCATTTTAGGACATGAGGCCAAAGATGAACCGTATCCAATGCTCAAGTGAGCCGAAAACATGATGATTAAACGTCCACATTTGAAATATTCGTGGGGCCACAGTAGTTTTGAATCATGGTAATATTTGTGTTTTTAGTTCATCCCAGTAAGAATGACGTTATTAACGGTATGGATGGCATGTAAACAACACTGTTGAATCAAGGAGGTTTCAACTGTAGGAATTTCCCTAATACTTTTTCCTTTAGTACAGCCCACTTAAGTCTTGGATCCTGTTCAATTTTGGTCTAATATCCTAAAATTAGTTCACAGAACGGATGGATGGAGTAGATTCCTGAAAAAACATTAAAGTGGTCCCACCTAAGTTCCCAGCGACAAGAACCTACTGCGAAAGGTTTCGCAAGAAATCCGCGTCCGCTCTTCTTGGCACAACACGTATCTGAGTTGGATACTCCCCCTGCCACCAGCTCGGTCGGTGGTGTTTGGTGCTCCGTGGCATGTATGTGTTTCATCCATTCCCTTCATCCATTTTTACATATCATTTTATATCTATACCCAAAAAAATAAAAGGGATATAAATCTCAGGTTGACCACACTAGAGGAAAACAATAGTGATTGGATATCCACTATTAGAATCCTCCAAGGGCCCACTGTACTGTTTATTTGACACACAATATGATGAAGTGAAAAATCAAAAATCAGCTTGATCCAAAACTTTAATGGGCTCAGGAGGTTTTCTAATCAGCCCCACTTTTAGAAATGCTCCAACGCTCTCAAATACTAGTTTATAGTGCTCCTAGTTGCATTAGGACACAACTAATCTAATCCACTGATCTAGATTGTTCATTACATCGATCACACATTTCTGGGCTACTGTGAAAATTTCAGACGGATGTGACACATATTAACCATTTGATCCATGTCCTTTAATGTGGATGGTTAAGATTGTTGCTTGGTCGGTTAGTCCGAGGCATAGTTCAAGTCCAAAATTCCATGAGCTTAGGACTTGAGTCCACACGAAGGAATCAATCAATTTTCCGTATGGTACACCTACAGTTAAATTGGATGGACATGAATTTCTTCGAATTATCGAAAAAGTCAAGCGAGAAGTTCAATATACTAGCTATCTTATAATGTCGTGGGGCCCACCACCATGTTTTTAGAAAATATATTCCATTCATTTGTTTTGCAAGCTAATTTTATTACAAGTGATAAAAAAGAAGTGGATCCAAGACTCAATGGGCTACATGAGAGGAAACAATAGCTATATAACGTTGAGGATCATTGAGCTCTGAGTTGTACGAATGGTTTAAAGGAGATCAAAGTTGGTGGAAAATCTGCATCAGGTGTAAAACATTCCAAACAGGAGATAGGGGCAAATGTGTCAAATTAACATATTTCAGACATTTCAGATGTTTGTTGACAAACATATTGTTTCAAATTCAATACTCAATTTTCAGACTTCAACCGTAATTATCAAACAAGTTTTTTGACTTCAGATTTCAGGTTCAGGCTTTTAGATTTCAGATTAAGCTTTAGACTTCAGATTTAACCATCGGGGCCTGAGTTTGCATTGTTTCATAAAAACAGCTGGATAAAAGGTGGGGTTTACAGTCCCAAATTTCTCAATCCACGTCCAATGGAGACGTTGATGGAGACGGATTGGCTACTCCCCCTGGCACCAGCCCTGTGGCGGGTGGTCGGTGCTCTGTGGGCCCCACTATGATTTATTTGTTTCATCCATTCCGTTCATCCATTTTTAAAGATCATTTTATGCATTTATAAAAAATTATAGGGATATAAATCTCAAGTGGACCACACCACAGGAAAACAATAATGATTGGATGTCCATCATTAAAATCCTCCTAAGGCCCACTGTACTGTTTATTTGACATCCAATATGTTGATTGGGTCATAAAGACCAAGATGAAGGGAAAAAATAAATATCAGCTTGATCCAAAACTTTTATAGCCCCTAAAACGTTTTTAATGATCACCGTTCATTCAACACTGTTTCTTATAATGTGGTCCACTTGAGATTTCGATATACCTCATTTTTTCTTTCCTAACATAAAATGATCTATAAAAATAGATGGACGGCATGGATGAAACACATACATCATGGTGTGGCCCAAAAAGCACCGACGATCAGCCATTGGCTGGTGTCAGGGGGAGTAGCCAATCCGTCTCCGACGTTGATGCGATTGGCCTCTAGGGGACGGGTGTCTGAGAACCCACCATTCCAACAGGTAAACCGTAGTGTTTGGAACTTCTGGCTTAAAATTGATACTGTTTCACACTTTCACTCCTCAGGTAGGCCACATCGCGCCAAAACGGTTGCCAGAACGATTTTTTCTATATCTGTTCACTGGGGTCCACCTGAATGAAATGGCAAGAGTTTCAGCCAGAAGATCTAAACCGTTTGGCCAACTTGATGTAAAGCTCAGGCATCACACACGAGTTACATGTGCGAAGTGTCATTCTTTGGTTATGAACGAGGTGCATGCGGGGCTGATTTTAGAAAGTGGTACAGCAACCGTTGAGGAACGACACCGCATTCATGTTTCACGTGGGACGGCCTTCCTGTGGCGCTAGATGATGGGACGCCCGCGGATTTCCCGTGAAAGCAGGAAGTTCCTGCGTAAGGATGCTAGGTGGGGTCCACCGCTATGTTTTTGGATAATATACTTCGTTCGTATGTTTTGCGATCTCATTTTGAGAAAAACATTTTGAGAAAAACAACGTGGATTCGAAACTAAAGTGGGTCCCCCGAGAGGAAAAATTGAGGAAAGAAATACTTGCCGTTGAATCTTTCTTGCCTTCCAACTTGATGTTTATATGCCATTCAAACCTTTTATAAGGTCATTAACCCAGGGATGAAGTGAAAATACAAAAAATTTAACATGAAAGTCTGAAATAAAGCTTTTATGGTCCTAAGAATGTTTCAACGGTTCTCACTGAATTCCTAATGTTTCCTCTCGTGTGGCCCACTTAAGTCTTGGATCCACCTCGTTTTTGGTTGATTTTCCTAAAATGATCCCACGAAACGGATAAACGGAGTATATTTCCTAAAAACATGGTGGTGGGCCCCACCCAGCATTGCAAGGAACTTACTGCGAATGCCTTTCGCAGGAAATCCGCGTCCGGATGATGGGGGCGTCTGATTAATGACCACTCTCACTGTGAGGTTTGCACCGTTTAAAGAATGGTGGTGATTCTTCGAATGTATACCAATGACATAGTTGTAAGGCAATCCAGACTGTTCAAATCGCTTGCCAAGGTGTGGTTGTAGCATAATCAAAGATTTGTTGAGAAACTACAACCATCATCAATATTTCTTCAAGCTGGACCACTTATTATATTACTTTCAACCGTTCATTTTATAGCCATTGATTGGATGGTGAGAATTGCTTCATCAGTGTGTTCTTGGAAATACGCACAATGGACCCACAATTGGAATGAACTGCATGGCCAAAATCAGTGCGAGGTGTGAAAGCAGTGACTCTCCCATTTTCTTGGACGCGGTTTAATACCATTTTCTACGACTTGTGAAAGGGACGACTCACCACCATTAAAATAGCAGCAGGGTAAGTGTGACAGTGTGACCCTGGCAGGAATGACTCGACGTACACCATCAGTGCCGGTGCGACGACGGAAGCGGATTGACTTGTTTACCACACATCAGCTATCTAGGTGGTCGTTCGTAGACGAGCGCTGACGCTCCTCGAGCTCAGAATTGTAGAACGGTTCAAAGGAGATCAAAGTTACATGGCCTCACAATGATGTATTTATTATATCCACACCGTTCATCCATTTTTGTAAATCATTCTAGAGAATTATTCAAAAAATGAATCATATCAAAAGCTTAAATGGAACACAACAAAATTAGCAGCAGGGTAACGATTTTCACCGTTAAAAAATTAGTAGCCCACCATAACATTTATTTTCCATCTCATCTGTTCGTAAGGTCAAAAATACCTGAATGGAGAGGAAAAATAAATTTCATATTGATCTGTATCTTCTGTAACCCCATAAGGGTTTCAATGGTAAATGTTCAATCCCCCACTGCTTTTTGCAGTATGGTCCAGTTGATATTTAGGTCTGCCTTGTTTTTCATCTCAAGCCTCAAGACGAGATCGAAAAATGGATGGACGGTTTGGATATAACACATACCTCATGATGTGACCCATAGAGCTTGTTGATATTGAATACACCTGCTATGTAACTGGTGTGTGGTACACCAGCCAATCCGCTTCCGCGACAATAGTACCCTGTCAGGTCCCCACCGGTCGGAAACGGACTGGCTACTCCCCCTGCCACCAGCCCCGTAGCTGATGTTTGGTGCTCTGTGGGCCCCACCATGATATGTGTATTTCATCCATTCCTTTCATCCATTTTTAAACATCATCTTAAGTTTTAATTCTAAAAAAGAGTGGGATATGAACCTCAGGTGGACCACACCGTAGGAAAACAATAGTGATTGGATATCCACCATTTAAATGCTCATAAGGCCTGCTATACTGTTTATTTGACATCCAATATGTTGATTAGGTCACACGGACCAGATGAATGGAAGAAAACAAATATAAGCTTGATCAAAAACTTTTATGGCCCCTAAAAAGTTTTTAATGGTCAACATTTATTTAAGACTGTTTTCTGTAATGTGGCCCACTTGAGACTGTGATATATCTCATTTTTGGCCTCATAGCATAAAATGATCTTAAAAAATAGACGAAAGGCATGGATGAAACACATACATCATTGTGGAGCCCATAGAGCACCAACCACCAACCAACCGCTGGTGGCAGGGAGTAGCCAATCTGTTTCCCTACCGCTATGTGGAACCACCGTACTGTATGTGTTATATATGTCAGTTTGTTCACAATGGTGACTGGATGTTCATCATTAAAATTTATGTTTTGGTGCGCTGGTAGATAGAATTATGTATGATTATAATTATTACATTAATAAAGATAAGTCTTCTCATGCCATGGAATGACATAGACAAACATAACTCCTGGATGTGTTTGTCGCATATTTACTCGTCCGTTTATTAACCATTGAGTAGAGATATAACCCATCATTTATAATAATTAAGAATAACATATACACTGGTTAACCATTTTGCAACTTCGTCTTATGTAGCATAGCCTAAATATGAAGTAAATTGAGATTTTACATGAACCACGGCAAAAAAAATAATGGAAACAATAACCCCATTGTTGAAATCTTTGTAAGTCTACCATGATATTTATTTGTCATCAAATTCATTCATAAGGTCAAACAAACTTGGATGAAGGGAAAACACAAATATCAACTTGACCCAAAACCTACGTGGCCCCAAATAAGTTTTCATTGGTAGACATTCAATCCTCGTTGCTTTCTGTGGTGGGGTTCACTTGAGCTTTTAACGTACCTGATTTTTGGTCCCATGCTCTAAAATTATCTCGAAAAATGGGTGAATGGTGTGGACATAGCCAACACATCATAGTGGACCTACACAACTTGCTAACATCAACAATTATTTTCAAAAATTTCAAAATACACCAAGATCCATAACTCAATTGACAGACTGAGTGGAGATACCTCGTTTCAACCCTTGGGGTCTTGGTATCGATCCCTAGCAGGGGTGGCTAACATGGATTGTGTGTACGACATGGGTGTGTACTAACAAGCTAACCCAAAAATAAAAAAAAAATAAAAAAATAAAAATTCATTCAAAACCTTTATGGCCCCTAAAAAGTTTTTAATGGTCAATGTTCATTCAAGACTGTTTTCTATAATGTGGCCCACTTGAGATTGTGATATATCTCATTTTTGGTCTCATACCATAAAATGATCTAAAAAAATAGATGAACGGCATGGAAGAAACACATACATCATTATGGGGCCCACAGAGCACCGACCACCAGCCAATTGCTGGTGGCAGGGAGTAGCCAATCTGTTTCCCTACCGTTATGTGGACCCACCATAATGTATGTGTTTTATATGTCAGGTTGTTCACAATGGTGATTGAATGCTCATCATTAAAATTTATGTTTTAGCGTGCTGGTAGATAGAATTAGGTATGATTATAATTATTACATTAATAAAGATAGTCCTCTCATGTCATGGAATGACATAGACAAACATAACTCCTTAATGTATTTGTCACGTATTCACTCCTTGATTTATTAACCATTGAATAGAGATATAACCCATCATTTAGAATAATTGAAAATAACATATACACTTTTTAACTGTTTTATAACTTCATTTTATATAGCATAGCCTAAATATGAAGTAAATTGAGATTTTACATGAACCACGACAAAAAAAATAAAATAATGGGAACAATAACTCCATTGTTGAAATCTTTGTAGGTCCATCGTGATATTTATTTGTCATCAAATTCATTCATAAGGTCAAACAAACTTGGATGAAAGGAAAACACAAATATCAACTTGACCCAAAACCTACGTGGCCCCAAATAAGTTTTCAATGGTAGACATTCAATCCCCATTGCTTTCTGTGGTGGGGTCCACTTGAGCTTTTAATGTACCTGATTTTTGGTCCCATGCTCTAAAATTATCTCGAAAAATGGGTGAACGGTGTGGACATAGCTAACACATCATAGTGGACCTACACAACTTGCTAACATCAACAATTATTTTCAAAAATTTCAAAATACACCAAGATCCATAGCTCAATTGACAGACTGAGCGAAGATACCTCGTTTCAACGCTTGGGGTCTTGGTATCGATCCATAGCGGGGGTGGCTAACATGGATTGTGTGTATGGCATGGATGTGTACTAACAAGCTAACCCAAAAATTAAAAAAATTAAAAAATAAAAATTCATTCAAGACTTTTATGGCCCCTAAAAAGTTTTTACTGGTTGACGTTCATTCAAGACTGTTTTCTGTAATGTGGCCCACTTGAGATTGTGATATATCTCATTTTTGGTCTCTTACCATAAAATGATCTAAAAATAAATAAACAGAATGCATGGATGGAACACATACATCATTGTGGGGCCCATAGAGCACCTACCACTAACCAATGGTTGGTGGCAGGGAGTAGCCAATCCATTTCCCTACCGGTATGTGGACCCACCATAATATATGTGTTTTATATGTCACAATGGTTATTGAATGCTCGTCATTAAAATTTATGTTTTGGCATGCTGGTAGATAGAATTAGGTACAATTATAATTATTACATTAATAAAGATAGTCCTCTCATGTCATGAAATGACATAGACAAACATAACTCCTTGATGTGTTTGTCACGTGTTCACTCTTTGATTTATTAACCATCAAATAGAGATATAACCTATCATTTAGAATAATTGAGAATAACATATGCACTGTTTATCTATTTTGTAACTTACTTTTATAGCGTAGCCTAAATATGAAGTAAATCCAGATTTTACATGACCCATGACACAGAAAATAATGGGAACAATAACCCCATTGTTGAAATCTTCGTAGGGTCCACTGTGACATTTATTTGTCATCCAATTTATTCATAAGGTCAAACAAACATGGATGAAAGGAAAACACAAATATCAACTTGACCCAAAACCTACGTGGCCCCAAATAAGTTTTCAATGGTAGGTATTCAATCCCCATTGCTTTCCGTGGTGGGACTTGAGCTTTTAATGAACCTGATTTTTGGTCCCATGTTCTAAAACTATCTTGAAAAATGGGTGAACGGTGTGGGCATAGCCAACACATCACAGTAGGACCTACACAACTTGCTGACATCAACACTTATTTTCAAAATTTTCAAAATACACCAAGATCCATAGCTCAATTGACAGACTGAGTGGAGATACCTCGTTTCAACGCTTGAGGTCTGGGTATCGATCCCTAGCGGGGGTGGTTAACATGGATTGTGTGTATGGCCTGGGTGTGTACTAACAAGCTAACCCAAAAATAAAATTTTCAAATTTTCAAAACAAGGAACAGGTAGCAAAGCTACTGTACTCAAAATCCAAGAGGGACATACAACTCTATCTGATCTACTACTAACCTTTCCCTTTCTCCATATACTGTAGATGAAATGGGCATGGAACCAAATGTAATTCCATCTCACAGGATCTCATCTAATACCATGGCCAAACGCCTCCTCAAGGGTCTACTGTTATATTTATTTACAACCATCCAAATCCTAATTTATGTCACATGGACTTAGATAAAGAGAAAACACATATATCAGCTTGATCCAAAACTTGTGTGGCCTTAGAAGTTTTTACTGATGGGTATTCAATATTACCACTACTTCCAGTGGTGTGGTCCACATGATAGTGTTGGTGTTTTACCATCGTAGTGTTTTTAACGTGGTCCACATGATAAGTGGCGTGGTCCACGTGATAGTATTGGTATTCAACTTGTTGATGGATCATTTGGATGGATGGTGTCGGTAAAACACATATATCATCGCAGGCCCACCAAACTTCTCCGTCGACCACATGTCATAAATGCAATCCGCGTACCATTTTCTTAGACTGAAAGCTACATATTTGTCTTGTCCTAGGCCCACCAAACACTAGACTCACCCAGAATGGTGCGACCCTCACTATGGCCCCACCTTGATATATGTATTTAGTATCCACACCGTCCATCTATTTTCCCAAAAATGAAACAGATCCAATTATCCAATCGACTATACCGTAGGAAAAAGTGGTGATTGACTATTAATGGGCCACATAAGTTTTGGATCAAGTTGGTATTTATCTACTTCATTTTCGGAATAATGTCTTAAATTATATGAAAAAAATGATTAGATGAGAATATACATTACGGTGGGCCCCACAGTAATTTGGAAAAAAATGATTACACGGCGTGGATGCGGAATACATACATTAAGGTGGGCCCCACAGTAAGGGCTGTACTGTCTTGGGTTAGTCGGGGTCCTAGTTTATATGTATCATACACCGAAATTAAGCTTTTTTAATTATATGACCAACGGTGGGTGGACATTTATTACACAGATAGAAATGAAATATCCAATGGCCTCATTTCCATAAACAAACGTCTATGAATAGGAGGTTCCCAAATTTTAGTTGCTTTAATTTAAGTATTCCAGCGTGTACAATATTTTAGTGCCTGCGTATGAAGTACATTGACTGATTAAAAAATAACTCTCCAAACCACAATTCAGTTAATTAATTAAATTCTAACGGAGTTCCTTTTGCGTCTGTCGCGGAGCAGGATCCAACGTGTATGTGTCATCAAGCACAGATGATCCACGTGCTGCGATGGTCAGACAATTGGAACCGTCCATATTTCCTTTACTACCATATATAGCCTATCATCCCGTAGTCATGCTTCAGTGATGATTTTCACCTTTGATTTTGTAAGCAATGAAAAAATTCTACTAATTATTTCAACTTCATCAATAGTTTGGTTAGTACTAGTAATTTTTCACAACACGAACCGTTCAGATCATCGGATTACAGATCGTGTGAGGTTTTATTGGGCAGATACAAGCGCTTGATCGTAAGTCGCGACGGAGGCAAAACGAACTCTTTAAAATGTGGTCGGTGCAAATAGATTAGTCAAAAGTTCAACAGAAATCAACTCCTGATCCTTGGTTTAGCCGATTTTCACACAGTACACGGTCTCCCTGTGGAAGCGGATTGACTGGTGTACCACACACCACTGACCTAGCTGAGGTGTCGTGCGGACGCTCCTCGAGCTCCGATATGTACGAACGGTTCAAAGGAGATCAAAGTTATATGGGAACCAATATGATGTATTTATTATATCCACACCGTTCATCCATTTTTCGAGATCAATCTAGAGCATGTTTCCAAAAATGAGTCGTATCTAAATATTAAGTGGACCACACCACAAATAGAAGTGGGGAGAGTGACTCTCACCATTAAAACATTTGTAGGGCCCACCATAACGTTTAGTCTCTATCCAATCGGTTCATAAGGTCACACAGACCTGTATGAAGAGGAAAAATAAATATTATTTTGGTCCAAAACTTCCGTGACTCCAAAAATGGTTTCAATGGTATAAGTCCAATCCCCCACTGACTTTTGAAGTGTGGTCCAATTGATATTTGGATAAGTGTTATTTTTCTTAATAAGCCTTAAAACTAGCTCGAAAAATGGAGGGACAGTTTTGATATAACAGATAACTAATGTTGGGACCCACAGAACTTAGTGACACACCAGTCAGTTCGGTGGAGTGTGGTACACCGGCCATCCGCTTCCTCTCCCAGATTATCTATCCATTGGAGATTCACGCGAGTGAAATAATGAAGAGAAAATTCGCAGAAAAATTGTATTAATTGATATATTTATTAAGATCCGAGCCATTCATTTCGTTTATTATAATGTTTAATCAATTAAAAGAATATGAATTCGGACTAATAGTAAATTTAGACTGGTTAATATGATGAATATGTGATATTAGTCATTTAAAACCATTACGTCCACTAATAATTAGAACTGTCTGATTTGGGCAGTGAATGTTCATGGTGACCCAGCTTACAAATGTTTATCACACACGTGTGCCATACTGATAAGCATTCAGAAAATCAGCTTTTCAAATCTATTCTGACGCTATGGCCATCGCACTTCTTGTAAGCCTACCCACCGTCCTTCAAATCAGACGACTTTTCTCATCAGCTTTCATGTTTTTTATTCTTTCGTTTTATTTTTTTATTTATATTCGTATTTTTTCCACTCTATTAAAAGCAAAGGAAGAAGAAGAGTGAGGAAGAGGAGATGGAGATGGAGCAATCATCGAGAGTGGATCGTAAGACTGTGGAGAAAAACAGGAGAATTCACATGAAAACCCTCTATTCCAAGCTCAGCTCCCTCATCCCAAACTCCACCCCAAAGGTTCTCTTTCTCTCTTCCTTCCGCATCCACACAATCTCTCTCTCTCTCTCTCTCTCTCTCTCTCTCTCTCTCTCTCTCTCTCTCTCTCTCTCTCTCTCTCTCTCTCTCTCTCTCTCTCTCTCTCTCTCTCTCTTCCTTCCCCATCCATACAATCTCTCTCTCTCTCTCTCTCTCTCTCTCTCTCTCTCTCTCTCTTCCTTCCCCATCCACACAATCTCTCTCTCTCTCTCTCTCTCTCTCTCTCTCTCTCTCTCTCTCTCATTCACACATACAACGTGACAGTAGTGCGAGCATATCACATGCTAAAAAACAGTACTAGTTGTGTTGGTTTATGGTAATTTTCTTATTTTCACCATTTTCTTTTTTTGAGGATAAATGTTTGGGTTTTTTAAAACTTTCAGGAGGTTACACTACTTCCGGATCAGCTCCAAAATGCTGCGAATTACATAAGAATTTTACAAGAAAATATAGAGAAAATGAAGGAGAAGAAGGATTCTCTAACGGGTATTGACGAAATAAACCAAAGTATGAATGAGGGAATGACAATGGACTTGCAATCTCCTTATATTGAAGTTCAAGATCTGGGTTCGGCTTTGATGGTGGTTTTGATTAGTGGGTTGGATAATCATAATATCTTCTATCAATCAATTCGAATTCTTGAAGAAGAAGGAGCTGAAGTTGTGAATGCCAGTTTTTCTGTTGTGGGCGATAAGGTCTTTCACACAATACATTCCATGGTAATTCTTCATCATACCCATCATCTTCTTTCTGTTGGATGCATATCTCTAACTTTAGAGAGAGATTAATGTGGCCAATGTTGCCATGTCAGCCCAGTTCATAAGGGTATTTCTCATGTTTTGTTAGTTTTTAAAATTATTGGGTCTTTTGAAATAAGGTAACCATTCTTTCTTGGATAGTAGTCTGTTGAGATTAAGTGGTTCACATTTAGAGATAACTAACTCATCCATAATCTTCATAGCTAGAACTTTCTTTGATGGGAGAAAATCTATAAATAGAGAAATCTTGAAGGGTCCCTAGTCTAACAAGCAATCATTTGGATCATAGCTTGTGATATGCTAGATTAGAAAAATATCAATTTTAAAGAAAATTTTGAATGTGAGAAATCCAAAAGAGGCTCGTACATATGACAGTCTTGGTTCATGGGTGTATCTACACATTGGATTGTGAAAGCCAACATAAATTTCAAATATGGTTGTCATAGGTGGAGGTAAGATCTTGTGCTTCTGCCTTAATTTGCTTACACTTTACTATATTCTATCATTTTCACTTGAAATTTAGAAGGTGATGCAATGAATTAAGTGAAATTCAACTTTCAATTTGACTTTTCATAGGTTCCTGACCCCAAGGTTGGATTTGAAGCTACAAATATATCAAAAAGACTAAGAAGCTTGTCCAAGAATGCTTGAAGGCTCCTTGAAGGTGTTGGCTTTTCAAATTGTTTTCCAAGGGAAATACTAGATCAAAAGTTTAGCTAGTCTAATGAGCTATATCTTCTATATGTAAATATGGTCTTCAGTATGTAGGTTTGGGACTAGAGCAGTCTACATGTTTTCTTGGGAAATAAGGTTTCCTTTACAAGAAAACCACGTTATATCATCTTCTTTTTTCCTTTTTATTTGGGATGATTTTAGTACTTGGACATATAAGACGATTGATGTGGCCGTATCGACAAAAACAAAAGAATGTTCCCATTTAAGCAGGTTTGCACACATGACATGTAGAGGGAGCTCATATATATATGATTGTCATGGTGTAGGATTTGAGTCATTTGACAATGATCAGGTCCCAAACACTGTAATCTAGTGTATACAGTTGAGAGTTCTTGTTTGAGTAAGATGAGGATGGCTAGTTTCATATATCTGACAATGCTAGTATCTTTGTGATCAAGTGTAACTTGGCTGGGCTACAATCAGGTAGTTGGGTTGAAGTGGAATGAGACTGTTTAAGGAGGAATAGACCATTAGAGTTCACTTGAAACGTGGAATATGGTAGTGAAGAGATATGAGTAATGGTCATACACACCTAAGCTATATGTATATTTTTTTAATGTGTATCTTATCATGATTTCAATCTTCATCTTCAATGATTTTTTGGTCGCTTGTTGTTCGATTCGTCCACATAGGTCTCATGAAGGCATCAGTATCAGGCATGTTACTTCTCTCTTACAGGCCCAAACACAAAAAGGACAGCAGATACAAATTCAACGTCCACATTGAACTTGAATGTTCCTTGTAAAACAATGTTTAATCATAACATAATCTATAATTATCTTATAAAGGAGCATTTAGAAAAAAGGAAAGTGGTGACTGTGCTGCTATACGTATGAGATGGTAAGGGATAAAGAGAAAGATCATCATCTTCCTTAAGTAATAAAAACCTAAAATCCACAAAAGTATTTTCTTGAATCCAAAAGAAAAAAAAAAAAAGATAAAACTTAAATAATGTCTAATTGTCTTTGATTGACCCATTACATCACCAATAAATAAGAAAAATAAATTCTAATTCGTAATTGTTGGCTTTCTAAGCCAGATCTTTTCTTTGCTTCAAGATAATAGAATTTTCTGAGCTTTATACAAAGCCTTAGCACAACTCAAAAATCTGATGCAGAAGGAAGAAAGAGAGAAGAAAAATAGAAATTTTATTTTCTTAAACTGTTTTGCTGCTGCAAACTTCTCACACTTGTTGTTTTTCTTGCTTGTTATATATTCACTGTTGCTTCTTCACTTGCTTACTACAACCGGATACAAGGTGCCTATTTATAGGCTCTTGAATGTAAGGTGAAAAGACAAAACTGCCCCTACTAGGAGCTTCTAACACTTAATGTTCCTATAAAATACACAAACATTTCATCTTCCAAAGCAACTCCATGGGAAGTGTTGCTGTGCTTTGGAAGATGAACAGTCGCAACAATTGCTGAGCTTTGGTTAGCAATTTCAACACTCCCCTTCAAACCAAAACAGGCTTCATTCTAAGCATCGATCTTAGTTTCTTAAATGTATTAGTCGGCAATGCTTTTGTGAAAATATCCGCCACCTATTCCATAGTATGACAATACTCTAATTTCATCTTTTTCTGCTTCACATGATCTCTCAGAAAATGGTATCGGATATCAATGTGTTTGCTTCTTCCATACTGCACAGGATTTTTAGCTAGCTCGATTGCCAACTTGTTATCCACATATATGACTGTGGATTCTTCCTACGGGTGCTTCAGATCATTTAGTAGGTTTTTTAACCAAATTTCCTCACATACAATGGACGATGCTGCCACGTACTCTACTTCACATGTGGATAGGGCGACCACACTCTGCTTCTTCAAATTCCATGTGAAAGCAGTCGTTCCGAGATAGAATTAATACATAGCCAATGGTGCTCTTTCTTTCATCTTGGTCACCTCCCCAATCACTGTCTGAGTATCCACACAGCATCACTTCATCATCGTATGGATAGAAAAGACCGAATTTCATTGTTCTTTTGACGTACCTGAGGATTTTTTTTTTTTTTTTTTTGCAGCTAGCCAGTGAGATTCTTTTGGTGCTTCCATGTACTTACTTAGAAGCTCAACATTGTAGACGATATCCGGCCTTATGATTATGAGGTACCTTAGGCTTCCAATCAGACTCTTGAATATAGTCGAGTTAATGCTTCTTCTTTCTCCGTCCTTTGTCAGTTTTAAGCCCGTTGCTATAGGCATGTTTACGGCATTGCAATCGGTCATCTTGAACTTTTTAAGCAATTCCTTGGCATATTTCTTCTGAGATATATAGATGCCACCATGTTGTTGCTTCACTTTAATGCCCAGAAAAAAGGACATCAGACCTTCGTCGGTCACCTCGAACTCCTTAAATATGGCCTTCTTGAATTCATCAAATATCAGTCGATGGTTTCCTATAAACAACAAATCATCAACATACAGGCATGCTATAAGCATATCGCCATGAGCATTCTTCTTGATGTAAACTGCATGCTCATATGGATATTGGGCAAAGCCATTTTCTTAAAGATAGTTGTCGATGCGTGCATTCCAAGCACGTGGAGCTTGCTTCAACCCATAGAGTGTTTTCTTCAATCGATACACCATGTGTTCCTCCCCTTGCATAACAAAGTCATCAGGCTGGTCAACATAGACCTCTTCTTCCAGAATTTCATTTGGGAATGCAGATTTCACATCCAGTTGATAGATCATCCAACTGTGATGAGCTGCAAGGGAGATAATCATCTTCATAATGTCAAGGCGAGCAACAGGAGCGAAGACTTCTTCATAGTTCACCCCATACTTCTGTTCGTAGCCCTTTGCTAGGAGCCTTGCCTTGTAGTGGTCGATCTCACCATCAGCATTTCGCTTGATCTTGTACACCCATTTGACACCAATAGTTTTCTGGCCATTAGGAAGCGTAGTCAACTCTCATGTGTCATTTTTCTCAATGGCATGAATTTCTTCTTTCATAGCGATTCTCCATCATTCTTCTTTTATGGTCTCCTGAAATGTCAGAGGCTCATGATCTGCAAAAAGGCAGAAAAGATTGACCTCTTCAGTTTGCTCATAGATGTCACTTAAGCTTTTCATTTGTATAGGTGTCATGGGTGAGGACGAGCTTGCCGAATTTTGACTTGATAGAGTACTTCTAGGAGTTATGGAATGTACTCCTAGACTTCTGTGTACTGATGATGTGGTCGAAGAAGGTGTTGTGGGCGTTTGCTCTTAACGGTCATGTCTTTTTTCATGTTCTTCTGTTTCGAGTTGAATATCTTTGGTCGATTTTTCATCATTCCATTTCCAAGCTTCTTCCTCACTAAAGACCACATCTCTACTCACCACTACTTTATTGGTTAGTGGATTGTAAAGCTTGTAGATTTTAGATTCTTCACTATAGCCAATGAAGATGCATTTCTCGCAACGATCATCAAGCTTCCTTCTTCTTGCTTCTGAAACTTGAGTATAGGCGACACACCTAAAGATCCTTAGCACCCCGCTCAGTTTGTAGCCACTCCATGCCTCCTATGATGTCATGTTTCTGACGCTCTTGGTTAGACACCGATTTAGCAAGTAGGCAGTACATGTAACTACCTCTGCCCAAAAGCTCTTTGGGAGGCCTTTATCTTTGAGCATGGTTCTTGTCATGTCAAAGATGGTGCGGTTCTTTCGTTCCGCAATGTCATTCTGTTGTGGCGTATAAGCTACAGTGTGTTGCTGCTTGATGTCTTGTTCCCTGCAAAAATCTCGAAATGCATTTGAGGTGTACTCTTCATCTCTGTCAGATCTGAGTACTTTAATTTTGTGACCACTTTCAACTTCAAAAGGAGCTTTGAAATTTTTAAAAATAGTGAAAGCGGAAGATTTTTCTTTGATGCAATACATTCAAAGTCTTCTGTTGAAATCATCAATGAAGGTAATAAAATATTTATTACCTCCAAGAGAGGGTGTTTTAAGTGGTCCGCAAATATCAGTGTGAACCAACTGAAGTGGTTCCTTTGCTCTTCTGGACACTCCACTTGGGAAGGAGATCCTTTGTTGCTTGCTGAGTGTGCACGCCTCACACACATGTTATGGAGCTTCAATAGCTGGCAAGCCATGCACCATGCTTGATGAGGATAAGAGTTTAAGGCCACTAAAATGGAGATACCCAAAGTAAAGATGTCATTTCCATGAATCATTCTTCACGAGTCCATAGAGGCACTTCTCAGACTTTGTGTTAATATGGAGCGGAAACATGCAATTCTTCGCCATTTGGACTTGAGCCACAAGTCTCTTGTGAGCATCTCTTATAGAGAGAGAATAGTTCTCCATGTGTATGATATACCCCTTCTAAGGAGTTGGTCGATACTGAGGATGTTATTTTTCATGTTTGGTACGTAATACGCATTAGAGATGCAATTTGGCTCACCATTCTTCTGATAGATTTTAACTTTTCTTTTACCTATCACAGGTACCTTTGATGAGTTATCAAAACTCACATTGCCACGAACTCCTTCTGTGAGTTTCACGAACAGTTCTTTGTTACCACTCATTTGGTTGCTTGCACCAGTGTCGAAATACCACACATCTGGCCATTCATATTCCTTTTCTTATGTGAGGAGGAAAGTGGAGTCTTCTTGTTCATGATGTGATGCGTCAACATAGTTGGATCGTTCATCTTGATCCACATTGCTCCAACACTTAGAGGCATAGTGGCTGAATTTCTTACAATTGTGGCATTGAACGTTCTTTGTGTTTCCACGACCACATATGAATCGGCCTCTACCATTTCTTCTTCCACGGAAATTGGTAAACTTTTGTTGATGGTTTGGATGAAATCCATGCCCTCTGCTTCTTGTACGATTGCTAGAGTCATGCCCCCCTCGTTATGTATGGTCATTCTTTTGTTCATTTAGAGTCAACTTAGACTCTAAGGCATGTTCAAGCATTGAAGCATCATTATTTTGCATTCGTTGCTCATGCACTTACAACGATCCCATCAACTCTTCAATTGACATTTTTTTCAAGTCCTTTAATTCTTCGATTGCCACAACCACATGCTCAAACTTGGTTGTGAGAGATTGCAGTTCATTTTCCATTATACAGATGTCTTCAACTTTTTCACCATTTCTTTTAAAATTGTTAATAAGAACAATTAGACGTGAGTAGTCAGGGATACTTTCACCTTCCTTCATGTGCGCCGCTTCGAACTCGGCTTTTAGTGTTTGAAGGCGAACTCACTTCACTCGATCAACACCCTTGAAGATGGTGTCAAGGGTATCCCAAGCTTACTTACTTGATGTCGCTTCGGCAATCTTTTCAAAGGTTGATTCATCCAACCCTTGATAGAGGAAGAACAAAGCCTTCTTGTCTTTCTTCCTTTGATTTTTTAGAGCGGTCTTTTCTTCGTTGGTGAAGGCGGCTTCTTCCTCCATAGTGGGTTCTACATACTCATCGATGACGATCTCCCATAGTTCTTACGACCCGAACAACACCTTCATTTGGATGCACCACTTTTCATAGTTGTCCTTTGACAACTTAGGAACTTGCAGTTGGATTGTGCTGGCCATTTGAACAAGCTTTATGGGTTAGACAACTTAGTTTTAATAAGCCTCGAGAGGACCAAAATGATCTGATTTTTTTAAAGAAGGAAGGGCTGAATTTTTTTGAAAATGAAGGGAGGGATGGAATAGAAGATCTTTTTTATAAAAAAAAAAAAAAAAAAAAAAAAAAAAAAAAAAAAAAAAAAAACTGATTTTTTTTTTTGGGCTGAAAAAAAAACCTACTGAAATCTGATTTTTTTTTTTTTGGTTGAAAGACCACTGAAATCTCTTCTTTTTTTTTTTTTAACAGATTTTTTTTTTCTTCAGAAAAATCTGTACTTGGCTGAAAAAATTGCTAGAAACTTATTGTAGAAGAAGAATTATGCTTTGATGCCAGTATGTTGGCTTTATAAGCCAAATCTTTTCTTTGCTTCAAGATAACAGAATTTTTTGGGCTTTACAAAGCCCTAAAACAACTCAGAAATTTAATGCAGAAGGAAGGAAGAAAGTAGAAAAACAGAAATTTTATTTTCTTCAACTGTTTTGCTGCTGTAAACTTCTCACGCTTGTTGTTTTTCTTGCTTGCTATTCACTGTTGCTTCTTCACTTGCTTACTACAACTGGATACAAGGTGCCTATTTATAGGCTTTTGAATGTACGGTGAAAAGACAAAACTGCCCCTGCTAGGAGCTTCTAACACTTAATGTTCCTAGAAAATACACAAAGCATTTCATCTTTCAAAACAGCTCCATGGGAAGTGTTGTTGTACTTTGGAAGATAAACAGTCACAGCAATTGTTGGGCTTTGGTTTGCAATTCCAACAGTAATTACTAAAAATGACAAATTTCCAACCTTAATTAACAGTCCTAATTCAATTAAAATAAAATTTATCCAAAATAGTAAATTTGACCAAAATATAAAATTTAGATAAACTTTATTAATAGAGTACTAGCATAATTAGGAGCAATTTCTAAAAATAAAATCTTAAAATTCTAAAAATAAGGAAACATGACAAAAATCGAAATTACTAAAAATAATAGATTTTCCTAACATTCTGTTTTTGAATTGGCAACACACATTTTCTTGAGAAACCGACTAACGCAACCCACTATGCCTATTAGAGTAAAGATTGATAGGTTGTTCGTCCCGTCATAATACATGGATCAAAAGTTACGGCAGATTTACATTTCAGCTTCTTTTGATCCGGCCATGACAAGAACATACATGTGCCATGTCCTTCATCATTAAACCGTGTTTCTTCATGTCTCTTCATACTACATTCACAGCACGTCTTTCTTCAGTTGCTAAAAAATACTGATAGTTCATTATTTTTATTTTTATTTTGAAGGAGGGGGGGTTTCTCACAAGCTGGATTAAACTGAATGTTTGCAATTCAGTTGGTTAGTGCATCCAAACGCATCTTAAATGAACTCAATTTGAAGGAATTCAGAAGTGTCCTCTGATACAATGGAAAAATGGAGTGTTTGGTTGCACAAAATTTCATGAAATTTCATGAAAAATTGCACTAAATTAAACTGTCTAATCATGAAATATCATGATAGTTGGTGCCACCAAACGCATCCCATGTCATAGATCACAATTCTAGGCATCTTTTTTAATGGAATGTATAATACTTCAAGAGGATTTGCATTTCCATTGCTTGGAAGGACCAAACCCAAGTCCGGCTCATTTATAAAACGGGCCTACGGCTCGGGCATTGAGATTGGCCCAGCCATCTACTAGAAACCAGCTGAAGCTGTGAAAAGATGTGAGCTGCATATCATGTATATAATTCTTCATTATTAGAGGTGGCAACAGCCAAGCTATCCACTCAGACCGGCGAACCCAACCTGGCTTTGGACCAGACTCAGGCCTGGCATGCGCTGGGATTAGGCCTAAGTCATTCTAGCCTTTCCAGGACCGGTGAGCCAACACATGCATCTTGCACATAGACCTTAGTTTTCAATCTATAATTTCTATTTCTTTTGCAAATGTATGGCCCATGTGACCAAGGGACGGATTATGAACATTCCCCATGAGTAATAAGGATTCGATAAACTTTCGGGCCAGGCCCGATTGGTTTGGCGCCCAACCATTCTTCAGACTCTGGTTTGGGCCTGCTATCAGGACTTGGGCATTAAATGACGAACCCAGCTGGCCCAATAAGCCCATTTCTGGATCCGTAATAAGCTCAGCTCGTGGATTGGCCAAATTAAAAGTTCCCATTGTATGTTGGTTCTTGGGTCTTTACAAGTGGGGCCATAGTTCATTGATTCGACGTTCAGATTGGAAGAAAATAGACATTGTGGCTTCTTTTCCGCTGAATCTGGACCGTTGCTTCATATTTTCTCCTGACCGTCTACTTGCAGTAAACCGATTGAGAGGCTGGAAATTTCCCATCAATAGAAACTTTTGGAGATGGTCCATGTCCACTCTTTGTGTGGCATATCAGATCAATGGCTTGGATGGCCAAAGCATTTGATTCATTTGTTTTTGATCGAGATTAGAGGATACTGTCCTGTTCGTATCTTGAAGCCTGGGATCACGTAATCACGGAGATACGTTACCCTCTAGCCGCGGAAACGGATTGGCTACTCGTGCTCTGTGGGCCCCACCATGATTTATGTGTTTCATCCATGCTGTCCATCTATTTTTCCA
Organism: Magnolia changhungtana; assembly: GCA_030180095.1. Lineage (NCBI taxonomy): Eukaryota > Viridiplantae > Streptophyta > Magnoliopsida > Magnoliales > Magnoliaceae > Magnolia > Magnolia changhungtana. The sequence goes on along the minus strand of JASAUF010000620.1, from coordinate 6,037,003 downwards.
GGTCATTTTCTGGTATGAGACCAAAAATGAGTTACATCCCAATCTCAAGTGGACCACATTACAGGAAACAATGTTGAATGAGCGTCAACCATTAAAAACTTTTTGGGGGCCATAAAAGTTTTGATCAAGATAATATTTGTTTTTTCCCTTCATCTGGGTCTGTATGATCTAATCAACATATTGGATGTCAAATAAAGAGTACAATGGGCCTTAGGAGGATTTTAGTGGTGGATATCCAATCACTATTGTTTTCCTGTGGTGTGGTCCAGGTGAGTGTTATATCATTCTCATTTTTTGGATCAAGCCCTAAAATAATCTGTCAAAATGGTTGAACGGAATGGATGAAACACATACATCATGGTGGGGCCCACAGAGCACCGATCACCTGCCACGACGGTTGTTTGCACATTGTAAAGTGATACAGACCGTTCATTGGTAAGCTGGCCACTACTTTGGGTGATTTACGCATGAAAAGGCGTGAAATGACATCTTGCTCGGAAGCGGATAGCGTATGAACTCGGTCGGACAATAAGCCGTTCGACCAGAGCTCATGTGGGGCCCACGGTAATGTATCTGTTTACCCCCGCCATCCATCCATTTTCTCGTATCATTTTAAGGTATGAACTAAAGCAGATCCAACCGTCAATAGGACCACACCAGTGATTACTCTTGCATTTAATGCAACCCAATATCACTGTTTGGTGTGGTCAACTTGAGCATTGTATCTACTCTATCTTTGGGTTCATAACGTAAAATGATATGAGAAAATAGATGGACTGTATGGATAAAAAGATACATCACGGTGGCCCCACAAGAGCTGTGGTCGGATGGCCTATTGATAGGTTCACAGGCAATCCACTTACCTGCAAAACTTTGAATCCATACGATAATTTATAATTTAAAAGAAAATTGAAATTATATTTAGAGATAATCTCAAGACTTTCCATCTCATCACTTTCAAAAAAAACAAAAACCAATAACCCTACTCCATCTAAAGGTTATTCAAAATAACAAAATTCTCTTAAAAGCTACTTTTTGAAAAATATAAATTTCTAAAATAGTAAATCTATTCTAAAATCACATTATTGATTGGAGAGGTGCATTTTGTAGTGAAATAGATGAATTCAATTAAAAGCATTGTTACATCAAAATCAATTCTCTGTGTGTTACATGACGATGCCGTAATTAAATAAATTTCTTTAAATTAGATACTTAGCCTAAACCCAATGAACTACTTTCACTTCCGTTTAAGTGTCGTTTGATCAACCCATACTAAGGATATATATGTGGCCCACTCTATATAACTAGTGCAATCCAACAATCTTTGAGCCCTTTGAAAGGCTAGAATTGTCCTGTTAAAGAGACTTCTATCGTACCACGGGCCCACTTGGTAGAATTGAAACTCGGTGCACTCACTGACTAACAATGAGAGATGACCATATGCACGCATGTACCAAAAACCACTTTAGCATACCTCAATTCAAACCCTCCAATTGTACTGCTCATTGTAGTGGTTTAAACATGGTGGGGCCCACCACCATGTTTTTGGGAAATATACTTTGTTCAACTATTTGGCGAGCTCAATTTAAAAAAAATCGACAAAAAAACGAGGTGGATCCAAAACTAAATTAGCCACATGAGAGGTAAAAATGGAAAAAGAAAATTTGGAAAAAGAAATACCTACGGTTGAAACCTTCTTGTGCTCCACCTTGTTGTTTATATGCCATTCAAACAGTTTATAAGGTCATTAACATAGGGATGAAGTGAAAATACGAAAAATTTAACCTCATAAGAATGTTTCAACGGTTCTCATTGAATTTCTACTGTTTCCTCTCGTGTGGCCCACTTAAGTCTTGGATCCACCTCGTTTTTGTCGATTTTCATAAATTGAGCTCGCCAAACGGATTAATGGCCCACCCAGCTTCCTTGTGCAGAACTTCCTGCGAAAGGCTTTCGCAGGAAATCCGCGTCCGGATGATGGGGGCGTCTGATTAATGACCACTCTCACTGTGGGGTTTGCACCGTTTAAAGAATGGTGGTGATTCTTCGAATGTACCAATGACATAGTTTTGAGGCAATCCAGACTGTTCAAATCGCTTGCCAAGGTGTGGTTGTAGCATAATCAAACATTTGTTGAGAAACTATAACCATCATTAATATTTATTCAAGCTGGAATATTACTTTCAACCGTTCATTTTATAGCCGTTGATTGGATGGTGAGAATTGCTTCATCAATGCGTTCTTGGAAATACGCACAATGGGACCCACGATTGGAATGAACTGCATAAATGCGACAATGTGACGACTCGCCACCATAAATGCGACAATGTGACGCTGGCAGGAATGACTCGAAGTCCACCGTCAGTGCGACGACGGAAGTGTATTGGCTGGTTTACCACACACACCAGCTATATAGCTGATCGTAGCTGGTCGTTCGAAGACGCGCGCCGACGCTCCTCGAGCTCAGAGTTGTACGAACGGTTCAAAGGAGATCAAAGTTACATGCCCCACAATTGTATTTATTATATCCACACCGTTCATCCATTTTTCTAAATCATTTTAGAGCATCATCCAAAAAGTAAATCATATCAAAAGTTCAAATGGACCACACCAAAATTAGCAGCAGGGTAATGATTTTCACCGTAAAAAAATTAGTAGGCCCACCATAACGTTTATTTTCCATCTCATCTATTCATAAGGTCAAAAATACCTAAATAAAGAGGAAAAATAAATTTCATATTGATCCGTATCTCCAGTGACCCTTGAAGGGTTTCAATGGTAAATGTTCAATCCCCCACTACTTTTTGCATTGTGGTCCACTTGATATTTAGGTTTGCCTTATTTTTCGTCTCAAGCCTTAAGACCAGTTCGAAAAATGGATGGACGGTTTGGATATAACACATACCTCTTGATGTGACCCACAGAACTTCTAGACGTCAATATGCTATATAGCTAGAGGTGTACACGAACTAGGCTAGCCCGGTTAACTCGCTCGACTCGGTCCGAAAAAGCTCGACTCGGCTCGACTTGGAACTAAGTTTAATCCGGGATGGGCCATTTTCTTCAGCTCAAAACTGAGTTCAGACCGATTTCAAACAGGTCCCAGTTCGGCCCGACTCGGTCCAAAACCCGACTCGACCATTTATATATATATATATATATATATATATATATATATATATATATATATATATATATATCCAAATCCAAATCTTTACCCTAACCATTTGAACTTGCCAAAGTCCTTCCCATGAACTCGCTGTAAGGTCCGAAATTGGCCCGAACTCGCCTGATTGCTGACCGAGCCGAGTTCGGGCTGGATATGTTGGCCCGGTGACTAGGGGCGCATATTGAACCGTTAGAACCGTGGAACTGGACCGGAACCCACCAAATGGTCCGGTTTGGTCTGGTTCTAGAGTGCACCGGTTCCGGTTCCAAAAATCAAAGAACCGGTTACATCGGTTCGGTTCTCAGTTTGGGGGAACGTAGAACCGAACCGAACCGTGAACCGATCCATAGAACCAAACCGGGGATCCGATCCGTAGAACCGAACTGTGGAACCGAACCTGGAACCGAATTTATTTTCCAGGTGGGGCTCACCTTGTGAAATAAATTCATCAAGAGCTGCTGAGAGAACTAGAGTCAAGAGGAGGAGAGCTTTGATGGAGAAAATCCATGTATATGAGCTTTGTGAGAAGATCGCCATTTTTTTCCGGCGAGGGAGCTTTGATTTCTCCGCAAGGAGGGTAGAATGGGAAGAAATGGGTGAAAATGGAGACGGAAGGGCTACAACAGGAAGGAATTTTCAGATCGCTGCGATTTTTTGAAATAAAGGTGAGGTGGAGCAGTGAAGAAGACATATAGAGGTGTTAGGCTATGGTGTTAGTTCACCACAACTTTTAAGCTGTGATGTCTTATCCGATGTGCATGCGGGATAACCTCACATTAATTTGAATCGTCCAAATTTCGGGTCACATTATGGATTGATCATATCCCTCAAATTCTAACTGATTGAACAATCTTAAGCTATTGATTTCACTAGTTTGAATCTGGACAGTTGGACAGTTTATTTTTAACAGTCCATTTGATATCCATCAATTGGATGGTTTGGATTATTTTATTAGTGCATCCTGAGAATAAACTCCATCCAGACTACAATTTGGACGGTCTGGATTGAGACGATGTAAGTTAAGTTAACGGTGGATGAAACAAACACCACGACTTAAAAGACAGTAACCTATCACCATAGACTTCTTTCTGTATAATTTTTGGGCTGGTTTTGGATGATAAAATCTCGGTTGTTGATTAGGATTGTTGGTTGGCGATTTCGATGAGTAAAATACTCTAGTAGAGGGTGATGGATGATATGCATGCACTAAGGAATTGATTTAGAAATTGCAATACCTTCCATACAAGTAATTCAAGTTAAATCGTCTTAAAATGAAAAGCATCCAACGGCCTGAGTTCAACAAACATGTGTCCACGCATGATTTACTCTATATGGATTCTGTTACTATACCGAAGGTGTACAATTTCCGAGTGCCTGCGTAGCAAGCGTGGCCATGCACGAGCTTTTTAAGATGGACCCAGAACCAAGAACCAAAGCCCAGAACCGTGGAACCGATCCGAAACCGAACCGGTTTTAACGGTTCGGTTCCGATTCGGTTCTAGGGTGCCAACGGTCTGGTTCCGGTTCCGAAAATCCTAGAACCGTTAGGAACGGTTCGGTTCCGGTTTCACCCCGGAATCGGACCAAACCGACCCATGTGCACCCTTACCGGTGACCTGGCCGGGCCGAGTTCGGGATGGGTTTGGCTGGTGACCGGGTCGGGTTGAGCCCAGTTCGACCCGATGTTCACCCTTATATATAGCTGGTGTGAGGTACACCAGCCAATCTGATTCCACGACAATGGTACCCTGTCAGGTCCCTACCGGTCGAAAATGGATTAGCTACTGCCCCTGCCACCAACCCTGTGGTTGGTGTTCAGTGCTCTGTAGGCCCCACCATGATGTATGTATTTTATCCATTCCTTTCATCCATTTTTAAACATCATTTTAGGGCTTTATCCCAAAAAAGAGTAGGATATAAACCTCAGGTGGACCACACCACAGGAAAACAATAGTGATTGGATATCCACCATTTAAATGCTCATAAGGCCCGTTGTACTATTTATTTGACATCCAATATGTTGATTAGGTCACACAGACCCAAATGAAAGGAAAAAACAAATATAAGCTTGATCCAAAACTTTTATGGCCCTTAAAAAGTTTTTAATGGTCGATGTTCATTCAAGACTATTTTCTGTAATGTGGTCCACTTGAAATTGTGATATATCTCATTTTTGGTCTCATACCATAAAATAATCTAGAAAAATAGATGGACGGCATGGATGAAACACATACATCATTGTCGTGCCCACAGAGCACTGACCACTAGCCAACCATTTCCCTACGGGTCGGTGGTATGTGGACCCACCATAATGTATGTGTTTTATATATCAGGTTGTTCACAATGGTGATTGGATGTTCATCATTAAAATTTATGTTTTAGCGTGCTGGTAGATAGAATTAGGCACGGTTATAATTATTACATTAATAAAGATGGTCCTCTCATGTCATGGAATGACAGAGACATAACTACTTGATGTGTTTGCCACGTATTCACTCTTTGGTTTATTGACCATTGAATAAGCCATCATTTGGAATAATTGAGAATAACATGTGTCATGTTGACACCGTTCATTTGTTTTGTAACTTCATTTTATAGTATAACCTAAATATGAAATAAATCCAGATCTTACACATGAACCACAACACAACAAATAATGAGAACAATAACCCCACCATTGAAATTTTCATAGGGTCCATTATGATATTTATTTGCCATCCAATCCATTCATAAGGTCAAATAAACTTGGATGAAGGGAAAACACAAATATCAACTTGACCCAAAACCTAAGTGGCCCCCAAATAAGTTTTCAATGGTAGGCATTCAATCCTCGTTGCTTTCCGTGGTGGGGTCCACTTGAGCTTTTGATGTACCTGATTTTTGGTCCCATGCTCTAAAATTATCTCCAAAAATGGATGAACATGTGGACATAGCCAACACATCATGGTGGGACCTACACAACTTGCTAACATCAACAATTATTTTCAAAATTTTCAAAACAACACAGGAAGCAAAGCTACTGTACTCCAGAATCGAAGACACTACGCCAAATTAGCCAATTTGCGACTTATTTTTGCGACGGACGAAAAATCTCTTGGTTTAACGACGGATTTAATCCGTCGCAAAGGGAAAAGGTCATCGCTAATCCCGTGTCGAAAATCGTCTGAACGTCGCTGAATTTAGCGACGGACCAAAATCCGTCGCTAAAATCTGATTTACGACGGATTGTGGTCCGTCGTTAATAGGCGACGGACGAAATCCGTCGCAAATTTGATTTTGTGACAGCTAAATTCCCGCTCAAAACAAATGGTGCGCTTTTAAGTTGCTTTTGCGACGGATCATGATCCATCGTAAAAAGACTCGCCTTAACATTAAATTTTTTTTCATTTTTTTAACAATATGGTGGAAAATTAAGTTTTTTTTTTTTTGTAGTCTAATAGTTGGTTTTTAATAGAATTTCGGTGGTTTAATTATACATATTTGTATCTAAGATTATTTTTTAACAATTGATTGAATGCAAAAAGAAAATTTATTCTGTTTTTATATCAAATGAGTGGAATTTTTATTTTTATTTTTTAATTTAAAATTAATATTTAAATGTTTTGTAATATCACATGAAAAAGAATATTGAGAAGTTAAAAAATTTTAACAATGTTTGAGAAAAAAAATTAGATTTTGAAAAAATAAAAATCATAATTTAATAAAAATCTATTTTAATGGAACAAAAAAGAATTTTGAATAAAGTTGATAAATTTGAAAAAACAAAAAAGCATTTGATTTTGAGAAAAAAATAATATCCTGAAAGGGAAAATTAAAAATATTTTAAAAAATGTGAAATTTTTCATAATGTTGAAAAATGAAAATATTTTTAAAAAGAAAATGAGAGTTTGAAATTTGAAAAATAAAATAAAATTTCATATTTTAAAAAATGTGAAATTTTATTTTATTTTCACTCAAAATAAAATTCGAGTGAAAAATAAAATAAAGCGATATTAAAATATCGATACTTTATCAAAAAAAAAAACATTTTGAAACGAAAAATAAATTAGTTGAATAATTTTGTGATTTTGAAAAATAATTGAAAATTTTTAAAATTTGAAATTAAAAGAAAAAGTTATTTATAAAAACACTAAGATTTTGAAAAGATATATATAATTTTTTAAAAAAATTGAAAAGTTGAAAACAACATGATGCTTTTGAAGGAAAAAAAAAATCGGCATTTTGGAATTTTTGGGAAAAAAATTTAAAATTTGTGAAAATTTTAGATATTTTGAAAATAAAAATTCAGAATTTGTATTTTAATTTATTTTTTGAAATATTTTATAATAAAAATGATATTTTGTTAAAAGTTTTCAAAGAAAAATTAAGAGTAAAAAAATATACATTTAAAAAAAACGTTATTTTTAAATGGAAATTGAAATTTATTTGTGAAAAAAAATTAAACAAATTATTAGGCACATCCACTAATTGAACATTTAACCATTTTTGGACAATCGAATTAGTTGAGATTGAAGAGTAAATAACTTCATATGTTCAAATCAAATTTCACTCAAATTGTTGATCAATCTTGTATGCCCAATATCTTTCTCATATGTAGTTAGCCTGATTGGGGCGAGTAACTAGTCAAATTGAGGGTATTGATCAGTAAAATAGAATGAATGGACTAAATATTGTTGTCAAAATTGTGACCCAACTTACCTCGCAGGAACCTACGAATTGATGTTAATAAGTTTTGTGGGCCCCATCATGATGCATGTCGAACATCAACACCGTGCATTTAATGTGTCCCCTTTAGGTTATGAGATATCTCAAAAATCATCCGTAAACGAAACTTAGGTGGGCCATACCATCTAAAACCATGTCAAGACATCTTAAAAAATATAAAAGCACTTGGTGGGGCGCACATGAGTTTTGGATGCGGCTAAAACTTGGTCTGACCCCTCATCCAAGTGGGACACATAATGAGTGGGTTGGATATGTGAATCACATTAAGGCAAGCCCAATATATGATTATGAATGTTTTAAGGAAACCCCTCTACATTTAGGTGAGTTAGTTATTACCCTTACCAGAGTAAACTCTATGGGGTCCACCTTATTTATTTGTTTTATCCACTCCGTTTATCCATGTTAACAAATAATTTGAGGTCTAAAGAACAAAAATGAAGCATATCCAAAGCTCAAGTGGACCACACTACTGGAAATAGTGTGATTGAACCTCTACCATTGAAAAATTCTTGGAGGCCATAGAAGTTTTGGATCAAGATGATGTTTATGTTTTCTCTTCATTCATATATATTTGATATTATGAATAGGTTGGATGGCAAATAAACGTTACTGTGGGCCCAAGGAAGGTATCAATGGTGGAAATCATTATTCCGCATTGTTTCATGTGGCATGGTCCACTTGAGTTTTGGATTTATCGAAAATTTGGAATCAACCCACGCTGTTCATCCATTTTTCGAGATCATTTCAGAGAATTATTCAAAAAATGAATCATATCCAAAGATTAAATGGACCGCACCACAAGTACCAGCATGGATGGGAACGGATTGACTACTCCCCTACACCTCGCACGTTGGCTAGTATTCAATGCTATGTGGGCCCCACCATGATGTATGTATTTCATCCATTATGTTCATCCATTTTTACCGATCATTTTAGGGCTTGATCGAAAAAATGATAGGGATATAAACCTAAGGTGTACCACATCATAGGAAAACAATATTGATTGGATATCCACCATTAAAATCCTCTTAAGGCCCACAGTACTGTTTATTTGACATCCAATTTGTTGATTAGATCATACAGGCCCTGATGAAGGGAAAAAACAAAGATCAGTTTGATCCAAAACTTTTATGGCCCCCAAAAGGGTTTCAATGGTAGATGTTCAATCCCCCACTGCTTTTTTCAGTGTGATCCACTTAATAGTTAGATCTGTCTTATTTTATGTCTCAAGCCTTACGACGAGCTCGCCATATGGATGGACGGTTTGGATATAACACATACCTCATGATAGGACCCACATAACTTGCTGACGTCACCCAGCCCCCTCTCTCACGAGCGCGGATGGCTACTGACAAGTTTAGCGAGACTGCTACTGAAGTGACGTCACCAAGTTCTGTGGGCCCCACCATGATATATGTTTTGTATCCACACCGTTCATCCATCTGGAGAGATAATTTTAGGGTAAGATCCAAAGAATAAGTCACATTCAAAGCTCCAGTGGACCCCACTAGGGAAGATAGTGGGGAGAGTGACACCACCATTAAAACCTTCTGAAGTCCACAAAAGTTTTATATCAAGCTGATATTTGTGTTTTCCCTTCTTTAATGTCTTTGTTAACTTTTGAACAAGTTGGATTTCAAAAAAACATCATGGTGGGCCTTAGGAAGGTTTCAACGGTGGGCATCAATCTTCCCGCTGTTTTCTTTGGTGGGGTCCAGTAAAGTTATGAATCTGCCTCGTTCTCTGGGTCATGCCTTAAAATAATATATATATATATCCAAATGAATGGACGTTGTGGATACAACACATACATCCTGGTGGGGTCCACAGAACTTGGTGACGCCACTTCAGTAACGAGTCTCGCTCAACCTGTCAGTATCTAATCCGCGTCCTTCACGAGCGGATTAGGGCACCGGCCCCCTCTCGTTTGAGCTTTTGAGGCTCTGTTTCAACCCATCTCTCATATGCTCTCCTCTCTCCCTTCCTACAGATCTCTCCTTCTTCTTTCTCTTCCTGTCGATCTCTCTCCCTCCTCTCTCTCTCTTCATGGTGAAAATCTGGTGACTCGCATGATGGAAAAGGTGGATTTGAAGCTCGGGTTAAATCAGATTCACACAGGTGAAAGTATTTCTCTCTCTCTCTCTCAATTCTCTCAATATTAATGCCGATTTAGGAATTTGAGAGTTAGTAGTTTGTAGATTCCCAATTTGAATGTGGACCCTTATTTCAGGATCTGGAGATTTTAGGGTTTACAGATTTGAATGTGGACCCCAAATTGGGGATTTAGGGATTTTAGGATTTTGGGGATTTTTGGACTTTTAAAATTGGGGATTTTTTTATTTTAGAGATTTTTTTTATTTAGCATTCTGTTGTTGTTCTCTTTCTAATGTTCACGATGGATTCTAAAAATCAAGGCCACGCCACAAGGAATAGTGTCAAATCATGCTAAATTTACTATATATGGCCAAGATGAGTCTTGGAATATCTTGATTTTCGGGGAATCCATTCATCCTAGTGTGGCAAATCATATAAGTAGATTGGATGGCATATAAATATCAGGGTGGAACCTGTATGTACTTTGGACGATTTTGGTGGTGGGAATTTCTATTTCAACTGTTCCCCAACAGGTGTTGTCTTTGGTTTTGGAAGATTTTGGGTACCACCCACTTCGCATGGTCTATATAGGCAATTTGGATCATTGCAACATGCCCTGGATCTAGCTGCAGTTAGCAGTGAAACTCGGATAGTTGGATTTGGATTGAAGATGGATCTAGCAGTGCAACATGTCCTCCTTATACACAGTAGAGATGTGAAAGATGGAGGAAACGTATGTATACTTAGAGAAAGCAGTTAATTGTGTCTACTGTATAATATAATCAGATTTTTTTTCCAATGGTTTAAACATTGCATTATCTTGTTTGGCATCTCTACTCTAATGGAATAAGAACTTCTAAAATAAGAGCTACTCTAATAACCTCTTTTTGTTCTAGCAGTTGTTTCAAATAAGCTTATTTGGTAAAATTACTTTTTCAAATTTGAAAACAGCTCTTATTTAAAATAAGCATGCTTGGTAACATGTTGAAATAAAGGCATTTTTTAAGGGTAGTAGATATCATTTAAAATAAAATAAAAAATTACATGGCTGTGTTGATTCATTTAAGAACCTCCTTTTTATTTATTTTTTTGCAGGGTTTGAAGATAGAAAAAAAAAAGTTTGAATCATTAACCTTGATCATCAATCATTTAGGCCCCACGTTTGATTGATAGTAACTCTTGGGAACTATTTGATTGGATGAATCCAGCCATTTGATCTGTAGTCATTGATCAAATGGCTTGCATTTTTGTTGTCAATTATGTGGGTGGAGAAAAACATGAGAATCACCCACTTTTCAATGATCTAACAGTTACGCTTTAGAAGTGGACAATGTTCTCTTCTCTAAGTAACTGATATGTTACTCTCAGCTTGTCCTTTTCTAACTGATATGCTTGAGAACACACAAAGCTGAACTACACTTTGCGGGGAACAAAGTATAAAGGAATGTTCAAAAGAGTTGCCTTGATAAGCTTTGTGGGCCAGATTATGCATTCTTATTTGCCAAACATCTTTCAGGAAGTTTTACATATGTGATTTATCACAATCCTATGGTTGGATGTAAAGTATGAGCTTCAAAAGTTTCAGTCCAATAACCAAGAAAATTCAGACATTTTGATTTCTTGTTAGATATCCATGTGGTGTCAACTTTATTTGGACTAGTATTCATATTTAGATTAATTAACACAAAATTATGTTACTAGTTAAAGATTACTGCTCCCAATTCCCAAGACAGAAACTGTGATACTGCCAAACTGTGATACACAAAATTCTGCCTTTGTGAGCCAACTCCAAGAATGATTTCGATAATGCTGAAAGGAGTACATGCTATCTTTGTTGCAAGGTGGATAGATATAAATGAGCTATTTAGGTGCATTTGTTTTTTTTTTTTTTTTTATCTTTCCACAAAACCAGTGAATAAGACTTCCCTTCCCTTTTTCAACCAATAATTAGGACTTGGCTTAGGCAATTTACATAACTCTGCTTTATGGGCTCCCATCCCATGTGAAATTAATATTGAATATCACGGCACTATTATATAGGCTTTAACCGTGTAGAGCGTCATGATTGATTTATACTTAATAATGAGGCACGTTGGAAATGTTTTCCATGATATCTGATTCGGGAGTTAGTTTTCCATGTTGACTATTTTATTTTATTTTTGCACCTTATACTAGTCTTCTTGATGTGATTCTTTGACCCATAACCTGGATTGTGTTTATTTCTTGTCCTAATAAGTTGTAGTCTCCTTTGATAGCCAATAGCCTACATATGTTTGAAATATTCTGACACAACAATGTTACCTAAATTGCCAACTCCACTACATTTTCCAGTTTGAATTGCCCCCGATTATGGACCATTTACAATTACACATCAACTATTTTTGTCTCATCATTATCGCTTACTTTCATTTATTTTCCAAATGTATTGTTTCTCATTTGTCTTTCCATTATCTTTCGGTTCCTCCAATTCATGAAGCTGGTTCTGCATTTCTATGTATTGTTTTCTTCTTTCTTTGAAGTCAAGGTTTGTGTTATTTTATTGATATAATTTAGAAAATTTTCTGCATCAGTATGCAATCGTTCTTCAAAGCATTTTCTTTTATAAGATGTTATCAATTGTTCTTTATCTTTATCCAATTTCCTTGGTGCTATTCAATTTTTGCTCATGCCTCATCTTGAAATAAGGTTTTTCTAATGGAGTTATTTTGTTATAACCAGGGAGTTATGTTTTAGAGGACTTTGTTGCCGAGCAATTGAGGTCCTTGATTTCTGATATGTAGGTTGATGTGGTAAGTGACAAGCACTCAAAAGCAAGTTATGATAATGATGGTGGAAAAGGATTCACTACGCCAAAATCGTTGTTTTGCAACGGACCAAATCCGTCGTAAAACCAAAGAAACGACAGACTTCGTCCGTCGCTGTTTACTGAGTCTTTTTTATTTTACGACGGATTTTATCCGTCGTTTAATCTGTGACGGATAAGGTCCGTCGTATCATAGCGACAGATAAAATCCGTCGTAAAAAATAAAAAAATCCGTCGGTAATATTCAAAAAATGTCGTCACTAAAAATATTAGCGACGGATAAGGTTCGTCGCTAATATGAGTAAGCGATGGACCTAATATCCGTCGTTAATTTTCGACGTGAGAAATTAGCGACGGATGAGGTCCGTCGCTAATATGAGTAAGCGACGAACCTCAAATCCGTCGATTTGCAATGTTCAGATATTAGCGACGGATTTGGTCCGTCGCTAAAATATCTGTAAATAAAAAAAAAAATATCAATAATTTATTATTATTATTTTTTTAATCTTGCACCTAATAGTCATTCAAAAATTAATTCACACTATTGTTTCATAAGAATCCTATTCACAAAATTGGTAACAACTCAATTCAATAAAAGAGGAAATGACCCAAGTGACCCACTCCAACCAGTAGTTTTCATTTTTTTTAAAAGTTCTAAATCCTCTAAAAAAAATTGTAATTTGCATATGAACTATATTCTATTCATGAAATAGAAGTGAAAGGAAACAAGAGATACCTTCGCTGAAATTTGTAGTTATCTCTGCATTTTTCTATTTGGTTTGTTGCGAATTTCAGTTGTTCTAGATCCGATAGCTTCAATGGCGGAACACCGAAATGGCAATGCAAAACCTTCTGAAAAAAATGTTGCTGGGGCACCCAGTGCTTACACGATCAATCTTGATAACTTCCAAAAGCGGCTTAAAGTGTTCTATTCTCACTGGAAGGAACACAAAACTGAGTTCTTGGGTGCTTATGATATGCTTGTAATTGCTAGTCCCCCAGCGTCTGATGATCTACATGAAATACGATCTAGCATTAGTAAAGCATCATCATGCCAATGCGTGACCTTTTTAAGCCTGAATTCTCGTCATTTTGTAGCCTTTCTCCAACACTATTCAAAATTTGTCATTACATCATAAGCAGCGGGGCCTTCTATCTTGCAATGTAAATCATGCCATGGCTGTCTAGGACACCGGGCACGAGCCTGTATAGATTACAGGCAAAACAGAACTATCAAAAATTAATCTCCCACCTATAACCCAAATATAGAAAACAATCTGACAGATACTCAATGGAAATAGCATGTTAAATGCTTATTTCAGCTTTCATTTATCAGAAATTCTGTAACATACTGAAGTAATCAAGTTCAAATTACCATTTCAAGGACCTTTCTCAACATTCAGACCACAAAGTAGTTTTCAAGGAGAACTCAGGCGAGTTTTGTACACAATCATCTTAAACTGTCATTCTAACAATAACAACAACAACAAAAAAAAAAAAAAAGAAGAAAAGAAAAAAAGAAACCCACCGACCGAGACGAGAAAGACAGTCGTCCCTATAACAGCAATAACTTGAAGACATTGAGGTGGAAACAACATTTGCACATGTTTGGATTCTACAATAGAAGATGCAACAGACAAAAGCATCTCAATCAGATGTATCAATTATGAACTAACAAAAATACCACTCTAAACTAACTTTAGAAGAAACACCACGGTAAGAAATGCTGTATGAGAAGTAACCATATCAGACACCTTTCAGACATTAAAAGAGTGTATAAGATCACCTGGGCAGATTGTTCATAGTAGACTGCTGAAACAAAAAACAAATTGGCAAGTATCCAGCCATGAAAAATAGAAGTAAGAAAAACTCAGTAATTGAAAAACCAAGGCTCCAATGAATCAAAACAGTAGCTTTTCTTTCCAATGTCCAATAATCCTCAAACAATCCCTAATCTAAGTGCCAAAACCAGTCTCCTTTAAGAAAAAATCGCCTGGGGCATGGCTTTAAAAACAGGTCAGCTTGGCAATAACCATATTTAAAAAAATAAAAAAATAAAAAAAACTTGCCTCACTTTTTTCAAGAAGACTACTTTACAAGCGGCAATTGACACAACCAATATAGCATTTACACCAAGTTCCCCAGCATCCCGAAATGTTGCAAATCGGATATTATAATTGATAAAGTGGGCATGTAATGAATTTCAATTTACCAAAAAAGAAACGAAGATTTTCTCTCGCATTGGTATATCTATATCATCAAATAGATCAAGTGGATCAATCATATTGAAAGAAGTTACACAGACCCAAAAGAGTGAATTTCGCTTTCAAAGCAATTCACAAATATGCAGATTTTTTTATTATTATCATGATAGTTAGCTAGCAAAGGCACCCCAAAGTAAAGAAGAGGTGTTGAGCCCAGGTGCGTGCTTGGTCTAGGGTTGCAACTTGGGTTCAGACCCAAGTTCTGTTGGCCTAGCATTGGAAAACACCAACCCAATTTGAAAAGCCCATCATGGACACCTATCACAATAACATGACAACTAAAGATTCCATTAGATTACAACACCAAATGTGTAATCTCACGTTAGGCCTAGAGCCATAGGGCCAAAAAATCAAGCCGACCTATTATTCAAGTGGGCCACAATAAAGGAAATTGTTGGGAGAGAGACGGGCACCCTTAAATTTGCAGGGTTCACCATGATGATTATTTAAAATCCATTTAAATAATATACTAGCAACTATATGTAATGCCTTATTTACTCCAGTGGAGATCATGCCATCCATCCACATTGCCACTGTAGCGGAAGAGAATAACTGTAAAATTCTTTGGAAAAAAAAAACTGAATTCCTTGAAATTAGATGAAAATTGGTTTGCTCAAATGTACATGACAATGGATGAGAAATATTACTTTCTGAACAATGGCATCAACATTGCCAATGTAGTGGAAGAGAATGCTACCATCAACTGATGAGTAAGAAAACTTAAACAAGAAGTTAAGAATATAGTAACATGAAATGGCACATAATGTAGTACAGAAAACCAAAACCTTACATCAGATAGATAACTTACGACAAGAACATGTGGATTTGCATACCCAACCTACCATCAGTGCCTTTCCCATTTCTGCTCAAGAGTCCAGTGCTAATAAGAAACCCACCCACTAAAATCCAGCAAGACAAATGAATTAAAAAACAAAAAGAAAAGAAAAGCTAAAACCAATTCTTGAAATTGTTCATGCATGAGATGTCTTGTAAATAAGAAGATACACTCCTCCCAAAGATTTTTGCAAATCAATCTACACTAAAAACATTATATTTAACATGTTTAAGAATTAGAAGTCAACATTCGCTTTTCTATATATTAGAGTGGCAATGGAGTCATTCACCTGCTTCTTTGTCAAAGGCAATGTAGCCACCTTCACAATAACAGTGAGCAAGATAATTGCAAATCCATATGCATAGGGAACATGTAAAGTTGCAAGTCCATTCTTAAGCACCTGTCACCAATGCAATAGTTCAATGAAATAGGGTTTGGGAGCTTTTGGCGTAAGAAAGGGCTGAAAATTAATCGGTGGTCTGCAGCAGATATAAATAAATGTGCCTCTTGGGCCTTGTGGGTCCACTCAGAGGTTACTTATCGAATCCCTTCCGTTTATCTGTTTTAAAATAAAACAATAAAACATGATAATAATAATTAAGAATATCCAACACTCGATTGGGACACACCAACAAAACAGTGGAAATAATACGTATACCATTGAATTCCATTTCAAATAAAAAACGGCTCAAGTACAGTTGAATACTGTTTCAAATCGAAAACGGCTTCAAGCCGTTTCTGAACCAAACTTGTAACCGTTTCAGTTAAACGATTTTGGTGTAGTGTAATTCCCCCGTAGACCTGCCATAGCCATCCATCAATGCACAGATACCAGAAGAACATACTATAAGGTTTCATTTGAAAAAAAAATAAAAAGGATATTACCTATCCAAAAGGTGTAGAGTAGAATCTAAGCAACTTGCTAGCATGCAGTTTCCGTCGTTTGATATCGAAATGTAATTGACAGGCTGTCCCAAGTCATCAACAAGCTCTCTAGTTTATGGCAGCAAGAAGGTATTAGCATAAATGCGTTAGAAACTAATTTGAAAGTAATAGGGTACTATACTAGGAAAAAGGCAAATAATGACACCCCAAATGAAATGAGAAGTCTCGAAAAAACAGGACTCCTTAGGCCTCCCTACTATGATGCTACATACCTACCAATACGAATGTCAAATGTGTGAGCAGTTCCATTGACGCTTCCAGCAAGAATTTCACTTTTTGCCAAACAAACAGACATCACGCTGTCGGAAAATGTATCGATTATCTGCCACACATCAATGATGAACTTGTGAAACATAGCAAGGACATTAAAATGAGCTTAGTTAGGACTGCTACATACTCAAATTTCAGCTGTTGAAGAAGTGGCGAGGGGGAGGAGGAACCTGTATTGGCTCTATGCTTTGTGAGATCTGTAGTCCCATGCACGCACTGAACGATCATACCCTGCTGATACTACCACAGATCCATACTCATTGAACTTTACAGAATTCACGTGAAAATAGATGTGCAGAATTAAAGAGTTTCATAGGCTGCATGTAAGACGCTCCAAGAAAATGTGCATATGAACTGCTTCCATGACATATGCTTAGAAGCCAGCAACCAAAAAGCCTAATTATAACGTGTTAAACATTTTACGAGCCTGTTTGGATGCACACCAAATTCATGAATTTGGCAAATTTTTAACTGTCAAATCCTTAAATTTGGCAATTAATGTGTTTGGGTTGGCATTACTTGATAAATTCATTAATTGCCAATTAGTAAAAGGACATAAATCATGTAATTAGCAATTAAAAAAAAAATCTAAAATTCCCCAATTCATGAAGTTGGGAATCTTGAGAATGTTTCCCCACCTTTGACAAAAGGTCCATTTTGTAACCATTAGTCCAATTGCTATAACCATGTGATCCAAATGATATTTGAGACAAATAGAAAAATCAAATCAAGCCCAACATGATGAACTGTCCAATCAATGAATCATATAGTATGAAGGAAAGAAGACTCACCAATTTAGCTAGCAAGGAGAGAGTGTGAGTACTTAGAATGTCGCCCTTTCTTTGAATAATGGATGCATATTCCACAATGCAATCTGAGAATGAGGAGGTTTTTTTAGTTTCTCCAACAATGCATATGGGCACAGATTTACAATTTTACCATCTTTGCCATATTCTACTTTGAAAGGTGCAAAATTCTATAACAATTTCAAGTTCTATAAAATGGAGAGTAAGTTCCGAATTCTCTGTAGCAACTCGGAACTTCCCATGTATGGAAAGTCCAACCCTTCCTCCCATGATGAATCCATTAAGAATTGAAACCTTGAACCATGTTTCTTAGTTAGTATTGAAATTTTTTGTATTTTACAGATAAAGAAAAGAGAACTGGACTTTGCACTCCTAAACATGCAATTTTCAATAAGAGTAACCATGAAGAAAATGCCAAAATTAAAGATGTATTACCTAAATTTTCCTGTATGTTGCCAATATATAATTAAAGATGTATTCATTCCAAGCAAAATTTGCACCAAAACTCCAATGGCCTGAAGCGTACAAGTAAATCTATCAAAAGTGGCATAAAAATTGAGGGAAACATCATAAAATGTTTTTAGCTGGGATGAAATTATGTTGATGATGATGATTCACGAGTTCTACTTCTTTGTTACCAAAGCATGAACAGAAATAAAGATAAATAATATTTTGTTTTCAATTAGATCACTCTCTTCATTGGATTTCAGAAACCAATAAATTGCTCCAACCAACTGACAACACTCAAAACAATGGCAATAGAATTTGCAGTGTCGGGTAAGGTCAAATTGATTAGTTTTTCTTTTCCATCTGCAGAGTTGCTAAATCTTTTATGTACAACATTTGATTGATCAATATATCCAAGTCAACTATATAGCGAAATTTATACATTTATAATCTACAGGAGTAATCAGTAAAAATTATTAAAATAAAATACTATTAGTGACTATTTTATACTACTTACATAATTTAAATATGACATTCAACTTACAACTGAGGATGTGATTGGGGCTGCTGTGACATAGGGGTATGCAACATTTCCTCTATCTGAGCCTGCTGTGTCTTCATATCATTTATCATCTCTCGCAGCTCAGCCGACGTTGCCTCTGCCTGCTCGGCCCTCCTCGTAACCTTATCCAAATTAACATGGCTACGATGGGTTGATGCAAGCACCTCCATCTATTTGGCGGTGAAAATTGAAAGACTCTCTCTCTCTTTAACCATCCATCTATTTGGCCACAAATTGAAAGCGTAAGATTGTCTGAGGGATCAGTGGTTTGGGGAATAGTTAATGCATGACAGCATACAACAGATAAAGTATTCTGGATCACCCAGCCATGGTCCCACTTGTTGGAATTGAAAGTCTCTATCGGCCAATAGGTATATGTTTTAAGGGTCACTGATATAGTACAAGAAACTTTTCCTAATCTGTAGATTTTACCTCACAAATACATCGGAGCAACAACAGCAGCAGGAAGAATCTGAATGAGGTAGCGATAACCATTGGTGAAAAACTCCAGATTTCGGGACAAAATCAATAGTTGCTGCAAACAAACATTAGAAACCAAATTCATATCATAATAACATACTGGTTTGTGTTTAATTCCTGAAAAAATCCACATGACAATTGGCAGAAATAGAACACAGGAAAAACTGACACATGAAAATTAACACAGCCAATGCTGGAAAAGAATTCTTCCTGTCAGTATATGCTGGTTATTTTAACACAGTTGAAATAAAATAAAGTAGAAACAATGAATGACATGCACATCCAAAAGATAATTGAAAAATATTCAAATCAAATTTAGTGAATGAATGAGAATCCATGAGATCCACTATCTAGGAAAGAAAGCTAGTTCTAACCTATTGAATGGAGCTGAAGCACATCGTCTTCCCATCCTATTTATAAATTATAAGAGATATTAAGAAATGGAAAGACCCTGTTAAGTTATGACTTTAAAAGACACACGAATGAATATGTTGACAGTTGAGTTGCTCAAGCCCTGTAGAAAATGTTGTGGGCACATTATAAATCAAATGCAAGTGTACCAGTGTTCATATGGAAATGTCTATTAATTATGAAAGCTAAAGATGACGGCCTATTTTCATAGCTCAACCAGTCCAATGTTTTAAAAGGCATGGGGCAAATGGCCCTCTAGCAAGGTGAGGCATACTCAAGGTGTTAGAACAAGCATAAATAGCCAATAAAGTAGTTCACCATTGCATTCTTCACTTGTAAACATGGTGGGCACTTATCTTCACAGAAATCTCATATGACAATGGATGCTACAAGAAAGCGACACTTACAGTTTCATCAGGAACAATTGCATATCTTTCGATGGAGAAACCCAGACTTTCCTCGCTTTATAAACAATCAAAGAATGCAAGTAAAGTCGATACAGGTCAAAGCATATAATGAGGTAGAAAAGGAGTGAGAAGGAAAAGAGTAAGAACCTGATAGAGCCTCGACTTTGGAGGATTCCATCTGTTTGCCACTAGATCCATCGGCGCTCAAAGCCTCTACAATCTTGGGAATATTTCTACAGGTTTCCAGGTATGAGAACGGAGTTAGTTCAGACTGTTCAATTGACCATAATAAATAGGTGTCCAATCAATAAGTAAAGCAGATTCTCCATTCTCAGTCATAAGAAAGAAAAAGGAAAAATAATTGCCAATGTATGGCTACAGATTTATGTTATGATACTGCACTGCCATTAATTGGTGTTCAATTATGTTTATTTGACCCTGCTACTCGAGTCTAATGCACCAGGAAAAGGCATTTCAAGTATATAACACATATCAACCAACATATAGATCTGGCGTAAAATTATATTCGGCACGTATTTTAGTAATAAACTCTGCATGGCAGTGATACATGAGCAGGTTCCAGTCTCATGCCACAAGAAAGGAGGTTTCACGTTAGATGGGCAACCAGTCGTCGAACTTTTGCCAAGATTTTGTGAGAATTCCTGTTTTGCTTGGCAACAACAACGATATATGCAGTGCAAAATGCACCAGGGTGGGCCACTAATAAAACTTAATAAAATGAAAGGCTATGCAAAAAAAAATAAAAAATCACGTAGAGGATATAGGACTTGTGTTCTGCACACCTAGGATAAGTATTGTCGAAATAATTTATCCTAGAGGAGTCCAAGAACTAAAAGCTAGATATGATCATGGATTCTTTCTCACATTGCTTAGCAGCGTCACTTTCACAATCAGCACAGTTGGTTTTTTGTCACTTGTCAGGTTAAACATTTTACTATGTTACCAAAAAAATAACAAAAAAAAAAATGCAAGGTATGAAGTATTGTCTAAAACCGATGCCTATTGCCGATAGGTACCGGATCGCTCATGAACAAGATGGTCAGATCGACCATATCACCAAATAGCCCGACACGAGCAAGACAGGTTGTATTGGTGGTGAACGATATGATAACTAATACACAGATTTAAAAACTTGAAAAAATGGGAATTTGTACGTCATGGTAGATAATCAAAGCACATTACAACTTACTACTTCAAACAGTGGACGTACTCGTCAACGGAATCCCCATGTCCGAGCTGGCCACTTGTACCCCTACCCCATGAGAAAACATTTTGTCTATCAGTAACGCAAGTGTATGCCTCCATCCGCACGAGATCTGCAATACTTTCTGCAAATAGATCCAATAAATTGTTTTAAGGTAGATTATCTATATATGAAAACTCTCAACCAAAGAACTGAAAAAGGATAAGAGTTCCTGAACCAAAGTAGTATTGCCAAAAACACTATCTTAACAAGTTTGGTGAGCTTGGGAAAAAGATCATGCCTGTTTATGTGGAAATTTAACTTGTGTTGGAGAGCAGTGGTCAACATTGTCACCAACACCAACCTGTCCAAACTGTATGGGAGACAATATATTAGAAATATTAGCAGTGTTTTCAAGGAAACATCTGATCTCATGCAAATATAGCATGTCCAGTGCATATCAGGTGCCATTTAGTGAATGGAACCACCACTATAACTTGTACCAATGTCATACTTCGGAAATCAGTCTGGGCCAACAACCTCATGGATGGCGCCAATGCTTGTGCATTAATCGTAGTTCTAGACAACTGCTCTAAACTATTTTCTACCACCACCGTCCAAAGACAGATGGATCAGTGACTTGAGCCGCTAAGGAGCTTGATTTTTGCACTATGGCTCATCAAAGAGGTGGCCCACTGATTAAATGGTCTTGATCCATCACCACGTGCACCAATCAAATACTTGTAGCATTGGCAGCATTTGCGAAATGGTGTCCAACATGCACCAGTTCCTAAACCTTACAGAGGACAAGGGATTAAGCGTACCCCAGACTGACATGTACAAACTTTGCTACAACTCTTTTCATTTGTACCAGTTGAAATGATTTATGATGGCTGCTAGATCTGTATCCCTATGTTGGGGACTTCACTTAATTCAAGAGATCAATGATGGAGAGGGGAGATCAGAAAACTCCAACCTTATTCCATCCCCAGCCATAAAGTTTTCCATACAGATGTGATTGCCATAGTGTGTCTCCAACCACCTGATATCTGAAATCATTTAAGCCAAACAAAGATGACAGAACCATGATGAAATAAGTACCAAAGGAAAAATGATTGGACATGACAAGACCTTATCAAATAGTGGTTTTCTGTTAAATAGAATTCATGAAAATCATTCAAAACCCCCATTTTATTAATAGCATACAAAGCACAACATGAGCATGACATGTTCGGTGGCCCATTAGATGCATATCATTGTGAATTATGACTTGAATGCACAAGTGTCTGCCTTCATGAAAATCAGTCATATAACCCATTTTAATGACGACAAAAAATATAGAACAAAACACATAAAAAACTAGACAAAATGATGTGTTTCAGATACTTGGTTAATATCATGATTTGATGTGAAAGCTTGATACAAGTTTATGAGCATCTTTCTCCAGAATCCTTCAGTCAAGTTTCGCAATTGGCTCATATAAAGAAAAAGGAAAAAACAAAAAAAAAAAAAAAAAAAAAAAAAAAAAAACTCTTCTATTTAGACCTTCCCTACACTAAACTGGCAGTATGTCAATATGCTTGGTCCAAGCAAATGCTAAAGCACATTGCACCCCAATTTTCAATGTAGTGTGGCTTCTTGGGTCATGCATAAACATATAGATCTATTCATATGAAAATGGAAAACACCGGATGTATTTGAACATGAGTGTGCACCTAGGAAATCTCTTCACGGAGAAGTCACTCAAGGACCGATAAATCACAAGACATAGGAGTCAGTCAAGGACCAGCTCGGTGAAGAGTAGAACATTACAAGGACAAACACCTCAAGAATGTCGAAATTGGCCAGATATTGGAATCAAGATAAGAACTAAAGGTTTGTGGAAAATCAGTCTCATCACAATTTGAGAAATATATACTATGATCTCTTGGGAAGTGTCCTCTTTCATGAATTAATGACGACAAAAAATATAGAACAAAACACATATAAAACTACTCTTATAGACATACGAGAAGATAAAATGAGTGTATCTAGCCATACATAAGAAGAACTAAGTTGAAGTGTGACAGGAAAGGAAGGATGAAAGAGTTGGTTCAGTTTGTTGAAAGAACTTTGGCCCCGATGGAAGTTCACCTTCACAATGCTTGACAAACTGGACCTGGTGCTACTAAGAGGTGCATATGCATATATTAGAATCCAATACAAAGAATAAAATTCAACAGTACCACATGAAATAAAGTAATTCACCTCAAATTTGATACCCAACCAGGTAAAGACAACTATTTCTAGTAACACAAACAATCACAAAAGAAGATATTCAATCGAGCATGTGCCAAAAATGTTAAGTGACTATATGAAACTGAAAATGGATCGGTGCAAAAGTAATAAATCTTGGGGAGTTAATCGACATACTTCAACAAATGAACTTTCCCGAAGAGGCGATCATTTCACGTCACCTAAGCCCCAATTTCCATACCGACCCCATCCCCATCCATAAAGATCACTATCTTCAGAATCGCACATTTCAGTATGTTCAAAGACCGTACCGCAATCATTTTGACAGCTATGCCCTACAACAACCCACACAAAGTATTAGGTAGGATGCCATCAAGCTTTGTCAGGATCGAGCCCATGATTACAACTACCTGTTGGATTTTTTCAACCATAATCAACAACTCGGCCATCAATGTGTCTGCATAATGCTCATACTTGCAATCCTCTTATGAGGACAGTATTGTGATGTCAGCAACTTCCATTAACTAGTGGGGAAACCCAGGTAAAATTGGAATTATGACTTGAATGCATATCATTGTGAATTATGACTTGAATGCACAAGTTTTCAGTAGCAGCACCTCCTTTAGAATAATCATGTAACTAAGGGCATGAATAATGAGGGATTTAGATATAGAGACTTACTGGATCCAGGTTTTCTCGTCCCTTGACTTTTAAATAGCAGTGACTTCTACAAGCTCACCATGACAGGCAGATTTTTCTTATTCAATGAGTCCAGTGATTGCATGGAACAGCAGACTAAACCAAATGCATTAAAGGTTTCCTTAGAATCCTTGAATAGATCATCAGACATCCAGAATGAGGTATATTCTCTGTCTTCTGTAACTAGATTCAAAGACTCTCAGACTTCACATGGTGAAACCTTAGCAATTTGATAACTGATGGAAATCCATTGATCACAAGAGACCTTTTGTGTTATTTGTTAGAAAATTTGGTTGAATACACCGAAAATCAGAAAAGAAATAATTGAAAAAATAGCAATTTCACTAGGCTGAATCACGTATAAAATACGCTGTCCTTAAAGCGTGATTCGTCCCTTATCATCGATGGGTTACAGACGAATTGCTTCCAGGATAAGACAAGCCTTATCTAGATCCAAATGCAGGCAAGACGATAGGTCCACTATGGAACAATTTAACGCAATAGATTTCTTCCGAAATTTAGACAGTCGAGATGATCATTGTTCTTTAGAGCTATGGACCAGATTTGATCCGATGGGAGAGATGATATTTTTTTTGAGATGATCAAATCGACCGAATGGTCCATTTATATAGGCCTCGTGGTTTTAGACCGTTCTTGTGTGATATCAATGGTCCGGTAACGTTTGAAAACGTTTCATTCTTGTCCTTTAATTCCGACGTTTACGGGTCATTAGATCGAAGATCTTAGATCATCCTGGCCCGTCCGTTTCTGGACCGTTTGGTTTTCAAGGCGCGAGCCGTTTGTAGAAAACGTTTGGATTCAAGATCCGACCGTTCTTTATCTATAAAACCCAGGCTCATTTCGGATCCACACCGCCTAAGGCTCGACCGCCCATCGCACTGACCCATCGCACCGCATTCTTCTTCGCGAAGGAGCGACCCTCTGCGACACGATGCGGACGTGCGGTGCAAAGTGCGCCATCTAGCGCCACTACAACCACACTTTCCATCACTGCCATGCCCGCCCACGCCCGTCTTTGCCCGAGCCCGAGCGTGCTTTTTTGTTCAGAAAGCCATAACCTAAGTTTTATCTCCTCCAAAAAGCTCCAAGTAAGAATACCTTTCACAACATCTCATATAAACCACAAAAGTTTCTTTTACATTTCCGATGTGGGACAAAGCACACACCGTACTTTTTAATTCAAAAAAATTCAAAATACGTTTTGGAAAATCTCGAAATTTTGAAAATTCAATTTCGTTTTATTATTTGTTAAAAACCACTAATTTTTTTTTCAACAATCCCCAACGTTTTTTTTTAAAATAATGAAAACTCATCTTAATAATAACAATATTATGCATAAAGAAAGATATCTTGCGATTTGAATCTTTCCTTAGTGTAAGCATCTTAAAGTTATTTCAAATTCCGTTGTTGCGCGTAAAGATTGGAACCAAGTTCCTATATGATATAACCGAAAAATGCCAAATAGCTCATCAAGTGTTCCTTCAGCATTTTAATGGCCATGTGCTTATCCCGTTTTATGAACGATCCCGAGATAACTCTAAGTCTCATGAGAAGCGGCACCACTTCTACATTCACATAGGTGAAATCCTTCCAGAGTTTCAAGTTAAAACACTTGTCTGTTTGCTTGACCTGACTTCATTAAGAGTTTAATACTCATCCCTCTCTTGTAACGACCAAGACTTATCATTCTCGATGAGGTTATTATCTTATTTAGTGTAAACTTTTCACTAATCAAGAAATTGTTGTTACCCATTAAACCCAATATTTAGAGATTTTCTAAATTAGGGTTGGGTTTCTTTCATCGGTGAAACTTTGAGTAAAGAGTTTCAACCCCATCCTCTAGATGTTGTCCTTACTACCTCTCTCGTTAGAGGTTTAGTAAAAGGATCAAAGTTATTACTGACTTTACATATGAGATCGCAATGATTCCATCTTGAATCAATTGCCTTACATAGTCATGTCTCAAACTTATGTGTCCGGGACTTTCCATTATAGATACCGCTATAGGCTCATGGCTTCACTATCACAATGAAGTGAAACAGCTCGATATAGGCGCCCGGGATTTCTAAAAGAAGATCCCTTAACCACTCACCTCTTTTTCCAGTAGCAAAGCTATGAACTCGATTCATAGTTGAGCGTTATGCATGTTTGTTTCTTGGATCCCCAAGATACAACACCCTCCTAGGGTGAATATCCACCCCTGTAGTGGACTTGTTGTCCCTCGCACTCGATATCCAACTTGCATCGGTATATCCTTCCAATATCTTCTGAAATTCCCCTAGTTCTTTGGTTTCTTTAAGATAACCTAGAACTTTACTTATTGCTTTCCAAAGGTTCAACACTAGGATTACTTGTAAACCACCTCACAATTATGCTTATCTGGTCTTGGTGCATTGCATTGCATACATAAGATCGCCTATAACACTAGCATACTCTAGTTGTGCAACCGCTTCTTCCACTGCTTTTCTTTTAACTTAATACTTGATCAAACGGGTCTTTGCCTCTTTAATATTCAAGTGATTAAACTTGTTTATTATTTTCTCAATATAATGAGACTGACATAATGCGAAACCCCCACTATGTTTTTTTAACTTTGATACCTAATATGGTATCCACTTGTCCAAGATCCTTCATTTTGAAAACTCAAGAAAGAAACTTTTTGGTTTCAGTTAACCTTCCATTTTATTACTGATTATTAACATATCATCTACATACAAGCATATGATTACTATATAATCATTACATACTTTTGAATATATGCATTTATCAGCAATATTATGTTCAAAACCATAAGACAGAACTTTAAAATCAAATTTATCATGCCACTGTTTTGGTGCTTGCTTTAACCCATACAAAGACTTAACTAGTCTACATACTTTTCTTTCATTTCCTGGTAGAACAAACCCTTCTGGTTGTTCCATGTAAACCTCCTCATCGAGATCACCATTCAGGAATGATGTCTTCACGTCTATTTGATGGATATGAAGATGATGTATGGATGCTAGAGCGAATAAGATCCTAATCGATGTTATTCGAGCTACTGGAGAGTAAGTGTCAAAATAATCGATTCCTTCTTTCTGTCGGAAACCCTTAAAACTAATCTTGCCTTAAAAGTTTGAATTGTACCATCAAGCAGGTGATATTTCTTCTTAAATACCCATTTACAACCTATTGGTTTGGAACCTTTTTACCAATTCCCATGTTTGGTTAGATATTATGGAATCCATTTCATCATTAATAGCTTCTTTCCAAAAAGCGAGTCTCTTAAGACATAGCTTCACTAAAGGTTTTAGGTTCATCTTCTATAATTAAAACCATAGGTATTTTCCTAATCACCTTCTCTCTATCACCCTCTACTAGATGAAAGGAGAGTCGTTGAGAGTCTATTTGATCAATCAAGACTCTTTTCTACTCTCATTTTGACTCCTACGAGGTTCACTAGAGTCATTTCTTCTATTAGTGTTTCTTTTATTATTCTATTAGGAGATTGAATCTCAAAGATTCTTTTCCTCTATGAATACAGTAATTCTCAAAGAACTCTACATCTCTAGACTCTATAATTACATTGGTGTCTAAGTCTAGAAGTCTATGTAGCCTTACTATGTTGTGCATATCCTACAAGGACGCACACTTGATAGCTCTTGGTCCTAACTTAGTTCTTTTGGGTTCTGAGTTCTCATGCAAGACACCCCCACACTCTAAGATACCCTATGTTTGGTTTTCTTCCTTTCCATATTTCATATGGAGAGGTCTTGGTTTTCTTAGATGGAATTGCTTAAAACATGACACGCGGCTTATGCAAGGCTCCCATAGGTTTAATGGTAACGTGCTTGTATTAGCATTGAGTTGACCATTTCTACTAAGGTCCTATTTTTTCTTTCCGCTACACCATTTTGTTGTGGTGTATAAGGGGTACATCCGATGAATTATGCCGTGTTCTTCACAATAGTTAGAAAATTCATTAGAGAAATATTCTCCACCTCGATCACTACGAAGGATTTTAACATTTTTATCTAATTGATTTTCTACTTTTGATTTATAGATCTTGAATGCATTAAATGCTTCATCTTTCGATTTTAACAGATATACATACACATATCTTGAACAATCATCTATAAACGTTAAAAGTACCTTTTACCTCCACGGGTAAAAACGCCATTTAGTTCACATATGTCGGTATGCACTAGGTCTAAAATTTGAGACGATCTCTCAACGCTTAGGGAATGGTTTCTTGATTATTTTAGACCTTATGCATACTTCACATTTATCTTTGTCACTATCGTTATATGATATGCCGTTTTTAGCCATGAGTTTTAAGATGTTATGGGCTAGTCTACCATGCCATAAATACACTCAACCACGTAAGCGTAAGAATTCTTTTCATTCAAAGATAATTTGATCATCCCATTACAAGCATATCCCTTACCCACAAAGTTCCCATTCTTGGACAAGATCAACTTGCATGATTCAAACACAACCCTAATCCCAGTTTGCTTAAGAGATCCCCCGAGACAAGATTCCTCCTTATGTCCGGGACATGCATTGGTCGAAATTACCTTTTTCCAGGGAAAGATTAATTCCACGGTTCCTTTGCTCCGCAACTTTCGATCGTCCTTCATTTCCCATTTGAACCTCTTGACCATTGGTCTCGCTTTCATAGGTTTTAAAAGAAGATCGATCGTTGCATACATGGACTGTGGCACTGTATCATACCACCAACCAGAATTTTCTCTTGAACTAGGTTCACTGCGTGACCATTGCTACGATTTCATCGTCTCATGATTAGCCTCTTTCTTAGGCTTTTTTCGGTCCCTACAAGCCGTTGCAAGGTTTGCCGTTTTTTCTTCTTTTGGGTTTTCTTGAATTTCCTCGATCTTTGTTAGGTTTAAGGAATCTGCTTTCTCATAGGAATTATTTTGAAATGGTCGTTCTCATAACCTTGGATGAGGATGCACCATTAGCGTATCCTTTTTGTCTCACATTTACGATTCTTCTTCTATACGAAGATGCTTCGGATTTGTTCTGTGAACTCTTCAGATTTATGCATTGTGGCTTCTTCCCGTAGTCTTTCCACTTTCGGAGGCAATTTTGCGATTATAGCTCCAACTTGAAAGGATTCAGGAAGATCGATTTTTATGGCTTTTATTTTATTTACAATAAGTCAAATTTTGAATTTGGGCCCCATCGTAAAGTCAAAATACCACGGCAATTAGAAACTTCGTACCTTCCTCTTCAAATCCGGTGCGCTCCATATTTCTTTCATGATGTGGTCCCCGTGGTACAAATCGTACTGATCGATTAAGGATGTGGCCACGACACGCAGTTCATCTTCCTGGCGTTTGATCCTAAGCAGCCCACTTGTTCTGAGTGTCTGTTTCCTTTGCTTCAGCAGGTTAGAGTCGGGTCCCAGGATGTAGAAGATCTTCAGAGCGGTCAGCAGGAATTTCAGTTTGTCCTGCCATCTAGTGAAATTTGAACCATCGAATCGGTCCAATCGGATCAGATCCTGGTTCATCAGTTTGACTGATGCAACACTTTCGGTGTCCATGGAATCACGCTTTAAGATTGTTAGAAAATTTGGTTGAATACACCGAAAATCAGAAAAGAAATAATTGAAAAAATAGCAATTTCACTAGGCTGAATCACGTATAAAATACGCTGTCCTTAAAGCGTGATTCGTCCCCTTATCACTGCTGATGGGTTACAGACAATTGCTTCAGGATAAGACAAGCCTTATCCTGGATCCAGCGTGGAGAATCACGATAGGTCCACTATGGAACAATTTAACGCAATAGATTTCTTCTCACATGATTTAGACTAAGATGATCACAAAGTGTTCTTTAGGAGCTATGGATCGATTTGATCCGATGGGAGAGATGATATTTTTTTCGAGATGATCAAATCGGACCGAAATGGTCCACTTTATATAGGCCTCGGTTTTAGACCCGTTCTGTGTGATATCAATGGTCCGGAACGTTTGAAAACGTTTCGGCCGCTTGTCCTTTAATTCCAGACGTTTCGTCATTAGATCGAAGATCTCGACCGTTAGATCATCCCGCCCGTCCGTTTTCGACCGCTTTGGTTTTCAAGGCGAGAGCCGTTTGTAGAAACGGCCGGACGTTTCGATTCAAGATCCGACCGTTCTCGATCCCTATAAAACTCGTGCTCATTTCGGATCCACACGCCCCAAGGCTCGACTTGCACCCATCGCTGGACCCATCGCGATAAGCGATCGCATCTCTCGCGAAAGTCGCGAAGGAGCGACCCTGCGACACGATGCGGACGTGCGGCGTGCAAAGTGCGCCATCTAGCGCCACTACAACCACACGCCTCACCGCCCATGCCCTTGCCCGTGGCCGTGCGTATTCCCTGAAGGCAACAGTTGCAGTGGTGTGTTCAGTTTCGCACTGGAACACGCAACCTAAGTTTTATCTCCTCCAAAAAGCTCCAAGTAAGAATACCTTTCACAACATCTCATATAAACCACAAAAGTTTCTTTTACATTTCCGATGTGGGACAAAGCACACACACCGCACTTTTTAATTCAAAAAATTCAAAATACGTTTTGGCGGGAAAATCCCGAAATTTTGAAAATTCGAATTTCGTTTTTATTATTTGTTAAAAACCACTAATTTTTTTTCAACATTATTTATATTTGTTAGTGTTCTTTAATTTAGTCATTCTACCAATGCATTAGGATTTATTTTTTTATAAACAAAACGGACCCTTTTATCAAAGAGAATGCATACATTCTTCATTAGATGATTTGGTCCATCAATAAGATGCCCTTCTTTTTTATCCATCCATTTTCTAAGGCAAGGATGGGGTGCTTAAGACTGATAAAAGATTCTTTAGAAATACAAGCAATCTATAACAAGCCCCAAAAAATTAACAGCCCAAATTCTTGGTTGGACCTTTGTACATAAATGATCATCACCATCAATTTTTTTTTTTTTAAAGCAGTTAACTTTCCACATCTCCAACAATACGTCCTTACAAAAAAAAAAAAAAAAAAAAAAAAAAAAAAGAGAGATTTAAACCAAGAAATTCAAAACAAGAATCAAAATTTCAAGAGAGATTATAGCAATGTACCAGCAGTATCCCATTGTCCAAGATTCACTGTCTGCCCATCAACCACCACATTTTCCCATCAACCATCTCTCGCTCGACCGCAAATTTTCTCGCCTCCAAAGATCATCTCCGTCTCGCTATCGCCATCTGCTTGTCTCTCCATTTCCTCTCGACCCTCTCTCTTTTCACCCACGTTTTGCTCTCATCTCATTCATCCTCGATGACCCTCCAAGATTCAACTGACCACCTACACTGCTGTAGAAGAAGGCCACGAGCCGAAAGACGAGCGATGGCTTCCATCCGGTCATCCAGAGAATGGCATTCTCCGGGGAGCTCAGCCACGTTGAAGAGAGGGATTTGGAAATCTCTCTTTTGAAATGAGATGTTAGTTTCAAATCCGCAGATTGTGAGTTTTCCATAATTTAAAACATTAACTACATCAATAACCATACGTTTAAGGTACTATTTACTAGACGATTAAGATAGTTTTATATAAGAAAAATATAAATATTAACCATTAATAACTAGACCCATTATTTTGATGGTCTGGATAACTCTATATCATTGTAACTATTATCATCAATGAGTCACCACTATTTTACATTAAACACAAAACTCACGTATTGTCTCTCCAAAATAAATAACGTCACTTTGGTAGGGCTCTATGGGCCCACCATGATGTATATGTTTCAATCCTCGCCGTCCAGCCATTTCTAAATATAATTTTAGGATTGATCATGATGGGCCCAAAGAATGTGATGACGTCACATCAGTGGCCAGACTGGCTACGGTCTGGTTAAGTAGCCAATCGGCTTTTGTTTCCAATGGACGCGGATTGCAGCCAAAGTCATTAGCATGAACTTCCTTCAACGGCAAGCTAGGTGGGGCACACCATGATGTTTGTGAGAAATCCACTCCGTCCATCCATTTTTCCATGTCATCTTATAATGTAGGCCCAAAAATGAGGCAGATCTAAAACTCATGTGGGTTATACAGCTGGAAACAATAAGTGGGGGAATTCCTGTCGTTGAAAATTTTCGGGATCCACCATGATGTATATATGCCATCCATATGCTTCATGAGGTTATTCTTACATGGATGAGCTGAAATTATAAAAACATTAGCGTAATCCAAAACTTTTGTTGCCGCTTGAATGTTTCAATGACGGAAGTTCAATCCTCACATTTTCCTACCGTGTGGCCCGCTCGAGGTTTGGATCAATATCATTGTTAGGTCCATGTCGTAACATAATCTAAAAAAACTGATGGTCGAGATAGATTATCAAAAACATCGTTGTTGAACCCATGAAGGTTTCACCGTAGGAATCTCACTAACCACATTTTCCTTTAGTACTGCTCACTCAAGCTTTGGATACAGTTCATTTTTGACAACATGTACTAAAATGAACTCACAAACGGATGGACTGGGAGGATTTCTCACAAACATCACAATGGGCCCCACTTAAGTTCCCAAATACAGTTCTGTGAAAGGCTTTCGTCGGACGAAATGGGTTGGCTACTCCCCTGAAAAAGTCAGATTATGCGTCTTTGATTTAAGCGCTTTTATCTTATAAACTCGCTTGGGCCCCAAATGATGTTTATTTGTCATCCAACCTGTTCATAAGATCATACAAACATGGATGAATAAAACACAAATATAAGTTAGATCCAAAACTTGTAAGAAAATTTCAGCATTCAATTCAACTGTTTTCTGTGGTGTGGTCCATTTGAACATTGTATATGCTTCATTTTTGGGCTCAATCCCTAAAATTATTTGGAAAAGTGGATTGATAGAGTGGATAAAATACATGAATTATGGTTTACTCAATACGGTAAGCATAGTGAGTTACTCACTACGCAATCCGCATCCCCCCTACATGGATGAACATAATGGATGAAATTATTTACTCTTCAATCTGGACTAATTCAATTGTCCAAAACGGTTAAATGTTCAATTAGTGTATGTGCCTAATAATTTATTAAAAGATATGTTTTTCACAGATAAATTTCAATTTCCATTTAAAAATAATATTTTTTTCAAAATGTATATTTTTTTCTCTTAATTTTTATTTGAAAACTTTTAACAAAATATCATTTTTATTATAAAATAATTCAAAAAATAAAATAACATACAAATTCTGGATTTTTTTTTTTTCAAAATATTTTAAATTTTCACAATTTTAAAATTTTTTCCCAAAAATTCCAAAATGTCGATTTTTTTTTCTTCAAAAGCATCATGTTGTTTTCAACTTTTCAAAATCCTAGTGTTTTTATAAATAACTTTTTCTTTTAATTTTGAATTTTGAACATTTTCAATTATTTTTCAAAATCACAAAATTTTTAAACTTATTTATTTTTCGTTTCAAAATGTATGTTTTTTGATAAAGTATTGATTTTTTAATATCATTTTATTTTAAAATTTTCAATTCTTTTTCACTTCTCCATTTTTTTTAAAGCATTTTATTGGAACTTGTCAATTTTCATTGAACTTCACAATTTTATTTTATTTTTTTTCAAATTTCAAACTCTCATTTTCTTTTTTCAAATATTTTCATTTTTCATCATTGTGAAAATTTTCACATTTTTTGAAATATATTTAATTTTCTTTTTCAGGATATTATTTTTTCTCAAAATCAAGTGCTTTTTTTTTTCAAATTTATCGACTTTATTAAATATTCTTTTTTCTTCCCACAAAATAGATTTTTATTAAATCACGATTTTTATTTTTTCAAAATCTAATTTATTTCTCAAACATTGTTCAATTTTATAAACTTCTCAATATTCATTTTCATATGATATTACAAATCATTTAAATATTAGTTTTAAATTAAAAAATAAAAATAAAAATTCCACTCATTTGATATAAAAACAAAATAAATTTTCTTTTTTCATTCAATCAATTGTTAAGAAATAATCTTCGATACAAATATGTACAATTAAACCACTGAAATTCTATTAAAAATAATTATTAGACTATTAAAAAACTAAAATTTTCACCAAATTTTAAAAAAATGAAAAAAAAAATTATGTTAAAGCAAGTCCTTTTACGACGGACCATGATCCGTCGGCAAAGACCTTTTACGACGGACCATGATCCGTCGCAAAAGCAGCTGAAAAGCGCGCCACCAGGTATTTTGGGCGGGAATTTTGGGTCGCCAAATAAAAAATTGCGACGGATTTTATCCGTCGCAGTAGTACGACGGACCAAAATCCGTCGTAAATACGTCGTAAATCAGATTTTAGCGACGGATTTTGGTCCGTCGCTAAACTCCGCGACGTTCCGCCTACGGATATTCGAGAATGACGAGCGTAGCGACGGACTTTTTTCATTAGCGACGGATTTAATCCGTCGTTAAACCAAGAGATTTTTGCATCACAAAAATACGTCGCAAATTGGCCTTTTTGACGTAGTGAATATTCATGTAACTGACCCCAATTAGTTGGGATAAGGCTTAAATGATGATAATAATGGTCTTCCTTATTTTGCTTTAGGTCACTCAGGTTGGCAACTGGTATACAAGTCAAAGTTGAAATGGAAAATGGTTTCCTTTATTTGCTCCATTTTTATACATGCAAATTGATTTTCACATTGTCCTTCATTTGATATGATTGTGTGCCAGAAAATGATGCCCATCCTAAGCATTAAAACAAATATGATGTTGAACTGTGGTGCCAATTATTTCTCAGAGATCTTGGGCCATTTCTAGAGAAAACCCAGAAATCTTTTGGTAAGAAAATCCAACCATTCTCTTGCAGCTTAAACCCAATTGCATTTTTCAAATAGCATTAGCTATTTATAGCTACGATTCTTCAGCTTGGAGCTTCTATTTTTATGCAATAATACTTCATGTTTTGATGAAATGACTTTTTTTTTGGTGGGTTATTTTTCAGCTCTGCTGTGAGTGATTACATATCAGCTGTGAAGAAATTAGCTTGTGGAGTTCTTGAATCTTTAACTGAAGGGCTGAAGGTTGAACCAAGCTTAACTGGTTTTGGAGAACACACTGACCCTCAGATAATATCAGTTCTGAGATCAAACAATACATCAGGCCTTAAAATCTCTCTCAGTGATGGGAGTTGGGTTTCAGTCCCACCTGACCACTACTCCTTTGTCATTGTTGGCGATTCCTTACAGGTATAAATCTGCATAATGATGCTTCTTCTTTTTCTTCTTCTTTCTATTTAATTCCCAAGTTTCTCTGTTTTGAAGAATGGGCTTAATATGGTGGACCCAATTGAGAATGGGAGAGCAAAGTGATGTGCAAAAGTTGTGGTGAAGTACAGTTACATCTCTGGAAGGAGGCTAGGTTGCTTGGAGTTGTTTGAATCATGGGATGAGGCATCAACCTTCATGTTGCTAACCATGTAATCATTGTTGATGGTTTGTCTACTTATGATCTTCAGGCTCAGGTTTGGAGGTATGACATAATCGAGATATTTATTTTCTAAAAAAAAATTAATGCTTAATCTTTTGGAGCACAGTTTTCTCGTTATTGTTCTTTGTTTCTAAAATGTATTGCTTTCTTGCAGGTATGGGCAAACAAAGCCAGTTTATGCATATCGTTTGATGGCACATGGAACTATGGAAGAAAAAATATATAAACGGCAGGTACAGACAAAACATGACTACTAATAAATTATGTGTATGAGGCTTTACTTACCATCACATTGTGAATCTCTAGATCCCATTTTACTGATTTAAAAAAATAATAATAATAAATAAAAATTAAAAAAAATAATCTCATTTTATTTTCAAGTCTTTCTTCTACAATCAAAGTTTGGAAGAAAATGTGTGTTTTTTTTTTTTTTTGTGATTTTTTGTTACTGCAACAGGTGACAAAAGAGGGACTTGCTGCAAAGGGTGGTTGATAGGCAACAAATACATTGGACCATTTCTAAGTTAGGAGGTCCTTCTTCTCTTAGATTTGTATTTTAATTGATGGGACATAATTATGATGATCATTTGTTAAGTTTTCAGGGAAAATGATATTCTTTACATTATCTTATTTCATCAGTAGCTGACCTAATTTTGGCTTTTTAGGGTATTTTAATATGGCTTAATTGCATGATCTTTTGTCCCTTTTCAAACATTTCACTGTGACATCAGGGTTATCTTCCCTTCTTAGGAAATGGGATGTACAACAAGAGGTTTGTTTTGGGCTTTGTACTGCTCGGACATTTTCTTTATAGGTCACAAAGTATTCATAATAGGTTTTTGTAACGCCCCGGAAAATCAGGGGTCGTGCATAGACTCGACTCCCGAGTTCCCGAGTGTCACTTATCATGCATTTATGGTTTTTTTTATGATTAATCAAATTTAACGGCATAATTTGGAATTACCTGAGGCACGAAGCACAATCACACCAGTCTACTGAAATGAAGGATATCTCACATATATACAGATCCAAAATAATAAAGGGTCGCCCAAGGTGTTGCCCAACAGAATAACAAAAGAAGGCTATATCCAAAAAGAGTAAAGCTGAGCCCGCGGCTCAGTAAATCCAAATTCAGCCCGATCAAGCTGATAGAGAGCCTCCCATCAGCTGCAAATAGGAGAGTCTGTCCTCCTCGTCCAAGCTCACCTCGCGCAGGCTCCTCATGCCCTGAGTTACCTGCATCTATGAATGGGTCTGGTTGGTGTTTTAAAACACCGTCCCAGAGTGGGAGTGAGTGATCAACTCAGTGTGAACTATTGATCTCAAGTTACAACAAGCATCAATTGTAATATGAACTTAATGAAAAGCAGACATTCATCAACACCTAATAACTCTTATTTAAAATGCATGCATGCGGGATGATATGATGCATGCCCTCGCCACAACACTCCCTCAAGCGACTCCATCTAACGATCGCATATGACAACACTCCCTCAGAGCGACCTCGACTTCCGAGTCGCCACCCTAACTAATGCGTGCAATGCAATCGTGTTAGCCGAGTTATTAATTAAGTTCATTCATCCAACGGGTTGGGGATTCGATTCACCCTACGTATCAATGCCCTAAACCGGTTGCGAGGCCAAGACCCCATCAATGCGTGAGGCCGAAACCTCGCGGTCCGTGATCTGTGGGGTTCCTCATCCCGACACCAAGCACATGAGGAGTGCCGAAAGGAAGGATCGCTCGCATCACTACGGGAGGCGCGGTACCCAGCGTAGGCCGACGGCTCGGACATAGTGTCCCATTTCACCATGCCCGCTCACGAGGCGTGGACCGCTTCAAGTGGATTTTCAATGGGCTACAATGGTTGCGGTGGTGGTTCAGATTCCATTCATATGTGGGCACACGGGTTAACAAACAGGGTTGATCGATTGTAGGCTGGGCCGCATGAGTCGGCGAGCGTGAGACGAGTGACCTCGGGCACGAGAGACCCATGTAGTCAAACTACCACACCACCCGAACACACCCGCCCAAACTCACGGGTTTAGCCTCGAGCGGTCCTACCCTTGAGTCGCCTTCGCTCTCCTCATGTTTCCGACCAACCCAATGTAGTGAGGGCCAACCTTAACAAGCCAACTATACGGACTATCACTAGTATGTCATCATCATACTCACGCATCTCAGTCATACGAATTAGATGTTCTAGCAAGCAATCAAGTAATATAGTGCATGTGAGGTGTGTGGGTGTGGGTGAGGAAGTTATGCACTTCCTCCATCTCAAGCCATCATATACATAAGGGCAATAGAAGCATACACAACATGGATCAATAACATGTGAAAGAATGACACGCATAAGCATATTATCATTCATTCATGAAAATCATGTGAACAACAATAACATTATGAAGAACATCATGTGCATCCATACAATTTCAAGAACCTATAATTCCTAGGATTCTCTAGGCTTTCAAATGTACCAATCAAGCATCCAAAATCATTAAGCTAGTATTATAATTGGTGCTAGGCCACCTAAGAACAATAGTCCGCACCTTCGGATTCGTTGAAGGCTTGGGAACGCCCTAGGAGGGTGGATTTTGGGGGTTGATCGGTTGGAATCCCTAAAACAACATTTGCATGTTAGAATCTCAAGCAAAACTCTTCTTATCATAAGGGTTTCAAGGAGAATGAGTGTTGGATCTTACCTAGGCGATCAACGGAATGAAAAGGGCGGTTGCGGATGAGATTTCTTCTTGGAGATAAGGTAGGGAGATGTGAGGTTTGATTTCCTTGGGCCCCACCACGATCTAAGGTCCACCTTACCCTTCTTCCTTCTCTCTTTCTTCTCCTTTCTCTTCTTTCTCTTCTCCCTTTTCTCTCTTCTCTCTTTCCTTCTCTAGGGCAAAATCGTATGGGGAGAGGGGGTGCCCAAATGGGGCCTTTTTATAATGCCAGATTTGGTGTAAATGGCCCCAAGGGCTAGGTTTTTACTATACTAGACTTATGGGAGGGTCTTTCTAGGATCTAGGGCCCTATCACCCCTCTGGCCACCAAATTCGGCGTGGAGGTGTCTTATGACCCAACTAGGGTCCATGCAAAAATTGAGGACGAACGGATGAACAGAAATATGATCTGAGTAAGCATTTCTGACCTTTAAGTGGTCCTGTGGGGGCCATTTTGGTGATTGGAGTATTTCTGATGGCCCTCTCATCATGAAATTTATAGGATAAGTGGTCCATGGCCCGATGAGGGGCCTTACAAAATTTGGGAACAAACGGATGCGGGGTTTGGTCGTACGGGTCCGATTTACGATCAACGGTCACCGTGCCACGATCGGGCCCCAGATTTGGTGGACGGTGTAGAAAAATATATTAAATCACCACCGTAAATTTGGAAGAAATCCGACGGCTAGAAGGCCCGGAGTCTCAGTTTCCTTTGTCAGTGCCAGATTTTAATCTGGCATTGGTGGGGCGTATTGGGCAAGCGCCAGATGGTACTTCTGGGTGTCCATTGGGTCCGTAGTCCGCGTTGGACCACAAGCCCAGTGAAATCTATGATTTCCTAAATTTTTAGATTTTTCTGACCTTCCTCGGTCATTGGCGCGCCCACACGGCTAGTCACTAAGTGTCCGGGCTACTGCTTGACGGCCCCGCACATGGTCTGATCGTGACCAGACAGAACCATTTGTGTATAAGCTAGCATTGAGTGTTAATGGTTAGTAAGTGATAATATAAGTTAATTACATTAAAAAAATTAATTTAAGGATTTTTTTTTTTTAAAAATTCAAAACAGTAAAAATTCGGGATGTTACAATCTACCCCCCTTAAAAATAATTTCGTCCCCGAAATTGCCTAAGGGTAATAAGTACAGATATTGGCATTTTATTTGCTTAAGTTTTGCTGGTTTTGGGTTTATATACGTTTTAGGATATATATATTAAATATGCTAGCCTAGCTCATTATGATCTACCCCCCTTAAAAAATTTCACCCTTGAGGTTTGAAAACAATGTCAAAATCATGATTATCGTGCTAAGTGTTTGCTAATAAAGTTTACCTAATGGTGGTGTATTATACT
Organism: Magnolia changhungtana; assembly: GCA_030180095.1. Lineage (NCBI taxonomy): Eukaryota > Viridiplantae > Streptophyta > Magnoliopsida > Magnoliales > Magnoliaceae > Magnolia > Magnolia changhungtana. The sequence continues at coordinate 5,997,108 of JASAUF010000620.1, read as the reverse complement.
CTTTATGATCAGGCTAATACGGAAAAAAATAACGGTTATGGTAGGCTCAAATCCGATACGTCGATTGTCCGCCTGACCAGGGCTGACAACACATAGTATCCCTTCTGAATCCTGATGGATCCTGGTCTTTTGCTCGGTCAAAGCAGTGAGTCCGTTGGTAGTCGCTCAGGATTGAGAATTGGGTCAAGCCGCGAATACTTCGCAAGTGTATGATCTCATAATTCCGTAGTCCAATCAACCTAAATGTTTAGGGAACGACCCTCGTTGGAAAGTTTAAATCTCATATTTATAAGGTTGTCCTTTGGGTTTTGGCCTACGGGAGTCCTCGTTTTAATTTATATCTAATTTGGGGTTTAATAATTCTCTCAACATGCATATGGGCAATGATTATTCTAAAAAGTTTTTAAAGACACAAATTTGTATATGAATTACCATTTCAATCCTATGGCTAGTGGGTTAATCGCAGACTACACTTTGGTTTCATAAATTTTAAGAATGAAGGAATAGTCGAAGTTCTAAGGTATTTTGGTGGTTGGAAGTGCTAATAACGCAAACAAGAATGCAGTAAGGCAATCATACATCCAAGCATTCACAAGGCGACAAGAAAATTCCAAAACAATCCATACATTCACATAAATTTCAAGATGCCATAGGTATGGCCAATTACATGTTACAGCATGGATTTCAAGCATTACTAGATAGGCTAGACGCAACAGAAATACAAGTTAATTAAGCAAAGGTCCTAACCATCCTTCAGTACATGCATTAGACCTAATCGCATTAATAAACTACTAGTTAGTAAGATCGTGGGGCTACTCGTCTGAGTCGGGCGAAAGTGGGGGCGCTTCCTCCCCATAAAGGAAAGAATCGTCGAATGGTGAAAAAGGAGATGACGGTCGCTAGGAACGACATTTCCCTCGGTTAGGAAGGATTTGAGTGTGAGGAATGTCAGTGGATTGTTGGAGGAATGGTCTTAGGGATGACTTTTAAAGTGAGAGTTGAGAAATGGAAATGAGTTTCGGGTGTGCATGGATCTGAGAAGGGTTTGGAAAATGAAATTTTGGAATAGGTTTGAGATGAGGTTGTGTAAGATGAAATGGAAGGTGAGTTGAGGATATGGGGTTTGAGTAGAGATTGGAATTTGAGATGGGTTTTGAGAAATGGGGATGGAATGGTTTTGGGAGTTTGTTTTAGGAATGGGCTTTAAAGGTGATATTGGAATGGTGTTTGGGAAAATGAAGTTGAGGATGGTCTTGAGGTAGGTTGTGGGAAGTGAACTTTGGAAATGGGGAGAAGAGAGTGAAAGGAGGGGGTTTTGGTGAATAGGTCTAGAAGAAAATATGGGTGATGAGAGGGATTTGGGAAATGAGTTGAGAGTGAATAGGTGGGAATAAATAAAGAAATGGGTTTTGAAAAAGAGAAGAAGATGGTTTGGAGGATTGAGTTTTAGAATGAGTATGGGTTAGGCTTGGTGGATCTTGGAGATGGTTGGGAGAATGAAGAGTAGTGGAAGGAGAGGAAAGGAAAGAATGAAGTAGGGAGATAAGAGGATGTGAAGAAGAAGAAGAAGATAGGTTAGAGAAGATTTAGGGTGAGAGAGTGAGAGGGGAGGAAAATGTGCGTTGGGGTTCTTGTGAAAGGTCTATTCTGAAAAGATGTTATAAACTGATTGATGATTTTGCCGAAGATTCTCGAAAAACCGAAAGAATCCAAACAGACTATAGATACTAATATACAAGGCATGATTGGCCGATCAAGTGAAGTGAGGCAGTGACAACATTGCCTTGAAATTTTGACAGTTGCATCCTACCTATTTTACCGAAGCTCTTTTGAGGTTGTGTGATTTACAGTAACTATTCTCCAAACATGGTTGAAAAGAAAATTGAATCCATAACACCTTTTCTTTCAATACATACATATATATATATAATGATATTAATAAACAAACACTTTGACACATAAGCAAACAGGGCATTATGATTCTTATCTAGTAAATGAATTTGACAAAATAGTTGGTACACAAATAGTATCAAACATAATGCACATCTTTAGTTAAAATTGTATGACAAGACTCATTGAAGAATATATTACATAGAAGTACCATGGTTGGAGATAGGTTTTGGAAAATGGGATTTGAGAAGATGCAAATTTGAGAGAGTGGGTAGTGAGATTTGAGAAAAGTTGAAGAAATGGAGAAGGAGAATGGATTTTTTTTTATATATTTTTTTAGAGTGAATGAGTGAATGGAGTGGGATTTGAGAATGAAGTGTGAGGTTGGGTCTTGGGAATGTATGTTGGAAATGGGTTTGGGTTGGGTATGAGAAAAAAATGGGAGTTAGTTGGAGAGAGTAGGTTTGATGTTGGCTTTGTGAATGGGATTACTGTGGATGGACTTGAGAACGGGGTTGAGAAAAAGAAAATGGTTAAGAAAGGGTTTGGGAAGGTGGTTTGAAGGTGAGGAAGAGGAGATGGGGAGTTTGTAGGAGGAGAAGATGAATTTTGAAGAGATGGGTTTGAGTATGGAAGAGTGAAGATGATGGAGTGGATTTTGTGAGGAGAAGGAAATGAGTTTGAAGAAATGGGTTTTGAGAATGGAGTTTGGTGGGATATGAGGAAGAAGATATGGGAGTTTGTTGAAGGGTAGGGATTTGAGGAGTGGTTTGAAGAAATGGGTGTTGAGAAGGGTTGAAGATGGGTTGTCAAGAGGGTTTTCGAAATTAGAGTGAGGTGGGTTAGGGAGAGGATAATGTGGAAGAAGAAGATGGTAGATTTGAGATTTGGGTTTGAGATTGGGGAGGAGAGACTTTCTAAGGGTTTTGAAGCAATGGAGGGGAGTGAGATGGGATTACGAATCCCATGGAAGATGGTTTTTTTTTTTTTTTTTTCATCTAGTTCAATTCAAGTGCTATTTGAAAGTAAATCCTTGCCACTTTTAGCTATTAAATTATTTTTTATAAGTTTTATAGTGATTCATTACTAATTTAAATTTTATTCTACAAAATTTCATTTTATTTCAAGCTTCATAAAAATTATGAAAATTCCGATACCACCATCCAATACCAATGATTTTCTATTTGTTTCTAAAATACCTCTATTCCTCGTAATGTCATTCATACTTACAGTAACTATATTAGTTTCTAAATTATTTTTTTTTATAGTAAGTTATCATTAAGTTTACTCACATATTACAAAATGTCATCTCATTTCGAGTTATAGAAAAATTATTAAAACTCTACAATTGACATTTGTCTGAAACTAACGATTTTTTGTATGATTGTAAAATGTCTTAATTTCTTGTAAGGTTTCTTGTACTTTCGATAACTGAATTATTTTTTTTTAATTTTTATAATATTTTATCACTAAGTTTAAACTCATCCCACAAAATTTCATATCATTTGGAGTTGTAAATAAATTATTAAAATTCTATGAGCAACAGCTATCTGAAATTAAAAAATTTTGGACAGTTGGTACAACATCCTAATTTTAACTATAATATAATTTTTATTTTATTTTATTTTTATTTTTATATAAAACTAGACTCATCAAGCTTCAATCTGGCTTTTGAATCACCTAAATCGGAGTTGTAACGAAGGAGTTATGGATTTTTGAAGTTGACTAAAAATCACAGAAAATTTGGCGGGAGACACTTGTCGGCGGGGTGGCCACGCGGGCCGGCGGGGTGGCCACGCGGGCCTCTGGACAGCTGGCGGGGTGGCCACGCGGGTCGGCGGGGTGGCCACGCGGGCTTCTGGCTTCCCGGGTGGTCGAGATCTTTCGACACCCATAACTTGCAAACCGGAATGAGTTATTTGATGTACCATATATGAATTTGGGGTAGAACGAGCTGATCTACACAATGGACCTATCTATTCTATGAGATTCATTCCGGTTAGAGGTCAAAATCCGATTTTTTTCTATATTTCCACTATTTTCATTGAAATTTCATTCTCCCTTAAGTCTTCATCCCAGAATGGGTCTGAACTATCAAATTTGGCCTAAGACTATGGTTTCGACCGTCTAATCCCTTAGTTTCGGTTCTACATTTTCTCTATTTCTGATAAAATTTCATTCGCCCCCACTTAATTGCTCCCGTCAGGATTAATATGCTTGGTCCGGTATTGGCTCATTGGGCTCGGACAAGGGCTTCTACCATCCAATCATCCAGTATCTGGCTCGTTCCTACCAATGTCCCGAGGAAATTAGAGGACAGAGTGGAGTTAGGTGAAGATTTTAAGGGGGATAGGTCGGGGGGGAAATTGGACTCAGGCCTGTTTGACTAGTGATGTTAATCTATACTAAAGGGGATTTACAACGCCACTCCTAGCTCAAGATTGGGAATGACATGTCTGGAACGAGTGTGGGATGAGACTTAGATTTATTTCATGGGCTTTGCTAAATGAGCCTGACATGGTGCGGTGAAATGTGGGATTTTTACGCATTAGGATGATGATTTTCTAGGTATGATGGGGAAATAAGATCCGGGATTTGCCCTTTTTTTTTTTTTTAGGGTTACTATTCTCTCTTTCGCTACCCATTCCTAACTCCCTGGGAAGTCTTACCTTTCATTCAAGGTTGCCGGTTTAGGGACTAGGATGGTTTCTACATTCTAAGTTCATGTTGCGTTTTCCAATATGTATCTTCTCAAGTCAGCGGACGCGTTAGTGGGTTCATGACCCATGGCCCAAGAGATTCCAAACTATTGCTCTGATACCATCTGTAACGCCCCGAAAAATCAGGGGTCGTGCATAGACTCGACTCCCGAGTTCCCGAGTGTCACTTATCATGCATTTATGGTTTTTTTTATGATTAATCAAATTTAACGGCATAATTTGGAATTACCTGAGGCACGAAGCACAATCACACCAGTCTACTGAAATGAAGGATATCTCACATATATACAGGTCCAAAATAATAAAGGGTCGCCCAAGGCGTTGCCCAACAGAACAACAAAGAAGGCTATGTCCAAAAAGAGTAAGCTGAGCCATGCTCAAGAAATCAAATTCAACCGATCAGTGATAGAGAGCCTCCCATCACCGCAAATAGGAGAGTCTGTCCTCCTCGTCCAAGCTCACCTCGCGCAGGCTCCTCATGCCAAGTTACACGCATCTATGAATGGGTCTGCGTTGGTGTTTTAAAACACCGTCCCAGAGTGGGAGTGAGTGATCAACTCAGTGTGAACTATTGATCTCAAGTTACAACAAGCATCAATTGTAATATGAACTTAATGAAAAGCAGACATTCATCAACACCTAATAACTCTTATTTAAAATGCATGCATGCGGGATGATATGATGCATGCCCTCGCCACAACACTCCCTCAAGCGACTCCATCTAACGATCGCATATGACAACACTCCCTCAGAGCGACCTCGACTTCCGAGTCGCCACCCTAACTAATGCGTGCAATGCAATCGTGTTAGCCGAGTTATTAATTAAGTTCATTCATCCAGCAGGTTGGGGATTCTGATTCACCCTACGTATCAATGCCCTAAACTGGTTGCGAGGCCAAGACCCCATCAATGCGTGAGGCCGAAACCTCGCGGTCCGTGATCCTGTGGGGTTCCTCATCCCCGACACCAAGCACATGAGGAGTGCCGAAAGGAAGGGATCGCTCGCAGTCACTACGGGGAGGCGCGGTACCCCAGCGTAGGCCGACAGCTCGGACATAGTGTCCCATTTCACCATGCCCGGCTCACGAGGCTGTGGACCAGTTTCAAGTGGATTTTCAATGGGCTACAATGGTTGCAGGGTGGTTCAGATTCCATTCATATGTGGGCACACAGGGTTAACAAACAGGGTTGATCAGATTGTAGGCTAGACCGCATGAGTCAGGCGAGCGTGAGACGAGTGACCTCGGGCACGAGAGACCCATGTAGTCAAACTACAGCCACCCGAACACACCCGCCCAAACTCACGGGTTTAGCCTCGAGGCGGTCCTACCCTTGGAGTCGCCTTCGCTCTCCTCATGTTTCCTGACCAACCCAATGTAGTGAGGGCCAACCTTAACAAGCCAACTATACAGACTATCACTAGTATGTCATCATCATACTCCACGCATCTCAGTCATACGAATTAGATGTTCCTAGCAAGCAATCAAGTAATATAGTGCATGTGAGGTGTGTGGGTGTGGGTGAGGAAGTTACGCACTTCCTCCATCTCAAGCCATCATATACATAAGGGTAATAGAAGCATACACAACATGGATCAATAACATGTGAAAGAATGACACGCATAAGCATATTATCATCCATTCATGAAAATCATGTGAACAACAATAACATTATGAAGAACATCATGTGCATCCATACAATTTCAAGGACCTATAATTCCTAGGATTCTCTGGCTTTCAAATGTACCAATCAAGCATCCAAAATCATTAAGCTAGTATTATAATTGGTGCTAGGCCACCTAAGAACAATAGTCCGCACCTTCGGATTCGTTGAAGGCTTGGGAACGCCCTAGGAGGGTGGATTTTGGGGTTGATCGGTTGGAATCCCTAAAACAACATTTGCATGTTAGAATCTCAAGCAAAACTCTTCTTATCATAAGGGTTTCAAGGAGAATGAGTGTTGGATCTTACCTAGGCGATCAACGGAATGAAAAAGGCGGTTGCGGATGAGATTTCTTCTTGGAGATAAGGTAGGGAGATGTGAGGTTTGATTTCCTTGGGCCCCACCACGATCTAAGGTCCACCTTACCCTTCTTCCTTCTCTCTTTCTTCTCCTTTCTCTTCTTTCTCTACTCCCTTTTCTCTCTTCTCTCTTTCCTTCTCTAGGGCAAAATCGTATGGGGAGAGGGGGTGCCCAAATGGGGCCTTTTTATAATGCCAGGTTTGGTGTAAATGGCCCCAAGGGCTAGGTTTTTACTATACTAGACTTATGGGAGGGTCTTTCTAGGATCTAGGGCCCTATCACCCCTCTGGCCACCAAATTCGGCGTGGAGGTGTCTTATGACCCAACTAGGGTCCATGCAAAAATTGAGGACGAACGGATGAACAGAAATATGATCTGAGTAAGCATTTCTGACCTTTAAGTGGTCCTGTGGGGGCCATTTTGGTGATTGGAGTATTTCTGATGGCCCTCTGTCCATGAAATTTATAGGATAAGTGGTCCATGGCCCGATGAGGGGCCTTACAAAATTTGGGAACAAACGGATGCGGGGTTTGGTCGTACGGGTCTGATTTACGATCAACGGTCACCGTGCCACGATCGGGTCCCAGATTTGGTGGACGGGTGTAAAAAAATATATTAAATCACCACCGTAAATTTGGAAGAAATCCGACGGCTGGAAGGCCCGGAGTCTCAGTTTCCTTTGTCAGTGCCAGATTTTAATCTGGCATTGGTGGGGCGTATTGGGCAAGCGCCAGATGGTACTTCTGGGTGTCCATTGGGTCCGTAGTCCGCGTTGGACCACAAGCCCAGTGAAATCTATGATTTCCTAAATTTTTTTAGATTTTTCTGACCTTCCTCGGTCGCTGGGCGGCCCACACGGGCTGTCACTAAGTGTAATCGGCTACCTGGCTTGACGGCCGCACATGGTCTGATCGTGACTAGACAGAACCATTTGTGTATAAGCTAGCATTGAGTGTTAATGGTTAGTAAGTGATAATATAAGTTAATTACATTAAAAAAATTAATTTAAGGATTATTTTTTTTGAAAATTCAAAACAGTAAAAATTCGGGATGTTACAGTTTTTTTTTTTTTTTGCATCATTTGTTGTGAAATTAAGCTTTTATCTTCCCTACCTAGGAAATGGAAGGCCGCACTTTAATCTATAAGTCCATTAATCTTGCTAGGATTTGGTCGGCTCATTTTTACAGCAGGTGTAGATTATTAGGTAGGGAGCTTTTTCTTGGTCAACTTGGTTCTTTTACAATTATGTATGCTTGCACTTGTCGGGAGGTGTTTGTTTGAACTATTCTGCTTGGGCTTATCTGTTTCGAATTAAGTAGGCGACCTAAGATTCAAATGACATATATGAAAATTTTATGAACGTATCGTTCTTTTTGAGCATTTAGACAAGCATATATTTTTGCTTAAAATTGGATAGTATTCAAATGCATATACGCTTATTGCTTAAAATCATGGATTTAAACATGCATGTTGAATAGGTCATTAACAATCATTCTAGACAAGAATGTTGAAAGAGTTTCTCGGTGAATGGTAAAGAACCCTGGCTCAAATCAAGTTTGTAGTATTAAAATTGTTCTTAGTTTTGCTTCTTTTAGTATCTCTTTGGATGCTTTGTTGAACTGTATTGCAATTATTCAAATTCATTATGAGAAGAATATGGCCAAATTGTGACTGGCGCCATTTTAATTCATTGCAGTTCCATGGGCTTTTAAGTTGGACAGTTGGACTTGGAATGACAATAATTTCAATTTGAGTGGCTAGCCTCACTAGAGTCATTTACTCATTGAATCGAACTATTGCAATTCAATTTTGGGTGAGCATCCAAACACAGCCTTAACTGTTGGGATTTGGAGTCCAATATTAGTTTTCTTCCCCCATGCTTATTACATTTCTTTTCCTTTTTCTCTATGGGTTTTGTATCATTTCCTCAATTAGATTTTGGGATTTCTAGTTTTAGATTCTATCTAGCTATTCTTTTGGACAAGTGTTCTCCATTTTGTTTGTCTTTTGCTTACTTTCCTTGGCTGTCAAATATTTAAGCTCAATTCTGCATTTCTGTTTTGTTCTTCAACAGGTGGAATGAAAGGTTTTAGGATAGATGAATTTATCCCTCAGAAAACATCTTACATACATTAGCCAACATGACTTGCACTGTTGCACATATCCAAGATAGAATTTTTAAAATTTTATTTTTCATGTCATGTGATGGAAGAGCTCCTGAAGGAACTCAAGAAAGGAGAGAAAGAGGCCGGAATAGTTGCTGACTTTGATTTGGATGCATACATGAATGTGGTCTACTGTTTTCTTCCTTTTATTCTAAAAGTGGTTAGAAAGTTTCTATCGGCAATGATTAAAAGCTACAGTTAATTTTGATAGGCAATAACATATGATTCGAGCTCGGGCAAGCTCGAACTCGGCTTGAATTTTTTTCAAGCTCCAAAAACCAACTCAACTCTGTCCAAATCCAGTTTCAAGCCGAGGCGAGTTGAGTGAGCTGACCGAGCTAACTCGACTCATATACAACTCATGTTCTACTTGCAAGGTAAGTGTGGGGCTAGGAAACCTCCAACCTATGGAGAAATTTTTTAGTTTTACTTTCAATGGTCTTTATTTGTTTGTCCTTTTTATATGATTGTTTTCTATATAGACTATATATATGTTCCTTTCTGAGGAAGTTTCTGTTATTTTCGTTGTTCACAGATAACTCATTGAAGCGCCAAGACGTTTGGATTTTGTGGTCAATCCATGGTTTCATGGCCATATAAAATGAGAATGGTATGTAATTTTCCATCCAAGCTCAAAAATAAAAACTCTTTTCCTTTGAATATAGGGAGTCTGCTTAACCACTGAATATGTAAGGGCTTTGAATAATCCAGAGGTTAGAATATTCCAACAAAAGAGTTTTTATTTTTATTTTTGTACCCACACTGGCTTTTTAGCAAGCAGACTCCTTCCCTTTCTACTTTTGGTTACACACTAGTGCCATTTTGTACTACAGAATTCTTTTAAATTACAAATTTTGTGAAATGATGATCTATGCAATTACACTGTTTCTATTCATTACAAACCCTTATGAACGGTTTAAATTACAGAATTCTTTATGCTCGTCTTAGTAGTGCTTCTAACCCTATTTTAACAATGGCTTAGTATATGATTTTTTTACTGACAAATTTACTTAAATATACAATTTGCAGGTTCAGACTAGAGTCATGTCTTTGCAAAGGTATATTTGCTCAAGGGAGGAATTAAACTATGCTACCAAGTTGCTAAAGGTAGAGCTCCCTCTTTCTGTGAGGCTTCTTGGTATGTAGATTGTTTGAATGTTATGCATATTAATCATGGGATGTTACAAGGATACAAGGATTCATATGACATAGAGTAGCAGTGCTTAGGTATCCTGTTTTTATTGATTGAGAATTGCAATCTCATTGGCCTAGAGTCTTTTGATGCTCTTCAGTCATTTTAACCCATTTCCCACTTCATGTACTTGTATGCTATACTATGTATATGCCCATTTTCCAAGCATTGGTTAAGCAACACATGCATCTTTCAACACGGATATGATGCATAAAAGGAACTTTACGAATGGCTTGCTCAGCAGGTTGTATCATCTAATGTATGTTTTCCAATTTGTTATTTCAAGGATTGTGCCCCAATGACATTAAGGGCGTGTTTGGCGAAGGAATATTTGCTCAAGGGAGGATATCTTAAACTATGCTACCAAGTTGCTAAAGGCAGAGCTCCCTCTTTCTGTGAGGCTTCTTGGTATGTAGATTGTTTGCATGTTATGTATATTAATCATGGGATGTTACAAGGATACAAGGATTCATATGACATAGAGTAGTAGTGCTTAGGTGTCCTGTTTTTATTGATTGAGAATTGCAATCTCATTGGCCTAGAGTCTTTTGATGCTCTTTAGTCTTTTGATGCTCTTCAGTCATTTTAGCCCATTTCCCACTTCATGTACTTGTATGCTATACTATGTATATGCCCATTTTCCAAGCATTGGTTAAGCAACACATGCATCTTTCAACACAGATATGATGCATAAAAGGAACTTTACGAATGGCTTACTCAGTAGGTTGTATTATCTAATGTATGTTTTCCAATTTGTTATTTCAAGGATTGTGCCCCAATGACATTAAGGGCGTGTTTGGCTGAAGGAATATTTGCTCAAGGGAGGATATCTTAAACTATGCTACCAAGTTGCTAAAGGCAAAGCTCCCTCTTTCTGTGAGGCTTCTTGGTATGTAGATTGTTTGCATGTTACGCATATTAATCATGGGATGTTACAAGGATACAAGGATTCATATGACATAGAGTAACAGTGCTTAGGTGTCTTGTTTTCATTGATTGAGAATTGCAATCTCATTGGCCTAGAGTCTTTTGATGCTCGTAAGTCTTTTGATGCTCTTCAGTCATTTTAGCCCATTTCCCACTTCATGTAGTTGTATGCTATACTATGTATATGCCCATTTTCCAAGCATTGGTTAAGCAACACATGCATCTTTCAACATAGATATGATGCATAAAAGGAACTTTATGAATGGCTTGCTCAGCAGGTTGTATCATCTAATGTATGTTTTCCAATTTGTTATTTCAAGGATTGTGCCCCAATGACATTAAGGGCATGTTTGGCCAGTTGCATTAGGTGGGATTAGAAGGGATGGAACTAGTTTTCAGGTAATGATGATGTTGTCGGTGGATGGGTTGGAGTTCCACGCTCTGTATTTATGAATATAACTGTATGATGGTTGAATGGATGGATGGGGGAATCAAAGATATTTTTTGGGGCCTGGTTTCATGGACCAAATGGTAATAGAGATGCAGTTCCATAAATGAAAGCAGTTACAAGCACTGACAAGTTGTTGCTATCTTCTGATTATGGAGGTGTATCTTGTTGGGAAATAGGAATTTCACAGTTCCTACACTTTCATTTGGTCATTTTGTTAGACACTAGTGCATTAAATGGAGATTGCATTGCGCTGTTGTGTATTAATTTCAACATCTAAAGATCTTTTCAAACTGTATTGTGCTCTCCCAGTGAATGCTATGAAGTTAAGAAACGCTCTTACCTGAACCTCTAATGGCTAGGATGAATTCTAATCTTTTATTTTGTTAATTGGTTTCAGTTGATTAAACTATTCACTTTTCATGGATTTGAGCTGGTTATTTGTAATATATGAAGGGTTGACTAAACTAGCCTTTTCTTGGATTGAATCTGGTTGTTTGTAATATATGAAGGGCTCAAAAGAAGGTTGAACAAGAGAAGATACTAAGTAGCCAATTCAAGGCAAGGCATAGCCAACAGTTGAAGTTCCAGGTAATTTCTTCTGTATGGGTCCTAGTTTGGGGGAAAGTGTTTAGTTAGGAGGGTTAAAGTCAATTTTTATTGGAGTGGGCCACTTGAGTCATTTCCTCTTTTATTGAATTGAGTTGTTACCAATTTTGTGAATAGGATTCTTATCAAGCAATAGTGTGAATTATTTTTTGAATGACTATCAGGTGCAAGATTAAAAAAATAATAATAATAATTTATCGATATTTTATTTTTACAGATATTTTAGCGATGGACCAAATCCGTCGCTAATTTCTGAACATTGAAAATAGATGACGGATTCAAGGTCCGTCGCTTACTCGGATCCGTCGCTAATTTCTTACAGTTGAAAGTCGACCGATGATGTCCGTCGCTTACTGATATTAGCGACGGACCTTATCCGTTGCTAATGATTTTAGTGACGACTAATTTTTTTCAATATTACTAATGGATTTTTTATTTTTTACGACAAATTTTATCCGTCACTATGATGCGACAGACCTTATCCGTCGCAGATTAAATGACGGATTTTATCCGTCGTAAAACCAAAAAGACCCAGTAAACAGCAACGGATGATGTCCATCGTTTATTTGGTTTTACGACGGATTTGGTCCGTCACAAAACAACGATTTTGGTGTAAACAAACAATTTTACCTAATCTAATACTAACCTTTCCCATTCTCCATTTACTGTAGATGAAATTGGCATGGAAATTCCACCCCACATAATCTCATCTAATACCATGGCTAAACACCCCCTTAGGGTCTACTGTTATGTTTATTTACCATCCAAATCCTAATGTCTCACGGACTTAGACAAAGAAAACACATATAACAGCTTGATCCAAAACTTGTGAGGCCTTAGTAGTTTTTAATGATGGGTATTCAATCACCACTACTTCCAATGGTGTGGTCCACATGATAGTGTTGGTGTTTTAACATCGTAGTGTTTTTAACATGGTTCACATGATAGTGTTGGTGTGGTCCACATGATAGTATTGGTGTCACGTCCCGAAATTCGGTACCCAAGTTGGCCAGGCCCGAACCCGAATTTCAGGGCTATGAGTTGTACTCAAACAAAATATACATCGCAACCCACATTATTTTCATACATTTTCAAGGCAATCAGAGCAGCTAAAAAGGGTCGAAATAATTATCATTAAATAACATCCACAAATCAATCATTAAATATTTAGTTACATTGATATTCAAAAATAATTAATAACAACATACATTAATCTTTAATTAACTTCTAAATAAATAAGAGAAAAAGTCTTCAATCTTGCCCAACTGATTATTCATATACAAACCTTGCAAAATAATATATACGGGTGTGAGCATGACAGCTCGTAGGGTCACATCCTTCACAAAATTGAAAATTCTATGTCAACACAAATAAAACTCAATAATACAAATATGATTAATTACGAGTATTGAATCATCATTTTACATGACAATAATAACAATTTATTTTTTTTTATAACAACAAAGTAAGACAATACAGTCATCTAAAATCATTTTTGGTTCAATTTAGGGCAGAGCACCCGTGTGTGTTGATCCTTTCAAGGAATGACCTTCGGTAGCGCACCGATGTTGATCCTTTTAGGGAATGACCCTCGGCAGGGTAAATACCCAGGGCTGAGCACACGTGTGTGTTGATCGTTTTAGGGAATCGCGCAGGGCAGAGCACCCATGCCGATCTTTCGGGAATGATTCTGGGTAGAGCACCCGTATCGTGCCGATCCTTTCGGGAATGACCCTGGGTAGAGCTCCCATAAACAAATAACATGGTGATCCTTTTGGGCCAGAGCACCCGTAAATCGAAATATATTCTCTTCATCATGTAATAATAAGGAAATAATTGTAATTTAAGCACGTCACGATAATAAAATAAAGTCAATTAATAACTCAAATAGATTATCTCTACAATAAGCAACCAAGAAATCAAATAAAATAATATGCAACTAATGACAATAATCAAATAAATTTAATACATAATAAAAATCAAATCAATTTATATGTTAACTTAAAATTTTCAACAGGGAAGATCACCTACCTGGTGTGTTGAGTGGAGGTTGAATGATATAGTTTGGACGTTGTATATTGGAGATGGATCCAATGGATAGTCAAGATTTTCCGATTTATAGGTTGGCTCGAAAATGGACAGAAAAAGAAGGAAAAATCGAAGAGGTTTCAATCTGCATGGATTGCATTATAGAAGCCTTTCAAATCTCCTACTGCAACGGAAGCTAGGTGGGTCTAATGAGATGTTTGTGAGAAATTCATTTCGTCCAGCTACTATGCCCGGTCGTAATAATACATGATTCTAAAGGTAAGGCAGATTTGGAATTTAGGTGGGCCATAAGACTGGAAACAGTGGGGTTGATGGTGAGCGGTCTGGATTGTTTGGTGGGTTTCGCCGATGAAGAATGGTGGAAGAAGAAAAAAGAGAGTTTGAATGAGAGAGGAAATTAAGGAGAGGTGCATTGTTTTTTTTTTTTTTCCTTAAACGACGGTGGACTCAACAGAGAAGGCAATATAATCCTACTCCGTCCATTATTTTTGCTCGATCATACTAGTGCATGGGCCCAAAAATGAGGTCGATCCGAAATTCCAGTGGGCCACACCATAAGAAACAGTGGGGAGTGAGATGACCACCATTAAAAGAAATGGGTTGTTACAATTGGTATTCAACTTGTTGGTGCATCATTTGGATGGATGGTGTTGGTAAAACACATATCATCCCAGGCCTACCAAACTTCTCCATCAACAACCACAAGTAATAAATGCAATCCACGTGCCATTTTCTTAGACTGAAAGCTACATATTTGTCTTGTCCTAGGCCCACCAAACCCTAGACTCACCCGGAATGGTGCAACCCTAACCATGGCTCCACCTTGATATATGTATTTAGTAACCACACCGTACATCTGTTTTCCCAAAAATGAAGTAGATCCAATTATCCAATGGATTATACCATAGGAAACAGTGGTGATTGACTATTAATGGGCCACATAAGTTTTGGATCAAGTTGGTATTTGTCTACTTCATTTTTGAAATAATGTCTTAAATTATATGAAAAAAATGAATAGATGAGAATATACATTACGGTGGGCCCCACAGTAATTTGGAAAAAAATGATTACACGGCGTGGATGCTGAATACATACATTAAGGTGGGCCCCACAGTAAGGGCTGTACTGTCTTGGGTTAGTCGGGGTCCTAGTTTATATGTATCATGCACCGAAATTAAGCTTTTTTTAATTATATGACCAACGGTGGGTGGACATTTATTACACAGATAGAAATGAAATATCCAATGGCCTCATTTCCATAAACAAGCGTCTATGAATAGGAGGTTACCAAATTTTAGTTGCTTTAATTTAAGTATTCCAGCGTGTACAGTATTTTAGTGCCTACGTATGAAGTACATTGACTGATTAAAAAATAACTCTCCAAACCATAATTCAGTTAATTAATTAAATTCTAACGGCGTTCCTTTTGCGTCTGTCGCAGAGCAGGATCCAACGTGTATGTGTCATCAAGCACAGATGGTCCACGTGCTGCGATGGTCAGATAATTGGAACCGTCCATATTTCCTTTACTACCGTATATAGCCTATCATCCCTTAGTCATGCTTCAGTGATGATCTTCACCTTTGATTTTGTAAGCAATGAAAAAATTCTACTAATCATTTCAACTTCATCAATAGTTTGGTCGAAATCAAACTTTAAATATAATATTACTACTAATTTTTCACAACACGAACCGTTCAGATCATCGGATTACACATCGTGTGAGGTTTTATTGGGCAGATACAAGCGCTTGATCGTAAGTCGCGACGGAGGCAAAACGAACTCTTTAAAATGTGGTCGGTGCAAATAGATTAGTCAAAAGTTCAACAGAAATCAACTCCTGATCCTTGGTTTAGCCGATTTTCACACAGTACACGGTCTCCCTGCAGAAGCGGATTGGCTGGTGTACCACACACCACTGACCTAGCTGCGGTGTGTACGTGTCGTGCGGACGCTCCTCGAGCTCCGATCTGTACGAACGGTTCAAAAGAGATCAAAGTTATATGGGACCCAATATGATGTATTTATTATATCCACACCGTTCATCCATTTTTCGAGATCAATCTAGGGAATTTTCCCAAAAAGAGTCGTATCTAAATATTAAGTGGACCACACCACAAATAGAAGTGTGGAGAGTGACTCTCACCGTTAAAACATTTGTAGGGCCCACCATAACGTTTAGTCTCTATCCAATCGGTTCATAAAGTCACACAGACCTGTACGAAGAGGAAAAATAAATATCATTTTGGTCCAAAAATTCTGTGAGTCCCAAAATGGTTTCAATGGTATAAGTCCAATCCCCCACTGATTTTTAAAGTGTGATCCACCTGATCTTTGAACAAGTGTTATTTTTCTTAATAACTCTTAAAACGAGATCGAAAAATGGACGGACGGTTTTGATATAATAGATACCTGATGGTGGGACCCACAGAACTTAGTGACGTCAACACACCAGTCAGTTCGGTGGTGTGTAGTACACCGGCCAACCCGCGTCCTCTCCTAGCTTATCTACTGATATAATCCACTGGAGATTCACGCGAGTGAAATAATGAAGAGAAAATTCGCAGAAAAATTGTATTAATTGATATATTTATTAAGATCCGACCCATTCATTTCGTTTATTATAATGTTTAATCAATTAAAATAATATGAATTCGAACTAACAGTAACTTTAGACTGGTTAATATGATGAATATGTGATATTAGTCATTTAAAACCATTACGTCCACTAATAATTAGAACTGTCTGATTTGGGCAGTGAATGTTCATGGTGACCCAGCTTACAAATGTTCCTGATATCACACACGTGTGCCATACTGATAAGCATTCAGAAAATCGGCTTTTCAAATCTGTTCTGACGCTATGGCCATCGCACTTCTTGTAACTCTACCCACCGACCTTCAAATCAGACGGCTTTTCTCATCAGCTTTCATGTTTTTTATTCCTTTGTTTTATTTTTTATTTGTATTTGTATTTTTTCCACTCTATTAAAAGCAAAGGAAGAAGAAGAGTGAGGAAGAGGAGATGGAGATGGAACAATCATCGAGAGTGGATCGTAAGACTCTGGAGAAAAACAGGAGAATTCACATGAAAACCCTCTATTCCAAGCTCAGCTCCCTCATCCCAAAGGACCCAAACTCCACCCCAAAGGTTCTCTCTCTCTTCCTTCCCCATCCACACAATCTCTCTCTCTCTCTCTCTCTCTCTCTCTCTCTCTCTCTCTCTCTCTCTCTCTCTCTCCCCCATCCACACAATCTCTCTCTCTCTCTCTCTCTCTCTCTCTCTCTCTCTCTCTCTCTCATTCACACATACAACGTGACAGTAGTGCAAGCATATCACATGCTAAAAAACAGTACTAGTTGTGTTGGTTTATGGTAATTTTCTTATTTTCACCATTTTCTTTTTTTGAGGATAAATGTTTGGGTTTTTTTAAACTTTCAGGAGGTTACACTACTTCCGGATCAGCTCCAAAATGCCGCGAGTTACATAAGAATTTTACAAGAAAATATAGAGAAAATGAAGGAGAAGAAGAATTCTCTAACGGGTATTGACGAAATAAACCAAAGTATGAATGAGGGAATGACAATGGACTTGCAATCTCCTTATATTGAAATTCAAGATCTGGGTTCGGCTTTGATGGTGGTTTTGATTAGTGGGTTGGATAATCATAATATCTTCTATCAATCAATTCGAATTCTTGAAGAAGAAGGAGCTGAAGTTGTGAATGCCAGTTTTTCTGTTGTGGGCGATAAGGTCTTTCACACAATACATTCCATGGTAATTCTTCATTATACCCATCATCTTCTTTCTGTTGGATGCATATCTCTAACTTTAGAGAGAGATTAATGTGGCCAATGTTGCCATGTCAGCCTAGTTCATAAGGGTATTTTTCATGTTTTGTTAGTTTTTAAAATTATTGGGTCTTTTGAAATAAGGTAACCATTCTTTCTTGGTAATAGAGCTAATTAGTTGTACTTAACTACTTGACTTCTTCTTTCATTACCAGATTGTATTATTCAAATGTATTTAGCTGTCTTACATAGATATAGGATTCAGTTTGTAACAACTTCCTAGTTTATAGGATCTTCAACCATTCTTGGTTATTTCTTTGGTGTATTTATACGATTGATTACTCAATAATAAGATTATCAGTTTTGTTATTCTATCATAGTATCAGAGTAAAACTAGAGATAACAAATTCCAATATTTTTTTCTTTCTTCTCTCCTTTCTTTAATCTCGAACAGCTATGGCTAACTCTTCACCCTCCATTCTCAACACCAATGAATCCCACAACACCCTTATCAGCATTAATGTTGCTGCCCAAACCCCTCTAAAACTACTTCCAGCAATTACCTCTCATGGAAACTGCAATTTCAGACCCTTTTCATTGGCTATGATCTCTTAGGCTATATCAATGGCTCAAAGTCATGTCCCTCAACCACTCTTACACACAATGACACAACCAGATCAAACCCATCTCACACCCTCTGGATCCAACAGGACCAATTAATCTTAAATGCCATCATTGGCTCCATTTCCCACACTATCATACCATTCATTGCATAAGCCAAGACCGCTCGCGAAGCATGGACTATCTTGACCACCACCTACTCCAAGCCTTCTTGTGGACGCATCAAACAGGCCAAAAGCCAACTCAAGATGATCACCAAAGGCTCTGACAGTGTCACAGCGTTCCTACAATCCATCAAGGCAAAAGCTGATGAGCTTGCCCTTCTTGGAGCACCTCTAGATGCGGAAGATCTCATTGACAATATCCTTGATGGACTTGGCGATGAATACAAAGAACTAACACGAGCAGTCCAAGCCAGAGACACACCTATAACCTTTGAGGAACTACATAAAAAATTGCTCAATTTTGAAGCTTCGGTGATCACCACAAAACCAGACCCTCTTCAGTTTCCTGCCACTGCTAATCCACGAGCAGGAATCCAACAACTTGACACTCACCTGCACCTTCAGGCACCAACAATCATTCATGGCGCCCCTCCAACAGCCACCAAAACAGGTATCCTACTACACAAAACAGCGGACAACTCACAACTCAAGGCATCCGCCCATCTCGGCCATACCTGGGTCATTGCCAAATCTGCAGAATACAAGGTCATACAGCAAAACGGTGTCCCTCATTTCGGCTAGTTCCAGTTAACACATCCAACCGTACTTCCCTTGCTTCGAACAATCACTCTGCTACCCCATGGCAACTAAGGGCTCATTATGCCACCAATACTCCTCATACATCTTGGCTCCTGGACAGTGGAGCCTCTCACCATGTTACAGCTGATCTAAATAATCTCTCCATGCATGCTCCATATAATTGCTTGGATGACATTATGATCGGCGATGGCTCGGGTCTCTCCATTACTCATACCGGTTCTTCCTCTCTCAACACATCTCATAACACTTTTCAATTGAACAATGTCCTCTGTATTCCTGCTATGAAAAAGAATCTCATTTCAATTTCTCAATTTTGTACCTCAAATAATGTCTCCATTGAATTCTTAGCAACTGCTTTTCTTGTAAAGGACATTCACACGGGGGCAACACTTCTGAAGGGCCAAACTAAAGATGGCATTTATGAGTGGCCGGTATCTCCACCATTGCTTGCTTTTTCCAGTATCAAAACAACCTTATCCGAGTGGCATCAAAGATTAGGACACCCAACTTTCCACATTTTGAAACAGATTGTTTCCAAAAATAAACTCGATTTCTCTTCTTCATTATCCTCTAATTTTTCATGTAATGCTTGTCTAAGTAATAAAAGCCACAAATTGTCATTCTCTCAATCCACATTTGTCTCTTCTCAACCCCTTGAAATTATCTTTTCTTATGTGTGGACTTCAGCAATTATATCAAATAATGGATTTAAATATTATGTTATTTTTGTGGATCATTTCACCAAATATATTTGGTTCTATCCTCTTAAACAAAAGTTCGAAGTCAAAAAAAATTTTATTAGATGTAAAGCCATTGTGAAAAAACACTTTGATAAAACCATCAAAACGCTTTATTCTAACAATGGTGGTGAATATATTGCACTTGCCCATTTTCTTTCAACAAATAGTATTTCTCATCTCACTACACCACCTCACACACCTGAACACAATGGCTTTTCTGAACGAAGACATCTTCACATTGTCGAAACTGGATTAGCATTACTCTCTCATGCCTCTCTTCCTTTAAGTTATTGGACTTATGCATTAGCCACAGCAGTTTATTTAATAAATCGCATGTCAACACCTACACTAAACCTCTCCTCTCCATATGAAAAAAATTTTACAACAGCTCCTAAATACTCAAAACTCAAAATTTTTGGCTATTTATGCTATCCCTGGCTTAGACCATATGCAACCAACAAAATAGACACTCAATCCAAACCATGTGTCTTCCTTGGATACTCTTTAACTCAGAGTGCCTACTACTGCCTTGATCCATCCATTTCCAAAATATATGTCTCTAGGCATGTTAGATTTGTTGAGTTTGTCTTTCCTTTCAGTCATCTCTCTACTCCTGCCTCCAGTCCTCAATCAAACTCCATTGCTACTTGGATTCCTCCACCAATTCGAATCTCCACCTTGCCTTTGGTACTACCACTCAATCGGTCATCTGCAATGGAAGCTCAACAGCAATCCCCCAGTGAAGTTTCACCACCACCAGACCTGGCCGACACTTCTATTCCACCACCATCACATTAACCTTCAAATACCAACAATCCTCAACAACCATCACCACAAATAAACCCACCCGAGCCTCAGCCACAACCCACCCACACCATGACTACTAGAGCCAAAAACAATATTCGCAAACCCATTACCAAAATGAATCTTCACACCCAATTAACCAAAAGTGATGATCTTGAACCAACCACATTGACCCAAGCTCTCAAAGATCGTAAATGGCATCGAGCCATGTCTGAAGAGTATGATGCTTTAGTGAAGAATGGCACAAGGGCACTAGTTCCCCCGGATAGCAGTCAAAATCTTGTTGGATGTAAGTGGATTTTTCAAACTAAACGCAAATCTGATGGTTCAGTTGACAGGCTTAAGGCCCGCTTGGTTGCAAAAGGCTTCCACCAACATGTTGGAATAGACTACTAAGACACATTTAGTCCAGTTGTAAAACCAACTACTATTCGAATTGTTCTCAGTATAGTTGTAAGTCGTGGCTGGTCCTTAAGGCATCTTTGTCACGCCCCAAAATTCGAGTACCCGAATAAAGTCTTCGGGACCCGAATCCTAATATAATGACATTTATTACAATCCAGTTAATTCAATCAATATTCAACTTCATCTAAAGAAAATATAGCTGAATTATTATTAAATTCAACTCTTTTAATAGTCTGTCCTTTCTACATCAAAATTTGAACATAAACTAAACCTAAATAACAAAAAAAAAAAAATGAATTGAATTAAAACTAAACCTAATTTTCTAAAAAATAAGCTAATGGTAGATAATATCAATTTTATAACAATGAAGGAAATAGAATACAGATAATGAAATTTAATAACAGAGTTATGAAAATGCGATGCATGTGATATTTCCATGAATACTCATAACATTTATAATATTTCTTACAACACCGTACCCAAGTGAATGGTCACGTTGCATTAACGCCCACGGACTGGTACCTCATGGTGAGGGACTCATTTATACGTTAGCTGGTCAGACTACTGCTCCAATTGTACCCCTGACGCATGTCTATGCACACGTACTCATATGCCGTACACAAATGAAACTCCAAAGGATTCAGTCGGTTCTAGGGTCTTTCACCCAAGGGACACAATTGCCCTACTTGCTGACTTAGGGTCTCTCACCCAAGGGACACGATTGCCCTACTTGCTAATTTAGGGTCTTTCACCTAAGAGACACAATTACCCTACTTGCTTACGTTACATCCAACATATTAAATTTGGTGCTCGAATGGTAGACATACATGTAAGATGAATAATTATTTCACAATAAAACATATCAACAATATAATTCTAATTAATAATTCTATATTTAAATTTTGTTGAAACATTAATAATTCAATACTTAAATAAAATATTATTTTAGTATTATTTAATTTAGAAATTCCTATGAAATAATGTACAAAAAATTTTAGTTCCAATTCCAAATTTTTATAAATTCTCTTAAACTTAAGTTCATTTAAATTTAATTTAATTAACTCAAAATTTCAGAATTAAAATTTGGATTTTAATCTTTACAGAAACAAAAATATTACACTGATTTCTATTATCTAACATTAATAATGTAATAAAAATTATTATTTAATAATTTAAGTTAATCTAAAAATTTATCTGATTGTTTTAAATATAAATTCAGGATTTTATTATTTATTTATTTTGCAGATACCGCTAAAGAATGTTGGAATACCATGTATATCCTAAAAATATAATTTATTTATTTATCTAATTATGTACGGATATAAGCTAATTATTTCATTCTGAATTCTAATTTTCATAATTTACAAAATAATTATATGGACCTTATATTTAAATTATTATTTTTTTAAATCAGACTTTAAATTATTATGAATTGAAAGTTTAATTTAACATCAGGTTAAGATTTTGATTTAAATAAAATAATCATCTAAATTAAATTATATAAATCCCTAAATGCTTAATATTTAGACTTATAACGATTTAATTTGACAAGAGGGATTCTAAAACTTCTAAATTAGAATACAAACTTACTAAATTATTTTTATCTATTTATTATTTTATATATATATATATATATATATTTCTTAAATTCAGAAATAAATTTAGTTAGTATTTATTCTAAATCAACTAATTTAGATTAATTACTCTAACTCAGATTTATGGTATAAATCTTAACACTTGATTTTAGAAATATATTATGATCTAATCTACAAGTTAATTAGATTCAGTAATTACTAAAATTCAGAAAGCAGATATCATGTATAAATGAATTTGAAAATATTTATTAAAGTCATTATAAATAAATTTTAGAAAATATATAAAAATCAGAAAGTTCATAAGCAACTGCAATAATATTTCTATTAAAAAAATTGAGAATAAATTTCATAATAAATATCTGAAAATGATAAACTTCAGGATAAGATCACCTACCTTAAAAGTTTGATGATCCGGCTCCGCTCTAATCTCTCGCTTTCTTGATCTACAGAGCTCTTTCTCTCTCCCTCTCTCTCTTGATCTACCGAGTTTTTTCTCCTCTTTTTTTTTCGATTGAAACTTTGTTTATTTCCTTCTTTTTTAATGGATATAAGGAACGATGCAGAAGAGTGGGAGACGTGGGTAGTTTCATTTCGTGGGAGGTTCGGCGGCCATTACCGTACAAAAAGGAAGGAAAGTGGAGAAAGCGGTTTAGTCGTGCGGAAGATTTAACTTTTTATTTTTATTTTATTTTATTTTATTAAAGATATGGTGGGTCCCACTAACAATAATTTAAATCTACTCCGTCCATCTTCTTGGCTAAGCCAAGAGAAGATATAAGGCCAAAAATGAGGCTGATCCAAAACTCAGGTGGGCCACACGTAAGCGGACAGTGGGGTTAGTTCCCACAAAAATATGGGTTGTTACAATCTTGATGTAAAGAATGTCTTTCTTCAAGGTCATCTATCAGAGAATGTATACATGTCACAGCCACTGGGATTTGTTGATAAAGACAACCCGTAGTATGTCTGCAAACTCAGAAAAACAATTTACGGCCTAAAACAAGCCCCTCGGGCGTGGTACCATGAGCTCAGAACATTTCTTCTACAGTTTGGTTTTCAAAATTCCTATGCTGATACTTCGCTCTTTGTCTTTCATGTTGATGGCCACACTATGTATCTCCTTGTTTATGTTGATGATTTAATTCTCACAGGAGACAATGCTACCAAAGTTAATCATTTCATTGTTATTCTTGCTCAGCGATTTTTCATCAAAGACCTCGGCTTACTAACTTATATTCTGGGTATAGAGGTTGTCTCAAACAAACATGGCTTGTTACTCTCACAAAGGCGATATATTATGGATCTCCTCACTCAAACCAAGATACAAGATGCCAAGATTGTTCTTACTCCCATACCAACCAGTCTGACTCTCATGTTAACCTCAGTTTTTATCTCTGTCTGATCCAACTAAGTATCGCCAGGTAATTGGGAGCCTTCAATCTTTACTAATAACAAGACCAGACATCGCCTTTGCTGTTAACAAACTGTCCTAGTATATGCACTGCCCAACAAATGAACATTGGTCCTTTGTCAAACGACTACTACGTTATCTTGTTGGCACCATTGATGATGGCTTACAACTCTATAATGACTCTATTCTCAGTTTGCATGCTTTCTTAGTGTCACGCCCCGAACTCGGAGACCGGGCTCACAAAATTCCCGACGCTGAATCCGCACTGCATACCTCAGAGTACCCATTCTCGGCTCCTGGCACCCATATACCAGTTCCGATCATGGGATGCTTCACCTTTCTAATATCAATTTGATTCGTAATGAGCATAACCACAAGCATAACCCACGAACAATAACCACAAGAACACCATCACAAAATTCACTATGATTAAAAACTTTGAGTACAGTGCGTATAAAGGGAAATATAAGATAGTGCAAATAACAAAAACTCCAAAAGCTCGGCGGCACGCTCCAACAACGGCGAGACTACAACACTGGCGTCACACACACGCATCAATCGTGCATCATAGAAAGCTTAGAGGGCGGTGTAAGTGTGTGCGAACGTGTTCGAATGCAATCTGGGAGTAATCCTAATCATGCTGATGAGTACGAAATGCAACTAGCTGTATCAAGGCTATGCAGTACAAGATGTGAATGCTATCGATCATACCAAGGCCATGCGATGCAATATGTAAGTTAAACATGTCAATCCTCATACCAATGCAACTCCTCACTAGAGCATCAAATCGATGGGTTCTCGGTCGGATAATCATCTATGGTTCCATACACTCCAAATGGCCCGTCTCTCTCTAGCAAAGCAAATCAAGTGAGCGTAAGAAACCTCACTATCCGCCCGGCAAATAATCGACCAATACCTATCCCAAGCACGTTGATAGCGAACCCATTTTCGGTGCCGGTCAAACTCACCTAGTAATGCCCCCCCGCTCTCGGGCGAATAAGGCCACCACTCCTTTCCAACCGACCACGACACAGTGGGAGATGCGGCCTCATGGTATTCGGCCCTCGTGCGCTCATATATCCACTCGGTCTCGACATTGGAGTCATCCTCTGATACCATCGGGTTCAGGGACTCTCACCCGTGACATCTATGGTGCCCCAATTGCTTGAACAAGATTTTTCGTATCCAACCAACCACCCACGATATATCTGTAGAGGCTATGGCCCTGATGTCACTAGGGCATATCTCAGTCATACAGATGCAAGTGCATGAATCATACCGCCAGACATGCATCAATCCTGTGCATACATGCGCTCATGTAGGGCAACTCCACATATCGGGGAGCCCGTAATCAGTCTGCCCGAAGGCACATGCTATGATCAGACACTCCTCATCCCAAGCATACATATGATGCGTATGTTCATGAATCATGGGGCTGTGCTAAACATGTTATAAAGCAATAAAATATCCTCTCAAGGAAGATGGTCCTAGATGGCTTACATGAACAGATACGGGCCTATCAGTGGCCATAGGGAGAGTTATAATGTGGACATCTAACCAACATTACTCGTACAATGTGGACATCAAACTAACATTGTCCCCAAGGCTCGGCTCGCCTTAAATACCATTAAATAAACCCTGGTGGAATTACACATTATAATATGCCTTAGGTACATTCCATGGGGCCCTAAATACATCAAATGGGCCCTATCTCATAGGCCTTATATTCATCAAGTGGGCCACCTCAATGAACCTCACCAAAGGGCCTTAAGTACATTGCAATGGGCCATCATCCATGGGCTTTGCATACATCACATTAGTCACCTAACATAAGTCTCAAATATAACAAGGTGGACCTAATCATATGGGCCTCATATACATCAAAGTGGGCCTCAATATTGGGCCCATATACGTGCCAAGATGGGCCTAAATACATGGGCCCATAAATATCCAAGAGGGCCTTAATAACGGGCCCAAAAAAAATACATCAAGATGGGCCTAAGTACATGGGCCCATATGCATCCAAGTGGGCCACATGTGAAGCCCACCAAAATGTTTATCTTACTATACAATCTGCTGATAAGGCCACATGAATAGGGGGCCCACCATAATATTTATTTTTCCATCCACCTATTGATAAGGCCATGTGGCAAGGGGCCCACCAAAACGTTTATTTGAAATCCAACCCATTCATAAGGTCACGAGACTAGGGCCCACTGTGATATTCATTTGCCATCAAACCTGTTTATAAGGTCACACGTGACCTGGGCCCACGGCCAGGGAGCCCACCGAAATGTTTATTTGCCAACTGACGCGGCCAGGGCCCACCGTAATGTTTATTTGCCAACCGACCTTTTGATAAGGTCACATTAGCAGGGTCCCACTGTGAGTTGGTTCACAAATCCAGCCCATACATTATGTGTGTCCCACCTGTCTGAGGGTCTAGACCAAGTTTCAGCTCCATCAAAAATTCAGGTAGGCCCCACCAAATGTTTTTATATGGTTTAGGCATGTCTTCACATGATTTAGATGGTGTGCCCACTTTGAGTTCCGCATATGGGTGATTTTTATTGGCCCATGGCCGGGGAGGCCCACCCAATACGCACGCGCCGATGCTCGAAACGCATCACGGTGGGGGCCTGTGGGCCGTGAGGCCCAAACCGTCCGGAGAAAGCCGCATGATGTAGTCATACTAAGATTTAACTTTTATTTTTTTATTTTTTTATTTTTTTTTTAAAATGGGGCCCACCGAAATGTGATTCGCAATCCGGCCCACCCATTATGTTAGTCATACTTTTCTGGCCGTCCAGACCTAGTTTCAGCCACATCCAATCTTTAGACGGGTCCCACCGAGTACTTTTACATGTCCTAGCATGTCTTTACATGGTTTTAGAGGGTATGGCCCACCTGATGATCAGATCATCTTAAAATTTTGGCTCAACGCCTAAAGTAGACTGGAGAATAGATTGGGCCACTCGTGGATCACATACATACATCAAGGTGGGGCTCATGAGCGACCCCCTAAAAAGTAACTTTTTCTTCCTTCTGTTTTTTTTTTTTTTTGTTAGCCATGCAATGTGCTTTCGTCCAAGCGTCTCTACGCTCGGACGAATGATAAACACTGCCTCATGGTGGGTCCCACACGTGAGTGGCCCACGTTCATCAAGGTAGGTCCCACATGATCATGGCCCACCATATATATAAATATTAATAAAATATTATAATATATCATTTACTCTAAATAGGGAGTGGATCTCTCCTAAAATGAGGTGGGCCACCCTATTTGATGGATGGAGTAGATTTAACATATTGGTGGGGCCCACTTCATCCTAAGGAAGAGAGAAAGAGAGAGAAAGAGAGAGAGAAATAGAGAGAGATACACGGTGAGATAGAGGAGGGACCCCGCCACTATGGGCCCTCCATTTCATACATGCATACATCAAACGGGTCCCACCACATGTGGCCCAAAAAAAATATGAGAAATGATGGTGGATCACCCACCTCTTGCACTCCTTCTTACTCTCCTAGCTTCCTATGCTCCTTAGCTTGTCTTTTGATGGTAGATGATGGACTTTTGATGGTGGGGATGGTGGATCAACGGTTGAGATGGGAGATGAGGAGGTGGGCCACACTTAGAAGTTTTTTGGGAGATTGGGTTGCTTAGAGGAGGTTGGACGTGTGAGAGAGAGGGAATGAGAGAATGAGAGAGAGAAAGAAATGAATTAAAGAAATAAGGGATGGAGGGAGTGGTGTGATGATGTCATGGGTAAGGGTGGCTTTGAAAAATGGGAGAGAGAGTTGACTTTGAGTAAAGGAGGCATGGGTTGTTGTACTTGGGTATGGAGGTGCATTTATGGTTGATTGATGGGACATCTCGTAGAGATTCCCTCGAGATCATAACGTGCGGCTTTCTTGAACAACGCAGACTGGCATCTTCCCACCTAGGTATCGGTTCGGTATACGAGTCGCGACGTTGGAACCGCGGCGACGACGCGATTGCCAAGGTCGAAATCACTACGGTAGGGCCGGACTCGGCTTAAAAATCGCACAACGTCGGATATGAGTCGAGAATTGCTTAATTCAACCTAAGGATCGCGAAAATCTCTACGGTCTACGATACGGGTCTTACACTTAGACAAGTTTACAAGCTTTCTCTGACGTTGATTGGGCAGAGGACAAAACACTTTTTGCTCAACCAGTACTTATGTTGTTTTTTAAAAATTTGATTTCCTGGAGTTCTAAAAAGCAACGGACTGTTGCTAGATCCTCAACTGAGGCAGAATATCGCTCAGTTGCAAACACAGCTGCTGAACTTAATTTCATTTGTTATCTTTTGACTGATCTTGGTATCTCGCTTCCCTACTGCCCTGTCATTTACTGTGATAATGTTGGGGCAACTCAGCTTTGTTCTAATCCATTTTCATTCCCGAATGAAGCATGTAGCAATAAATTTTCATTTTATCCGGGATCAAGTTCAAAATGGTGCTCTTCGTGTTGCTCATGTCTCTTCTGAAGATCAACTGGCTGATGCTTTTGCCAAGCCACTTCCACGACAACGTTTTCTTCAACTCAAACACAAGATCGGACTTCTCTCCCGAGCTCCATCTTGAGGGGGCATAATAGAGCTAATCAGTTGTACTTAACTGCTTGACTTCTTCTTTCATTATCAGATTATATTATTCAAATGTATTTAGCTGTCTTACATAGATATAGGATTCAGTTTGTAACAACTTCCTAGTTTGTAGGATTTTCAACCATTCTTGGTTATTTCCTTGGTGTATTTATATGATTGATTACTCAATAATAAGATTATCAGTTTTGTTATTCTATCACTTGGATAGTAGTTTGTTGAGATTAAGTGGTTCACATTTAGAGATAACTAACTCATCCATAATCTTCATAGCTAGAACTTTCTTTGAAGGGAGAAAATCTATAAATAGAGAAATCTTGAAGGGTCCCTAGTCTAACAAGCAATCATTTGGATCATAGCTTGTGATATGCTTGTATGGATTAGAAAAATATCAATTTTAAAGAAAATTTTGAATGTGAGAAATCCAAAAGAGGCTTGTACATATGACATTTCTTGGTTCATGGGTGTATCTACACATTGGATTATGAAATCGAACATAAATTTCAAATATGGTTGTCAGAGGTGAAGGTAAGATCTTGTGCTTCCGTCTTAATTTGCTTACGCTTTACTATATTCTATCATATTCACTTGAAATTTAGAAGGTGATGCAATGAATTAAGTGAAATTCAACTTTCAATTTGACTTCTCATAGGTTCCTGACCCCAAGGTTGGATTTGAAGCTACAAATAT
Organism: Magnolia changhungtana; assembly: GCA_030180095.1. Lineage (NCBI taxonomy): Eukaryota > Viridiplantae > Streptophyta > Magnoliopsida > Magnoliales > Magnoliaceae > Magnolia > Magnolia changhungtana. Next base: position 5,967,634 of record JASAUF010000620.1, on the reverse strand, counting down.
ATCAAAAAGACTAAGAAGCTTGTCCAAGAATGCTTGAAGACTCCTTGAAGGTGTTGGCTTTTCAAATTGTTTTCCAAGGGAAATACTAGATCAAAAGTTTAACTAGTCTAATGAGCTATTTTCTATATGTAAATATGGTCTTCAGTATGTAGGTTTGGGATCACTAGAGCAGTCTACATGTTTTCTTGGGAAATAAAGTTTCTTTTATAAGGAAACCACATTATATCTTCTTCTTCTTTTTTCCTTTTTATTTGGGATGATTTTAGTACTTGGACATATAAGACAATTGATGTGGCCGTATCGATAAAAACAAAAGAATGTTCCCATTTAAGCAGGTTTGCGCACATAACATGTAGAGGGAGCTCCATATATATATGATTGTCATGGTGTAGGATTTGAGTCATTTGACAATGATCAGGTCCCAAACACTGTAATCTAGTGTATACTGTTGAGAATTCTTGTTTGAGTAAGAAGAGGATGGCTAGTTTCATATATCTGACAATAATAGTATCTTTGTGATCAAGTGTAAGTTAGGCTGGGCTACAATCAGGTAGTTGGGTTGAAGTGGAATGAGACTGTTTAAGGAGGAATAGACCATTAGAGTTCACTTGAAATGTGGAATATGGTAGTGAAGAGATATGAGTAATGGTCATACACCTAAGCTATATGTATATTTTTTTAATGTGTATCTTCTCATGATTTCAATCTTCATCTTCACTGATTTTTTGGTCGCTTGTTGTTCGATTCGTCCACATAGGTCTCATGAAGGCATCAGTATCAGGCATGTTACTTCTCTCTTACAGGCCCAAACACAAAAAGGACAGCAGATACAAATTCAACATCCACATTGAACTTGAATGTTCCTTGTAAAACAATGTTTAATCATAACATAATCTATAATTATCTTATAAAGGAGCATTTAGAAAAAAGGATAGTGGTGACCGTGCTGCTAGACTTATGAGATGGTAAGGGATAAACAGAAAGATCATCATCTTCCTTAAGTAATAAAAACCTAAAATCCACAAAAGTATTTTCTTGAATCCAAAAGAAAAAAAGAAGATAAAACTTAAATAATGTGTAATTGTCTTTGATTATCCCATTACATCAAAAATAAATAAGAAAATTAAATTCTAATTCGTAATTACTAAAAATGACAAATTTCCAACCTTAATTAACAGTCCTAATTCAATTAAAATAAAATTTACCCAAAATAGTAAATTTGACCAAAATATAAAATCTAGATAAACCTTACTAAAAGAGTCCTAGCATAATTAGGAGCAATTTCTAAAAATAAAATCTTAAAATTCTAAAAATAAGGAAACATGACAAAAATCAAAATTACTAAAAATAATAAATTTTCCTAACATTCTGTTTTTGAATAGGCAACACGCATTTTCTTGCGAAACGGACTAACGCAACCCATTATGCCTATTACAGTAAAGATTGATAGGTTGTTCGTCCCGTAATAATACATGGATCAAAAGTTATGGCCGATTTACATTTCACCTTCTTTTGATCCGGCCATAATAAGAACATACGTATACCATGTCCTTCATCATTAAACCATGTTTCTTCATGTCTCTTCATACTACATTCACAGTACATGTCTCTCTTCAGTTGCTAAAAAATACTGATAGTTCATTATTTTTATTTTTATTTTAAAGGAGGGGGGGTTTCTCACAAGCTGGATTAAACTGAATGTTTGCAATTCAGTTGATTAGTGCATCCAAATGCATCTTAAATGAACTCAATTTGAAGGAATTCGGAAGTGTCCTCTGATACAATGGAAAAATGGAGTGTTTGGTTGCACAAAATTTCATGAAATATCATGAAAAATTGCACTAAATTAAACAGTCTAATCATGAAATATCATGATAGTTGGTGCCACCAAACGCATCCCAAGTCATAGATCACAATTCTAGGCATCTTTTGTAATGGAATGTATAATGCTTCAAGAGGTTTTGCATTTCCATTGCTTGGAAAAACAGTCAAGCTCAGGACCAAACCCAAGTCTGGCTCATTTATTAAACGGGCTTACGGCTTGGTCATTGAGATTGGCCCAGCCCATCGACTAGAAACCAGATTATTAGAGGTGGCAACAGCCAAGCTATCCACTCAGACCAGCGAACCCAACCTGGCTTTGGACCAGACTCAGGCCTGACATGCGTCCCAATCAGCTTTTGGGCTGGGATTAGGGCTAAGTCATTCTAGCCTTTCCAGGACCGGTGAGCCAACACATGCATCTTGCACGTAGACCTTAGTTTTCAATCTATAATTTCTATTTCTTTGCAAATGTATGGTCCATGTGATCAAGGGACGGATTATGAACATTCCCCATGAGTAATAAGGATTTGATATATATTTGATAAGGACATCATCAGTCTTACCAATGCAATTAAGTTTGGGAGGGCATATATTTTGAGATTTTATAGGACATTAAATAAATTTTTCAATATAAATTAATTTTATTTATTTAAAAAAAATTTTAAAAAAAAAAAAAAAGATTTGCATGTTTATAAATAACAGCTTAGTTTTTAAATGTGTCATTAAATGGTTTGGATTTTACTTGCTTTCTTTATTTCTTTTTCTTTTTTAGAGTTATCTGGTTTCACTTCTCTTTGAGTATAACCCACCGGATAAGCTTACCCAGAGAAAGCATTACAAGTCTATCCGCATGAATTGTGTGGTGACCTTGATATGATAGGATTTGATTAGGCCACAGCACTCCACAACTTTCAAACTTGCTTTTGGGAATGTTTGCAATTCAGTTGATTAGTGCATCCAAACGCATCTTAAATGAACTCAATTTGAAGGAATTCGGAAGTGTCCCCTGATGCAATGGAAAAATGGAGTGTTTATTGGTTGCACAAAATTTCATGAAATATCATGAAAAATTGCACTAAATTAAACGGTCTAATCATGAAATATCATGATATTTGGTGCCACCAAACTTATCCCAAGTCATAGATAACAATTCTAGCCATCTTTTGTAATGGAATGTATAATACTTCAAGAGGCTTTGCACTTCCATTGCTTGGAAAAAAACAGTCAAGCTCAGGACCAAACCCAAGTCAAGCTCAGGACCGAACCCAGCTGGCCCAATAAGCCCATTTCTGGATCCGTAATAAGCTCAGCTCGTGGATTGGCGAAATTAAAAGTTCCCATAGTATGTTGGTTCTTGGGTCATTACCAGTTGGGCCATAGTTCATTGATTCGACGTTCAGATTGGAAGAAAATAGACATTGTGGCTTCTTTTCCGCTGAATCTGGACCGTTGCTTCATATTTTCTCTTGACCGTCTACTTGCAGTGAACCAATTGAAAGGCTGGAAATTTCCCATCAATAGAAACTTTTGGAGATGGTCCATGTCCACTCTTGGTGGGGTCTATCAGATAAATGGCTTGGATGGCCAAAGCATTTGATTCATTTGTTTTTACTCGAGACTAGAGAATACTATCCGTATCTTGAAGCCTGGGATCACGTAATCACGGAAGTTACGTTACCCTCTACCCGCTGGTTGTTTGCACAGTATACTTACGTTTTCATTCTGTGCAAGTGGAGCCCATTGTAAAGTGATACAGACCGTTCATTGGTAAGTAAGCTGGCCACTACTTTGGTTGGTTGACGCAGGAAAAGGCGTGAAATGACATCTTACTCGGAAGCGGATTGGGTACGAACTCGGTCGGACAATAAGCCGTTCGACCAGAGCTCACGTGGGACCCATGGTAATGTATCTGTTTATCCACGCCATCCATTCATTTTCTCATATCATTTTAAGGTACGAATTAAAGCAGGACCTGTTGAGAAAAGTCTTAAATCAGAAGGTTTTGAGGTCGTTCGACCGGTCGTGGGAAGCTTCAACTGGTCGTGGAAGGCGCTCGACCGGTTGTAGGTTCGAGCCCTGGCACGACTCAAACTCCAGCGAGTTTTTGTTGTTTTTTACTATAGCTAGGACTGGTCGAGGGTCAGCTACGACTGGTCAAAGGTGGGCTACAATCAGTCGTACGAGAGCTACGACTAGTCGTATGTTACGCAGTTTGTTCCGCGATTTTGCGCGAAACTGCGGATTTGAGTCCTTTCGCAACTGGGATGCGGAATGGAAGTTTCCTAAATTATAAATAGGTATTCCTAAGGTTTTTCTAGGATATGGTAATGTATGCAAAGGCTTTCTAAAGGGGTTCCAGGGCTAAAGGGTGTAGCAAGGGTGAGATTCGAGGTTGTTTGAATCGGGCAAGTCCTTTCTCTTTGTAATTTCTGTTTCATAGTGGAGATCTGTAGCTTTGTGCCGTGATTTTTTCCCGCAAGGGTTTTCCACGTTAAATCTGTGTGTTCTCTTGTATGCTTGGTGCCATTGGATTGCTATCCTAGATCTAGATCTGTGTGATTCCGCAGGCCAAAAACCCCAACAAGTGGTATCAGAGCAATCGGTTGGGGCACAGATCTGAATCTGAGGGATTAGTAATAATGGCAAGTGCTAGGTATGATATTGAGAAGTACTCAGGGAAAAATAATTTTGAGTTATGGAAGGTTAAGATGATTAGCCTGTTAACCAAGCAAGGTGAGGATGGCGCTCTTGAGGAGCAGAAGTCCACTATGACTGATGGTGATTGGAATACTCTGGATAAGAAGACATTATCATCGATCCGTTTATGTCTCACGAATGAAGTTCTCTACAATGTCATGAGGGAAAAAACTGCGGCTAAGTTGTGGGCTAAGTTGAAAGATGTTTATGCGAAGAAATCCTCTGAAAATCATCTACACTTGAAGCGGCAGTGGTATAACTTCAAGATGGCAAGGGGTGGAGATCTGGAGGCTCACATCAGCAACTTTAATAAATTGATTTGCGAATTGCTGGATATGGAGGAAGTGATAAAAGATGAAGAACAGGCATGTATGTTGCTGAATTCTCTCCCGGTGTCTTTTAAGGCATTCAAGGACATTATGTGCAGCACGAACAAAACCCTGAGTGTCGATACCGTTATCTCAGCTCTTCAAGGGAAGGCTATGAGACAACTAAACAGCGACATGGGGACGTCTTCTGATGCACTGTTTACAGTGGGTAGAAATTCTGAACAAGGTATAGGTTCTTCAGGTTCTAGATCCAAATCTAAGGGCAAGGGCAAAGGAAAGGTAAAGTGCTGGAATTGTAGGAAGGAAGGACATGTGAAGAGGGATTGTGAAAATCCTAAATCGAAGAGGGAAAATTTTGAGGCTTCATGCAGGGAGGCCAACGCTGCCACGTCAGATGGATCGAGTGGATGTGATGGTGATGTTTTGTCTGTGTCTTCACTCAGACGGTTATACGATGATCGTAAGGATGAGTGGATGCTAGACACAGAGGCATCTTTTCACATGACTCTTCATCGGTGTTGATTCGCCAGCTATAGTGAGTACGATGGTGGACATGTGTTTATGGGCAATGGCTTTGCCTGTAATGTTGTGGTTGTTGGTTCTGTGTGCATCAAGATGTTTGATGGGGTGGAGCGTACCTTGACTGATATCAGGCACGTTCCTGATTTGAAGTAGAATCTGATTTCTCTTGGTGTGCTTGATGTAAAAGGATGCAAATACACAGGTATTTATGGTGCTCTTAAAGTATCTAAGGGAGCACGGGTAATCATGAAAGCGCAACGATTCGGTAACTTGTACAAGTTGATCGGGAGCACTTCAAACGGTGGAGCTGCAGTGGATGTAGTGGATCCCACCTCTGCACGTGTGTAGCATGTTGGGCACGGCCATATGAGCGGACAGGGCAGGAAGGCTGAAACGTGCAGACAGGGATATAGAGCAGATGGAGCAACCACCTAAGAGAAGAATCACATGGCATGATCGCAGGATATCGGCAAGGTATATGGACGACTTCAATATCGCAAGGGATTCATCTTCTATTCAGATGGCTCTAGGTGAGCCTAGTGCTGAGAAGTGGAAGGTGACTATAGGCGATATGATGGATTCGTTGTACCAGACCGACATATGGGAGCGGGTGGAGCTTCCAGTGGGCTAGAGAGCGGTTGGATGCAGGTGGATCTTCAGGAGGATACAGCATAGATACAGGGCGATGTTGGTAGTGAAGGGTTATGCTCAGAGAGAAGGGATCGACTTCTCAGAGATATTCACGCCGACGGTATAGCAGGTGTCTATTAGATCCGTGATTGGCGCTGATTGGCCAATATGATCTTGAGCTGGAAGGATGGATGTGGAGTCTGCGCTTCTATAAGGGAAAGTGAAGAGCAGATCTACATGAAGCAACCAAAGCGGTTCGAAGTTAAAGGGGTTGAGAAAAGACTTTGCAGGAGGTCGTGGTTCGACCTGTCGCCTAGGCAGTGGTTTAATTCCTTCATGGTGGGACGTTCATGATGAAGGATCAGGGGGCTGCAAAGATGGTTCTCGGCATTGAGACTGAAGGAGAAGTAGGCTTTGGTAATCATAGGAGGAATATCTTGTGTGTAGGTATTGATCCAGGATGTGATGGGCTAGGTAAAGCTGGAGAGCGTTCCCTACGCGTCTCTCCTCAAGTTTTCCTCAGGACATGTCCCAAAACAAATGAGGAAAAGCAGGATATCTCATGAGCCTTATTCGAATGCGGTGGGCAGTGTATGCCATGGTCTAGATTAGACCGGTTATTTCACAGGTTATTAGTGTTGTGAGCAAGTACCCCGGCAAGCAATATTGGGTAGCAGTGAGATGGTAAGAAGACTACGTCATTCTTTTGTGAAGACAGGAGCAAAGGTGTTTGGGCATGTGGATTTAGATCCGGCAGACATGATCAACAAGAAATTCCTGTAGAGAAGTTCGAGTTCTGTGAAACTTCTCTGGGCTCGGCGATGGCGGAAAAGAAGGACGGAGTGTGATCTTGAGCTATGATATGAAGTAGAGATAAGAGAAGAGGTCAAGGAGCTACACGGTTGAAGATTGAAGACTTGGTGGAGATTGTTCAGAAAAGTCTTAAATCGGAAGGTTTTGAGGTCGTTCGACCGGTCGTGGGAAGCTTCAACTGGTCATGGGAGGCGCTCGACCGATCGTAGGTTCGAGCCCTGGCACGACTCAAAGTCCAGCGAGTTTTTGTTGTTTTTTACTATAGCTAGGACTGGTCGAGGGCCAGCTACGACTGGTCGAAGGTGGGCTACGACCAGTCGTAGGAGAGCTACGACTAGTCGTAGGTTACGTAGTTTATTCCGCGATTTTACGCAAAACTGCGGATTTGAGTCCTCTCGCAACTGGGATGCGGAAGGGAAGTTTCCTAAACTATAAATAGGTGTTCCTAGGGTTTTTTTAGGGTATGGTAATGTATGCAAAGGCTTTCTAAAGGGGTTCCAGGGTTTCTAAAGGGTGTAGCAAGGATGAGATTCGAGGTTGTTCGAATCGGGTAAGTCCTTTCTCTTTGTAATTTCTGTTTCATAGTGGAGATCTGTCGCTTTGTGCCGTGGTTTTTTTCCGCAAGGGTTTTCCACGTTAAATCTGTGTGTTCTCTTGTATGCTTGGTGCCATTGGATTTCTATCCTAGATCTAGATCTGTGTGATTCCGCAGGCCAAAAAGCCCAACAGATCAAAATACGACCACACCAGAGATTACTCTTGCATTTAATGCAACCCAATGTCACTGTTTGGTGTGGTCAACTTGGGCATTGTATCTAATTTATTTTTGGGCTCATAACTTAAAATGATATGAAAAAGTAGATGGGCTATATGGATAAACAGATACATCCTCACAAGAGCTGTGGTCGGATGGCTTATTGATAGGTTCACACGCAATCCACTTACCCGCAAAACTTTGAATCCACGAGATATTTTATAATTTAAAAAAAAATTGAAATTATATTTAGAGATAATCTTAAGACTTTCCATCACATCACTTTAAAAAAACAAAAAACAAAAACCCTACTCCGTCTAAAGGTTATTCAAAGTAACAAAAATCTCTTGAAAGCTACTTTTTGAAAAATATAAATTTCTAAAATAGTAAATTTATTCTAAAATCACATTATTGATTGGAGAGATGCATTTTGTAGTGGTATGGATGAATTCAACTAGAAGCATTGTTACATCAAAATCAATTCCCCATGTGTTACAAGATGATGTCATAATTAAATGAATTTCTTTAAATTATATACTTAGTCAGAACCCAATGAACTACTTCCACTTCTGTTTAAGTGTCTTTTGACTGACCCATACTAAGAGTATATATGTGGCCCACTCTATATAACTAGTGCAATCCCAGCAATCTTTGAGCCCTTTAAGAGGCTAGAATTGTCCTTTTAAAAAGACTTTTATCGTACCAAGGGCCCACTTGGCAGAATTGAAACCCGGTGCACTCACTGACCAACAATGAGAGATGACCATATGCACGCATGTACCAAAAACCACTTTTACATACCTCAATCGAAACCCCTCCATTTGTACGGCTCATCGTGGTGGTTTAAAGAAGCGGTTAAAATGAAAAAGTAAATGGCTCAGATTCAACAATCAAATTCTTATTTGCCAAAGGTAGCATTTATCTAGTCAATTGAAATTGGGTCCTGCCTCAACGGCAAAGGAACCTATGGGTGACAGTTTGGATTGATATAAATGTGTGCTGCGGCCAGACTCCGTTCATAACATGTCTCTATGTATAGGAAGCGGATTGGCTGGTGTACTTCACTGTATAGCTGCTTATTGACGGCAATAAGTTCCGTGGGTCTGATCAAGAGATATGTGTTATATTTAAACCGTCCATTCATTTGGTGAGCTCATCTTAAGGCTTGAGATGAAAAATAAGACAGATCTAACTATCAAGTGGACCACACTGCAAAAAAGCAGTGGGGGATTGAACGTCTACCATTGAAACCCTTTTTGGGATCACAGAAGTTTTGGATCAATATGAAGTTTTTCCTTTTCATTCAGGTCTTTGTGACCTTATGAACAAATTGGATGAAAAATAAACATTATGGTGGGCCTTACGAATTGTTTAACGGTGAAAATTATTATCTCCGTTGCTATTTATGGTGTGGTTCAGATGATCTTTGGATATGATTTATTTTTTAAATAATTCTCAAAAATGATCTCTAAAAATAGATGAATGGTGTAGATATAATAAATACATCACTGTAGGGCTTATATAACTTTGATCTCCTTTAAACCGTCCATACAACTCGAAGCTTGAAGAGTGTCAGTGCTCATCCTGGCACGACACGTACCTATAATAGCTATATAGCTGGGGTGAGGTACACCAGCCAATCCGCTTCCCCTATGGATAGGTGTACTGGGCGCGGATTGGATACTGACAAGGTCAGTAACCAAATCGCTACTGAAGTAATGTCACCAAGCTCTGTGGACCCCACCATAATGTATGTGTTGTATCCATACCGTCCAATAATTTTTGGAGATCGTTTTATGGTATTACAAAGAGAATGAGATAGATGTAAAGTTCAAGTGGACCCCACCGTAGAAAATAGTGGGGACAGTGACATCCACCATTCAAAACTTCTTAGGGGCCACAGTAGTTTCTGATGAAGCTGATATTTTTGTTTTCACTTCATCTATTTCTATGTTAACTTATGAATAAGATCTCAAAAATACATCACTGTGGGCCCTATAAATGTTTCAACGGTGGGTGTGACAGCTCCCACGGTTTCCTATGGTGGGTCCATTTGAAATTTAGATCTATTTCATTCTCTCTGCAATGCCATAAAACGATCTCTAAAAATGGTTGGACAGTATAGATACAACACATGCATCATGGTGGAGTCCACAGAGCTTGGTGACGTCACTTCAGTAGTGATTTGGCTACTGACCTTGTCAGTATCCAATCCGCGCCCAGTTGTACTAAAGGGTATCGGACGCGAATTGTGTACTACCCCGGCCGTCCCTAGCTCCAAACGGGTAGTTCTATGAGCAGGCCCACCATGATGTATATGTACATCCAAGCCCTTTTCTCATATTATTTTAAGGCATGAGTACAAAAATGAGGCAGATCCAACGCTCAAGTGGACCACACAAAATAATAAGCTTGGTTGCATTAAAACGCATAAAGCATTAAATGTCCGTTGCATTAAATGCAAGAGTAATCTGTGGTGTGGTCCATTTGACCGTTGGATATGCTTTATTTTTGTTTTGATGCCTTAAAATAATATGAGAAAAGGGATAGACGGCTTGGATGTAAAGGTACATCACAGTGGGCTCGCCCACAGAGCTGCCCGTTTGGAGCTAGAGACGGGCGGGGGTAGTACACAATCCGCGTCCAAGGGCATCCCTGTTTATCAGTAACGGATTGGGAGGGGTGTACACGGGTCGGGCCGAGTCAAACTGGCCTCAGCTCATCCATGCCCGTTCAACAGCCACACAAGGCTCGAACCCAACCGGGCCAACATCTCCAGCCCGAACCGGGCCCGACGCGAGTTTGGGCCGAGTTCTGGCCAGTTTCGAACCTGAGTTCGGGCCAGTTTCGAACCTTACCGCAAAATTCATGGGAAGGGCTTTGGCAGGTAATCCGCATCCCATTACAAGGCCCTCGATCAACGGTTTGGATAGTTGAACCATAAACTCCACAAAAAATCTAACTAGTCAGGACATTTACATACATTTAACAAAATATAAAATAAAACATTTTATACAAATTAAATACAGGCATACACGGGTCAGGCCGATCCGGGTCGGGTCAGGCCGAGGCGAGTCGAATTTCGGACCGAGTTGGGCCGAATTGGGAGGTATCCGAACTCGGCCTGAACTCACTTTCGGGCCTAGAAAATTGGTTCATCCTGACCCGAACTCAGTTCCGAGTCAAGCCGAGTCGGGCTTTTTCGGGCCGGGTCCAGTGAGCTAACCGGGCTAGCCCGATTTGTGTACACCCCTACGGATTGGGTACGACCCTGCCACCAGCCAATAGCTGGTGGTCGGTGCTTTGTGGGCCCTACCATGATGTATGTGTTTCATCCACGCCGTTCATCTATTTTTAGAGATCATTTTATAGTAAGAGACCAAATATGAGATATATCCCAATCTCAAGTGGACCACATTACAGGAAATAGTGTTGAATGAGCGTCGACCATTAAAAAACCTTTTGGGGGCTATAAAAGTTTTGGATCACTCTAATATTTGTTTTTTTCCCTTCATATGGGCTTATATGATCTAATCAACAGATTGGATGTCAAATAAACAGTACATTGGGCCTCAGGAGGATTTTAATGGTAGATATCTAATCACTATTGTTTTCCTGTGGTGTGGTCCACCTGAGATTCATATCCTCTCATCTTTAAGATAAAGATCTAAAATGATCCGTAAAAATGGATGAACGGAATGGATGAAACACGTACATCATGGTGGGGCCCACATAGCACCGACCACCAGCCACCGGGCTGGTGGCAGGATAGTAGCCAATCCGTTTACCATTTATCATCCTCCAGGAGAAATATTTGATAGTCCAGTGGATAATGGAAATCTATGCACATTTTGGATAAGAAATGGCCCGAGATTAATCATTGACGGTTGACCGTTAATTTCATTACATGATATATGCTCCCTTCCCATCAACATGCTTACCAATGCAATTAAGTTTGGGAGGGCATATATTTTGAGATTTTATAGAACATTAAATAAAATTTTCAATATAAATTAATTTTATTTTTTTAAAAAAAATAGATTTGCATGTTTATAAATAACAGCTTAGTTTTTAAATGTGTCATTAAATGGTTTGGATTTTACTTGCTTTCTTTATTTCTTTTTCTTTTTTAGAGTTATCTAGTTTCACTTCTCTTTGATTATAACCCATGGGATAAGCCTATCCAGCAAAATCATTACAAGTCCACCCGCCTGTGAATAGATGCCAATTAAGTATTTCTTCCACCTCCCGCAAGCTCAAAATAAATTAGAGCTTGGAGGGACCCACCATGATGTATGGGCTTATCAACACTATCCATTCATATTTTTTCATATCAATTTTCAAAATAAGCCCAAAAAATGAGGCAAATGAAAGGCTAAGTAGGCCAAATATTAAGGATTAAACATTCACCATTAAAAACTTCTTGGGAGCACAAAAGTTTTTGATCAAGCTAATACTTTTGTTGTGCTCTCATTCAGTTCTATATAACTATATGAATGTGTTTGATACTTAATAAATATCATGGTGGGCCATAAAAAGATTTCAATGGTGTATGTCATCATCATTACTGTTGCTTGTGGTGTGCTATGCTTGAGCATTGAATGTGGCTCATTTTTTAGCTTGACCTAAAATGATGTGGAATGAACTGTGTAGATAAACAAATACATCACAGTAGGCCCCTCAGAGCCCCAGCCTATCTCCAGACAGACGGGTAACACTTGTTCATTTGTGAGCCGTCTTTGACAGAGCTCTATCAAATTCTATAGTGTGGTAGGGTGTCAGAGTGCAATCTGCGTCCCATCATTAGCTACCTTCTCTCTATCTATAGGCTTGACTCAATCTTTTACAAGTGTTTTTATCTCTCTATTTATTCTTCTTACACTCTTCTCCGTTTCTCTCACATGGCAAGATTAATGTGCATGTGTGTAGATTGCCATGCCATGCTCTAACATTTGTCACGACCTCTCTGTCATTCCCCATCTCCTCCTCGGGCATGGGTGCAATTGCGTCTCATTGCTGCATACATTGCGGTACATGTATTAAATTCAACCGTTGATTTCAAAGGTTCAGTAGTGGATAGACTATTTTCCAAAAGTAACACAAAACAATCCCAACGTTTAATCTGTGCCACAAATGGACACTGCAAGACATATGCCGTCATTTACGTACATACAGTTAGATATATTCTATTATTAGACGCTTAAGATATTTCAACAGAATGCTTTTTTATTAGTGAGCTATCGGTGAGGATCCGACAGATTGAACAGTTGGGTTCATCAAATGCATGGATATGTTTATGGGAAAAGATCTTAACTGTACTAAAAATCCATGCCTTTATGGACCGGATTGACGGGTGAACCTGCTGTGGGAGTTTGCTCGGTCGAAATCGATGGGAGGACTTTGAAATATGCTTTGTGTGGGCCATTTCTGACAGTTGCACATGACTCAAATTAACTCCCTGAGCATTGCGGATTGCATGCAACCCCTATCGGACCTTAAGCATCTGACCAGATTTGTGTTGTGCTCACTGTGATGTATTTGTTTACCCACGTGGTCTAACCCTTTTCTCGGATTATGTCAAAGCGTGGCTTAAAATGAGCATATCCAGTGGTCCAGTGGACTACAACATATATGACTCTTGCATTTAATGCAACTTATGTTTTAATAATTTGTGCATTTAATGCAATCCAAGCTTAGTACTTGTGTTGTCCACTAGTGAGTTGGATTTGCCTCGTGTACAACGTTGTTGATAAACAAATACACAAAGGTCAACCCATATAGATCTAGTTGGACACTTGAAGGTACAACACAGGGCAAACGCTAACTCGGATATCTATGTCACCGCATAATCAATCTTCCTTTTATCTTTTGAAGCAATTGGTATTTGGATTGCATTGTGACATTGCCACCATGGGTCTGGTTCTCTCAAGGATGAGCCTAATGACTGAATTCTATAAGGTTTGTGTTTTATCCATCGTGGTCATCTATTTTTCCAATTCAATTTAGACATGACCCAGAATTAAAGCATATCAAAAGCTTGGGCAAACTATACTAGAAATAGTAGAGATTTAACACCTACCATTGAAAACTTCTTAAGAGCTAAGAAGCTTTGGATTAATATGATATTGTGCTTTAAATCCAAAATGGGATTGCATTGTAACTCAGTGTGCCTTTATCATATAGAGTAAACTCTGTTTGGCCACTTAAATGCATATAGTTTATAAACACTGCCCATCTACTTTTTTTGTTCATTTTAGGGGTTGAGCCCAAAATTAAAGCACACCAAAAGCTTAAGTGTATTACATGTTGTATTTTGTTTTAAAATTTATATTTAAATTTGAAATATTTTATTTTCCTCCGCTTTTGAAAATTTGGATGCTTTTGAGTGGTGGGTTTTGTCTCATTTAGATTTAATAAAGAAAATTTTCTTGTATATAAAATAGATCTTTTGTTTTGGAGCTTGAGCTCCACTAAGAAGGCATGTAAATTTGGTCCTGTGGGAGGCTATGCCAATAACTCTAATATATGTCATTTACCACACACGCGCGCATGTCGAGCCGTGTCATGTTCGTATGTGATGGGACAGGTTAGGCACGGGTGCTGGTGTACGCACGTCACACCTCAACTCAAATCCATAAGTCTTCTTTCTCAAATTCTTTTTTCTTTTTTGATTCTCAATTTTTAAATAGTCTATTTAATTCAACCAAATATTCTAACACTACACCAATGGAATAATTATTTTCACATTTGAAACCTTTTTGGGCCACAATGACATTTAGTCATCTAACATATTCATAAGGCCCATAGTGATGTTTAATCATCTAATTCATCTAATTTGTTCATAAGATCACAAACATGGATGAAAAGAATATATATATATAAGCTTATTCAAAACTCTAGTAGCCTCTAAGAAAATTTCAACCGTGGACATTCAATTCACACTTTTTCACGTGATATAATTCACTTGAGTTTTGAATACGTTTTATTTTTAAGCTTTATCCCTTACAAATTATCTAGCAAAACAATTATAGGGAGTAATAAAATACATAAATTATGGTGGGGCCAGCAGAATTTGCTCGATTCGCAATCCGCTCTTATCAAATCCGGAGTGACCCCTCCGCTGCCAGGTAGGTACTTGTTCATGCTGAGCTATGTGGGCCTCACCGTGATATGTATGTTTTATCCATGCCATCCATCCATTTTCTCCTGCTAATTTTAGAGAATAAGCCAAAAACGATCCGTATCGAAATCTCGGATCTACCACACCATAGGAAATAATGGCAATTGAACGCTCACCATTAAAAACATTTCGGAGTCTCCAAAAGTTTTAGATCAACCTGATGTTTCTGTTTTCCCTTCATCCAGGTCTAGGTGACCAAATCAACGCGTTGGATGGAAAATACAGTGGACCCTAGGAAGTTTTTTATGGTTGGCATACAATCACCGCTTTTTATTATGTTGTGGCCCACCCTAGATTTAGATCTGCCTCATTTTTTTTCTCATAGTGTAAAATGAGCTGGTTAAATGGATGTACGGAGTGGATAAAACACATACATCATGGTGGGCCCTCGGCACCAACCAGTACCAAGTCCGATTCCCCCGCGAACGTTAGTAGATAGCTTCTCCTCCCGTGCGGCCTTCCTCGTAGTTATCGTCCTTTCGAATAGTGGGTCCCATGCTCACCTACCATGTGATCACTCTCATGTGGGTATGGTAGAGCCGGTACAAATGCGATATAGTAAATCATCTTTCCACCGTACACGTGGCAATGTGAAATATCAGTTTTGACCGTTCATATACTTTTTCTTACTGCCACTGTCAATTATTCAAAATACCCCTACGTTAAATTACTCCAATCATTCATTGAGAGGTCTTCAAATAATTAAAGGTTGACATCTATTGTAATAAAACAAAGAAAATTAATTCATAAGATTGTCTTATAAATAAATATTTTTAACTCACATTTCGTCCATGATACGGCCCACTAGATGGACGGTTCTGATTTATAATTCATCAGGCCATGTGTACTGTGATGCAATAGCTCAAACGTACTCCGGAATATCTACCGGTTCCGGCGTATATCATGTCACCTCTACCTCACCTCACTTCAAACAGTAGTAAATGCTATCTAACGCCCATGGATCCAAATCAGGGATCTAATATAGTGTGAGTTTAACACTACACATGGGATGAAATTACATCAATCCTGACCGTCTGTATCACAGAGGTCAGCGTCAGTATGTCTGAGAACCAATTGATCTGACAGATCCTAACCACACATTAACATGTGGGAATTAAAAGATATTTACAAAGAGAATGTTGATTAGTCCAAAATGAAGAGTCGATTTTATATGATTAATGATCGTCCAACATGTTTGACTTCGGAATGTGATATGTCCAACAAGAGGCCACGATTTGGACAGCCTGGATTGACCCGTCGACGACGTGTATGGGCTAAGAGTCACCACTGTTTAAGACTTCAAGAAACGGACGCGCTTCTCTTGTGGCCTTTAAAAGAAAGAAAGAAAACAAAGCAGCAGAGACGGCCATTACATTTCCCCTTTGTGGTAAAAGCTTTCTGGTAAGAGATCTTGGATCCTCTAAAAGGGTCGAGATTTGACCTTTCTAACCCTTTTCGGCCGTATAAAAAGAGGTCGATTCGCTGAAATCGCTTCAGAGATCTTCGATCCGAGGTAAGGATCTGATCTTCCATCGAGAGTCGATTCATTTCTTCTTCTTCTTTTTTTTCTTTTTTTTTTTTCTGGTACTTAAAAAAAATATATATTTAATTTGCGTTTTTTCGATCTGCTCTAGCTTTTTGGATCTTGAATTTGTAGGAAATGGTTTTTTGTTGCTTCCTTTTTGTTTCTTGATTGCGAGAGATCAACGAATTTTAGGGTTTTGGATGTTGATTGTGATGTCTTGGAATTTGAATCTCGATCTTTCGTGTTTGGTGTCATGGTTTTGATCGCTATGAATCCGATTCATGTCATGGTTCTTTTTTAGATGTTGGATGAATTGTGGCCGCTGAATTCCCTCAAGTTGGGCCTACCTTTAGGGGCTCCAGGTCATTGATCTGATCGGCCATGCTGTTGATGGACTGTGCCACATAAATCTATCAGATTGGAAGAACATTGCCTATCAATTGGTGTTATTAAAATGTTATTAATTTGACAGATGAACGTGGAAGGGAGAATGCCATGCATTAGATACCTACGATCTTTGAATCTGGTTTGATTTTCTGGTGCCATGCTGTATATGGACTGTGCCACAAAGATCTATCAGATTGGAAGAATCTCGCCCATCAATTGGTGTTATTAAATTGACAGGGGAACTTGGAAGGGAGAATGCCACGCATTAGATACCTATGATCTTTGAATCTGGTTTGATTTTCTGGTGGGGCCCATCAGGTCAATGGTTTTGATCACTGATCTTTGTGCCCTTCTTGCAGGAATGCATGACCGTATCATACAACTAATATCTCAGTCCCATCATCATGCAATCTTCTTTCCTTTGTCTTATCTTTTATTGATCACAAAGAAAAGAAAAGAAAAGATTTTGCTTTAGTTTTTCAGGCCATCATAATAATTCATTTAAATCTTTAGCTGTTTTCCCAAGAGTGAAAATTTTATTATTTATTATTATTATTATTTTAAATTTCCTTACTGTTGATGTCAATTAGAATGAAACTTTTCTCTAATTATGGAAAGACTTCATTCTATGTCCCAGTCTTAAGGAAATTAACTATCATTTACATCCAGTGGGGCCGCTGTAAATGGTCTCTGCTCAATAGGATAATCCTAACCCCATGACTGGTAGCCTACAGAGGGATCGTAAGAAGAGGGCAATATCTAGGTCTAACAGGCCAATGCCCATTGATCAGACAGGATTGTACAGCCTGTGCAAGTTTTGGGCCATGAGATAGCTGTGGTCGTACGGAATGGATTTTGGTTCGAATCACCTTCCATGTGTATGGTGGAGAAGGCGCAAATGAGCATTAATCTATACTGAATCAGTCTGTTTGTTGCATTATGGGACATTCTTTAACTTTCTTTGTAATACATGGTGTTTAGTTTTCTCAGCCTCTTAAATTATATCTTGCTCATCAACAAATGTACAGTTTGCTGATGTGCAGGACCATGTTTTGGTGGTCGAAACTGTTGATCTGATGCCTTGAAAATGGTCCAGAATGCAAAACCCCAACCCTTCAGTCGGTGACCTAGCAATAGCAATGATGATTAAGAGAACTACAAAACAAGAGATCACATTAAATGGAAAGTGGTCCAGAGATCAAAGGTTTGGAATTCCAAGCTTGGAGATTCTTGGGGCATCCACCATTCTGGGTCTGTCCCATGGTATCAACAGTTTGGTTCATCGAACCATGGTCCCAAATTTACAGAATACTGTGCATCAGAAAATTGTATGTTTGCTGTTAAGACGGACCTAGAATGCCTCATGTTAAAATGATGCTACTTGCCATTACTTATCAGTAATTGGAACTTTTACAGGCTTCTTTCTGCATCAACCCGTTGGTTTAAACCATGGGTGTGGAGATGGTGGGAGCTGATTTTACACAAGGACAGACAAAGGATGGTATCCAAGAAAATGTTGATATTGTGAAACCAAATCAGGGATCAGAACCTGAAGAAACTATCAAATTTGGTATTGTGGATGGTGCAAATGGTACAACAAATGGACCCACCAAGAGCGAAGCTGATCCTGCTAGCAGTGCCAACTTACCCAAGGATGCACTCGACGAGTGGCCTGCACCAAAGCAAATTCATTCTTTCTATTTTGTCAGGTTTAGGTCCTATGAAGACCCGAAGCTGAAAGCTAAACTTGATCAGGCTGATAAGGAGATTCAGAAGAAGAATCAAGCTCGTTTTCAGCTAACTGAAGCAATAAAGGCAAAAAGGGTACATGTCTCTTTAGTCATTTTACATATGGAAACTTTGTTTGTTTCACAAATCGGAATGACATACATTGAGTGCTTTTTTGAACTGTGAAAACTTCCCAAAACAGGCACAGGTGTAAAATGACTGAAATCAAATAATTAATATTGGAAAACATTGAATTTCATTGCATTTGTGCAGTCAGACCGAGCAGCTGTGATTTCACAACTGAAGCCATTAACTGCGGAGGATAAACGGTACAGAATGATTTCTGGTGAGAAGAGAAAGGAATTGGAACCGCTTCATGCTGCTCTGGGCAAGCTCCGTAGTGCAAGCAACACTGCCAGAGAGAAGGGTGTGGGCTTATGCTCTTCAGAGGAAGAGCTTAATGATCTTGTAAGCTTGGTCCGTTGAGATGTTTTGGTTACATGCTATTTCTTTTGGCATGTCTGACACTTGTTTGTGCTGGTGCCATTGAGACAGATTGCTAGTTTGCACTATCGCATGCAACATGAGAGCAACACCTTAGTCGAGGAGAAGCAGTTGCTTCGAGAAATCAAACAGCTTGAAGGGACCAGGGATAAAGTTATTGCCAGTGCTGCTATGAAGGCAAAGATCCAAGATTCACTAGGTCAAAGAGATGCTATTCAGGACCAGGTCAAAGTAAGTCACCCCCCACCACCCCCCCCCCCCCCTCTTTGGACCCTTCTATGTAATTCCTATGGTAGGAAGTATGTTTTATTTTGTTGGATCAAACTCTCAGTTTCTTGATTCATATATTTGGGTGTTTCTTCAAATGTAGCTTATAGGTGGTAATTTGGATGGGGTGAGAAAGGAGCAGCAAGCAGTTAGGACGAAAATAAAGCATCTAGAGGAAGAATTGAATGCCATAGACAATGAGATTGCTTCCATGCAGGAGGAATTGACAGCTCTGAGCCAGAAAAGGGATAAAGCGTATGAAACACTTAATGAATTGAGAAAACAGCGTGAAGAAGGGGTAATGTTACTTTTCCCTTCTCAGGTTATAACTTTTCTCACTGTCTGGAATCATGTGCGTTCATTCATATTGGGGTAATGTATTTTTTTAAAAAAAAATAGTATTTGACATGTATGGGGTTAAGCATACACGAATATTTCTTTGTTCCTAGGATCCCATTGCAAGCTTGCAACCAAAGCTTTGGATGTGTAGATGTTGCCTTGAGTTTTTTTTTTTTTTTTTTTCCCTAGGTGAATTGTGCTTTGATTGAAGTGTATTGTATAGACACCAGGTACCATTTGGGAAAGAATCTGATTTGTTTCTTGAGGCATTTTTTACATTTTTAACTGTTATTTAGGTTTCTGATTCGGATTCATATGGACTAAAGTTATGCTTTTCGCATTTGTGATTATGTGTGGAATCAATCAATGATAGGAAAAATTATTTGAAAATTATTCTCTTTTTTCTTTTTTCTTTTTTCCCTTTTTTTGTAATTCATAGCTTATGCTATTTGGGGCCTTTTTTTTTTCGTATAAGCCACAATTTTTATTTTTTTTGAAAAGCAATGAAAAGAGACTATCCATCAAGGCAATGGATAAGAGTTGACAACAAGCAGGGAACACTTATTTGTGCTTAGCTAGGTCATCTACAATATGATTCACCTCTCGAGGGACTATGGAAAAGGAAATTAGATTTTGTCACGCATTCATCTAATTTCATTTACACAGAAGAAACAATTCCAATGAGCCATCGAAGAACCGCTCGCCCGGGCATGGCTTGATGTATCCTCCAGAACTGGTACGTATTGATGATACGTACCAATATCATCCATGAATGATGTGGTTGTATCGGCCCATATGAACCAAAAAGCCCAATGCAAGGGCGATATGGAGCAAAACAACCCCATATTAGTGGTGGTGACCTATATGGCACACTAAAACCGATTTCAAACCATGCACCCAAGTGGTGGCACTTTTTGAATCCCCCGAGTAAGAGGCAATGCTAGCCTTCTTAGCCACTTTTAAGTCTCGTCTTGACTTCTATCAACTCTACTTGGTTGGAATCCCCAAACTCGCAAGACCTCAACAAGGCATGCTTGATCCTGCCTTGGCCATCCCTGTGGACACCTCTCACCTCCGAGGGATCCGGGATTCCAAGAGAGCAACCATCCACATTTAGCTTTGAACACCTTGCTGGCCTTGGGTCTCACTTGCCAGAAGTTGTGTTGGCTTGCCCATGTCGTTGATCACCTCGATCTGATTCTATACAAGGTTTATAAAGTGATACCTTTCAACTCTTTTGCTGAACTTGGCTCAATCAATGAGAAGCTTTTTCTCCTTCATGCCCTTGGTAGACGCCTACACATCATTGAAGATTTGTATGTTTCAGTCCTTCCAAATACCTCATAAAATGCTTGAGGGAGCATTCTCCAAAGAATTCGACCACTAATTCTAAACAAACCAACCCCCAACCTTCGGAAAGTTAGCACAATGTTCAGAAGTGCTTAGCAAATCCCAAATAGATTAAGGAACAACACCAAACCTTTTGAACGAAATTGCAATGGAGGAAAAGGTGATTAACTGATTCATCATCTTTTCATCAAAGAATGCACACATACTTGGGACACATTTCTGTCTTTCCTTCTTCTTCTTCTTAATCTTTTTTTAGGCTATCAAGAGCAAGAATTTAGTTTGCCATAGCCATTTAGCAAATTGCTTTGGCCCTGGGGGAAGTAGGAGAGTCCCAAACTTTAGAAAAACTTGGAGCAAGACAGGCAAAGAGCTTTGGCAATAGCTTTTGTGGAGAACACCTTGCTCAGTGTCGAAGGTCAAATCCTTTTGGTCAATGCTGTTGAGAGGGAAGAGAACCCCTTTAAGGATCAATAGAAGCTTCCACCATTGAAATTTCATGATTTTTGAGGTTCTTAAACTTAGGAACCCTAGCCATAATCCCACCAACAATTTCATAATGATCCTAAATTTTTATTGCCTTTGCCATAATTGTGTAAAGCCTCAATAATTTATGTCCTAGAGCAAACCCTTTGTTGAAAAGTGAAGGCTTTCCATATATGAGAATCCTTACCTTTAATTACACACCCTAGAATCCACCCACCTTGTTTTCCCCATATTTCCTCCTCCAAAGGGCATCCCTTTCTTGACAAAAAATGTTTTTTAAGTGCTACCATTTAGAAAGAGGGGATCAGTTTCTCTCTTTGATACTGCCAATGATGACCTCCGCCTTCCTCAGACTTCTTGACATCCTCCCAATTAATGTTATGAAATTTAAAACCAGCCCTTTACTTTTTCCTAAGAAACTCCCACTAAAGCTTCTCAAGTTGTAATAAATGTCAGAATTTTGTAAAGAGGGAGATATAAATTGGGAGGTTAGCTAGAGTTGCCATGACGAGAATGATCCCCCACATCATTGAAAATGCTTTTGTTTCACTCCTAAATACCCCATAAAATGGCATGAGGGCACACTCCCTAAAGAAATCTACTAGTAATTTTGAACAGACCAACTCCCAACCGTAAAAAGGATATGCCAGTGTTTTAGAAAACTAAACAAATCCCGAATAGATTGAAGGAAGAAACACCACAAACCTCTCAAATGAAATTGCAATGGAGGAAAAGTTTACTAACTCTTCATCTTCCTGGTAAAGAATGCACCCACATACTTCGAAGGCATTTCTTTAATTAGCAGTTAAGTGAAAATTGGAGGAAATTGGTGAAATCTTGTTTTTTAAAAAAAAAAAAAAAAATCATTTTTATATTGGAAAAATTGTGTTTTTCACTGTTAATTAATGTGGAAATTTTATATATTGATAGGTGTTGACTGATCTATTGATTAGCTACAAATTTTATATATTTATTATTGTTATTTTTTGAAAAGTGATGAATTTAATTTTATTAACAAGCTACAGTTCTGACAACAAAAATACAACCCAACATCCTCTAATAATTACAACCAAAAAGGAAAAAAAAAAAAAAAAGTCCTACAATGAGATTGTGGACACAAACCCTTTACAACCCAAATATAGAAATCACAAAATCTAGATTTACTTCTTGATTCTCATACACCCCCTCTAAGACCTCTCTCTTGGATTCCTCCACTATTTGCTCCCACGACCGTTGTTTGTTGAGGAAGCATCAGCGATTTCATTCTCGCCAGGTATTCCACACAACTGCTAGCAATATAGGTTGCCACATCGCCTGCTTTTCCTTCGGCAGTTTGTTTACTATACTACTCACAAAGCAAATCTACCATCGATTGTGCCATCACCGATAACACATCAATGTACGATAAAAAAGTAACTGGTAATGGATAAAAAGATGGTATAATGATTATGTATCTCCCTTACAAGAGAGGCAAATATTTGGTTGAATCATAGAATGTTTCTGAAGATTTTTATGGTTAAGACGCGATTACGCCCGACCAACCAAAGAAAGGAAGCAACCTTGGGAGGTGTCCCATAGAACCAGAATGCATGGACGAATTCCTGTCTCCTTGTTGCCTTGGAACCTATAAGCATCTTGTAGAATGATTTAACTGAGAATATACCCTAAGACGAAACCTTCCACACCATGGAATCCTCAAATGCTAACAAGTGATGAACATTATGGAGCTGATCCAATAAGTGAGTGCAATTTGCTGCCTCCTTTTCTGATAAGGCTCTTCTACAAGGGGAGACCATATGCCGCTTCCGCCTACCAAGGAATTACACGTGGATACAGAAATGTTCTTCATAGGAGATAATGATGCCAAGGAAGGGAATTCAAGTTCCAATGGTTGTCTCCACACCAAGGATCCTCTAAAAAACGAACATGGTTCCCATTTCCAAAGGAGAAGTCCAACCCACCCTTAAATAAAGGACCTATCGAGTTTAAAGCCCTCCAGATTTTGGAAGCGCGATAATATGATGATCTTTTTAATCTCCAACCCCCTCCTAAACTCCATGCTTTAAATGCAACTATTCCCTCCATAGCCTCCCTTCTTTTGAATTGAACCTCCATTGCCATTTTCCTAGAAGTGCCACATACATAGTGATGCAAGACAACTAACCACTTGCTCTAAAAGCTTGAACTGTTAGAGCACGGTGAATCAATCTCCTTATCATATAATCCACGCCCCACATCTCATAGGGTAGGACCTCGGCTGAACTCCCCTCGTGGGCCCCAAATCACATGGGTACCGCCTCACACGAGCCACCCGCCTCACACGGGTGGGGCCCGCCTCTCACGGGCTGCTTACCCCGAGTGTGTCCCTGCATCCCACAGGCAACTCCACTTGAGCTCGTTGTGAAAATGCCCATGCATTAATCACCCTCGATGAGGAGTCTCGAACACAAGTCCTCCCGCTCTGATACCAATTTGATGCAAGACAATTAATCACTTGCTCTAAAAGCTCCGAACTGTTAGAGCACGATGAATCAATCCCTTTATCATATAGCCCAGGCCTCACATCTCATGGGTTAGGACCTCGGCCGAACCCCCCTCATGGGCCCCGAATCACATGGGTACCACCTCATACGAGCCACCCGCCTCTCACGGGGCACCCACCCCGAGTGTGGCCCTGCATCCCACAAGCAACCCCACTCTAGCCCGGCGTGAAAATGCCCCTACATTACATAGATTTCAAAACTCTAATGCATGTGCCTCATTCTGATATTGGCTTGCAAACCTCCTCCCACTTGAGTAAATGGAATTTCTGCTTTTCTTTTGCCCCTTGCGATAAGAAGTCATGGCTTATCTTTTCTAGCTTATCCAAAATTGACTTCAGGCACTTATATAAAGACATAAAATTGACAAGAAGGTTTGAGAGAGCCACTTTAATAATGCAGGGCCCATCTTTGATGTGGACGGTCCACCATGTGATCCCCACCTTTGATGTGGACTGCCCATTGTGTGGTCCCCTTCTTTGATGTGGACAGCCCATCATGTGAGGCCTTCTTTGATATAGACCATCCATCACATAGAGAGAGATAAGTAGAAAAGTTAAAAGTTAAAAAGCAAGAAAAAAAATACCTAAGGGAATAAGTAACTTTCATTACACAAGTTACTTTTACAATGTGCGTACCAAACTAACTTAAGTTAAATTGGTAACTTATTAACTTAACATAAGTTAAAAAGTTACTTATTGGGTGGTATCCAAACGGGCCCTACGTGGCGCAAGCTATTTAATACACTGGTTAGAGGACAAGAAAAGAACTCGTATTTGCAAATATCCATGGGACTGTTTCCATTGATGAAATTGCCAAAGCCTTTCTTACTAGCATTTATTCCGCTCACACACAAAAACTGAGCTGGACACAACCTGATCAAGTTCCTCCCAAAATTCCCGCCTTATATGGATCACCATCGTATATAACATTGGACAACATCCACAAGAATCCATTGCTCTTGGATAAGAATCTGTAAGAGACTGAGGACCCAATATGTTCCTCAAGCATTGCAATGGAATCTTTGTTCCAGATTGCGAGAATGCTGCCAGATCTTGCATGGCTGGGAGACGACTAGCAACCTAAATTTGAATTCCTCCCCCAACATTCCTTGATCCAATAGTCAGAGAATGCTAAGACTTTGATTTCCTAATGAACTTCCTGTTTGCAAGTTGTTTTTCAGTTGTGCCCAGCATAGTGAAAATTCTCAGATTGGAAATTTCTCCTGAGGTTTTCAGATTTGGAGGTTTTTATTGGAAAAAATGCAACAAAAATAAAGAATTAAAATATTTATTGTGAATTAATAGATAATTTAAAATTTTAAACATCATCATCATCATCATCTAGTGTTGGCTATGAATTTTAGAATTTAATAAATAATGAATTATTTAATATTAGCTTTTTGCATTAATTTCTTGATAAAAATGAAGAAGTCTAAAATCTGTCAATATTTTGAAATTATAACAACCATGCATTTCATGTATTATTTGCGAAAATATTGTGAGATTTTCAAATCTCGGTGATATTTGTTGTACTAGCACCCAACCCTCTAATATTCCAAGACATGTCTTCATTTGGAAAGAAATGATACCCGTACCCCTTTGCCTTCCTTTCTTAATTCATCGAGAAAGAAAGATTGCATACCTCTTTGCAAACATTTCCATGTTTTCTTTCCCCCTTCTTCGAGGATGAGATTTTGTCTTTTCTTTCCAAGCCTCCAAGCAAATTCTTGTGAGAAATTAGTCATATTAATCAAATTCCCTTTAAAAGCTCCTCCCCCTCAAAGACACATGCTTGCCTCGTCTGCCTAACACAAAAGGTGTTCCAAAATGGTAACGGTGGCTGTAACGGCCACCACCATTACCGTTATGATATGGGTCGTAATTTTATTTTTTGAAAAAACTGTTACAGGACTGTTACAACCTATTTTTTCTATAATGGCCATTACGGCTGTTTCGACCCCGTAATGCATAACGGTTATGACCGTTACGTAACCGATTTTGAATACCTTGCTAACACCTACCGTCACATTGAACATTTAAAGATCAGCCCCATGAACACGTGGCAATAGATGCTTCTTTCCCTTTCCTGGCTGAGCACCATTACCATCCATCTGTCCTGACAATCTGGAACCTGCCACCAAGTCCTCATTTTCTCTCTTCCTAGTTTACCTTTCCCCTCGCATGGATTCCAGCACGATCAAGTTTACCGACTTTCCTTTAAATATATTGAGGCTTTTTAGACTTGTTGTTATCTTTCCTTCTTCTTTTTTTAATTATTACTTTTTAGAATCATATCATGCCGTAAGGAGGGTTTTTTTTTTTTTTTTTGTAAGGTTATCTTTCCGTAAGGAGTTTCAAGAGGGTATTTTGACATGATTACAGATATGTATGTGGAAGTAACAAATATGAGGACCACTAGGGGGGAGAAAAGTGAGCTTCCTGTTACTTCAGACTTGCACCCAGGGTTGACATTGAGCACTAACCTTTTCGCATTGATCATAGACAAGTTAAGGAGGCATTTGCATGAAGAGACCCCAAGGCATTTGTAGATGACAATTTTGATTTACAAGATGAGGGAGCGTGTAAACACAAAGTACATGGAGTACAATTTTAGTAACAATAGGAGTGGAAACAAGGAATTAATTAAGAATTTTTTTTTTCTTAAGTTGAGAATTTTATTGATCAAAGCAGAAAGCAAGGGAAACAAAAAGTAGGAACAAAACTTGCTTACCCCAAGGCAGCATTGAAATCCCAACTAAAGCTTAAACTAAGGAGCCCAATCCCTGAATATAACTAACACTTTTGTAAAAAACCCTGCAGTTGAAACACGAACATTCTGAAAGCATTGGTTATTTCTTTCAGCCCACACAACCCTTAGGCAACCATGAGAAGTATTCTCCACTTCTTTTTTCCCATTGCTCCTCCTTAAACAAATCATCTATAGCTTTTGGTATCACCCGGGAGATTCCCGCGAGCCCAAGAATGCTTATCCAAATGTCAGAGGAGAAAGGGCGATGTATGAGCAGGTGATCAACAAA
The DNA here is from genome assembly GCA_030180095.1 of Magnolia changhungtana. Taxonomy (NCBI): domain Eukaryota; kingdom Viridiplantae; phylum Streptophyta; class Magnoliopsida; order Magnoliales; family Magnoliaceae; genus Magnolia; species Magnolia changhungtana. The sequence continues at coordinate 5,940,722 of JASAUF010000620.1, read as the reverse complement.
TTCCTCCACCCGGAGACAAAGAAGGCAAACATTCGGGATCTGCATTCCTCTTTTCCTCAAACTATCTACAGTTAGAACTCTATTCCAACCCATTAGCCATCCGAACGCTGCAACCTTTGGAGGCATTCCATAGAATAATACAGATCTGATGTAGCAACATGAGGAAAAAGTTGATGTTGAAAGAGATATGTACAACAATCGAACCGTAAATAGCCTTAATCCCATCAGCGACCAACACATCGAATCATTCGATGGGGAGGAAATAGACAGAGATAACCCCAGCTAATGAGATATGAGAAGAGTAAACTCCTCAATCTCTAAATCAGAAAGATTTCTTTGAAAAGGAGGGGATCCAAATTCCTTCCCCACCATTGGACCAAAAACAGTCCATGACCAGAGTGTCAGGATCTAAGGTAATGGCAAGCAATGTTGGATAGGATTCTGCCAGGGTACAATCGTCATACCAAAGATCCAGCCAAAATCGTATTCTCAAGCCATTCCCAAGATCAAAAGAAATTCTTTTGAACATTGCAGGGGCAAATCTAGTTATGCCTTTCCACAAGAACGATGTGCAGTGAAGGAAGGAATTTATTGGTCTACCACCCTTGAGAGGTAGTACCATTTTTCAAAACTATGATTTGATGCCACAAGCTATTAGCTTCATTACCAAACCTCCAAACCCATTTGCCTAGAAGCGCTTCGTTGACCAAAAGGAGGTCCTTAATATTCGCTCCCCCTTCCTCATAAGGAGTACAGACCTCTTTCCAATTAAGTAGGGGGGACTTCCTTCCATTAGAGCCACCTTGCCAAAGGAAATTTCTTATGAGATTGTCTATCTTAGCAATGGCAGACTTTTTGCACCGAAAGAGCGATAAAAAATAGATTGGCAAGTTGGATAGGGATGCCTTGATTAAATTCAATCCCCCCTCCAATGGTAGCAGGTTGAGCTTCCAAGTGGAGAGTTTCCTCTCCATCCTCTCAATAATTTTATCCCACAAGGCAAGAGGGGGCTTCCTAATGCATAAGGGCAGACCCAGGTAGGGTTGGGAGATTATGTACCTTACAACCAAAGGAGCGGCTAGAGAAGTACATACTACCTCAACATCTGGCAAATTGACTTTAAGACCTGAAACAACTTGAAACCAATAGCCGTCATACTTAACAATGAGACCACAGATTCGTCCGCCTCACATAAAAGCATTGTGTCATCCACAAATTGCAAATGATAGATTGGAAGATGGAAATTTTCCACATAGAACCCCTCGAATAAGCCAACCTTCTGCCCCCGAGACAACATGCCACTAAGAGCCTCCATAACCATAACAAAAAGGAAAGGGGACAGAGGGTCAGCTTGACGAAGATCCCTTGTGGCCCTAAAGAAACCAAAATGGGAGCCATTAATGAGAACGAAGAATTTGGAGGACATTAAACATATTCTTATCCACAATCTCCATGAAACCAAATTTCATTCTTTCAAGAATTTAATCTAGGAATTCCCAATCCAGATAGTCATAGTCTTTTTCAAGGTTAAGTTTACACACGATTCCCAGCTCCCTTGGTCTAGCTTGGGAGTCCAAACATTCATTGGCGATGAGAACACAATCAAGAATCTGTCTCCCTTCTACGAATGCATATTGGCACGGGGATATAATCTTAGGAATTATCATCCTTAGCCTCTGGCTCAGAATTTTGGATAGAATTTTATATGGACTTCCAATAAGGCTAATAGGAGGAAAATCCTTAATATTTTGAGCCCCTTACATTTTAGGAATCAAGGCGAGAAAAGTGCTTCCCAACTCAGTGGCCAACCTATTTGCAATCAAAGAAATAACAAGTAAAATCAAACAAATCGGATTTCTCTATTTCCCAAAAGGATTGAAAAAATGCAACCGGAAAACCATCTGGTCTAGGGGCTTTATCCTTTCCAAGTCCCCACACCACCTATTTCCCAAAAGGATTGAAAAAACCAATTAGAATTACTTAAGATTGTTGACCATGAAGTATAGTAAAGTGACCACTTTCGATACCATGGTTGATAATTCATGAGTGGAGGGAGTGTGAAGGATGTTACACATAGAACTGAAGCTTGGTGGAAGAAATGGAGATGTGCCTTTGGAGTTTTATGTGATCGTTGTATACCAATCAAACTGAAGGAGAAATTTTATGGGACAGAATGTTGGGCAGTTAAGAAACATGTCCACAGGATGAGTATAGCTGAATGAGGATGTTGAGATGGATGAGTGGCAAGATGAGGAAGGATAAAAATATAAATGACTGCATTTGAAGGAACTTATGAGTAGCACCAATTGGTAGTATGATGGAGAAAGTAGACTTAGATGGTTTGGTCATGTGCAACAGAGATGTGCCGGTTAGGAGTGGGTGCGAGTTGAAGTGGCGGAACAGGATTCATGTGGCCAACCCCGATTATGGTAGGGATAAGGCTTAGACAATGATGATGGTGATGGTGATGAGAATCATACCTCGCCATCTCTTACTCTTCGACGAGGGCTTCAAATTTCTTCCCCATCATTTAAAGCATCAAAGATCCCTGGAGACTCCTTTGTCGACCAGAATCTTGGGCCAGCTAGACCAGATATTGTTGACATCCAGAGAGTGAGGATTGATGTCAACAGTGTGGCCTACACCACCTCCTATGCTTAGGAACTTCTGCTTGCTCCATACACGAAACTGCATCCCTGATATTGAAACCCAAATCTACTTGGCCATGCATCCGGCGATATACTCCCATCTGTGCAGCTGCCATTAATAGGGAGAAGAGAGAATTCTAGCGCATCTGCACATGAAGGGCAAATAAAAATTACTGATTCTTTCGCTTTTCTTTTGACTTCAGTGTTTCCTGCCGATCCCCAATACATATTTACCCATTGTTTGATGCCGCCAATAGAGAGGGCTTCCTATTCGAGGTCAGGCATGTCAAGCAAAACCCTTTCCAGCCAGGGAAAACACTCCGTGACCAACCTTCCATCAATTTGCATAGTCCAGTTACTGGGATCAGGACCCTGCACCTTGTCCTTTGTCAAAGTGCCATCCCTGATTTGGACTCTCTACCCTAGTAGAACGTTTCTTAAGGTCCTTTCCGCTCAACAATCCTCCCATGGGAAGAATGGGAAACAGCTTTTCTTTTCTTTTCTTTTCTTTTTTCTAGCTTCATGCTTCTTCCCATCTTGGACACAGGTTCTTGCTGCTGCACCTCATTTGGAAAAATGGAGGTTCATTTTTCTTCTAGTAGGCTGCCTTCTACCATTTGAGGTTATAAATGTCGTAACGCATGAAGGCAACCCCTGATTTCAAACAATTGTCAGCGCCAAGGAATAACCCCCCTGGCTACTTACTGTATCCCATGGTAGAAAAGGTCCATCTTCATCCACCCATGGGGAGGATTAGATGAATAAGGAAAATCTCCCTCTTCCATCCTCTGGTTGATCTTCCATTTGGTGGTACTCTTTTGTTCCACTAAACAATAGGCCATCCTTTGTTCTTCCCCATCCTTTGCTCACTTTTCAAGGCCTTCCACTGCCGCATATACTTATTTAATGCTTCCTTTATCTTCCTCAGCTTGTGGCATGGCACAAAAGGCCTTGAAAAGTGATGGTGAACATCTTGGTGGGTTTTCTATGCCTTTTGTGCTCGTGTTTTCTTAAAAATTTGTGGCGATTGAATAATCACAAAAATAGAAAACAAAGACTGTGCAATCAATTCCTAGCAGTCCACTGCACACCCCGTCCCTCTTCTACCTTTTTGCAACACAAGCTAGATTGGGAAGCAAAGCATGCTAAACCCTCAAAGAAAATCACTCTTTCAATCCACTTCATAACAAAAAGAGGGGTTACAAAAAAAAGACCTTATATAGAGGCTTGAGAAACACAAAAAACCATTATGTAATGTGAAATGACCAAAATGCCTGCCTGCCTTTGTGTTTCTCTCACTAACACCCCCTGAGTGAGCTTAATTTAGTCTCTGTCCTTTATCTTAAAACATAAACACAATGAATCATTAAATAAGTAACTAGTCGCCAGTCAATCCATGTTTGGTCATGTGGGATTCACATGTGTGATCAAGTGCGGTCCGCACATGGGATTGATGATCTACTTGCATCAGCTCATCTGCTTGCATCATAGGGTAAAGTTTGTTCAAATGCGATGTGTGAAATGGAAGAGAAAAAACATGTCTAGGAAGGAACAAGAAGTAACAGAGATGACAAGAGAAACATGCAGAATACACTCAAGGAATGTTAGGAAAGCTCTAGGAAACATGGTGTGAAATGAAAATTTTTATTTCCTAATATCAACCCCAAGAAAACTAGCTTCACTCTTTTTTTCTTTCTTCTTTTTTGGTTTCTTTCTTTCTTAAGGCTATCTTGCAAAATTCCCCTTGTGTTCTTATTTACCCTTCATTCTTGTCTAGATTCCTCATTCTTATTTTGTGGAAACTGGATGGAATTTGTTTTTGCTTACCTGTTTCCTGCTTCCAAAATGATTTTGTGAGGCTGCCATGGAACATATGTTACTCAAGAAATGCACATATCTGTGAGGCTACCATGGAAAATTAGAGGGCGTGCGACAAATATCACCAAGATTTTGGAAATCTCACAATATTATCGCGAGAAATACATTAAATGATATTATTGTGTTTTTATCGCGAGATTTCAAAATCTCGGCAGATTTTAAGATATTGTTATTTTATTATCGCAGTATTGACTAAAAAATAAGTAAAATCATTAAGGAATTTGTATAAATATATATATATATTTATTTAATTATTCCTTTTTGGGCAAGATTTTCCTTATAATATCCCAAGAAAAGCCTCAGAATTTGAGTATCTCCTTAGAAATTTATGGGCCAAGAAAGAGTACTGAGAACGAGATTTGTCACTATTGTGAGGGGGTGAACTAACTAATGTCTACTTAGATGGCTTAACTAATTTATGAAGAAGCCTCCTTTGGCGTCTATCTCAGCTATTTTAGACGACTGACATAAGGAGCTGGAACTCAGTTTCAGTGAAATCTGGCAGCTTGGCTTTTTCTCAGGGTGGGTGGCCAATCAGCGGTGGAACCCATAATCCCTCAAATGATGCAACTCAGTCATAAACAGTACGGGGTGAACTAACCAGTGTCTACTTAGATGGCTTAACTAATTTATGAAGAAGCCTCCTTTGGCTTCGATCTCAGCTATTTTAGACTACTGACATAAGGAACTGGAACTCAGTTTCAGTGAAATCTGGCGGATTGGCTTTTCTCAGGGTGGATGGCCAATCAGCGATTCAGCGGTGGAACCCATAATCCCTCAAATGATGCATCTCTGTCATAAACAGTAAGTAGGACATGGTTCAACCTGAGAATCAGGCATGGTTGAAACTGCATCCGGGACTTCTAGAATACAGGGGGGTTTACAAAATCTGCAATGATATTGAAATTTTATCATCTAGTCTTGCTCAAGGAAAGAGGGAGGGTTATGGTAATGGATGCTCATGTAGATGTTTTGTTGATATATGCTTTGTTTGTTTCTTTATGTTTTCAGAATACATACTACTACCAAAACCGTTCGCTCTTGAACAATGCCAAAGATCTTGCGGCAAAGAAGGACATAGCAGCACTGGAGGAGCTTTCTCATGCAGAGGTTGCCCTTTCAATCATGTTATGCTTTTCTGATCTTTTATTCATTTTCTGCTTGGATGGTAGCCATGGGCTGATTACACCTTTCCATGATTAGATGAAGAAATACATGTCACTATGGAACAGTGATAAGGCCTTTCGAGATGATTATGAGAAAAGGATCTTACCATCTCTTGACAGCCGACAATTGAGTCGTGATGGTCGGATGAGGAACCCTGATGAGAAACCAATAGTTTCAGAGCTACCAACTCCTACTGAAACAGAGGCACCACCGGTGAAAGCTAACATAAAGCGAACAAAGGAACCTGTTAATGCCCCTCTGGAGCATGAACCTGTCTCCATCAGTACAGTTCCAAAAGAAGGCATCAATAAACCGACAGATGTGGTAGTGAAAGCAAAGGGGAATGTCTCTGAGGACACTGAGGACTTCTACATGCCCGAAAAGCCAAAGGAGTCTCCGGCAACCAACAGTATTGATGCAGCAAAGTTGAAGGAGATGAAAAGAGAAGAGGAGATTGCCAAGGCCAAGCAAGCTTTAGAAAGGAAGAAGAAGTTGGCAGAGAAAGCAGCAGCAAAGGCTGCTATAAGAGCTCAAAAGGAAGCTGAAAAAAAGCTTAAGGTACCTTATTTTCTATTCTTTTTTATTTCTCGAATTTTTTGAACTTGGTTTTGTATTTGGAACTAGAGTTTAATGTACTTTTGAGTCTCCTCGTACATTTGCAGGAGCGTGAAAAGAGAGCTAAGAAGAAGGCAGGGGTATCAGCACCTGCTGCTGATGCTGACATGGTTGAAGAGGAGAAAGATGCTGAAAATGACCCAGAAAAAACCGAAGTGAACGTTGAAGCTCCAGTTCTGTCAAAGAGTAAAGAACCAAAGGAGACAGTCAGGTACAGAAACCGGTCAAAAGCCAAGGAGCCACTTCCAAAGGGCATCACCCTAAAGAGGAAGAAGTCACCTTCATACTGGGTATGGGCTGTTTCTGCTTCTGTAGCATTAGTTCTGATACTTGCTGCACTCGCATACTACTATTTTCTCTGAAAAAAGAAGAAACTAGCATTTGCTTTTAGACAGACAGAGGATGTGGTAGTGGACCAATTTTCCAGTTGAAGAGATTGTGAGAGAGACTGGCGTGGTCCTTGTAGTAGTAATGGACTTTTTTTTTTAATTATTTTTTCTTTTTCTTTACATCCTGTGTGAAGGGGATGCAGACAACTGCATAATGTTCCTTATACCTCATGTAGTGCTGAGATTTAGGCCGACCGAACATGTCTAGGTATTGTGGTAGCAGCCGTGGTTTGTGTTCTTTTGGACATTGTGACTTCATAATCCTTCAATGCTGAACGTCTCTGTTGGTTATTCTTTTCAGATCCACTGCTTTTGAAAACCAGTGTTTATTATCATCATTCAAAGTAAAATTTTCATCTTGCAGCCCACTTGTAAGATGGGTAGGATTGTTTAATCCATCTTCACCTGCGGCCATAATTTACAGTGCTGTCGAGTTGTCAGTTCTATATTAGTGAGAGGCGGTTTAAAGAACTCTATGCATCCATGTGGTACTCTCAGGCCCCACCATGTATGGACCATGCCCTGAAGATGCCCCTTGGTAAGAGAAATCTTATCCAAATTTTTTGGCCTGCATCCAGAAATGGCGAGGAGATTCAGCTATGGTTCAGATTTGAGTGAAGGAAGTACAAAGGATGGCTTGGAACTTTTAAAGTGATTTTCTGAATCATCCTTGTCTATGGTGGATTCCAACAGTCCAGTTGTCCCTATCACTGGACCATTGGCCCCAATTAAACTAAAACAACAGTTGGCTCAAACTAATATTTTTATTTCTTCTTTTAAATGTTTTCATTAATTTTTACGTATTTAACTCTCTTTTTTTTTTGTTTTTTAAAATAATAATTAGAGATTAGTGAAATATCTAATTACCCGGTTGGCTATGCAACCTATATCTGACTTCTTTTGATAATCTGTATTTAACCTGTATTCACCTTCTCTGGACAATATTCGAATCTGATATCCAGGGTGTACATCGAGTTGAACCGAGTCGAGCTGGCCTAAGCTCGAACTCTGCTTGGCTCGGTCCTCGAGCCTGACTGGCCAGCTCGGTCAGCAGCTCGGAATGAGTTTGAGCCGAGCTTGCCATTGCAGCATTTTCTGTACACCTCTGTATCCAAGTCATACATCAATATGAATATTGAATAATTCTGTACATCCTATCAGTTGCCTCAGAACAAAGTTAAGCTGTAAATAATTAACAGTCTTAAATCAAGCAGGAAAATCTGTTTGTTTTGGTGGTTTGTTGTTTGACGGAGCACCGTCTATAGGAAGGGCCCATCGAATGGACGTTTGGTGTTTGTTTGGTTGACGGATTGCCAGCTGTCCTACTCGTCTGTATTCCTCTACAACACCTGTTTCACAGGGCACCTAAAACATCCATGTTGTATACCTGAAATCCCCCCGTCAGGTGTTTCTTGATGCTGGGCGCCGGAATTAAACAAAAAAAATAATAATAAATCAGCCAGATCCACAGCTCAAGGTGGGCCACACCAGTAGGAATATAGGATGGTATACCAAACATATGCTTGTGTGTAGGGCCAACATGGTGTGCATATTTCATCAAAACCGTTCATTAGGGGTGAATCACCCTGATGAATGGAAGAAACAAAAATCAGACTGATCAGTGGATCTCAGTGGACCACAATGCATGAACTAGACGTAATTTTCACCTTGGCCCATCTGAGTTTTTCATCGGGCCTATCACTTGTATGTACAGTGAATGTAAGAGTATCACCTGATGCTTTCAGGTATACAACATGGCGGGCCGCAAAGAGCTTGGGTGTTTTAAGCCCTGCGTAAAACAGGTGTTGTAGGCGATTCCGGTATCTAGCTGGGGCCCAGTCATGTATGTCTCGTTTTTATATAAGATATCAGACTTACAATTAACATGTATCTCCCTAGCTGTGGAGAGAATGCTCTACGGCAATATCTCCGTGTGAGGTTTGCTAATTCTCTCACGTGTAGAGCAGTTCGTACGCATCCACACGTGGCACATCTACAAATGTCGAACTCTTATAGTGTGTGATCTGAGCTTTCCAGGAGTTGGAAATAATGCATAGATCTTCTTCCTTTAAAAAATCAGATTGTCACACTCTTCATAGTAGATCGACTCTTTTTTTTTTTTTTTTTTTCTGGCCATTCATTTGTTTTGTTCTGCGTTGGCCCACCTGGGGTGTAAATGTCCCGAGTTCTATGCCAAAAGATCTAAACACCTGATAGAAAGCTCAGATCTCACATGTGTCACATTATGGCGCGTGCATCGCGTATGGAGAATCTCTCAAACTAGCAATGGCATTGACCGTTTAGTGCGCCCGTCAATCCATCAGTGGGGACACAGATCACAAAATAAATCGACGCCCGAACATCAAACAATCTAATCCATCCATTTGTTCCTAACACAGTGGCCCATCTCTATGAACTTTTCTTGACCTTCTGAAATTGTGGCGATAGATGTTGAAGTCGAGAACTGCCAATCCAAGAAATTTTGGGGAGTTACCCTATCCAAAATGTGGACCACTAATTGGACGGTCCAGATCAATCTATAACAATCACAAATTAACAATTTGTGAAGAGTATTGGACGACCACTGGACTATAAAGGAAACATCGGGTCTATATCGTGCCGTGGATGTAAAACGTATTGCAAGACGTGCAAAATTCCAACGTCGCTTGGCCTATGCATGTGCGTCAATGCACCACGTGTCTCTCTCCTCGTGACTTGCACTTTTCGAAGAGTACAAGTGTAGAAAACGGTGCTAGTCTACCACCGTTTCAAAAGTGGGGATCATTCATTGTCAAGGCTTAACATACTACATCCTGATCGTCCAACCATGTGTTCCCTCGTGGATAGTGCAGAGATCGAATACGATAATGATTGCATACCTTAACCATCTGACTTGGGTCATTTTTAGCCTTTTGGTTGATATGGAAAAATTGGATGGATAGGATGCTTAAAATCACTGTTGGTTCTTGGTATGTCCATCCACAACGTTCCCCGCAGTTTGGACGGTCTGGATTCTGGTATATGTACGCCACGTGTAAGGACGATGAATCACCACCGTTTGAATATCACCAGTCTTGTCCCAATGCAGGCTCAAAAACCAAACCCGTCTGTAAAACCATTTGCATGACCCACTATAAATACGAGGCATTGAAAACCCACTACAACGTTCTTCTCAGAGAGAGAGAGAGACAGAGAGAGAGAGAGAGATGGCCTTCTTTTCGATGACATTAGCAGTCAAGGGTCTTTTCATGAGTTATATCATTTTAATGGTGGGGCCTATTGGTTCGAATGGCAGTGGATATGCTGGTGGTGGGGTAGAAGAAGAGGGTCTTGAGAACGTAACTCAGCCCACAAGAAAACTTGTTGCTGTGGAAGGTGTCATCTATTGCAAATCATGCAAGTTCCAAGGGGTGAACACCCTTCTGGGTGCTTCCCCACTTTCTGGTAAGTGCGGAAAATGACCCATCGCGGCGCATGTTAGCCAATGCCCATGCATTCATGCACCACTTGCTGGTGTGTGGTGAGATGGACTCATCGGATCATGTTAGTCAATACACGTGCATGTGGGTCGACTGACACCTTAGCATCCATGCATGCATGTAGAAAAAGAAGCTTATATGTTTTGTTTTTTTTTTTAGCAATGTTTAACGTTTTTATTACGGTTGTGACATTGGGGTAGGTGGGGTGGCAAGGTTGCAGTGCAACAACAGCAAGAGAGTAGTAACAGCAGAGGGAAAAACGGACAAGAACGGCTACTTCTTCATACATACTCCGAACGTGACCAGCTACGGCGTCCACAAGTGCAAGGTCTATTTGGGATCTTCACCATTAGAGACGTGCATGAATGCAACGGATCTTAACGGTGGGGTGACAGGTGCAACGCTGAAGTTCCACAAGCTTCTGGAGGGGCCCACCCCTCTGGCCATCTACTCTAGTGGGCCCTTTGCTTTTGCTCCCTCCAATACAACCTCATGCCCCCATTCCCCTTAGAAATATTTATGTAGGTATGTGTGGCTGAGAGAGAGAGAGAGAGAGAGAGAGAGAGAGGGTGTATGTGGTAAGATGATGGAATAAATTGAAATTTATGGTTTTCAAGAATAAGGGTTGTATTGAGCCCAAACATGAGGGTAATCCAAAGATAGAGTGGGCTGCACCTGCACCAAAGGAAACAGTGGGGATTGAACGCCCACCGTTGGTACCTTTCTTGAGGGTTACATCCGTTCTGGATTAGGTTGATATTTGTATGTTTGGTCTGGCAAAGCCGTTTGGTCCTCACTTCTCACCATACACATGGCACACAAGCACACCATTATTGACCGTCCAGATTATGGGTGCGATTCTGAATGGTGCGTGGACCAGAATCACACCTATCAGTCAGGATCCTATCCTTCCAACTAGTGACCAGCAAATGGATGGGTAAAAACGGCCGAGACGGTCCTGGTCATACGTGCAAGATCATGTCCCCTTGTGTGATTTGTTGGCTCTACTAATAGACCACTTTGGTCGGCCTGGATTTCATGCATGCATGCCATGTGTAGCTTTGGAGACAAATACCGCTATTGGCTTCTTCAATTGTTCAAGGTCCATCTGTGTGTATATACATATATGCTCACCGGCACACGTGTCATGGGCGTCTAATCCGAACGGTCCTTGGGATGCGGCATCCCATGAAACCCAAGGGACTAATTTTCACCCTGATCTAGGACTCTGGTGGGCCATATCAAAGACATGCAAATTAAGGGAGGAAACTGTTTTCTGTTTTTCATGGCCCACCAAAGTTTTGAATCAAAGTAAATGTTGGGGGTGCTGCATCACGTGAACCGTTCAGATTTTGGACTATACTCCCATCATCGAGTTTTCAAAAAGTTCGAACGAGTTCCGTGCGCAGCGGAGCATGCATTCTGAGAGAGCCCGTTTACGCACCAACTCATGTGTGGAATATGATCCATCGATTGAGCGGGACCGAAGGGATTTTGCGACCCAACGTACTGCCCACGTTTTTTCAGCTTTCATTGGATGGAAACAAACCTTAAGCACCAACCTTAAGCACCAGAGTAGACCTTGAGTCGTACAATAGACCTCGAGTCTTATGACGAATCCAAGAAGACAAATATCTCTACTTTTTTCAGCTGTTTTACCTTGACAGCCAAGGATATTTTCATCTCATCAAGAAACCAACGTCCACACCCTGAAAATAGGGCTGTTCACGAGCTCGAGCTCGCTTGACTCGGCTCGAGTCAGCCCGAATTGACTCGGCTTAAATGACTGATTCAAGCCAAGCCAAGCTAATTATTTGAAGCTCGAGTTGAGTTCAAGCCAAGTACGACCAAGGGGCATTTCAACTCAACTCGACTGGAAGCTCGAACTCAAGCTCGACTCGGCTCGATTAATACATATATTAAATATTTTATATATATATATATATATATATATATATATATATATATATATATATATATATATATATAAAAGTTTAAACTTAAAAATAAAAATAAAAAACAAAAAACAAACCCTAGAGTTTCTACTTGACCACACGCACCCCCTTCCTTTTCCCTTTTTTCTCTTTCTCTGCCCACTACTAGCTGCACGCCCGCCAGACCACCACCACCAGTTTTCATTTCAGCTCCAGAATAGTATGATTTCAATCTCTTTTGATCTACTTCTTAGGCGAGAAATCCGAGATGGGTTCTTCTCAGATTTGTTAGAGCTTTAAGGAAATCCAATGATCTAATTGGCTAGAGCTCTTTACTTGGATTCCTGATCTGTGTTCTGCTTTATTTCTTTTCTAGTACTTGGATTTCTGCTAGTGGAAGGAAGATCAATAACAGATCGGTTCTTACAGGTTTCCTCATCTGATTTGAATCTTTGTTTGGTTTTTTCATTGGATTTTGCTCTGATTCTCTTAAGATTTTTGAATTTTTCATCAATGGAGGAGAATCAAGAATAGAATCCATTACTCTCTCACCTAACAAGCTTGAGCTCGACTCGACTCGAACCACTAGCTCGACTCGATAGCTTTGACAAACAAGCCAAGCTTCAATGTTGAGCTCGAGGCTAAGCTCGAGCTCGAGCTCGAACTCGAGTACATCATGGACAAGCCAAGATAAGCTTGGCACACCTTGACTCGTCTTGGCTCGATGCCCACCTCTACCTAAAAATAGCATTTGGTCAGATAAGTTTTCACGCGAGAAGGAAAAAAATAAATAAAAGCGTTGTACGGACTCGTCTACGGTGCTAATTTTTTCAGGACAGAATGTGCAAGATCCAAAGACCCGACGGTACCAAATCGGATCCGTGTCCGGGTCTTCAAGAATGATTACAAGAAGCATAGCACGACCAGAGACCTTCGTACTGGCCCTATTCAAAAGTTGCATTTTCTAGGCCCAGGCCATCGAATAATTGTTGTGCTTTGTGCCACCTGATGCACTTTCTAAGTCGGCACACTTGCGTTATTGAGCAGAGTGTTATAGAACCTTGTGTTGATCACATTTTGAAATCAGATCCTAACATCCCAGACCGTCCATCACGGAAAGGGATGGACCTGAAATGCCTGATGATCCGTTCCAGGCCCATTTGATAATAAAAACCATACACAAGCTAGTTTGAAATGGTATCTATTCAAAAACCATTTCATCATGGTGCCGGTGCGTTCTTGAAACCTTATTAATGACATGAATAATAATTCAATTGGAAGTCTTCAGATTCTCAATTTTATGAATGGTATCAGTAAAATCAATTAATTAGAACAACAGTAGTGGCATGGATTATTAATCCATGGTGGATGGACGCCACTCGAGAGTTTGGCCAGCAAACATGGGAACGATCTCTCCAGATTCAAAACCATAAGATTCTGGCACTCTCCATTGGGCCTTGCTCAATCTGATCTTTGATGTGTTCCTTGGAAGCCCATAGAAATCTGGCCCATTGAAGCTCGTGAACGCCTCAAGCTTATCAAGTGCACCAGCCTGCATTTGAAAACATGAACACTCAAATAACAAAACAACAACATTGAAACCGGGGGAGAAAGAGCCCCCGCCTTCAGTTAAAAACAAGATGACGTGAGTAACAAAACAACATCATTGAAAAGGGGAAGAAAGATATGTATCATGCTTGTAACTGGTACACAAGTTTCCATTATTCCCTATCAAAACGGCATGGAACAAACACATGGAACAAACAACAAAAGGGCTTTGTATGGTATAGCCATAAAACAAACCCCATTCTGCATTGGGTGGAATGCAGAAAGCCCGTGGAACCTGGCTTGGAATAACGAATTGAGATCAATACAGCAAAGAGCATCTTGGCATTACAGCTTTTTGTCATCAGAACCTCCTGATTTTTGCATTCAGGCATGCTGTTGTAACGTCTGCACAGGTACATTGCATAGCATGCCACAAGCCGCCTGAATTTCAGCTTCCGAGTGTATATGCACATAAACAAAAAGCAATCAACAAACAGGGTGTCCAAAACTTCTGTACGATATTTTGTCCTTATAAACATTGTTTTCCGTATTTGTATCAACGGATGTATCTCTTGGGATACAGAAACACATCAGTAATCAGATGGGAAATATCGGATGTATCGTATAATATTTCGCCGTTTTTGGAAAACATTGGGAAAGTGGTCGAATTTTTTAATGAAATTCTAGGGGACGTTAAAAAAGACATCAATACACACTTAGAAATCAATGGATTACAAAAAACAAGTACATATAATAAGTTTCTTTTGTATCGGGTCCTAAACTGTGCATTGACTGACACAAGTGATGCGACTATTTTCAAAATAAATTCATAACATTTATAAATATAAGAAAATATGTACGAAAACACAAGCAATACATTCAAAAGCCATAGAAGAAGTAAAAATATGCATGTGATATGTGAGGTTATGCCACCCACAGATTTCCAAGGCGGCCTGAAGTCATCATCTACATCTTGACCGAGTTGGCATAATACTTCTCCACGAACTGACATTACTATACCCAAGTCATAGTACAATGATACTAGTGAAGATACTCCGACATAACGCTAGTACTCATCCTCTCTTAACTGGATCAATACGCCCATCCATGGTACTGTGTAATCGGCACTGTCTGCAGCTAATATGGATCTGGAGCTAGATATGAGGTGGGTATATATGAAACTCCTGTATACATCTCTGCCCACAGCCATACCATGGATATTCTTGCCCGAATGCAGAAGCAAACTCCTCGTAGTAAAAAAACTGTGTTGTAACTACTGAAGACGCACAACACATCCATTTCTTTTCAAAAAATCCCCAAACCTCCATGAATCTGTGGATCAGCCTCCAACATGTCCAGTTTTATTTTTCCATTGTCTAATTGCAATCAAATTAAATGGTTGAAATGAGGAAATTTTCAGATTTTCACTAATTTCTACCATTTTTCTTAAATCCTCAAATCAGAGGTCGAAATCCATGACCCATCCAATCTTGATTTCACCCAAATAAATTGGTTTTTCAAAGTATCAAAAGGGTTTGATTCGATTTAATTTAGGAAAGGATTAGAAGTTGAAGAAATGAGAAAAAATAATGATTTTTAGGTTTTCTTGATTTGTGTGAGTGTTTTAATCTGAGGTGAGGGATGAAGATGGACTGCTTCTGAAGAAAAGAATGGACTTTCTAAAGGGATACAAGAAGTTGACAATAAGCTTGAACGGTTTAAATCCAAACAAGATGATGACCTGCTAAGCTCTCTGCTGGCAAATAGGTACTTCAGAACCATCCAGATGATGCAGAGAGACAGCCTTCACAGCTAAAGGCTTGGAAAGGTGATGAAATGAAGGAAACATGTACCTGTGACCAAAGCTCTAGAGGGCCTAAAAATTATATGCTAGATCTGCTGGTTTTACTTATATTTCGATTCAAATTTAAGCCGACTGCAATTTTACGTTCTATAGTCATAGTTAATATCACACTGCTAAGATTGGCGGAAGATCAAACTGGCTCCGTCAACAGGTTTGACTGCAATCAAGATATTATCATCTGATCATATTGTTGGCTCAATCCATCTCTCTGGAATAGTGTAGTCAGAGTTAATATCAAATTACAAAGATTGGAGGAAGATCGAACTGGCTCCGTCAACTGGTTTGACTGCAATCAAGATCTTATCATCTAGGGCCTTAATTTACTGAAAATAAGAGTGATCATATTGTTGGCTCAATCCATCTCTCTGGAATAGTGCTGGTCATTTTCAGCATAACCTTCTATTCTTGTTCCTTTCTTTTTCAGTTTCTTTCTTTGTTCTTTCGAGCCTACTCTAGTTCCACATGGAGGGATAGCCTATTTGGAAGAAGTCAGAATTTCATGCGCCCTTTTCCACCTGTCATTGCTTGTAATCAGCAGGTTCTGGTAATGGGGTGACAGATACGGAGGTAGGCTTGGCCTCAGCCACTCCGTTTCCATCCCCATTTTAAACCCCTAATATTGATGGTGTGAGGACTATCGCTCTTGGTGGGCTTCATGCCACTGCGCTTACTTTTCGCAACAACATCTCACATGTTCAGCCGATTTCGTTCTTTAATTAAGGTCTGTTTGGTTTTCCAATTACAATAGTAATTGGCTGGAAATCGGTAATGATTACTTACTCCTTTAATTGTGTGGTGACATCACTTACATTTGATTACAATAATTACATTATACCATTGTTTGTTTTACAGAGGCATTACTGCAAAAAATGGGCCTGGTATGTAAAAAAGGAATGATTACAATTTCCTCTACCTATTTACTTTACATGTGTATTTCACTCTCGTTTTTTGTGTCATAATTCTCCCTTAACCAAACACCTTGGAAAGATAATAATGGCTCATTTGCTTTGAATTACACTGGAAATTGGAAAACCAAACACGCCCTTAAAGCATCTTGTCCCTTACAAGTGGGTAAAAAAAAAAAAAAAAGAAGAAGAAGCTAGATTGTAGTGTGCCTTTGCCTAGCTCACAAAATTGTGGCAACTCATCCTTGAACACATGCACACGGTCTAGGGTATCCAAATTGTGGACCCTATTGTGAATAAGCATTGAATGGAATTCTACTGTTTGGGAGATCTTAACCATCATCCTACAGAATGCCTGGCTGCTGGAACCGGAAGTGAGACCCAAAAGGTGAGCTTCTGGCAGTTAGCTTCTATAGGCATTACAAGTTAGAAGGATACTTCAGGAATGGAGGCAATACATTATTGGCCAACTAGAAGACTAAGACTCGAAGAAACAAAGTTCCGGACTAAGGGCCTGTTTGGATTGGAGGATTCCAATCGAAATCAATCGCACAGCACATATATTACATTTCAAACATGCTTGGATAGGTGAGATACAACGCTGTGAGGATGAAAACGTTGGAAACCAACAGGAATCCAACTCCCGATTCTCCTGCCATTCCCCCTTCATCTCCTCCACTCTCCTCTTATAACCCTTACGTAGCCCACATCTAAGAGGATCTCGCTGTTTCTGAAGACGCATCCCTACTTCGGCTCCTTTTCCTCTGACCTCCAACAGCATCTGTCGTCTCTGTGCAGAGAAGCCCTCCAACACACCGGCACCTCAAACTCCTCCCCATCTCAGATCCAGACAAAAAACCGCAAGGTGAGCATGAAAAACTCGAGTGAAAAGGGGCTATTTTAGATAACTAACATCCAGTACAACATACAGTCTTCCCTAGCAAGAACGCCCTGCCTCCTTCAACGGGTTGTGCATTAACATTGCATGTTACCTCTCATCGAGCTTAGTCCTCACTTGGAGATAACGGTCAATTTTCACCATGGTTTCAATTGTGTTTAACAAGTCCTTGTGGATGTTTCTTCTTCGGCTTCATTATTTGAATTTTGTAAACAAACCTCATGTGCAGAGCATGCATGCCATTTATCCAAATACATAATCTATGCTTTTAACTTTAATCACAGAGATTAGTGTTGCTTTGTCTTTCTGATTTCAACTAGTATGCGGATAAATCCTCATATTTAACCCATATGGCATCTCTGCAAATCGATATGTCATTCCCCAAACCCATCTTCACTTCATGCATGTCATGGTGATAGGATGGCAACCCTTAATTTTTTTTTTAGCATTGACAGTATCATTAATGAAAAGCCGAAGCCACAATATACAAATAAACAATACAAAAAATTACAACTACTGCCAGCAATCGAAGAAATGAGCAATGACATTTGATGCCATCGCCCATTCCATAACATAGAATTTAGCCCTTCTAAACACCTCTATGGCTCTCCCCTTTCGATTTCTGAAACAGCAATCATTCCTTTCAAACCACAAGACCCAAATTCCCGCTAGCATATACTTAATTGCCAAAATTTTCTCCCTGTTTTCCCTACTCCCTTGCCATACCTTGATAAGAGAAAATTGTCAATGGAGCTCAGCAACATCCATAGCACATCAAA
This sequence comes from Magnolia changhungtana, assembly GCA_030180095.1. Taxonomy (NCBI): domain Eukaryota; kingdom Viridiplantae; phylum Streptophyta; class Magnoliopsida; order Magnoliales; family Magnoliaceae; genus Magnolia; species Magnolia changhungtana. The sequence goes on along the minus strand of JASAUF010000620.1, from coordinate 5,922,618 downwards.
TAACTGGAAGAAATTATCCCACACTTCTTTTGTGAATGAACTGTGAGTAAAGATATGATCCATAGTTTCCGCAACTTGAAGAAAACACAAGCATACATTCAGGAGAATCAACTTCCTTTTACGAAGATTGTTCACAGTTAGCACCTTGCTCCTCCCCACTAGCCAAGCAAACACCGCCACCTTCAGCGAAGCACCATAAGGCCACACGAACATTGTCAGAGAGACCCCATCGCTAATATCATTTCCACTTAGCACCCAATGGAGGGATTTCACTGAAAACTTGTCAGATTTATCTTTTAACCATGTAAACAAGTTAGAGTTTGACATCACCAGAGACACCTTGGATAACAACTTGAGAAGACCAATAAATTCTCAATTTCTTCATCCTCTAGGTTCCTTTTACACGGCGGAGCCCATACAACTTCCTCTTCCCTCATAGAGAAACAACTAGGCACCCTCAATTCTGCCTCCCCAGAAATCCTTGCTAACCTTGGAAATATTTCGCTCATTTTTTTTTACCTCCTACCCAGATATTCTCTCAAGAGCTAATATTTTTCCCGTCCCCCAAATAAAAACATATACCTTCCCAAACCTTTTGTTTTAATGATGTTGCAGATTTCTACAGATAAGATGATCGATACAATGATGAGGACTTGATCCACCACCCCCTTTCTTCCACTCCGTATTTCCTACCTATCATCTCTCTCCATCAGGAACCCGCTTCCGCCCCAAACCTCCTCCACACCCCTTTTCCTAATAGTGCTAGACTACAACCCTTTTCATCTGACAGGTAAATGAAATCACCATCATTTCGATTTTCAAATACTTTACCACAGAATCCTCCAATCAAAACAAGCCCTAAGACTAGAAGCAGCAAAGTTCCATAGAGATGACAGCGTCTCTTATAGAATGCTGACTGCTAGGTATGTCTAGGGGTAGGTGAAGCTTAGCGAGCTTAATAAGGCCGTTCACTACATTAGCTCTGGGCAAACGCCGGTTGAATTTGGACCACGAATTACTTGTTTTAAATGATAAATGTTATGGACAGATGTCTTAAATCTGTCTGGTGGTCTGTCGATGATATCGACAGGGTTTCGAGGACATCGAAGCCAATCATCGATGACATCGACGGTTGCTCGATGCCATCGATAATTCACAGAATTTTTCACCCCTGGTCGCTGGACAGTTTTGGTCCGTTCTCGATGACATCGATGGCCCTTCGATGACATCGAAGTTGTTACGCAGATTTTCTGCGGAAACGCAATTTTTGCGATTTTTGTTTCCTATTCCGATTTTACTTCTTTCTAAACTTATATAAAGGGGTGTATGCGGGATTGGGAAGTATTCTAAGGTTTTCTAAAGAAGTGTCAAGGGTTCCTAAAAGGTCTTTTAGGGTTTCTAAAGGGTGTAGCAAGGGTGAGATTCGAGGTTGTTTAAATCGGGTAAGTCCTCTCTCTTTGTAATTTCTATTTTCATAGTGGAGATCTGTGACATCTGTCGCTTTGTGCCGTGGTTTTTTCCCGCAAGGGTTTTTCACGTTAAATCTGTGTTCTCTTGTGTGTGCTTGGTGTCATTGGATTGCTATCCTAGATCTAGATCTGTGTGATTCCGCAGTACAAATCTCCAACAAGTGGTATCAGAGAAATCGTCAGGGGCACAAATCTGAATCTAAGGGATTAGTAATAATGGCGAGTACCAGGTATGATATTGAGAAGTATTCGGGGAAAAATAATTTTGAGTTATAAAAGATTAAGATGATGAATTCCTTAATCAAGCAAGGCGAAGATGGTGCTCTTGAGGAGCGAAAGTCTACTATGACTGATGATGATTGGAATACTCTTGATAAGAAGGCTTTATCATCGATCCGTTTATGTCTCACGGATGAGGTTCTCTACAACGTCATGAGGGAGAAAACTGCGGCTAAGTTATAGGCGAAGTTAGAGGATGCCTATGCGAAAAAATCCTCGGAAAATTGCCTACACTTGAAGCAGCAGTTGTATAACTTCAAGATGGCAGAGGGTGGAGATCTGGAGGCTCACATCAGCAACTTTAATAAATTGGTTTGCAAATTGTTGGATATGGAGGAAGTGATGAAAGATGAAGAACAAGCATGTATGTTGCTGAATTCTCTTTCAGCGTCGTATGAGTCATTCAAGGACACTGTGCAGCACGAATAAAACCCCGAGTGTCAACACTATTATCTCAGCCCTTCAAGGGAAGGCTATGAGAAAGCTAAACGGCGACATGAGGACATCTTCTGATGCACTGTTTATAAGGAGTAGGAATTCTGAACAAAGTACGGGTTCTTCAGGTTCTAGATTCAAATCCAAGGGCAAGGGCAAATAAAAGGTAAAGTGCTGGAATTGTGAAAAGGAAGGACATGTGAAGAAGGATTGTGAAAATCCTAAATCGAAGAGAGAAGATTCTGAGGCTTCGTACAGGGAGGCCAATGCTGCTATGTCAGATGGATCGAGTGGATGTGATGGTAATGTTTTGTCTGTGTCTACTATCAGGTGGCCATATGATGATCATAAGGACGAGTGGATGCTAGACACAGGGGCATCTTTTCACATGACTCTTCATCGGAGTTGGTTCGCCAGCTAAAGGGAGTGCAATGGTGGACAGGTGTTTATGGGCAATGGCTTTGCCTGTAATGTTGTGGCTGTTGGTACGGTGCGCATCAGGATGTTTGATGCGGTGGAGCGTACCTTGACTGATGTCAGGCACGTTCCTAATTTGAAGCAGAATCTGATTTCTCTTGGTGTGCTTGAGGCAAAAGGATGTAAGTACACAGGTATTAATGGTGCTCTTAAGGTATCTAACAGGGCACGGGTAATCATGAAAGTGCAACAACTCGGTAACATGTACAGGTTGATCGTGAGCACTTCAAAAGGTAGAGCTGCAGTAGATGTATTGGATTCCACCTCTGCACATGTATGGCATGATGGGCATGGCCACATGAGAGGGCAGGGCAAGAATGCTAAGACGTGCAGACAGGGATACAGAGCAGGTGAAGCAGGCACCTATGAGAAGAATCACATGGCATGATCGCAGGATATCGGCGAGGTACATGAACGACTCCAATATCGCAGGGGATTCATCTTCTATTCAGATGGCTCTAGGTGAGCCTGGTGCTGAAAAGTGAAAGGTGAATATGGGCGATGTGATGGATTCGTTATACCAAACCGACAAATGGGAGCAGGAGGAGCTTCCAGTGGGCCAGAGAGCGGTTGGATGCAAGTGAATCTTCGGGAGGATACAGCATAGATACAGGGCGAGGTTGGTAGCGAAGGGTTATGCTCAGAGAGAAGGGTTCGGCTTCTCAGAGATATTCGCGCCGACGGTATTGCAGATGTCTATTAGATCCGTGATTGGCGCTAGTTGGCCAATGATCTTGAGCTGGAAGGATGGATGTGGAGTCTGCACTTCTACAAGGGAAAGTGAATAGCAGATCTACATGAAGCAACCAGAGCGGTTCAAAGTGGGCTGAGAAAAGACTTTGCGGGAGGTCGTGGTTCGACCTGTCGCCTAGGCAGTGGTTTGATTCCTTTATGGTGAGTCAGGAATTGATGACATGTGGATCGCCAATTATGACATGTCTGAAATCAATGTACTGTAGACTCGGTTAAGTGGGACATTCAGGATAAAGGATTAAGGGGCTGCAAAGATGGTTCTTGGCATTGAGACTGAAGGAGGAGTAAGTTTTGGTAATCACAGGAGGAATACCTTGTGTGTAGTTATTGATCAAAGATGTGATGGACCAGGTAAAGCCAGAGACCGTTCCCTACGCGTCTCTCCTCAAGTTTTCTTCAAGATATGTCCCAAAACAGATGAAGAAAAGCAAGATATCTCATGAGCCTTATTCGAATGCAGTTGACAGTGTATGCCATGGTCTGGATTAAACCGGTTATTTCACAGGCTATCAATGTTGTGAGCAAGTACCCCAGCAAGCAATATTGGGTAGCGGTGAGATGGTAAGAAGACTACGTCTTTCCTTTTAAGAAGACAGGAGCAACGATGGATGGCCATGTGGATTCTGATCCAACGGACATACTCTCCTAGATCGTTCCTGTAAAGAAGTTTAAGGTCTGTAAAACTTCTCTGGGCTTGGCGATGGCGTAAAAGGAAGACGGAGTGTGCAAAAGAAGTTATGATGTGATGCAGAGATAAAAGAAGAGGACAAGAAGCTACACAGATGAAAATTGAAGAAATGGTGGAGATTGTTATGGACAGATGTCTTAAATTTGTCTGGTGGTCTGTCGATGATATCAACAGGGTTTCGATGACATCGAAGCCAGTCGTTGATGACATTGACGGTTGCTCGATGCCATCAATAATTCACAAAAATTTTCACCCCTGGTCGCTGGGTCCGTTTTGATGACATCGTTGGCCCTCGATGACATCGAAGTTATTCTGCTGATTTTTCTGCGAAACGCAGATTTTGCGATTTTTGTTTCCTATTCCGATTCTACTTCTTTCTAAACTTATATAAAGGGGTGTATGCGGGATTGGGAGGTATTCTAAGGCTTTCTAAAGGAGTTCCAAGGGTTCCTAAAAGGTATTTTAGGGTTTCTAAAGAGTGTAGCAAGGGTGAGATTCAAGGTTGTTCGAATCGAGTAAGTCCTCTCTCTTTGTAATTTCTATTTTCATAGTGGAGATCTGTCGCTTTGTGCCGTGGTTTTTTCCCGCAAGGGTTTTCCACGTTAAGTCTGTGTTCTCTTGTGTATGCTTGGTGTCATTGGATTGCTATCCTAGATCTAGATCTGTGTGATTCCGCAGTACAAATCCCCAACAATAAATTAGATGAACAATGATTGAACAATGAGGATTGTTCCATCAGTGTGATTTGAAGGTTGTGCTCCATCCATGATGGGGCATGTGACTTGGATTGTCCATACCGGCATGCTAGTGAGCAAAGAGTGCGGTGGTTGCAATATCACCATCTAGTGTATTGAATTTGACACCCATTAGGCGTAGCTATGTTTTAACTTTCATGCATGGCGAGCTTTCAAACCCCAAGCAACAAAAGAAAGGATTTAGCTATGTCTATGATTTGACGTATTATGGATGGACAAAAAATTGGCTCCTCTAATCACAACAGGCACTTAGGAGTGGTTAATGATATGTTTTTTTTTTTTACAAGTCACGAAATATATTGATTAAAAGAAAGAAAAGGAAATACAAGGTGAAGGAGAATAGAGAAATCGCCGAGAGAGCAATCTCTACTAGACTCCAAGAAAAAGAAAATCACAATCCTTTAGGCCCGCTACTAAGATAGCCCATTCAATCATTAACCGCTTAGCCTTACTAGTTAAGACCGCATCCGAATTTGAAATGTCCTTAAAGCATCAACCGTTTCTTTCTTTCCAAACCGACCACCAAATCGCAATGATGGCCATTCTCCATAAATGCGTCTTTTGCTTGCCCAATCTTACCCCATGCCAAGCTTTAAGGAGATGATACTGCAGTACAATGTTAGCCTTTAGGATCAGAATAATGATTAAGAGGGACAATTGTGGGCATTCATATTTCATATTTAGATGTGAAATTCTTGGATTTACGAAAGACAAGCTATCGCAAAAGCATTTGGCAAACATGCATGGATGTGTTTCCTATTATTCCATGGAGCCAACTTGATGCAGGACCGATGCATGAGCCAACTTGTGTTTCCTATTATCAAGTGGAATCAGGACAAATCCTCAGTTTTTATGGTTAGGTCTTTCTACAAATTCCTATCCGCAAACAACGGCTCGGGTCAGCATCCTCATTTCATTTGGAAGTACACGGCTCCCCCCAAGCTTCAGGTTTTTGGGTGGCAGGTAGGGCACAACAGAATTCTCACCCTGGACAACCTTAGGAGAAAAGGTATGATCCTGCCGAACGTGTGCTTAGGATGCATGGCTGCGGAAGAATCGGTGAACCACTTGTTAATCCACTGCCCTTTCGCCAGTACTGTCTGGTCAGCCCTCCTTTCCTGCTTTAAAGTTAGTTGGTGTTTTCCTAAAGATGTGGACAAGCTTCTTAAAGCTTGGCATGGGGTGAGAATAGGCAAATCCAAATCCAGAATTTGGCGTTTAGGCATCATGGCGGTTTGGTGGGCAATTTGGTTAAAAAGGAACAGAAGATGTTTTAAGAATGAAGTGAAGCCAACCCATGTTGTCTCCGCTTCTGTCAAATGCTTCATCGCTAAATGGGTGTCCGCTAGGGAGGGGACTAATGTAGATCTTTCTTTTTTTCTTTCTTAAGGGCCTGCCGTCTCAGCAACCCCTTTTCTTGTTGTTTTTTCCTCCTCTTTTGCTAATACAAGTTATCTTTTTTAAAAAAAAATAATAATAATTAAGATATTTAACCAAAAAAAAAAAAAAAACACAAACGTCGCTATATCCATCATAAATATCATGAAAATCAAAAGAAAATCATGCATAATCCTAGCCTAAGCTACGAGCATCGTAACATATGATCATTAAATAAAACGAAACTAGGATCTGATGGATGTAGGGACATCCAATTAGTATAGGGTATAGTCTATTTTAAAATATGAAACCTAATACATTTAGGGTGAAAATTAGGGTTTGGGTAATTTGGGGAAGGTTAGGGATTTTAGGTTTCGGGTTAGGGTTTCGGGGATGGAGGAATGGGGTTTTGATATAATGACGGTGGAAGCCAAAAGGGGCAGGTGAGATTCACACGTGTGGCTGTACGGTCATACGTGTGGCGTAGGAGGATGAGTTTAGGGCGGTTAGGGTTTGGTTTGTGGATGGGTATGAGATGGGAGAATTAAGAACCTGAAGAGAATGCCTGAATAGGGAAGAAAAGAGAAGATGGTGTGGGGATAGGTGAAGACCTCGCACCTCCGTTGATAAAGATTAGCCTCGCACCAATCTTCTTTTCAAATCACATGGAAGTATCTTCAAATCGCATGAAGATGGGAGAAGAAAGAGAGTTTTTCTCTTCTTTTTTTTATCATGAAATTCAATGAGGGAGAGGTCACACGCCCTCCTCTTTTTATAAATCCAAAAAGTTTCAAAAATTACAAAAATCCCCCTTATCTTGTGAGCTTTAACGAAATAGTCATAGTCTAAATAAAATCAACTAAAAGACCCATAATGTGTCCAAATATAAAATAATCAAAAACTAAATCCTAAAATATGATAAAGTTTAAAACTAATGTAGATGATCAATGATAAATGGCCCGATCGTCACGTCCCTCTGATCCAACGGTCTGGATCACTCCATAAAGCAACCCATGTGCATCTTCCCAGTGTGGGGTCTTCCAAATGCTCGCACATGCACATGTGGTCTTTAGCACGATCACGGGTACTCGCCTAGCCACAGGGAAATCGGCGCGGCCCGCTTCCTCCTTTGATACGTACGTAAGGGTGTACGTGACGTGATGTCCTCATCACAACTACTTGAGTGTTTCCTACCTACTTTTGGTGTGGTGCATCTGTGTAACTTCATGCTTGACACTTTTCCAACAACTGCCCCTCCATGATCCTACCTTGCTTACTCGCCCTTTAGGGCGTGGGCATGCAGCAATAGATGGGCTGGGAATCAATCTTGGGTTTGACCATGCTGGCATTTGTGTTTTGCCCATGTGAGCCTCTACAGTGACTTGTTCCAAGAGTTGGGGCAAAAGAGGAAGGTTGATGTCCAATGGGCAGCCAATTGTATAACTTTTGCCAATCTACCATTTAAAGAGAACCTTAAATTGCAGGGAGAGATTAAGACAATGATGATATAATAACTAATGGTAGTTTCATAATTCATTCGTTCTTTTTTTATTGCAAGGTAATTTGGAAACTCAGGATAGAAGAGATATGGCAGTTGGCCCCAGCCCTGGTAAAAGAGAAGGGCTGGTCAAGTAGGCAGCTGATCTTAGAACTTCTGCAAGCAATCATGATAATTCATGTTTCAAATATGATCGGTGAAACATGATTCATTAAGCCAGCTTAAAGAGCCAGGATAAGGCTATGATGATGATTGGCTGGGGTAAAAAATTGGTGAAATAGGATCGTTAAGCTGACACTAAATAATTAGGACAAAGCTATGATGAAAATGCCGAGTTGCTCGAAAGAAAATAGACAAATCTGCATAAATAACAGTGGAGGTGTGCTTACAAGTACCCAACAATGTCGTGCACATACTTGTATGCATTGCATATTAGATGTGACTACACTAGTCCTACTGAAGTATCTCTATGCTAATGTTTTTGGTGTTTGCATTTATATAATTGTGCATGCAAGGGCAGTCGTAAGATCCTTCATGAAACCTCTAAGAAATGTATGCATGTAGATATTACTTCCGCTCAGCATGTAAACTAATTTTCCATACTTAAGATCTCCCAAATGGGCAACTAAAACTGAGGCAGTTCTTTCCCTAAATGTTTGATTCTCCATGGTCTTTTTAGTCATGTTGTAATCTGATTTCTCCATGTCATCTCTACAATACACCGACTGAAGATTGCCCAAGAATTAGTTCTACTACCATGCACTTACAAACCCTTTGGGACTACTCTACAGTTATTATTGCAGTGTAGATGAGAGAGGATCAATGCTCTTTCTTATGAAAAAGCACACCCATGAGGGAGAGAGAAAGAGAGAGAGATTACCTGCTCAAATACCATGGCATAAAGTGACAAGGCAACAGGAGAATTGTATATTCCAGCGCATCCACAAGGACATTCTTTCCGTCGTCTCTCATGAGGAGCACTATCAGTTCCGAGAAAAAACTGTTTGCTTCCGCTTGTCACAGCTGATACAATGGCCTGTCCTACAGGGGAAAAAAAAAATCCAACAATATCAAAAAAGTAAGCCTTTGACAAGGAAAGTCAAGGAACCAATAGTGATAGCATATTGTCACCACTCTTGCCAATCACCCAAGAAATGTAATCTTTGATAGCTAGTTACAAACTCAACTTTTATGATGCTGTGTCTTATGAGATTAGTCCCACATCGGATAGGGAAGTAGGTTATATATAAAGGGGCACAAGTCATCTAATCAGGGAAGAGAGTGTGTAAACAACATGGTACCTTGTCCAATTGGGCTTTTAATTTAGTAAGAGTGCACCAAGCCCCTCTTCATATAAATCTTTATTTTTTTAGGTCGTTTAACAACAATGTCTGAATAGACTAATAGTACATAACCATAAATATCAGAAAACATCGAATGATTTTACAAAGAACAATGTTAAGATTCTCAAACACTTAGGGCACTCCTAAATTTGATTAATCAATTTTCATACAGGGAAAATCCCAGTTTTACGGTGGAAAGGGGCTGGGCCATGTCCAGGTTCAACCCATCACCTAAGGACTTGAGTCCAGGACCACACCAGCCCAGCCCGTGAACTGAGAGGTCAGGCTCCATCCGGGCTCCACCCACCAGACCAATACTAAACCCACCAATCTTTAAATAAATTGGGAGAGGTAGATGCAAGTCTAGGTCCAGCCTCATCATTTATTGGGCCTAAATTTCAAGTGCATGTCCAAACCATGGACCTCGTGACACAGGCCAAACCAAACAAAAGCAGTCTGGATTGGCTCGACATGGGCCAGCCCAGACTGTTTGCAACCCCAGGTTGATCTAACCTTATCTTCTACAAATGTGTGGCAGATAATTTCAACTTCCAGGATAACATTTATCAGTTGAACTCTTACAATATTCAAGTGCAATATTGGTTCTCATCAAAATTCATAGTACCATTCCATTCATGATCTTATGTTCTTCAACCAGGGTCACCAACGGAGGATGCAAAAAAGAATATATCAGGTTTCCGACAACTGTCACTCTTATTCATTTTTACCACGAGATTTCACGACCTCTGTATGAGTGGCAAGACAGAAGGACAAATATGTGTTCAAGGGAACTTAGGAGTAGCGCCAATGGTTAATAAGATGATGGAAAGTAGACTTATGGTTTGGCCATATGCGACGAAGACCGGTGTTCGAAATATCAGTATCGTGTTACGTATCGCACCGTTGGGATGGGGATACGGATACAGATACATATCGATTATTGCATGGGATATATCGGTTGTATCGCATAATGTATCGTTGTTGTTGGAAACATGGGAAAACATTGGGAAATTGGTCAAATTTTTCAATGAAACTTCAGTGATTGTTAAAAAAGACATCTATACACACTTATGAATCAAAACATTACAAAAAACAAGTGCACACATTAGGTTTTCTTTATGTTGGTTCCTAATCTATGCGTGTTGTCTAACTGAATTAATGCAAGTATATTCAAAATCTATTCATGTAATTTATAAATGTAAGAAGACGTGTGGAAAAACAAGCAATACATTCAAAAGCAAAAGAAGAATCACTAAATCCGGTTACATACATGTTCGATTTTATGTTTGGACACAAAGGTTGCAACTGATTTGCTAGAAATTGGGAATATTTTTTTCTTCTATTTTCCGCAACTTGGCCCATCTCCTCCAAATCTCAAAATCGAAGCTCCTAATCCATGATTTTTAATACAAAACATGAAAAATCATAAATTTGTAACAATTTAACACTGACTTAACATGATTTACATAAGGAAAAAAAAAAAAACATCGAAATTCGAAAATGCTCATCGGATCGAACATGTGGGATATATCTCACTACTTGTGTGCTTCATATCGCGCGGGTGGGATACAAGATATATCATGGGATATATCAGCCGATATTGTCGATACTTAAAACAATGACGAAGACCAAGAACTGCACCACTTAGGAGTGAGTTGGTTCAAGTTGAAGGCTCTAAAAAGGCAAGGGAAAGGACCAAAAGGACATAGGTGGAGACGGTAAGAAAAAACTTAATATGTTTTAACTGTGGATATGGTCCTTGCTAGAGTGGAAAGGCAGAACAGGATCTGTGTAGCCGACCCTAATCAGCTGGGAATTAGGCTTAGATGATGATGATGATGATGATGATTTCATGAACTCTGTATCAATGGGTGACTTGGTAAACCTACAGTGCAAATAAATAGACCTTTCCAATGTTCTCAGTGGTGTGCAAAAGGGATCATCAGAACATACTGTGAATCTCTCTTTTCAGTACAGGAAGGCAGTAGTTATGTGGCTGTAATCCACCCTGAAATAAAGAATTTCTATTGAGAAGAAGATGCTGTGGCGTCACAGTCGCAGCAACCGATCCTGTGGGATGAGAAGATTTCCAAATGTCACAAAAGAAAAGACATCTGAGGTGCAGTGAAAATAAAGTAACTTGGTATAGAAGAACTGCAAATAAAGAGAGAATATTACCTTCATTGCATGACTCAACAAACCTGACAGCATCCAGAGTAGTAACATGCTCCATTACAACTTTCAGCCGTGGAAGCTTCTGGACCAGTGGTCTTAAAATGGTATCGATGAATAGCTTTTCGCGATCAAATATGTCAACCTCTGGATCAGTTACTTCCCCATGGACCTGTCAAAGAGTCTCAAAGAAATGAAGTTGTCCCAGTAACATTCTCCACAACTATGCCATAAGATGTTTTAAGAGAAATGTGATTTGTTCCATCTTTGGACTGCTTTGGAGTTTTCGTCACTTGCCAAAAGCATCATCTGAGATCCATATTGGCATGTATGTATTACCTACTTAGATATGTATACATACATATATTCATGTACATATGTATTGTTTTGAGACCCACATACAGAGGACACGCATAGTAACAGACACAGATATATAGATAGATATCAAGTCAGTCAAGGAACTTGCCAGTAATGGCATGTTCTGCTCAACCATCTCCTCCAAAACCGGTAGACATTTCCCAAAAAGATCTGTAACACCATCTTGAGAATTCGTAGTAGCTCCAGCAGGATATAATTTCACAGCATACACCACCCCACTCCTTCCTGACAAATGGATCAGTATCTTCAATAAAACTACAAAGTTGATATCATTTCCTATTTAGCATGTATCCAAGAAAATAACGAACATTTGGTTATCGGTACGGCAAATGAATAATGGAATTCAATAAAAAAACCATGTAGAGATAAATAATTAGGGCCTGTTTGGATAATGGACTACCGCGGTAATGCGGTGTAAAACTCACATCATTGCATCTTGTCTTTCATTGGATGTTGCCGACTGTCAAATCATAGTAATCTTCCGGAATCACAGCAGAAAACGGATGGCAAAGGTGTGTCCATGTGGCATAGTTTTGTGGGCCCCACCATGATGTATGTATTATATATTTATATCCACACCGTCCATCCTTTGGTGATCATTTTATGGAATGAGACAAAAAATAAGGTGGATCCAAACCAGAAATGGACCACACCACAGAAAGCAATTGAACTGAACGCCTGCCATTGCAAGCTTCTTGGGGCCACGGAAGTGTTGGACCTTCCTCATTTTTCAGGACATGCCTTAAAATAATATTGCAAAATGGATGGACACCCACGTGGATATGATATGTATTAACAGACATATATCAAACCACCAAGAATACTATACAGATGGAAAGCGTAGCTGTAGGAGGAGTATTGCATATGGCCACTATTATGGTCTCTGACTACTGTGGTAATGATAATCATTACTCATTTACCATATATTATAATCAGTGTTCGAGTTGTCGGTATCACTACAAGTTTCGCTGGCCGGAGATAAAGATATAATATCGTTATCGCCGATAATATCGCTGATAACCGGAAATGCAAAGAAAAAGGGGGAAACATGGAGAAAATAGTGGAATTTTTCAGTGAAACTTCAGGACATGCCTAAATACACATATTTACATATTCAGGAATGAAAAAACTGCAAAAAGAATGCATTAAATAATAAGTTTCCATTTAATGGGGGTCAAAAGGCGTGCGTTGTCGTAAGAAATCACTCAAATAGTAACCAAAATGAGTTTATATGATACAAATGCAAGCTTACAACAATTAAGACATGCAAAAGTAAATGAATTCAAAAAAATACACATTTCAAAAAAATCACCGGGTTATGTGAGCCCTACTATGATATGTGTTTTGTATCCACACCGTCCAACCATTTGGAGATATCATTTTATGGCAAGAGGTAAATAATGAGTCTGATTCAAAGCTCTAGTGGACCCCACCACAGAAAACAGTGGGGAGAGTGACGCCCACAGTTAAAAACTTATAAACAGAGTCACAGTAAGGAGAGTGACGCACTGGGATGCTACGTGGGGTCCATCATGATGTTTTTAAAAAATCCACCCCATCCATCCGCTATTTTAGATCATTTTAGGACATTAGAAAAGAAATAATGTGGATCCAAAACTTAGGGCAGCCGCACGAGAGGAAATAATGGAGATTCAATGACCACCGTTTAAACATGTCTAGCCACAAAAGTTTAGCATAAGGCTACTAATTTTGTGTTTTCACTTTATCCCAGTGGAAATGAACTTATAAATAGTTTGGATGGCATATAAACATCAAGATGGTGCCCAGAGAGGTTTCAACAGTGGAAAAATCTTTCTCCAGTTTTCATTCTCGTATGGCCACCTTGAGTTTTGGATCCACCTGATTTTTGGCCTCATCCCCTAAAATGATCTGAAAAAATAGATGAACGAGGTGGATTTTTCTTCAACATCATGGTGGGCCCCACGTAGCATCCCAGTGCAGGAACTTCCCACGGAAGGCTTGGGCAGGAAATCCGCGTCCACATGGGTACCCCCTTGACGTTATCCAAGAATCAAACGTCGGTGCTATGTGGACCCTACATGATGTATGTGTCTCATCCGTGCCGTCTAATCCATTTTTCCAGATAATTTTTGGTATGAACTCAAAACTGAGTTAGATTAAAATCTCAAGTGGGCCACACAATGTTGATTAAATTCTCACCGCTAAAAATTTCTTGGGGCTACAAAAGTTTTGGATCAAGCTGATATTCGTTTTTTGACTTCATCCAGGTCTGTATGAGCTAATCTACAGGTTGGATGTCAAATAAACGTTACAATGGGCCCTAGGAGGTTTTTAATGGTAGACGTTCAATCATTATTATTTTCCCATGGTGTGGTCCACCTAAGATTTTGATGTCTCATTTATGGGGAAAATGATTAAAATAATGTGTAAGCATGAATGGACGGTGTGGATAAAACAAATAGATCATGGTGGGGCCCACATAGCACTGACCACTAGCCCCTAGTTAGTCGCAACGTCATTAGCCAAACCATGTCCCTTGTGTATCGGAAGCAAATTGCGTAGTCAGTAACTCACTACAGTTAGCGTACTGAGTAAACTCTGTGAGGTCCACCATGATTTATGTATTTTATCCGCTCCGTCCATCCATTTTCCCAGATAATTTTATGGCTTAAGCACAAAAATGAAGCATATGCAATGTTCAAATGGACCACACCACATGAAACAGTTGAATTGAACTTCTACCGTTGAAAATTTCTTGGGGCCACAGAAGTTTTGGATCAAGCTTATATTAGTGTTTTACGTTCATCCATATCTTTATGATCGTATGAACCGGTTGGATGACAAATAAATATCACTGTGGGGCCTCGCAAGGTTTCAACAGTGGAAATCATTATCCCCACTATTTCATGTGGTATGATCCACCTGATCTTTGGATACGATCCAAATTTAGGCTCAACCCCTTAAATTAGATGAAAAAGGGATGGACGGCGTGGATAGACCACATACATTTAAGGTGGGCCCAAATCAATTTACTTAGTACGATAAAAGCACACCGAGTAACTCGTACGCAATCCGATTTCTTTCCATATCTTCAAAGTTTTTTTAAAAATAAAAAATAAAAATAAAAAAACCAACCCTAAAAGTCCGATGAAGAGGCAATCCTGCCGAAGAAAGAGGGTTTTTGAGGGAGGGTTGTTGCCGAAGAAAGAGGGTTCTTACCCGGAAACGGAATGAATCTTCAAAGATCGGCTGCTGCAATGCTCGAAGATCAGCGCTGTTTATCGAGGCGTTCTTCCGGGCTTCGAGTTTCGATCAACCAAGTACAATATCTTCAAAGTTTCGATATTTTTTCTGACTTTTTACCTATTTATTGAAAATCCAGGTTGTTGGCTACAGTTTTCCCATGATAGGTAGTGTGGTTGGTGGCTACAGTCGATGTTGTCAGCAGTAATCCAAATTTATCAGCGATATCTTCGATATTTCGCCGATAATCCGAAGCGAAATGAAAAAATGGGGTTTCGATGTCGCTAGCCTGGCGACACCAATATTATCAGTGATAATATCGATATTTCGTCAATAACTCGAACACTGATTACAATACATTACTGTTGCAATACACGACTGCAATAATTGGTAATCCAAACACAACCTTAGTGAATATTTGGTCATTGGTACAGTAAATGAACAATGGAATTCAATAAAACAGCAATGTAGAGATAATTATAATGAGACTGAAAATTGATCAAAACAGATGAAGATTAGTGAATATTTGGTTATTGGTATGGTAAATGAACAATGGAATTCAATAAAACAGCAATATAGAGATAATTATAATCAGGCTGAAAATTGATCCCAACAGATGAAGCGCCTTTTCAATGAGCAAGGATCCAAGATATTCCCATGTACATTTTTTTTTAAAGATGATGATTTTATTGGAAGGCCAAAGAATTACACCATAACCCAAGATATACAAGACAGAGCACAGTCACCTAGGCAAACTGAGATCGAAGCCCATTCCATAAGATCTACCTTCACCCTCCTAAAAACTCTCAATGCATTTGTACAAAGATTGCGGAAGCCACCCCCCCCCCCCCCCCCCAAATAAGGCCCACAAGCAGGTCAAAAGAGCCATCCTTCACAACATCCTTCCTCTTTTGCCGACTCAACCCCCATTCCACAATTGGAGGAGATCCTTGATAGACTTCGGTAACACCCACGCCACCCCCAAAGAGACCCATTATTCTTACCACACCTTCGTAGGAACGCACAATGAATGAAGAGATGGTCAGCCAATTCCTTATCCTGCCAGCATAGAGAGCATATGTTGATGATCACCATTCCCCTCTTTCAAAGGTATTGACCGTTTGACACCTTTTCCATCCCACCAACCACACCAAAGCCACAACCTTGGGAGAGGCCCCAAACCCTAAATCTCCCTCCCTCTCTAGCATTACGTTTGAAGCAAACTGATTCAAAATGACACCACTAACAATACCTTCATGTCAATACACAAGAAACACATTACTGTGTGACACAGTAATTTCATGTTTATTATCTCCGTAATCCTAACTGGATGACTCAAAAGAAATATTTCCATACCATCAACACCTTCATCAACCTAGTTAGCTTATACAACCTGGTTTTGGACAAAGCACATATACAACCCATGCACTCATTCAAGAAAGTTACCACTGCATTTCAATAAGCATCCTAAATGGCAGACCAGTCAGTTGCAATACTCGAGATTTTATTTCAACTATGTTAAGTCATTCTTGCAACATCCTTTCATCTTCTGATTGCCATTTCAGTGCCTTCAACTGAATCAAGGAGCATGCAATCATTATGAATCCTATGGTGGATAAGGATAATGCATATGAGAACTTTTATGCAAAGTATAAAGAATTGTCTGTCAAGAAGGATTTAATAGGTCTAATAAACAAAATAAACCAAGAAAGTATAAACAGTCACCCAACCCAATTAGGGATTTAACTGGCAATTTAGTAACTTATATACCGATGCTACAAATAAGTTCATATATGCACTGGCAAAAGCTAAGAGATCAACAGCATAAAAGAAATGACACACAGTTATGAAGATAATGGAGTCACTTCTAGACTATTAACCGCTTGCAGATAAAACTTGCATACACCAATTGAAAGATGGTAAATCAGACTCACTGGCAAGCTTGATCTCATTAGGACTCATGTGATCTGTCAAGTAAAGGGTCATAAGAGGAGTGAAATCACTGTTTTCGGGCAGTGCTTTCAATATGGATTCTCGATAAGCGACAGCAGCAGCTGTAGTCATGACAGGAGGTTTCAGGTTTGGCATTATAATTGCCCTTCCAAAATGGCAGGCACTGCAGACAGATCAGGTTGTTTTCAGTACAATTAGCTCATCTCTATTCAATGTGCAAACAAACCAAAGCTATTCATAAGTAATGCCTGTTATTATGTAAATAAACCATTAGTCCATGGAAACCCATGTTTTGGGAAAAAAACGAAGAATGTACCTATGAGAAACAACCGCTCCAAGAAGGTCACCATCACGAAGATGGAGATGCCAATCATCAGGCCGTGTTAATGACAGGTCCATCTTTACTCCCTTGGTCTTTATTGGACGGGGTCCCTCAGCCTTACCAAGAAAATATTTTGATCCCTAGAAGGCAACAAAACATCTGCTTTAAGTATCAACAAAAAGAAACCAATTAAACAATCCTATAGGAAGACTAAACCTAACTGAGCGAGTATGTGTAGAAAACATGAGCAGGCTCATTAAAACTTGGAAACCATCTCGATCTTGTCGAAACCAGCTACTCTATCCAACAGCCAAATCCTCTCATCAATAGCAATAGCTTGACTTCAAAGTATGATAAAAGCAAACGGAAAAATACACACACATGTGCGCACGCACTTGTTAATCATCCAATGTGTGGGTTTACAAACATATAGAGTTTTGCTAAGTCCACACATGTACAAGGAATGCCCTCTACACCACACATGCCAACTTGACATAAAGGCGCAATATCCAAGCCATCCATCAGGTGGGTCAAACCACGCACCCAAAATAAAGCTGGTCCCCAACAGGTGGACCACAATGTTAGAAACAGGGGGACGGGTTGGACTTCTTTTTTTTTTTTTTTTTTTTTTTGGGGGGGGGGGAATAAAGTTCTCTCCCTCTCTACTCCATTGTTCTTGTGGGTGTACTTCTTTTTTTAAAAAATTTTATTTTTCTGATTTGGGTATCAAGATCTCATTGACTCGATAACCGAGTTATACTATTTTGGTATCAACACGGGTGATTGTTGGGAAAATACTGACTTTACATCATCTCCTAATGACTTCGAAGAAGGTGACATAAGAAGAGAGTATGCAATTAACCCAATTCATCCGCACACTCACAGAGCGAGTAGATCGATTCACGCATACGATGGGCAATCTCACTAACCAAGTGGGAGAGCTCCAGCACTAAGGGAATCCGGAAACCGAAGTTGGAGGACGTGGGCACATATGGAGAGGTCCCCACTAAGGTCCTAATCAACAAGAGGCGGCTCCGATTTGTGAAGACGCCAATGATCGAATCTTTCAATTGTTGAAATGTGATAGAGGGCCCATAAATTGAGTTAGAAATTCCAAAATTTCATTGCCAGTTGCATGTCGATTTCTTCATCAATTGGCTACGCAAGGTGGAAAAAGCATTCGAGTACAAGTAGCGGATAATCAAAATGATAAGTTAGTAGCTGTGAAATTTTCCGGTCACACATTAGCATGGTGGGATGATCTCCAAGCCGAACAAATCCGTCAAGGTAAAGAAAAAATAAATTCTTGAAAAAAATGAAGAAGTTAAAAGGAAATTTCCTACCTGCAATTTATGACCGTGACCTCTATCACAGATGTCACAATCTGCGTTAAGGCAACAAATTAATAAATAAATAGACCGAGTTCCATGCCTTAACATCACAGGCAGGGTTTCATGAGTATGAAGGGACCAAAAGATTTCAAGATATCTTAATAGTCTTTAACCCGGATATCAAAACTTGATTTTCTTTCAAAGATGTATTTAAAATATCCAATGCATATACACTTGCATTGAAAGCCGAGAAGATAATTAATTGGGCACTTGGGAGAATATTTGGCACTCGAAAAGGTCGTCATCGACAACTGGACAATTTTTTATTTATTTATTTATTTATTTATTTTTATTTTTTATTTTGGGGGTTGGGGGGGGGGGGGGGGGGTGGGTAGTACATCCAAGATAGAACAAAGCAACACGCCTTTTATGTGATTTATGTGTGGGCAACCAGTACATCGTTTTTTTCATTGTCCTGAACATCAGTCCACAATTAAAGTAAATTTGGTCGAGGAAGAAGAGTATGTGAAAGGCACTCCCAATTGCATACAAACACATTCAAGATATGAAGAACATGTTTCTGAGGATAAGGTACATGTTAGGGAAGATTTAACAGATGTGTATTTTGATAGGGGAGAATCATTAGTCATCCAACGGAATATGCTATCAACACCTCGGGTGGTTGATGGGGGGCGATGGGTTTTGGGCGGCTGAGGGTGGAGGTGATTAACCTGCAATGGTCAAGTGTTCAAGGATACGGTGATGGAGGGCTTTAGTTTTGAGTAGTGTAATGGGCAATCGATTGTGGGTTGAGACCGGCGCTACATATGACAAAGAGGTGAGTTGCCAGTGGATTATTATGGGGTTTTGGGGGCTGCGGATCCGGATCTGGAGATGTTGGAGCGTCTGCAACAGGCCAACACTTTTGGGGATGAAGATGGGTTTCCAGCTTGTGACGGGTTCGTGCGGCAACGGGGGTGTTGCACAGGATCTGAAAATAGGGGATCTGCAAATGAGGGGCGCCAACTCGAGATGGGTGGTCAACGTTGCTACTTCCGACAGCAGTGCAGCTGCCGGTGACGAAAACGGTGCAGGCATCTGTGACTAGGAAGACGGTGGCAATAAGTAGGACGGTGGGATGACGGATTAGGGATCTTCAAGGCATGGGCGTCGGCAACAAGAGGTAGAATCCTACTCTAATACCATGTTAAACCACAAAGACTACATCGTGGAAAACTGGAAATTATATTATTTCTCTAATAACCACTGAATATATAGAGGAGATGGAAGATCTGTAAGGGATGACTCACAGATACACATCTAAAAAAATAAGGAAATAAATTAGATACCCTAATCTAATCTAATATACTCTAACAGAAACAATGTAAGTTATACTCAGATTGCTTTAAACACAACATTTTAGTGTATAAAGCATGTTGTGGTTGATTATCAATAAATCAGATTTTGGCATTAAGGTCTTTGACGACTCTACAAAGAATTTCTATGCATGAATTAAATAATAATAATAATAAAGTAAGAAGCTCTTATAAAGAGTAGGATAATGCATAAATATATACCTTGCAAGGTAAGTTTAAAGTTTTTATCATTGCTGAATGTTCTCAAGCAATCAAAGCTTCTCTTCAATGCCAAAAAGCATCATTTATCTCAAGAGAATCACTGCAGAAATGCATGAAATAAATAAATTCCGATATTCCAACTTTCCACCGCAAACATTGGATGCTATCTCAATGAAAAGAGAATAAATGAAAATTAAAGAATTTAAATAAATTTATTTATAAAAAAAAAAAACACATTAAAAGTAAAACAAAATAGATTGGTCATCCACAAGAATTATATCCCTCGTCTTACCATTGAGGGAAACCCTGCAGCCTCTCTTAAGATAAGCATCATTCTAGTCAATGGAGGAAATATAGGACATTCAATCGCGCAATTCACTCATCCCAACAAACTGAACATGTGAAACCCACCTTTGGGTGAACCAAACCACTCATATGGTGGGCCCGTGTGGACAGTCCAGGAATGCCCCAGGTCAGATTATCCAAAAAAACCTGATCATGCCTCCGTTAAATGTGGGCTATTGGTTGTAATTATACTTTTACCAACAATTTGATCAGTACGATCATCTGATACGGGACATATTGGTGTTCCAACAGTTTGATGGGGGCCATCATAAACCAAAATATAGCCAAGATCAATAAGGTAGCCCTACCATAAATTGTAGCCAGAACAAAAAATTGTTGTTTCTTTGATAAGGTGGGCATCCTTTCACCTCACTGTCATCATTCAGCTAGGATGCTCCCACATCTTTGCTAGAACAATCTCCTACAGCTACGCTTCCAATGTGGCAAACATATGAGAGATCAAGGTCATTCATCAGGCAGGCCCTGCCACATACATGTCATCTAAATCAGTTTGTTCCACTCATCATGTGGGCTACACATATAAGATAAAATGGATGGTTAAAAACATTGATGAGCAAACCACCTGAATTGTGGCCACCTCATCAGCAGATCCTCACCAAATTTTTGGACCTCAGCATACAAAGGTGGGGCCTAATTGATGAAAAACTAGGATCTCACATGATCTGTGCTAGATAAACTAATAGTTCATCACCATTTTTGAAGTTGCAGTGTCTCATCCACCCTACATGTGGCACACGTGTAACAAAATCAGGACCATAGATGGAGCATATCCCGTTTTCAAACTGATCGAACAAGCTTAACCATCTGATTTTGAAGCCAAAGTATGGACCACTAACCATGTTAATGTTTAATCATCCATGCGATATTCAGAAATTGGATGGCATGGAACCTTTAAATATTATGATTTCTGGGTTACCTTCATCTACAACCGGCATTATGACTTGAGGTACCGCAGAAACCGATAAACTGCCTCTAGATGGTGAGCACACAGTGTGCGTATGAATTGGCTCACAACACTCACAACATTAGCAATATCTAGATAAGTTAATGAGAGGAAAATACATTTTCCTACCAACTGACAATATAAACCCAGATCCTCAAGTTGATCAGATTCTTTGAAGAACAAATTATTATTGACTTCAATTGGAGTCTCAGCAGGACATGAACCAAGTAATCCAATAGCATGCAGAAGGTCAAGAGTATACTTTCTCTGAGACATGACGATGCCTTTACAGGATTGGGCAACTTCAATCCCAGGAAAGTACCGAATGAGCCATAAATCTTATAATTTCAAAGCTTCACAACAAAAACTCTTTAACACGAGATTTCATCATTACTTTCTCCAATAACAATAACGTCATCAATGTAAACAGTCAAAACAGTGAGTGATGAGCTGCCCTTTTTAACAAACACAATTATCAAAAGCACAATGTGGAAAGCCAATCAAAAAGATTATAGTACTAAAGCGCTCGAACCAAGCACAAGGTGACCGCTTGAGACCATACAATGCCTTCTTTAACTTGCACACCTTTCCCTAAGATCCCTGGGGTCTAAACTCTCTCTCTCTCTCTCTCTCTCTCTCTCTCTCTCTCTCTCTCTCTCTCTCTCTCTCTCTCTCTCTCTCTCTCTCTCTATCTCTCTCTATCTATCTATCTATCTATCTATCTCTATATATATATATATATATATATATATATATATATATATATATATATATATATATATATCCACGAAGATTTCCATGAAGGAAAGCATTCTTGACATCTGACTGATGAAGAGGCCAATGTCAATAAGCAACTACAAAGAAAAGAACCCAAACCGAATTCAAATTTACAACTGGAGAAAGGCCTCCTAATAGTCCACACGAGACGTCTGTGTAAAGCCCTTAGCAACCAGCCAAACTTTATAACAAGCAATAGACCTATCAGGATGATACTTAAGGGTATAAACCCAACTTAATCCAACCACGTGACGATCTTTGGGCAAGTCAACGAGCTCCCGGGTCTCCTAATTCTAAAGTGTTGTCACACCAACTAATGTTTTTTTTTTCCCTTCTTTTTATAGGTGATGCCGGCTTGAACCCAAGACCTCAACGTTGAAATACACCCTATCTAACATTGAGCTACGAGCTCAAACCCGCCATACCACCCAACGTGTTTGGATGCGTTTGTTTTGTTCATGTGGTTTGTCCATCTCAAGATAAGTTAATGCCTCAATCTATCAAATGTGTTTTGCTAGGTTACTCCACTTAGAAGGGATACAAATGCTATTGTCCTACAACCAAACGAAAGTATGTTTTGAAGAATGTTACCTCCTTTGAAAATGTTCTTCTTCTCCTTCTTCTCCTTCTCCTTCTCTCTCCCCCTCCCCCTCCCCCTCCTACTCCTTCTTCTTCTTCATCATTTGTGAAGCCTCCTCATATTTCTTATGGTTATAATTAGCCCCCTCTTTATATGGGAGTGGATTAGGTGCGGCACTGGCGGCCCAGCCTCACCCAACACGGTGCAACCCTAACCATGGGACCCACCTTTATGTATGTATTGTATATCCACGTCGTCCATGCATTTTGCCAGCTTATTTTAGGGCATGAGCCCGATGAATCATATCCAAATCTCAGGCGGGCCATACCATAGGAAACAATGGTAATTGAACGCCTACCATTAAAAACTTCATGGGGCCCATTGTAATGTTTATTTGCCATCCAACCTGTTGATAAGGTCACACAAACCTGGATGAAGGGAAAAAATATCAATTATGAGCTTGATCCAAAACTATTGTGGCCCACAAAAAGTTTCTAATGGCTAATCACCATTGTTTCCTATGGTGTGGTCCACCTGAGATTTGGATCTATTTTATTTTTGGGCTCGTGCCCTTACATGAGCTGGAAAAACAGATGTACAGCGTGGATATACAATACATTCATCAAGATAGGCCCCACGGTCAATGTTGCACCCTGTTGGGTGAGACCAGGGCCGTACCTAATCTGCTCCCTCTTTCTATTATAGAGGAGGCAATAGATAGACGCGTGCCCCCCCCCCCCCCCGCAAAAAAAAAAATAAAATAAATAAATAAATAAAACCCACTTTAAGGCTTAGGACGAAAATGAGGGTAAAACTGATAACATCGATCACGAGTACAGCACAAATGTCCACACTAACATTCCGAGGCGGTGGATGAGTAGGCTCTTTTCTTGAAAATCCCCTAATGGTCTAGATCTTGCCACAAATGACGATCTCTCAATAAAAGAAGTAGGTGCCACTCCAAATGTGATACAACGATGAGCTCACTCCGAATATATTTTGTATACGGTCTCTAAAGGAGGAAGAGACACCCGGCAAAGGATCAGAGCATGCTAAGCCTCTAGATCTAGATAAAGCCCATTTAAGAATTCAAATACTTAATGATTCTCTAGCCATTTACTGAGTCTCATCTGGGATGTTAATCACGGGCATACAACAATCCAACTCATCCCCACATTGGCAAAGGGCAGCATATAAAACTCTTCCACAAAAGATTCACCCAATTGCATATTGGCAATTTCTCTATGAAGTTGAAATTTTCTGGCCAAATCATATCTTTGTCATGACATATATGCGACTATATCCCACATCTCTTTAGTTGTCCGACTTTTAGCATTAAGCTACTACTAATTCTTTGTAGTATGGAGTGAAGCAACCAAACCATTATAGTATAGTTTTCTGTCATCCAATCTTCATATGTTGGATCATCTTCCTTGGGTTCCCGTTTAGAACCCAAATTCTTCTACCTGCTAAGGGCGTGTTTGGATGCTTGTAAGTTGGGTGAGTGGAAAGTGACTTACAGGAGGTGTTTGGGGGAGAAAATTCGCCTATAAATCACTTGTAAGAAAAATTACCAGGAAACTTGTCGGGGTTGGGGATGAGAAGTCCCTTCCCTGTAAGTGACTTACAAGCCAAGGTCTGATTTTGAAAAGGAAAGAGGGGGGAAACACACCTCCATTACAGGAAAGCTCCAGCCATTGTGCCTCCCTTCCTCTACAATCAGAGTCATTGTGTGCCTATCTA
Organism: Magnolia changhungtana; assembly: GCA_030180095.1. Taxonomy (NCBI): domain Eukaryota; kingdom Viridiplantae; phylum Streptophyta; class Magnoliopsida; order Magnoliales; family Magnoliaceae; genus Magnolia; species Magnolia changhungtana. Next base: position 5,898,177 of record JASAUF010000620.1, on the reverse strand, counting down.
TCTTCCCCTCTCGCCCTCTCTGCAGTTAGGGTTATGAGCTTCTTTTTTACTTTTATTAGAATAGGCCCAATTTAGTTAGGTCATGACAGTGGGGCCCACCTTAAGGTATTTTTTTGGTATATCCACATCGGCCATCGATTTTGCCACCTCATTTTAAGGCTTGAGCCCAAAAATGAAGCAGATCTAAATCTCATGTGGGTCACACCATAGGAAATAGTGGTGATTGAATGTCCACTATTAAAAACTTCATAGGGCCCACCATAATGTTTATTTGCCATCCAACATGTTAATAAGGCCACACATACCTAAATGAAGGGAAAGCACAAATACCAGCTTGAGCCAAAAAAATTTGTAGCCCACGAGAAGTTTTATTGGTGAGCATTCAATCATTGTTCTTTCCTATGGTGTGGCCCACCTCAGATTTGGATTTGCTTCATTTTTTGGCCCAAGCCCTAAAATGAGTTGCAAAACTAATGGACAATGTGGATCTAAAACTTGGCCTTCTTTCTTGTAGACATTGGTTTTCCAATCCATGGATGATATGTTTAGGAGCATATGATCAAAGGGGTTGTTTGCAACCATAAGCAATCAACTATGGTCCCTCCAAATGAATGTTTCAAATTCTTGGTTGGACCTATTATTTCCATAAACAATCTTTATTGTCCATTTTTTGGCAATTTTTTTGCTATTGATTGGATGGTTCTAATCATTTGACCAGTGTGATTTTGTGATTTTTGCTTGGTAGTTCATTAATTGTGGGCTAAACTTGATGGAAATGTCTGGATCAATTGATTGGATTGTCTATGTGTCCCATTGCAACCTTTTGTTCTGGAAGCAATTGATCGTGTCTTGATTAGATGCACATCTAAGCATCTTGTTATGTAATCCAGCACTATTGTACAATGCTTCTCCTCTTCTTGTGAGTTGCAAATGAGTTGTATCAGCCCATTGACTTGTAAATTTTTGTTTGGTCGCATCTTAGCATTACCAGGATTTCTACATTGTAGGTATTTTGAATCCATGGGCCCACTTTTATGACCCACTTAATGATTGGTTTAGCTTGAGAATTGGCTTAAATATTCATCTATATAGGTGGAATAAAATAGCATATTTTATGCCAAGATTTCTTATGTGATTATAACATCTTAGAACGATTCTCTATTGCAAGCTCTGCTTAGTGTGAATATATAGTTTTATACCTGTAAGTAACTTACAGGTTACCCAACCACAAAAACCAACTTATATTTGTAAGTGACAGCTTACATTCAAACAGGATTTCTTATAAGTGACTTCCAGAACTTATAGGCATCCAACTTGTTTGGAAATAGGATTAAATGGTATTGAATTGCATTAGGTGGAATTAACACCATTATTACTCAATGATTGTATGTCTGAAAATACCATGGTATTTTGACCATCCAATCCCATGTTCGGGATCAATTTTTCACTTTAGAAAAAACATTGTATTAAGTAAAACCATGGAATTGTAATCAATGAACAAGATCTCCCAACTGATGCCAGTCATCCGTATGCATATGCAAGCCAATTGTCAAGTGCAGATAGCACATATGGATGGACAGCATGGATAAACCACATGCATTAGAGCCCACGGGTGTAGTGGATTTTGAAATCCACGAGAAATCCTGCTGTATTTCTTGTTGGGACTGGATGATATGATACTTGGATTAATCCAATCCTTCTCATAATTTTGAAACGCAGGATGTATTTTACATGGGACCAAATACAATTCCATACCACCTAATCCCACGTTCCAAACAGGAAGGAATAATTTGGCATACGAAGACCAAGTCAAGAATTTGTTCAGGGCTCTAATGTTGGTACGAAAGACTAATTTTTCCAGTAAATGGCTCTCTAACACCAATCATCTCAGAAAAATAAAATAAAAACTTGAAGAAGACACACCGATAAGCAATATCAAATGCAGTCACCAACCATCTTGAATCCGACTATCAAAACCCCGAACTTAATGAGCAATCAACTTCACAAATCGAGATGTGATGACGAAGATAAACCAAAAACAAATTATTTATCTCAAGTGCAATCACCTACCATCTTTAATCTGACTACCAACTTCACAAATCAATATATGATGCGGAAGATATGCCAAAAACAAATCACTCAGATTTCAGCGGAAAAGATGGCTGCTTGGCGGAGACCGCACCTGCGCAGAACAGGAGAGAAACCCGGGATGGCGGAGGGCGCCGCTGCATGCGGCGGGGCCAATGCCCTCTGCGGTGATGGACTGCTGGATGCGGCGTTGGCTGCTGCTGAGAGTGGTGGTGGCCCTGTCGCGTGCGGCAAGAGAGGAAGGAGGAAGAAGAATGGATAATCGCGCAAGGGTTTAATCCTCTGTTAATATAAAAAGGGCCTGTTTGGTCGTGGGATTACATGGTATCGATTAGTAGTAAATGAGTTTAACACCATTATTGCGCAATGACTGCACCCTAAAAATAACATGCTATTCTATTCTAGCCATCCAATTCTCATGTGTGGGATAAAATTATTGCTATTCCAAAAACACTAGATTAAGCAAAACCCTATTTGGTGACCATGGAATTGTAATCAAGGATCCAAGTTCACAGCGGACATCAGTCATTTGTGCACGAATGTTATGTGTAAAGAGTGTGTATAGACGAAGGGTGTGAATAAAATACATGCATCAATGTGTGGCCCATATGTATAGTAGATTTCAAAATCCATCGAAAATTCCACGCTAGACCAAATGCAATTCCATCCCACATAATCTTAACTAAGCACACGTATCAAACATGCCCTAAATGATACAGTAGCCCCGCATGATTAACAAAGAATATCCGTGATAAAACCTATCAACATACTCTATCAACGATTCCTCCCTTGTTTATTCATCAAAACTATGCTAAATAATATACACCATGGGATTTTGTTCTATAAACATCTCTTTATTATACTCACCCATGTGGAAAGGTGTACGCTTAATGCTTACCTTCATACAAGTATAGGTGCAAATGGGCTGAGTTTGGGTCTAATTGGGAAGTGCCCGCCGGTGGGTGCTACACCCATGCTTATATCAACACCCATGGCAAGCTTGAAATGGAGACTCGTGCTCATACCTTTTGAGTGCCGATAGCCCATTAGAGTATTGGGTATCATTTGTTATTTCACACTCGGGGTGGGCGGCCCATGTAATATGAAACCCACGAGCCCACGGGGGAGGTCCGGCTGAGATCCTAACTCATGAGATGTGGGACCTGAGTTATGAGATAAAAGAATTAATTCGTCATACTATAATAATTCGAGCTTTTAGAGCAAGTAGTTAGTCGTCCCGCATCAAACTGGTATCAGAGCTCCTCCCCGAAAGTGATTAATGCAGGGGCATTTCACACCAGGCTCGAGTGGGGTATCCCGTGGGATGCTTTAAAAATATATTTTCTTCACAAGCCTTAGAAAATACTAGCCTTCAATTTTAGATTAATATTAAATTTAAAATAAAATAAAATAAAAATAAAAAAAACTATTAATGATTTTTAGATCCATCATATGATTAACTAGTCAAGTTAAACCTCGAAGTGTACTTGTGGCCATATTATTGTTAGATCTTATGAACTTTGCAGTGCTTACTCTCATGGTTTAATGATGTGTTCAATCCATCACATGATTAATTAGTGTACACATAGCATACAATTACTCAACTTAAATAGTGAATTATTGGACTTGGGTTGGATGGCATACCCAATCACAGACCACAGTGCGCCTATTTTTCACAGTGGGTTAACCTTGTTAGATGGGTTGCATATCTTGTGTAATGCGCCCAGCAATATGGGCTTACTTTTCATGGATGATTTGCACAGTCTATACATACAACAAGGTAAGAACCAGTATAATTTTCCTCACATGTATTTGCAAATAAAAAATTATTATTATTATTATTTACTAATTAAATATTATAAAATGAATCTAATATTACGAATGCAATATATAAATACAAAATATTAAAATATAATTAGGTTTGAACCGAGTTTAAATATCAACAGTCGAATGCCCACACTCAGCACATTTATTAAATAGGCTTAAATTGATACCCACATCCAAACCCTTTTACCTATATCAATATTCTGCTGATGTCGGCCCAAGTTTGGGTACTTGTCAGGCATACCCAACATGTTCCAATCCCTAAGTGCAAACCTGCCGTGCTTAGGAACTCATTTTTCTTTCTACCCGTGATCTTTACATTTGCTATTGCTTATTCATATATATCTTTAATATTGTTAATATATTATCCTAAAACTCATTTCTTTCCTCACACCCACCTAATTAACTTTACGGGCATTCTATCGTGAGCTTTTTCTTAACTAAGACCATGTGGATGGGTCAAATTGGTTAGTAAACCTATTTTTACATGAATGATATTAATCATCCATATTTTTGGTTATGGATCAAATGGTTATATCTGCCAAATCAACATGGTATTTGCATAGTAACCCGTGAAATTTGGGTTGGACTTTTGTCGTGCAGGATGCCTTGCATTCTACCTATCGGCTGTAGGAGCAGTTCAGTCAAATGAGAAATTCGGTGGTCGACTGAATCTCGTTGTTATGTTCTCAATCTATCAAGGACTGTTTCGATTGACCGAGAGTCTCAATTGAAAGCTCAGTCAACCAAATGTGCAATTGACAGTTTGCACGATTTTGAGTAAGTAAAGGACATTTTAAGCCTAATTCTAAATTAGAGCTTGTATTATCAAAAAAGTATGAGTGTTCTCTCTGAGGGGTGAGGATTTTCACAATGTGAGAGGATTTCCAATTCTAGTAAAGGTTTTTCTTAAGTGAATAGGTTTTTCCTAGGGTTGCGCATCGCAAAGGGAGATCGGGCGATCATATAATCAAACAGGTGAGTAGTGTACTCTAAGGTTTCTATTATAGTTGAGATCTTTGTTGCTTTGTACCGTGGTTTTTCCCCGCAATGAATTTACACGTAAGATATCATGTGTTTTGTGGTTAATTATTTTTGTTTGGTTATCTGCTTTATTATATTGTTTTATCTTCATTTATTGTGCTACGCAAAGTGCACAGATTAGTAGTGGTGTTAAATCTGAATTTTTAATACCCATAGTTTGATCTGGGCTTGTTGTGGCTCGGGTTTACGTCATTGTTGTGATATAAGGAGCCAACTTACTCCAACAAAGTGGTTTCGAAACATCACATTGAACATGTGAAATTCAATAAAGATGTCATGATCAAAATTCGATATACATAAATTTGATGGGAAGAACAATTTTAGTTTGTGGCAACGAAAGGTCAGTGATATTTTAGTCTCGTAAGGATTGAGCAAAGCATTGTTGAAAAACAAAACCTAAAAAGATGACTGAAGCGATTTCAGGGAGAAAGCTATGAGCACTATCTGTTTGTGTTTATCAGAAGAAGTTATATACATGGTCTTAAAGGAGGAATCTCCCCTAAATATGTGGAAGAAGCTAGAAGACCTATATATGTCAAAGTCCCTAACAAATAAATTGTCTGTGAAGAAATGATTTTTCAGACTGAAATTAAAGGAAGGATCAGATCTCTCAAAGCACACAAACAAGTTTGCAAAGGTGTGTAACGAGTTGGTAAGGCTCTAAGGGACGATTAAGGAAGAAGATAAAGCGGTGCTACTTCTAGCATCGCTTCTCACATCATACAACAATCTCGTCACTACTCTGTTGTATGACAAGAATATAATAAAGCTTGAAGAATTCACATTGGCGTTCATTTCCAACGAGATGATAAAGAAATGTGTGGATAATGACTCTAAAGTAAAAGAGCTAGTCGCGAAAGGGGGTCAAGGATGTGGGCAATCCATGTAACGATCTTGATCTGACAAAAAAAAAGTCTAGGTTGAAATCGAAGGCAAATGATGAATGCTTCTATTACGCCATTAAGGGGCACTTCAAGAGAGACTGTCATAAATGGAAGGATGACCTGAAAAGCAAATAAAAGGAAAACATAGGTGAATCAACAAGTGTAGCAAAAGAAAACTCGGAAGGAGACTTCCTCTCAATCTCTTTAAGTATAAGTCATCTCTCAGACGCTTAGATACTAGATTCAGGATGGTCATATCACATGTGTCTAGATAGGACTTGGTTTGATTCCTACATGTCCTATGATGGTAGAAGTGTTCCGATGGAAAATGATACAGCATACATGGTTATTAGCATAGAGACCATCAAGGTAATGTTTGACGAATTCACTCTAGGTAATGTTATAAAGCATGTTTGACGAATTCCTACATGTTTGACGAATTCACTCTAGGTAATGTCAGGCATGTCATAAAGCTAAAGAAAAACTTGATATCCTTAGGGGTTTTAGATATGAACAGTTTCACGTTCACCTCATCTGGCGGCATAATCAAGGTAGCCATAAGTGGAATGGTTGTGATGAAGGGACACAAGGTTGGAAATCTATAAAAATTTGTCATGAGCATAGTTATGGGCGAGGCCACTACCACCTTACACGTAGGATCTGGCACAAATGACTCAAATATGTGGCATAAAGTATTTAGGGCATATAAGCAATAGGGGTATGATGGAACTCCACAAACGAAAATTGTTAAAGGGAGTCAAGGCATGTGAGGTCGATTTTTATGAGTATTACATTATAGGTAAGCAGTGCATGGTAAGGTTCAAGACTACTACACTAGCTTCGGGGTGCTCGACTATATTCATTTCGATGTCTGGAGTCAGTGACAATACCGTCTAAGGAAGGGGCATGATACTTTGTGACCTCCATAGATGACTACTCGAGGAAGGTTTGGGTCTACTTCATGAAGTTGAGTTTGAGTTGTTCACCAGGTTCAAGCAATTGAAAACGGAGGTAGAGAAGCAAACTAGGAGACAAGTTAAGTGTCCCAAGTCAGATAACGATACAGAGTATAGAGATGCATAATTTTTAAAATTTCGCAAAGATTAAGGTATCACAAAAGCACTTCTCAACTCCAAGATCCCCATAACAGAATAAGGTGGCAAAGAGGATTAAAAAAACTATGTTGGAGAGGGTGAGAAGTATGCAATTGCATGTGAGAATACCAAAAAGCTTATGGGCAGAAGCGGTGAATACGACATGCTGCATAGTAAATCAATCACTATCTACAACGCAAGACTCCAAGGTTGCAAATGAAGTCTGAATAGGCAATGTCGTTGATTACTGATGATTGAGAATCTTCGGATGTCTAACATATGTTCACGTGCAAAGTGAATAGAGGTCGAAGTTGGATCCAAAGTTTATGAAGTACATCTTTGTCGAGTATGAAAAATGTGTCAAGGGTCATGAGCTTTGGATCCAGTTTCACAAAAAAGGTAGCTATTAGTAGAAATGTCATCTTCGAATAAGCGTCAATGCGGAAAACCAATAAGGACGTTGCAACAGGGCACTCGGATACACATGGTGAGACCAAGAGATTATCGGTGTAGGTGGAGCTAGTTGAGCATGTGAATGAAGATGAAAATCAGCAGTTTCACAAAAAAGGTAGCTATTAGTAGAAATGTCATCTTCAAATAGTAAAATAATCGGTAGGACTCGATACCCATGGTGAGAAATTATATGGAGCTAGTTGAGCATGTGAATGAAGATGAAAATCGCCATGAACATGGAAAAAATCAAGAATACCATATGGAGACCATGAACATGGAAAAAAGAACCATTAGAGACCCAGTTCAGTACGAGTTCGAGGACATGGTGTCTTTTACATTGTTCACAGGGAGTGAAGATCTTTCCACCTTTCAAGAGGCAAATTTTGGAAATGATGGTGACAAGTGGATGTCGGTCATGGTAGAGGAGATGGAATCTCAACACATGGATTAGATATAAGAGTTGGTGGAACTTCCTAAAGGTGAGTGGGCTATATGGTACAAATGAGTCTACAGGAAGAAAGAAGCATTATTAAAAATGATAGTGAAAAGTACAAGGTAAGGCTTGTAGCGAAGGGGTACTCACATAGTGAATGAGTAGATTACAATGATGTTTTCTCTTTGGTCGTAAAACATACATCAATTAGGGTACTACTGACTATGGTAGTAGAATCCAATTTGGAATTGGAGCAGCTCAATATAAGGACGACATTCCTTCATGAAAACGTAAAGGAAGTCATTTACATGAGGCAGCTTGAAAGTTTCGATGAGTTTGGTAAGGAAGGTCACGTGTGTAGATTGAAAAAGTCGTTGTATGGGCTTAAATAGTCTCTAAGGCAGTGGTACAAGTGGTTTGATTCCTATATGGTGGAGATTGAGTATAATAGGTGTGAGTGTAATTGTTATGTATATTATAGGGTACTTAAGGACAAGTCCTACATTTTACTGATGCTTTACGTAGATAATATGCTAATTACTGTAAATGATAAGACATAAATACACTTACTTAAGTCTCCATTGAGGAAGGAGTTTGTCATGAAGAATCTAGGTGCAATGAAGAAGATCCTATGAGTATGGAAAATTGTAGCTTTCTCATAAGGGATATGTGCAAAAGGTGCTAGAGAGGTTCCATATGAAATGTGTTAAGCCAGTTAACATGCTCATACATGTCACTTTAAGCTGTTAGTCAGATCATGTCCAAGTATAAAGGAAGTGATTTAAAAAAATGTCACAAGTGTTGTACGCAGGTACAGTGGAGAGTTTGATGTATGCAATGGTTTGCACGATGTCAGAAATCTCACATGTAGTTAATGCGGTTAGCAAGTATATGACGAACCAATAAATGAGCATTAAAATGTTGTTAAGTAGATTCTCAAGTATCTATGGGGCACAATCGACACTATAATAATTTTCAGGGGGACTAGGAGCTTCAGGTAGAGTTGTAGGCTACATGGATTCGATTATGCAGGTGATCTGGGCAACATGAGGTCTACTGTAGGATATATTTTTACATTAGTGGGTGGACCAGTGTGTTAGAGATCTACGCTATAGTCTATGATAGCGTTGTTTATAACCAAGGCAGAATACATGATTACGACGGAGGCATCAAATGAGGCATTATGGTTGAAAGGTCTCATGAAAGAACTCAGGTTGAAGTAGGAGGCGATTCGATTGCATTGTGACAGTCAAAGTGTTATCCATCGGGGGATGAATCAAGTGTATCATGTATGAACTAAACACATCGACATGAAGTTCCACGATATATGGGAGCTCATTACTTCAAGAGAGATTTTATTTCAGAATATTCATGTGGATGAGAATGTCGTCAATATGTTAACAAAGCCGGTGATCATATAGAAGTTCAAGCATTGTTTTAGTTTGATTAATTTCACTAGCCTTTAATGAGATTATGCACCCTTGCACAGGGGTGCGGATGGAGCCGAATCAGCCTATCAATCTCTCACACATACAATAGCAAAGTAAGATGCAAATCAAAAGCATAAGTACTTTCATTTTTCCATGGCCCACTAGTTTTTAGACCATGCCAAAAAGTTAGCCCAAGAAGTTTCATAGGGCGACTCATCTAGTGAACTGTTTGCATTTTGTGCCCATGTCATATGTCTAAAATTCTCACCGGGTTCCCATGAGATCATTTTTGTAGATATGTATATGTAGGGAACCGGTACTATGAAGTCAACGGCATGGGTTTGATTGCCCTTTATGGTACGAGTGTGTGTTAAAAAAAAGGTCGACCTCATGAGAGCTGTATCCAGAACATTGCCATCTGTAATGGCGTGAAATGGTGCCTAAAACATCTAAAAGCACGTAGCAAGACCTACTTGAGTTTTGGATGTAGTTGAAGCTTGGCGTGATCCCACGTCCAAGTGGGACACATAGTGAATGGTTTGTATGTTTGAACCACATCTTAATGGGCCATATAAACAATCATGAAGGTGTCAATGGGTGGATATCTACTTTAAACTGTTGTTTGTGACGTGGTCCACCTAAGTCATGGATTGGCCCGATTTTTAGGTTCAGGTCCAACAACGGAAGGGTGCATCTGACTAACGGGGTGGATAGTTTTCATCACACAACAAGGTGGGGCCACAGAACTCGACCTCATGAGAAGCTTCCCATGAGGTCGACCTCCTAGTACCTTTTCCCACGCACGTGTTTGTCGACCTCATAATACCTCCCCGTGTATGCATACATGTACACACATACATATATACCCACCCGTTCGCATTACAGAGAGAGAGAGAGACTGAGATTGTGTTTGCGTGTTCATGAGAAGATCCCATAAGGTTGAGCCCTATGGGCGCCATCCTGATGTATATCAAACATCCATACAGTGCATTTGGTGGGTCTCCTCTAGTTTATGGGATGTCCCACTAGTTAGCCATATCTTGAACTTAGGTGGGCCACGCAATCTAAAACCATGTAAAATTACACCTAAAATATCTAAAATCACTTGGTGGACCCACCTACATTTTGGAATTGACTTGAATTTGATGGGATCCCTCATCCAAGTGAGACACACACACTAGATAGGTTAGATGTGGGTTAGATGTCTGAACAACACCTTAGTGGACTTTATAAATAATTGTGAAGATTTTAAGGGTAATTTCCAACTGTACGACCCATATATGGGCCATCAACCTTTTGAAGCCCACTTGCGTTTTACCTCCCAGGAATAAGCCCCAGCTGTACGGCCCCATTTCTCAGGTCGAAAATGCCCCTGCTTTCTTTCCGGAAGCAGATCGCCTGATGCTCGAAGACGAGCGCTGACGCTCCTCGAACTTTGAGTTATACGAACGGTTCAAAAGATATCAAAGTTACATGGCCCCACAGTTATGTATTTATTATATCTACAACGTTCATCGTATCATTTCGGAGCATTATCAAAAAGAAAAAATCATATCGAATGATCAACTGGACCATACCACAAAGAGCAGTGGAAAATTTATTTTCACCGTTAAAAATTTTATAAGGCCCATCATAACATTTATTTTCCATCCAATCCATTCATAAGGTCACAAAGACCTTGGTGAAGAGGAAAACAAATTTTATAATGATCCAAAACTTCTTGACCCTAAAAGGGTTTCAATGGTAGACATCCAACCCTCCACTGCCTTTTACAGTGTGGTCCACTTGATAGTTATATCTATCTTAATTTTTGTCCCAAGCCTTAATATGAGTTCACCAAATAGATGGACGGTTTGGATATAACACATACCTCATTATGGGACACACAAAAAGTAGTGCGGATTACCATAAGAAAGAGAAAATAAATAAATAAATACCCAGCGAGTTGGGGTCGACTGGGTTGAAGCGGGTGGACTGGGTCAATAGCTACGGCTTGTAACCGTAGCTATAGCCGTAGTAACTCAGCACTCTATTCACTTTCTTCTTCTTCTTCTTTATTTATTTATTTACATGGAAAACTTTATTCTACCTAAAATTTTCTCTAATACATATTTATATAACTATGTATATATAAGCACATAAAAAAATTTCTCACTTTTTTTTCATTTATTTCTTTATTCATTTATCAAGAATATCTTTTAAAACAAAATTAGTTACTTAACGTACCATATATGATTTTGGGTCATTTCCCTACACTTCATGGTCATTTCCATGTATTGCAAGGTAAATCCCGGCGATTCCGTTTTAATTCACAGTCATTTTCATGCATTTTACAGTTAATTCTCCTCACTTCACGGTCATTTCCCTACATTTTGTAGTCATTTCAATGCATTTTACGGTCAATCCAGGCAATTCCGTTTTGATTTACAATCATTTCCATGCATTTCACGGTTAATCTCGATGATTCTGTTTTGATTCACAGTCATTTCCATGCATTTCATCGTCAATTCCCTTCACTTCACGGACATTTCCATACATTTCACGTTCAATTCGCTTCACTTCACGGTCATTTCCATGCATTTCACGGTCAATTCACTTCACTTCATGGTCATATCCATGCATTTCACGGTCAATTCCCTTCACTTCACGTCATTTCCATGCATTTCTCGATCAATCCCGGCATTCTGTTTTGATTCATGGTCATTTCTATGCATTTTACGGTTAATTCCCTTCACTTCACGATCATTTTCATGCATTTCATGGTCAATTCGCTTCACTTCACAGTCATTTCCATGCATTTTACAATCAATCCCGACGATTCCCTTTTGATTCACGGTCATTTTCATGCATTTCACGGTCAATTCCCTTCACGGTCATTTCCATGCATGGAAATGACCGTAAAGTGAAGCGAATTAACCGTGAAATGCGTGGAAATGACCGTGAAGTGAAGGGATTTGATTGCGAAATGCGTGAAAATGACCATGAATCAACACAGAATCGCCGAGAATGACCGTGAAATGCATGGAAATGACCGTGAAGTAAAGCAAATTGACCGTGAAATGCATGAAAATGACCGTGAAGTGAAGGGAATTGACCGTGAAATGCGTGAAAATGACCGTGAATCAACACATAATTGTTGGGAACGACCGTGAAATCTATGGAAATGACCATGAATCAACACAGAATCACCGGGAATGACTGTGAAATGCAAGAAAATGACATGAAGTGAAGCGAATTGACCGTGAAATGAGTGGAAATGACCGTGAAGTGAAGGGAATTGACCGTGAAATGCGTGAAAATGACGGTGAATCAACACGAAATCGCCAGGAATGACCATGAAATGCATGAAAATGACCGTGAGACCGTGAAATACGTGGAAATGATCGTGAAGTGAAGGGAATTGACCGTGAAATGTATGGAAATAACCGTGAATCAACACGGAATCTCCGGGAATAACCGTGAAATGCATGGAAATGACCGTGAAGTGAAGGGAATTGACTGTGAAATGCATAGAATTGACCGTGAAGTGAAGCAAAATGATCGTGAAATGAATAGAATTGATCGTGAAGTGAAGCGAACTGACCATGAAAGTGAAGGGAATTGACCGTGAAGTGAAGCGAAATGATCGTGAAATGAATAGAATTGATCGTGAAGTGAAGCGAACTGACCATGAAAGTGAAGGGAATTGACCGTGAAATGCATGGAATTGACCGTGAAGTGAAACGAATGAAATTGACCGCGAACTGATTGAAATTGACCGCAAAGTGAATGAAATGAATTTTCAACTATCGACTTAATGGAATCTTGGAAAATAAGTAGGTTGGTTAGCTCAAGTAGCATCTCCTACCCCAAAATCCTATATGGTACGTCAAGTAACTCATTATGGTTTAAGATATATGTTTATTAAATGAATAAATAAATAAATGAATAAAAAGAAAGAATTTTTTTTATATACATATTTAAACAAATATGTATTAGAGAAAAATATAGGAGAGAAAAGTTTTTCCTTATAAATTTTTTTTTTTTTTTTTAAAGCACACAGGTGGAATAGTGAGTTGGGGTCGATTTGGTCAGTGGGACAGTGACTCGGGGTCGACCGGGTCCAAATCCGGTCGACCTCAACTCGCTGTTCACCCTTTTGCAATTGGCAAGTTATGGCTACGGTTTTAGCCCGATCGACTTCAACTCGCTATCCACCCTTTTGCAATTGGCAAGTTATGATTGCAGTTTTAGCTATGGATATGGCTACGGTTATAATCCGTAGCTAAAGGGGGTCCAAGCTCTACCAATTCATAAAGCTGAAAATGTAGGGGCATTTTCGACCTGAGAAATGGGGCCGTACAGCTGGGGCTTATTCTTGGGAGCTCAAAATAAGTGGGCTTATTTTAGGAATGGGTGGTACAGTAGGAAATTTCTAGATTTTAATGGGTAGGCATCCGCTTTCAAGTGTTGTCCAGGGTGTGCCCGCATATGGATTGGCGCTGTTGCCGGCCACATATGGATTAGCCGTGTTTGTATGCCAATGACCCATCATGAAAGGATGCATCTAATTGATGGCGTGGATGTCGGTGCACGTAAAGTGGGGAACCTCATGAGAAGCTCCCATTATGTTGACCTCACAGAACCTTATCCATATCTATACGTCCGTGTGCCCACGCATGGTTAATTCCTTTCATTTGCGTTATGAGCCATATAATATATTTTACCAAAAAAAAAAAAGTTTAACAGGTTAGTCCATGATGCTCTGCTCGTGTGGTGAATGTGGTTGGCAACCCATAAAAGGTTTGCTTGATTACATCTCATGTGTTGTAATTTTATATATTGTCACTCTAGTTATTAGATTTGTTTTTATTTATTTTATTTTTTTAACGATTCAAACTATATAAGTGACAGGCCTCACCTTGGGTAGTTATACTCTAGAAAACTCCTGAATTAAATATTTCAACCTTTAAATATACAAAGATATGCTAATAAAATCCAAAGAACCAAATTATCAAAGGGCTGAAAATGAAAGCTTTTATTGATTTGCTTTTCAACGTACAAAGCGAGATTTGTTGACGGAGTCTACCTTGGACTGAGACACCTTAAAAAAAAAACACTCTCGAATTGAATATTTCAGCCCTTTGATTGCACAAAGCTCAGGACTACCATTCATGTTCAAATCAAAAGTACCCAATTTTCAAAGGCCTGAAATAATTCAATTAATAGCTTTTTCAGAAGATGAGCCGTATTCAAAGGCTAAAGTGCAAAACACGTAGGGATGGTACTCGAGCAAACCTTGACTCGTAATGGATCATGTGGGACACGTGATGTGTGGCTCGTGCACGCCTACGTGAAGCGGCTTTTGATTTAAGGAACGAGGTCCACATGCGGCTCGAGTACTGGTTCATCGCATGTCGTGAGCGGAGCGTCGTAATATCGCTCCTATACGTCATGGCATGCGTAACAAGGCCTGTCTTTAGGAAAAGGGAACTGATCACCTACAAGCCACTGTACCAAAACCTGTAGTACAGCGCCATCTTTCCCTTCAGCATACCACCGTTTTAGGATAATCGTAGGATGGAAACGATAGGTCCATCGCAAAGATCATCTTCCTAAAAAATCAGTCTGATCCGCTTATTAGGTGGACCGATCCTTTATATATTGAGTCAAAACCGTCAGTTTTATGAATCTTGCAGTGTGGACCGCTTGAAAAGCGGACCAGCGTGATTTTTTGGCCAGATGATTTGCATGGCGGTTCCTATCACTTTAATGGTGCTGGTCCTGTTGTTTTTTTTTTTTTTTTTTTTTTTTATTACACACGCACACACACCCCCACACACTCACGCTGGTGGGATTTCACCAACTATGGGTGCTGGTCCTGTTGTTAATAGATAGGGGGCAAGTTGGCTAGAAAGACAGTAAGGTACCACAAGTTGTAGTACCTTTTGCCGGTTGTCTATAGTTATCTTGCGTGCATCCCTTTCCCGAGCTGGTGACAATGAAAAGAAAATAAAAAAGAAAAATAGAAAGGCAATGGGTCTGTCCTGGAATGGGCGCTGATTGCATACTGACAGTGCCACGGGTGACTCCTATTGGATCCGTATTTATCCGGCTCATTTTATGCCATCAGCCAAATTTAAATATTAGTAGTGATTAAATGGCCACCATTAAAAACTTACTGAGGACCACTAAAGTTTTGGATGATATTTGTGTCCCGATACTTTTTAAAATGGTGAGCGTTGAATCACCACTATTTTCCAGTGGTATGATCCACTTGAGATTTTGATCTGCCTTACTTTTAAGATCATGCCTAAGATAATGAGCCAAAATGGGTGGAGGACGTGGATAAAGAACATACATTATGGTGGTCCCATAGAGCACCACCGAGTTGCGACCTCGTTATTGATAGTGTAAGTGTGCAATAGTCGTCGAATCATCTGCAATAGTAATTCTACATGGTGCATAAAACATGGATCCTCTTTGTCTATTCATTTTCTAATGGGTCAGGACCTGAGGTCAGGTTGTGAGTATGTGTTGTACCTCTATATTTTCTATTCATTTTCTCAGCTCATTTTAAAATGTTAGTCCAAAATTGAAGCAGATCAAGGGTTCAACACCCGGTCAAGGGTTTGAGCATCGATAGGTGATGAAATTCCACGAGCGGGAGTGTGTGGGGTGTGTGTGCGTGCATGTGTAAAGAAAATTAAAAAAAGAAGATCCAAATCTCGAGTGGACAACAGTATTGGGCATAATGGTGATTGGGCATGTACTATTAAAATTTTTCTAGGGCCCACTAAAGGGACCTAGATGAAGGGAAAACAAAAATATTAGCTTGATTTAAAACTTCCGCAGCCCATGAGAAGTTTTTAATTAATAATCAACCACCACCACTGTTTTGAAGGGAAGTGCAGAAGGTGAGCCATTAAGATCTGACGGTCTATACGAGTTTTGGAATCCTTACAAAGCAGAAGATTGACACGCTAACGGCCCGCTTATCTACTACTGGAGCAGATGAATCTATTCACACCTACGGTATAAGTAGTCCCGGATTGTGATCTATGGATTAGATCGTCCCAAGGACAAGCCAAAATGGACAGACTACTGTGCACACTTTATCTCTCTCTATATACACTCGGTATTTGTTACGATGATTTTAAGGAGGGAAAGAGAGTCTCATCCATTTTATAGGAAAGCATAAGAGTTTGGATGAGACCATATTATCCAGTCTTATTCATATCTTTTATCATAAATCAAATTCAAAGTTGAATTTGAAATATAATAGAAAAGGAAAAGGCCAGAAGAAGCCTAAACTTATGGGACCCACCTACTAGTGATTGCTCACTAATGGGCCCCACCGGCCTACGTCCAGCATGTTTCCTATGGTGTAGTCCACTTGAGATTTAGTTCAGCTTTAGTTTTGGGCTTATGTCCTACAATGAGCTGAAAAATGAAGGACGGCATAAATATATAACACATACATCAGGGTAGGTTCTATGACCCGTCTAAATTTGCGCCTATGTATATTCACCTCATTCAAAAGATCCTCTGATTTAAAAACTAAGACGTCACACAACGGAAACAATAAAAAATTTCATTAAAAACGTCAAAGTCTTGGCATTGTGCATCCCTTGGTTTTGGACCAGATTTTTGTATCTTTACCTTTATATATGCGGGTTATGCACACCCGACGCAACGAGTTTTATCGAAGATGCACATCATGCTCAACTCACACACAAACCTAGTGTCCCATCTCCATTCTCTCATGAGATGTGGTCCACTGGATGATTTTTTGAGAGAGGGCCAAGTAACAAGGGATGCCCTGTTTCAAGAGGATCTCGACGGGTTATCAAATTGTTGTCCACATAGCATGCATGCGTGATGATCCAAATTAACCTGAATTTCATACAACATAGCCAAAATAATTAGGCACAACAAGAAATAAACACCAATGCGAACAATGGTGATGGAGATAATCATCAATAAGCTCTTTCCAATACTCATCATGATCTTTAATACTCCATACACACGAGGATATTTATTTCCACCGCCATAAAGGAAAACAAATGTTGGATGCCACGCGCATGAATTGAACTCCATAGTTTTTTATTTAGATACTTTTTAAAGGCATGTTTGGACACCCTTATGACCTTATCCATAACTCAAGCGGTAGACTGAGTGAAAGATACCTCGTTTCAACACATGAGGTCTTGGTATGGATCCCTAGTGGGGGTGGCTAATAGTGAAGTGTGAGCTGACAGTGGGGTGTACTAACAATCTAACAAAAAAAGAAGAAGAAAAAAAAGCATGTTTAGTCTATACTAATTATTGTAAATGGTGGTAAATTCATAACAATGATATTTAATTGATGTTTGGAAGTGTAGAATTTCACATAAAAATGTAAAATTCAACTTAGCAATATGCATATCCAGTGGTAGACTCTTAGGAGTTTCAACACCAGGTTAGGGTTTCGAGTACTCATAGGTGGTGAAATCCAACTACGGTGTGAGTGTGTGCGTGTGTTAAAAAAAAAGAAAAAGAAAAAAGAAAAAAGAAAAAAGAAAAAGTAAAAAAGAAGAAGTTAAAATTTTTAAAGCCACACACTATACATGTGTTTTATCTGCGTTTTTCTTCTTATTTTTTTTAAATCGTTTAAGGCATAAGCTAAAAAAATTGAAGTATATTCAAAGCCTAAGTAAGCAACTTGTAGAAAACAGTGAATATTAAAAGCCTGTAATTAATCACTTTTTGAGAGCTATAAAATTTTTGGATCAAGCTAATGTTCATTTTTCTCCTTTATTTGTCTGTGTGACCTTATGAATGGGTTGGATGTTGTAGACACTCCAACATGGAAGTAGCTGCCCTCCGGCCGTCTTTACATGGAGACGGTTGTGGCCCAATCATTTTCATGTTAATATGGTTAAGCTCCATCCGTTTGTGGGTTTTGGACGACCAATTGCTTCCAGACACGTTGGCTCCCTTCACACAAGACTCATGAGTGCCCATTCATGACTTATGGGATGGCATGTGTTCACATGAACGCACCCTTCAAACCAAATCTATGGTTCGTAGAGTCCAAGCCCATCCTTCTAAATGCCTGTAAAAGGGGACGCTTGCCTTCAGAACAACGAGGTAGTGGGATTCCAGAGAGCAAGAGGCGGGCGTTTGTTGCGCACTAGAGTGCACATTGAGAGGGAATGACTGTCTCGGTTCGTAGGGTTTGTGGAGTGAGTCGGACCGGAACCCATCCGGCCCTCTTTTATAGGCTATAGTGGCTAGGGGTTATGGTCCGGACTTAAATTCCATTAAGCCATTTATGGCTTTGGTAACCGCCACGGTTCCAAACTTACAAGAACCATTGGATACGAGACAACGGTTCCTGGCGTTTAAGCTTAGCGGTAGCCATGCAACCGATTCTGGTCCCGTGAGAACCGGCTGGTCCCTACCTCTTCTTACATGTTAGTCGTTACTATGAAGAGGATGAACTCTCTCGAGTAGATCTCCGAGAATGCCATCATCATGTAGCCCACTTATTTTTTTTTCAAAATATTCAAACCATGCAAAACGTGCGCCACTAGCGCCTCTACACCACACGCGCATGGATTGAGTTTTGACAATGGGCCCCACCCATCATCCCTTTTCGCGATCGCGGGCGAACGAGTCCATCATGTTATAATGCTCAAAAATGTCCTTCTCTTCCCTTTCCCATGGGGACGTTCACTTTTTTTTTAAAACAACAAATTATATATTAGGAAAAAATGGGGTATCTAAAATCCATATTTGAAAAACCAGAACACGTGGAGCTCCTTCACACAAGACTCATGAGTGCCCATTCATGACTTATAGTGTGGCATGTGTTCACATGAACGCACCCTTTCGAAAATCCTAGAATCTATGGTTCGTAGAGTCCAAGCCTATCCTTCTAAATGCCTGTAAAAGGGGAGGCTTGCCCAGGCCAAGGTAGTGGGACCAAAGCGAGGCAGCACCCCCTTGACGCGAGTGAGAGTCCAAAGAGGGGACGCGAGTCCAGAACTAGGGAGAGAGCCCCATAGAGTTGAGGTTAGGAAAGTGTGAAGAAAATTCTGCGACAAAGAATAATTTGTCTACAATCCTAAGACAGAGACATGGGCTCTATGTCTCTCTGGATCTCTTCTATTCTCTCTATTCTCTAATTTTCTGGATCTTTTATAATCTTTCAATTTTTCTATTTTATTTCAATTTCAAAGTTAAAGTTGCATTTGTGATCTTCTTCTTCTTCTTCTTCTTCTTCTTTTTTTTTTTTTTTTTTTTTTATGTATTTCAAATCACAGTGTTTTAAATACCTGAAGCAGTAGGCTTTGCTCTGACATCAAGTAAAATATGCTTTAAGGTCGTGTATCTTAAGGTTCTTCTATATCGTAATATGTGACTTAAAGGAGTAATCGAAAACTCTGTATTTTTTTTTCTTTTCTATCCTTTTATCGGATTTTTTTTTTTTTTTTTACAATTTCCATTTTATTTTCAGTTTATATCTTTCATAGTTCCTTGAATTTCCTTTAAAAGCATATAACTTGGCAAAGAAGATGGGCGGTAAAATGGTGCATAACATCTACCTTTTCCGTAACCGAGGCCCTTATCCAAAATTCATAGTGCGAAATTCTTCAGTTTTACCGATCTTTAGACGATTTCACGAATTTTAGCCAATCATGATTTTTGAAGCATTCATTTTGGTTAGTAGCGATTCTGATCAATACATGGACACTAGTAGGTTGCGGGAGGTGTTGCAAATGATATAAGTATACTTATTAGTTTCTCTTCTTAACTCCTCTGTGAGGTTCAAATATGAAGGTCTTAGCTATAGGTTTTGTTGGATGTGGATAGACTTCGAATTTGGGCATTCATATGCTATTGCCCGTATCAATCAAGTACCAAAGAAATCATGTCCTCCATTTTTAACCACTTTGCAAGGTTCATGTATGGAGGTATTAGCTAGAGTTGGGCAGAATCTGACCCGATCCGACCCAATCTAAACTGAATCGAAGGCTTGGATCGGTGCGGATTGAGTAGGACCACTCAGATCCGATCGTACATCGGATTGAGTTTAGATCAGTTGTCAATCCGAACTGATCCGATACGATCCGATCTGACCCGATCCGCACAATGTTCATTCAACACTATTTACTGTAATGTTGTCCACTTGAGATTGAGATATACCTCATTTTTTGTTTGATACCATAAAACGATATAGAAAAATAGATGGACGACATGGATGAAATAGAGACATCATGATGGGGTCCACAGAGCACTGACTATCAGCCATTGACTGGTGGCAGGAGGAATAGCCAATCCCTTCTCAGTGCAGTTGTGCTCAAGACTCGAGGTGCACCGAACATCGAGCTCTGACACAGAGACAAGGAAAAGGTTCTATGTCATCGAGCTCATGGGAACTTCCCATGAGGTTGAGCTGTGTGAGCCCCACTGTGATGTGTGTCGAACATCAACACCATGCATTTGATGGGTCCCCTTTAAATTATGGGATATCCTAAAAATTAGCCGTATATGAAACTCAGGTGGGCCATACCATCTAAAATCACGTGAAGACATTCTTAAAATAAATACAAGCACTTGGTGGGGGCCCACCTAAAATTTGGATGCATCTGAAACTTGGTCTGACCCCTAATCCAAGTGGGACACACATAATGGATGGTCCGAATTTGTGAACCACACCTCGGTGGGCCAAAAAAATGATCATGAATGTTTTTATGGGAGGGTAAGCCGTAACCCCTCTTAACGTTTGTACGTAAGTGGATTGGCAGGTGTACCACGCACCATGCTAGCTGGTGTATTGACGTCACTGTGGGTCCCATCATGAGGTATGTGTTATATTCAAACCGTCCATCCATTTGGCTGGCTCGTCTTAAGGCTCGAGCTAAGAAATAAGACATATCTAAAGATCAAGTGGACCACACTGCAAAAAGCAGTGGGGGTTGACCATCTACCATTGAAACAAAGGATTCGATCCAAACCGTACCCAACCCGATCCGACTGGATTTCCCTGACCGAGTCGAACTCGGTTCGGGTCAGGCCAGCAATGCGACGGATCAGATCGAGTCAGAGGATCCGGACTCGGTCCCGGATTGGATCGAGTTCGGGTCAGGCCATTGAAAGTTTCGGACCGAGTCGAGTTGGACCCAATTCGGTCCGACTCGACTCAATGCCCACCTCTAGTATTAGTTATGTTTTTCATCGAATTTGGATAGACGTCATATATAAGCTTTCATATGATATTGCCCATTTCAATCGAGTATACAGTATGCTAGGTTTAGTAAGATGTATGCTTTGTGCTTGTTTGGTATATATCCTGTCACATCAAAATTTTGAGTAAACTCTAATTTTATATTTATCCCCCCCCCCCCCCCCACACACACACACACACACACACATGTATAGGCATGCTCACGTGCGCACCAACGCACCTTTGCACGCGTGTCATGTACTTAAAATCCAAATAGTCCATATGATGCGGCACCTCATGAAACCCTAGGGACTAATTTTCACCTCGATCCAAAACTTTGGTTGGCCATAGCAAAGAGATGCATATTAATGAAGGAAATTGTTTTCTTTTGTCATGGCCCACTAAAGTATTGGATTAGGGTAAATTTCGTGCCTTGGGGGTTTCATGGGGTGCTACATCATGTGGACCGTTCAAATTGTTAGTTCACATCATGTGTGATGAGTTCTAAGTTCTCATGAGAACCAATGAAAACTAGTGCCTAAGTAAGCATTGGGATATATATATATATATATATATATATATATATATATATATAGAGAGAGAGAGAGAGAGAGAGAGAGAGAGAGAGAGAGAGAGTTTTGGGTAGAGCTGGGCAATCCTGACCCGATCCGGTGGACCCAATCCGACCCGATTCGACGGCCTGGATCGGTACAAATCGAGTAGGGTAGTCTAGATCCGAAAACTTTTTGGGTTGAGTTCGGATCCATACTTATTCGGACTAATCTGATCCGATTGGATTCGATCCAACCCGATCCGGAGTGGATAAACCACATGCATTCCAACTCATCAGGTTGATTTTTGGGGAAGCGCAGGTTTAGCCTTTCTTACCTAGTAGGTACGATAGATTTCACCACATATCTCACTTTATCGTTTTGCTTATCATGCACATGTTTACCGACTTACCATACACATATCTTGCATTTGCCTCAATACAAATACAAACCGTCTAAATTGTGTGACCCCTATGGATGTGTTATAAGAAGAATCAACGAAATTGATAGAGGACTCCAACAGTGTGATTGGTCATCATCAAATGGTCGAGGGAATAATCAACGGCTTGTATTCAACTAGTAAATGCCCATTAAGGTCTACAACGCTGTTCAAAACCGTCCGTCCATAATGAATTTCAATATTTGACAGTTTTGATTGAGATATGGGCATTCCATATATACAGTGGATGGTGCATGTGTATGATACAATGAATTTGCTGGTGTACCACACACCAGCTATATATTTGCTGTAGGTACTTGTTGTGTGCGAAGACAAGTACTGGCGCTCCTCGAGCCCCGAGTTATACGAACGGTTCAAAGGAGATCAAAGTTATATGGGCCCCACAGTGATGTATTTATTATATCTACACCGTTCATATATTTTTAGAGATCATTATAGAGCATTATCAAAAAAATGAATAATATCCAAAGATCATCTGGACCACACCACAAATAGTAACAGAGAATGATTTTCACCGTTAAATAATTCGTATAGTCCACTTAATAGTTAAATCTATCTCGTTTTTTTGTCTCAAGCCTTAAGACGAGCTCGCCAAATGGATGGATGGTTTGGATATAACACATAACCCATGATCAGACTCACAGAACTTGCTAATGTCAATATAACAAGTAGTGTGAAAAGCACGTCATTACCATCCAATAAAAGTGCGGATACAGTAGACGAACAGTTCTTTCAGAGCCATGTGGGGCCCACCTTGATGTATATGTTTTATCTAAGCCGTTCATCCATTTTGACATATTATTTTAGACCTTGAGTACAAAAAGACGATATATTGAAGGCTGAAGTAAACCACACCACATGAAACAGTTGGGTTAAATTCATATGATCTGAATAGTACCCAACTCGATCTGACTCGGTTTTCCTGACCGAGTCGAACTCTGTTTGGGTCAGGCCAACCATGCATCGGATTGGTCTGAGTCGGGTGACAGTCCTGATCGAATCGAGTTCGATCCAGGCCATTGAGATTTTGGATTGGATCGAGTTGGACCCAATCCGATCCGATCCGAACTGATGCTCGGCTCTAGTTTTGAGAACTTTCTGAAAACTCATTTACGATGATACGAGTCTAAATTTTATATCGATCTAAATCTTTTACAACGATCCAAAACTTTAGTAGGCCATGAAAAAAGAGAGAATCAAATCAAGGGAGAAAACTATTTCCTTTTGCCATGGCCCACTAGAGTTTTAGATTAGGATAAAAGTTAGGCCTTAAGGTTTGATAAGGTGTTGCTTCAGAACGAACGGTCAGATTTTTTCACTTATGTTAACCTAAATAAATTTTCAAAAAGTTATCACGAAAACTTGTTAGAACGGGTGCATAATTGAGCATTCTTATGTATATACACACACATCGTTGGACACTCATGCAACCGTTAAATGGTCCGACTTTGAATGGCCAGTGGGCCAGCAGGGGGAAATCACCCATGAGTCAACAGATGTCAAATAAACATCACCATGGGCCTACAAAATTTTCAATGGTAGGTATTCAATTCCCAACCTTTTCTGTGGTGTGGTTCCATTAAGTCTTATATCTGCCTTATTTTTAGGCTCATGCACCTAAAATGAACTGAAAAATGAATAGACGGCGTGGATGAAACCCATGATGGGGCCACGGATTTCTGCCATGTTAAAAGGGTACCCACATCACGCACTCTAAATCCCACGGGCTAAAGCAAAATAAAAGGGTCATTTTCGTAACTTCATACTTCCAAAAAGCACGCTAGCGCATCCCAGTCACGGAGGGAAATATTTGGTAAAATCCCAGAATTTGGCCGTGAAAATCCCAGTACAGTAATCCCGTCCGTGACTCCGTACTCCCCTCACACATTCGGTCTGTACGGCAACAAAAGCCACCGTTCATTTTCTCGTGAGGGCCGCCACTATTCGAGACCGAAGAACGCCACTTGCAGGCGGGCGAGCAAATGCAAACACCAAATTCAAGCGTTCCACTAGTTGCCACACGTGTGAAAGATCCGATCCATTCGTCAGGGTGGCTCAAAAGCTAATTCACTTGGCCCAAAATTCCCACCACAACACTCATCACCAGTTCTACAGTTACATCCTCAAAACGGACGGTTGAAAAACTAGAGAAGTGTCCAAATTAAAGAGACACGTGTGGGCACCGAAATGAATAGACAGGCCTGATGTTTCTCCTAGCACGACGGGTATCCAATGTGGACATCTCACACGCTTTATAATTTCGCACGTGCATGGCGCTTGAAAAATGT
Organism: Magnolia changhungtana; assembly: GCA_030180095.1. Lineage (NCBI taxonomy): Eukaryota > Viridiplantae > Streptophyta > Magnoliopsida > Magnoliales > Magnoliaceae > Magnolia > Magnolia changhungtana. The sequence continues at coordinate 5,873,435 of JASAUF010000620.1, read as the reverse complement.
GCGTGTATGAGGAGTAGATTGACTGGAAATAACGCATCATTGATAGCGACAACTCGATACTTTTTCAATTCTCTCTCCCTCCTTTCTCCGACTTTCCAAGAGCGGGCCCACCGACCGCTGGCTCGCCGGCGTCGCCGCAAGCAGAAAAAAGTCCAAGCTCACAGAATCTACGGGCGTATTCAATCCGTATAAAATACGTACATTCCTACGATCCTATCATACCGGGAAAAAAAAGGATCCCTACCACATATATCCGAAGATTCTTTCTTTCTGTAACCAAACAAATCCAAGTGTCTTTAGACGGAAGAAGACGAACAAGGAGAAGAAGAAGAAAAGCCAGCTCCCAGTCCTTCGTATACATTTCCGTGTATCCTATACGGCGCAGGTACGTTCTCGTACTTCTTTTCTACCGATTGAAGGATTCTCCTGATTTTCTGGTTTTGGTTGTGTTAGATGTTAGGAAGAGATTAGGTTGTGTATTTTAAAATGCATTTTCCCTCTTTTTTCTTTCCACGTATTTGTATGAATTTTTGAAAATTTGTTCTTCTTTTAGTGGATTTTTGGGTGATGATTTAGGATTTGAGGCTTCTGATGGAGTTGAAAATAGGGTTTGATTTTTTCACAAATTGGGTTTCTTGAAAGGATGTTTTTTTTTTTTTTTTTTTTTAAAATATATTTTTTTAAAAAATTATTTTAATTTTATGGCGGGTGTGTGGGGGGATGGAATTGGGCATGAAATCTGAGTTCTTTAAACCCAAATGATCAAGAAATATGCTTGGATTTACGTTTTCTGATTTTTGGTGGGGAGATTGAATTTGAAGTTTCGAAGGTTTGGTTACTGGTTTTGATGGAGTGGATGGGAGTTTTCCCTGTTTTTTGAAGTTTTTGAGCTGAAATTATTTGGATTTTAGGAGTTCTGAGAATTGACTGATGGGGGAAGAGAATAGTTCTTGGGTAAGGAGGGCGAAGTTCTCGCATACCATCTGCCATCGGTTGGATTCTTCAAGGGTGCCATCCCTTCCGTTCTTTATCCAGCACGATCGAGATGTTAGATCACAAGCGAAGAATTCAAGACCTGGGTCGGTTCCTCCAGCTCCCAGCAGATACCAAGCAGACCCACAAAATCATCCTACCAGACAGAGATCTATATCCCCTCTTCCTGAGATTGCTCTTTCGGACGCATTCAAGGAAGCTATATCAGATCGGCAGAGGTTCTCCACCCCGAGTCCAAGAAGGAAAGAACCCGACAAACGAATTCGTCATCGATTTTTTACTGGACATGTTCATCACTCTCATTTGAATGATTCTCTGTACTCGCCTAATTCGAGCCCTCTCCAGAAGTTCTCATCCTTGAAAGTATCTGAGAAGTCGAAGAATCGAAAGGAGTCTTCATGGGCCAAGTACTTTGACCATGGAGGAGGGAGGGTTTCAGCTGTGGATACTATGGAGGACTGGCTGGTGGATCTTTCAAAGCTGTACCTTGGCCTAAGATTCGCGTCTGGGGCGCACAGTAGACTTTACCATGGAATTTATAAGGATCAGCCCGTCGCGGTCAAAATGATCAGGGTACCAGATGATGACGAAAATGGAGCCATGGCAGCTCTGCTGGAGAAGCAGTTCACTAGAGAAGTCACTCTTCTGTCTCATCTCCACAATCAGAATGTGATAAAGGTAATGATCGTCGTTCATTTCAAACTGTTAATCTCTATACATTTTCAAGGCTCTGATTGGTTGCTTCCATCATTAGTTTACATACCACATTTGCAAAGTTACTGATTGGCCCCTTCTTCATTCATATTTTCTCCACCAATTGCATCTGCTATGCATTGTTCTTTACTAAATTATATGAAGGGCACCTCTCAAATTTATTTTTTTTCGAATGAGTTCCATTCTACCTTTAAGGGCATGTTTGGATTGCACTGGAAATGGAAAGGAATGAAAAAAGAAAATCATTATTTAGACGAGCACTTTGTTCCTTGGATTCTAACATTAGAGGTCTAGTTTGGTGGCAACTGATAATCTCATATTTGTTGCTTCCATTCTACCTCTAGCCATTTTCAAGGCTCTGATTTGTTGCTTCCATTATAAGTTTACATACCACATTTGCAAAGTTACTAATTGGCCCTTCCTCATTCATCTTCTCCACCAATTGCATCTGCAATGCATTGTTCTTTACTAAATCATATGAAGGGCCCCTCTCAAATTTGTTTTTTCGAATTAGTTGGATTCTACTTCTAGGGCATGTTTGGATTGCACTGGAAATGGAAAGGAATGAAAAAAGAAAATATTATTTCCATGAGCTCTTTGTTCATTGGATTCTAACATTAGAGGTCGTGTTTGGATGACAACTGGTAATCTTATATTTGTTGGACAACAGTCATATAACATCACATTAAGGAGTTGTTCGGATGCCTGTAAATGGGTCAAGTTGTAAATGATTTACATGTAAATCATTTACACTCTGTGTTTGGATGGCCTTTTACAGCATTTACCCCCATCTCATTTACACGAAAAAAGTTCGGATTTCATTTACAGGCTCTCCATTTACAGCCTAATGGCTATAAATGGAAAGATTGGCTCTCCATTTACAGGACTTACAATTTACAGGCTATCCAAACACATGCGATTATTTACCTGTGAATCATTTACAGCTTCAAGCCAAACAGGACAGGCTGTAAATCACCTGTAAATCATTTACAGCTCAAACCATTCGCAGGCATCCAAACAATCCCTAATGGAAAACCTTCTCCATTTTCTTTCTTTTCCCTTGGATTCCATGTATCCAACCATGCCCTTAGAATTCGTGTGAGTTACTGTGCATTGGTCCTCCTTGGTGTCTTCAAGCAGGATTATTGCTGATTGGTTTGTTTGATTGTTTATGAATCTTGATCGACTACTCTTTCAATCATCCTAAACTTGTACAGCTTGTTAATTAACTGGGAACCACATGGGCATAATGGACCACATTGACATAATGGTTTAGGGTACTCTGCATGAATGTCTCTTGGCTGACTGGCTTACCATTATTTGTCCTTCTCATCTCATTGTTGTCTCGTGGCTGATGCAGCTGGTTGCAGTGTGTCGGAAACCACCAGTCTTTTGTGTTATCACCGAATATCTCTCCGGAGGTTCCTTGAGGGCATTCTTGCACAAGCTCGAGCGCAAACCTCTTCCTTTACAGAAATTGATCACAATCTCTCTAGATATTGCTCGCGGTATGGAATATGTTCACTCACAGGGGGTTATTCATCGTGATCTTAAACCTGAGAACATCCTATTTGATGAGAACTTCTGCTTGAAGATCGCTGATTTCGGAATAGCCTGTGAGGAGGTATATTGTGATTCTCTTGCCGAGGACCCAGGGACCTATCGATGGATGGCACCTGAGATGATCAAACACAAACCCTATGGCCGGAAGGTCGATGTGTACAGCTTTGGACTTGTCTTATGGGAGATGGTGACAGGGACAATCCCATATGAGGAGATGACTCCCATCCAGGCGGCTTTTGCTGTAGTAAATAAGGTATCTTTTGGCATCTTAAGAGCTATTCCTTTCTTTTCTCCAAAAGCTTTTAAATTTGTTTATCCATACTGGGTTTTCTCCATAATTAAAATTTACACCTCTATAATTTTCTAAAACATTACCTGAATATATATATATATATAATATATATTATATATATATATATATATAGAATATATATAATATATATATATATATATATATATATATATATATATAAATAAATTATAGAGGTGTAAGTTCACCCCTTCATCGTAGAAGACTTTCCTGAAAAATATTCATGAGCTGGTATTCTAGTCGTTCTTGAAGAAGTTTTTCCTCGTAATTTTTTACTAGTTTGGGTAGTCATGGGCGGCCTTCCAAAAATAATGAGATGTGCTCTGTAATGGCCCTCTTCTTCCAAGGGTAACAAGAAAGCTCTCAACATTTTTTGGAAGTTTTTTGGCCCATGAGTCCACTTTTCTGATATAAAACATACCTTCCCTTTTCTGATCGGTGCATGAAACATGAATTCTTTATTGAAAACAAGGTAAGAAGTTGCCTGCCTTTCTAACAAGAAGTTTGGCCTTTTCAGAATTCGAGACTGGCTATTCCTGCCGAATGTCCGGCTGCTTTGCGAGCTTTGATCGAGCAATGCTGGGCATTGCTTCCAGAGAAGAGACCTGAGTTTTGGCAGATTGTGCAGGTCTTTGAACAGTTTGAATCTTCAATTGCTCGCGACGGCACGCTGAACCTTGTTCAGAACTCCACCTGCCAGGACCACAAGAAGGGGCTGGCTCATTGGATTCAGAAGCTTAGCCATGTGAATCCCGATAGTTTGTCAATGCGTAAACACCACTAACTCTTTCTTTTCTTCCAATGATTTTGTAGTTTCACTGGTCTACCATGTAATTTAAAAGTTTTTTATTTTTTTTCAAGCAACTGCTGTTGGATACTTGAACACAAACAAGCATATCCGCAATGCAGACGGTCATGCACATGGCCACAAATGTACATGCACATGTATAGGCATGCACGCAGGTTGGGACGGGGGAGGGGACTCATTTAGATTAACTGGGATGAATTCAATAATCGACGTTGTTAATCATTTGTTAATTGTTGTCCAGTGCAGTTGTTCAGCGAGGCTAGAACTTACTGGTGTGAGTGAGAGTGAGAATCTTGTTACTTTAGATTAGTAAGGTTCTTGTAATTTGCCCCAACAAATGGAATTGTTTTTTAGACTTCCTGAAAGTTGGTGTGTAGACACCCCACTGGGCTTTGGAATGATTGATCGTATGCACCTCTGTCCAACTTTATATAAATCAACCGTATTCACCCCAATCCAATCCAAACCAACCTAAAACCTCATCTAATCTATCCAAACACTAAAACAGCAGCGGAAATACAAATTCCGCTGGCCCCTTTTTGGCTACCGAGAGTTGCCGCATGACCCTATAACAAGTAGCAAATCAATTATGCATTGGGATTTGGGTTAGAAATAGGTAGCGGAATCCAATTTCTGCTATTCTCTTCTCATCCAGAAGTTGTCAAGTGTCCACAAAGTGAACAAGTTAACTATACCTCAAAATTTGGGTCAAGGGGAAGTAGTGGGATTTCTGCTACCTCTAATTTTCTTTGAAAATTGCAATGATCTTCAAAATCATCAAAGGAAATTGGATTTCCACTTTTGATCACTCGCCCAATTATGATATCAGTTCTGTAATTTCTTAATTTCCTTATCATTCCTACCTTTATCCTAAACCTTTTCCAATGCTATTTTTGAAAAATTACAATTTATTTATTTATTTATTTTTTTTGTAAATTTTAAATCTTTACCCAAATTGCCATGCTTGCTGTTCTTACCAACTAATGGAGAACGTTATATGTCTCAAGGGTTTTCAACAGTCAATCACAATAAGTAATGTTGAATTTTGTCCATAATTTTCACCTAGATAACGAAAATGCCACCACCTTTACTTATTTAAACTCCTCACCCCACCCTCTTCAATCTTCATTCTCTACACAACACGCAGAAAGTCAGAGAGAGAGAATCCCATTCTATATACAAGCCATCCTTTGCCTTTTTATTAGCTTCTCCCATAAAGCCCTTGGAAGTGGGTTCTACGAGTAGGGTTCATAATGTGCACATCGAAGAGTTCAGTCATTTTCTGCTATGGAAGAGTGTCAATGTTCTTCCTTCCCAGCTCATATCTTTCTCTAGATTTCATAGGGTAAAGTCAGGGTTTAAGAGCTCCAATCTTTTTCTAAAGAAGAGTTCTTCCTTCCCCACTCACATCTCTAGTGCCCTTGGCTAATCTATGCTATTTCTTTCACTGCTTCTTATTTACATTGCATTATGTTTACTGCGCCGTTGCATCCTCGTACACTCTCTACTATATATTTTCTTTACTTTTTAATTGTTTATTTACATTTGAGCAATAATTTTGAGTTGGAATCCTAAATCCCATAGAGTAGATATTATATATTTGTACGGGTAGAGAATGGTGCCTAACACCTTACTTTAAAAAAAAAAAAAAAATAACCGAGGCCTTAGAAATTTATGTATGTAGATCATACACAAAATCATTCAATCTAGACCACTCATACGGACCGTTGGGTTAACGTGGCCCTACGGTGTCTAGCCTAATATAGATTACAAGATGTTTGGCTAGTGGCAACTCCAAAATCATCACACATCATTCCATGCACGAATTAATGAGATAAGAGTCAATAACGATAGGTGAATAGGTATATAGATTACAAGATGTTTGGGTAGTGGCAACTCCAAAATCATCACACATCATTCCATGCACGAATTAATGAGATAAGAGTCAATAATGATAGGTGAATAGGTATTCGGTTTGTTTCTACTACCAAGGGATGTCAATGCCTCATATCCTTCAGCGGTTATATCTTTTTACAAGTCTTGGTGATATGGTGCAATAAGTGGTTGAGTTATAAGCATATATGTTATACTCTATTTTTGATCATTATTGAGAAACCCAATTAGAAACGACACGTGTTATAGCAAGGGAAAAACAACATGCTAAAGATCTTTAAGAATATTTGGAATGTTTTTTAGAGAATCACAATTGATAGGATGATAAGACAAGGAACAGTCGAGAGGTATTTAAAAGCAAACCAAGTGGCCTACATGCATCCAGGAGGTGCGGCCAAGCGGTGTCTAAAAGCAGACCGAGCGGCCGAGAGAAAGTAGGAAATGGAATGTGGCCAAGCTTTTTAGTTGAGTGGTTGAAATAGAAAGATGCAGAGAGCAATTGAGTAGAGCGCATGTGAGCGACTAACAAAAGAGATGCAACCGATGTGTGGTTGAAGAGTAAGTGATGACCGAGAGAAATTGAGCTTAACTGAGCGCAAGAGAAACAATCACAAAAGAGAAATGTAATGAGAGAGGGATCTAGAGAGGGGCTTTTCAACTACCGTAACCATTGCAGTAATGTAAGAAGGATTCGGAAGAACAAGTTGCAATAGAATTTTATAAATAACAGATGAATTCAACAGAGAAAACCTTAATGAATCCAACATAACAACCAATAATGATAATCCTAGCTTATCTTAGGAGTAATGATAATCCAATAGCGGTAATTCTTAGCTATACTCTTTAGTTGTAATCCAAATCTACGATCATACGCTAGATTTGTTCTTTATCTAATATCAAGCAGTTCTTTCAAAAGACACATTCTTTGAGTTATGCCTAGTGACCGATTGTGAGTTTTTCCTTTTGTTTGATTTGCACCGGTATTTTGAAAGTCATTTCTTGTGGAAGGCACAAAGTAACCCATCTTCAGAGGAAGAATTTCACTCTTTGATTATTGTCTGATCATTATCAAATTCTGTGAGTGGTTGAGTAAGCGATTGATTTTCTTAAAATATGGTCATATTTGTTCATATTGGATGTATTTGCTTATTTCGGCGCTTGGAGTTGAAGTTGGTCAGTTTGGATCAAGTCGTTATATTGATTATAGCATGCTCACACAATAGAAAACAAATCGAGCAACCAACATTTTTTTGGCACGCGTGGTGGGACTATAATATGAGCTAGTATGAATATTCATACTAGTATAACATGAGCCAATATGAAAGTCAAGTGAAAGTAAGATGCCTAACGGATCCTATTGAGATTATGTTGGCCGAAATGCTTGATATACAATGAGGAATTCAACATATCGTCGAATATTCACGAGTTTGGGTTGAAATTTTAGGCAAATGGATGGCTAGCCATGCTGAAAATGTGAATTGGATGATGGTTCTCTTTGCCAAGAGAACACCCGTGGCATCAGTATCACAACCAACACTATAGGTACCTCTTCCGCAACAGAATACACCTCTTTCAATATAGGAAGTGTGAAATCTTCTACCACCTACTGAGTTTAGGCGACCGGAACGCGAGGCCAGAAATTTTGTTCTTGAAGAAAGAAACTAGGGTATACCTAGGGGCAACTATTCCTTGGACATCCACTGCATCATGGAAGACAAAACCATATAGGCCTTGAACCACCTCAAATGGCCGAATCCTGCTGTTTAAATCGTGACCAAATTCAAATGGTTCAGGAAGTAGCATGACAAGTTCTCGACCGTATTACTACCTCGATTAACCATAAGCGTTATTCAGAATGGATTGACTGATAGTATATTGTCACGACCAATTTTGTCGTTTTTCGATCAGGATGGCCGAGTTCGATTAAGACAACCAAATTTGCTATCTATCGATCAAGATGGCCACGTTCGACTAAGACGGTCGAATTTGCTATTTTTCGATAAAGACGGCCGAATATGACCAAGATGGCTGAATTCGACGTTTTTCGACAAAGACAGCTGAATTCGACGTTTTTCGACAAAGACAGCCAAATTTGCTGTTTTTGGACCAAGATGGTTGAGTTTAGCCAAGTTGACTGACTTTGATGTTTTCCAATCAAGATGACCGAGTTCAACCAAAATGACCGAAATTGATGTTTTTACACAGCCGAGCAGTCACATTTATTGCACTAAATAATGAATCAACGTCGTATTTACCTTTTACTAAAGGCGAAGCGATGTGGGGGGCAATGTTGTACTTTATTTCTGACCGTTATTGGGAAATCCAATTGGAAAAGACATGTGTTATACCAATGCTAAAGATCTTCAAGGATACTTGAAGTGTTTTTTACTGAACCACAACTGACGAGATGATAAGACATGGAGCATTTGAGAGGTATTTAAAAGCAAACCAAATAGCCGAGAGGCATCAAGGAGATGTGGTCGAGAGGTGTCCAAAAGCAGACCAAGTGGTCGAGAGAAGCCAGGAAATAGAATGCGACTGAGCGGTCGGGTGGAGCGCGGGCAAGCAACCGACAAAAGAGATGCGGTCGATGTGTGGTTGAAGAGTGAGTGACAACCGAGAGCAGCAGAACTTGGTTGAGCAGAAGAGGAACAATCGTAAAAGGGAAACGTAATAAGAAAATGTTATAAAGAAAGGTTTTTCAACTATCGTAACCGTTAACGTAATGAAAGAAGGATTTAAAAGAACAAGTTGCAATAGAATTCTGTAAATAGCAGAGGAATCCAATTGAGAAAACCCCAACGAATCCAACACAACAACCAATCAAACCAAATCTATCAATTTATCTTTTATCTCAGCTTATCCTAGGACTGAGAATAATCCAATATCGGTAATTTTTAGCTATACTCTTTAGTTGTAATTCAAATATACGCTCGTTTGTTGGATTTGTTCTTTATCAAATCTCAAGCGGTTCTTTTAAGAGAAACATTTTTACAGTTGCTCCTAATGACCAATTGTGAGTTTTTCCTTTTTGTTTGATTTGTACTGGTATTCTGAAAGTCTTTTCTTGTAGAAGACATAAAATAACTCATCTTTGGAGGAAGAACCTCACACTTCGATTATTGTTTGATCATTATCAAATTATGCGAGTGGCTGAGTAAGTGCCTGATCTTCTCAGAATCTTGTCATATACATTCATATTGGGCGCATTTGCTTATTTCGGCGCTTGGGGTCAAAGTTGATCGGTTTAGATCAAGCAGATGCGTCCAAACCGATCAGCTTCGACGCCAGGTGCCAAAATAAGCAGATACGTCCAATATGAACGTATATAACCAGATTCTGAGAATATCGATCACTTCCTCAACCACTTGCAAAAGTTTATAACGATCAGGCAAGAATTGGAGGGTGTGGTTCTTCTTCCAAAGATGGGTTACTTTGTGCCTTCCACAAGAAAAGACTTTGCAAATCAAACAAAAGGAAAAACTTATAATCGGTTACTAGAAACAACTGTAAAAATGCGTCTCTTGAAAGAAAGGTTTGATATTGGATGAATAACAAATCCAACGTATGAATGTAAACTTGAATTACAACTAAAGATTATGGCTAAGAATTACCATTACTCCTATGATAAGCTGAGATAAATTGATAGATTTAATTGATTGTTATTGGTTGGTTGGTTTTTTGAGATGATCATTCTTTGTCACATTCCTCTACTATTTATAGATTTTTGCTGTAGCTTATTCTTCTAGATAATTCTTCTATTATTACAATAGTTACCATAGTCGGAAAGTCTCTCTTTAGATCATTTTCTTGTTATGTTTCCCTTTTGTGATTGTTCCTCTTTCGTCGACCAAGACCTTGTTCTGTTTTCGAATACCTCTTAGCCGCTCATTTCGCTTCGGAATGTCTCTCGGCCGCTCGTTCCACTTTCGGATGCCTCTCGTCTGCTTGTTTCGTTTTGACTGCTCTCTGCATCTTTCCATTTTGACTGCTGGACCGAGCTTCTCGGCTGTATTTTGTTTCATGGCATCTCTCGGAAGCTCGGTTTGGTGTTGGACACCTTTGATTGCTCAGTCTGCTTTTGGACAACTCTCATCCACACCTCTTAGATGCCTTTCGGCCCACTTGGTTTGCTTTTGAATACCTCTCAACTGCTCACTATCTTATCATCCTGTCAGTTGTGATTCCGTAAAAAGCACTTAAAGTATCATTGAAGATCTTTTGCATGCTATATCTTTTCTTTGCCATAACACGTGTTCTTTTTAAATGAGTTTTCTAAGAATGGTCAGAAATAAGGTACAATATTACCCCCACGTTGCTTCGCCTTTGACAAAAGATGAATGCGACGTTGATTCGTTGTTTGACGCACTAAATGTGATTTTTTGATCATGTAAAAATATCGATTTTGAATATCTTGATCGAAAAATATCAAAGTTGGTCGACTTGGCCGAACTTAACCATCTTGGTCTTAAAACTGCAAATTCAGTAGTCTTGGTCGAATTCGGCCATCTTGATCGAAAAACGGTAAATTCGGCTATTTTGGTCGAACTCGCCTGTCTTTGTCGAAAAACGACAAATTCAATTATCTTGGTCAAATTCAGCGGCCTTGGTCGATAAATGATAAATTCGGCCATTTTGTTAAAAGAAGCAACAAATTCGGTCATATTTAACCAATTCATCTTGATTAAAAACATCAAATTTGATGATTTTGGTCAAATTCCGCGGTTTTGGATGTATAGTCAGAATACCAAGAACTATATTTACAGAAACAATACAAGTCAGAGTAGTTAGTTTAAGCAGATGGCAGCTACTCTAACAGCCTTCACACTCAATGGCATCCAAGTCTGTTTGAAATACCATGCACACGTGATACAATGGTGCATTGATAAAAACTGCGTATTTATTAGTATGCTCAATTTATACAATTAACCACTGAGATCCAAACCAACGATCACGTAGGACACACCTAATAAAAATCTTACACAAATTGGACCTACACGTGTGACAAGATAACACGTGTAAGATTTAGGTCCAGGATTCTAAGCGCCGTCGACGATTCCACTTCTTTTGGCACATGCGTTCTCTCTCTCGTGTGAATGCAAGTAAATGTTTCGGCACGCGGGTATCCATTTTGGGACTCGCCCTCTTACTAGAGTGGAGTGTGACGAGACTGCCGATAATGGAGTTCACACCAGTTGGGCTCCACACGTAAAATGTCTCTCGTCTTCCAATAGATACTCTGGCAGAGTATGACGGATAATACGCAGACACTTTAAAGTTATTTTAAAATGCAGACGTGGTGTATATTAATTCATATTTATCTTTCCAAGTTAGGATACTAGTTTAGATGTATCATGAATAACAAATCAGATTGAGGAACATTTATTGAACGGTTAAAAATGAAGAAAAATAAAATAAAATCCAATAGTTTCATTTCAACAAATAAGTGTCCACGAATCAGAGGTCAGGATTGTTCAACCCATCTATTTTTCAGACTGTAACTCAGTGGCAGTGGGTTCTATAAGTTAATCAGTTTAATTTTAATTAATATATGCCCGATTGTAAAATTTTTAAGTGCCCGAGTATCAAGCATCACACGCAGCCAGAGTATCACCTTGAGAAATCATGATGATCAGATCGTCAAGTGAGCTATGGTGTATTTATTTAATTAGATGTCTTTCTTTCCCATGTTGCCAACCTGAGGATCCAACTGTCCTGATTTCCTACAGTCTCTCTACATGGAAGGTCCCACTGAGGAGCGGCTCAGATGCGGCCCTCATCAATCATTCAATACAATTGGTATGTGAGGCTGTGGATGCGTGGTCCATAGCTGAAATGCACTGTAGCCATCAGTATTTCCGGTTAATATCGAACATTAGAAACGATTTTCGATTGTCGCCCAGTCAATCAGACATGTTTACGCAATGGGCCCTACGTTCATGCCCAACAGTACTGTTTTACAAGTGGTTGAGGATGAAGCCCGTTGATGGAACTGTTAGGTCCGCCTGCCATGTTCCAAAATGTTAAGGTCTTGTTTGGGAAACCCAAATTAGCTGCGACCCAGATCCATGGGTGCGACCCTGACTGTGGGGCCCACCTCAACGTATGCATTGTATATGCACCATCCATCCATTTTGCTAGCTTATTTGAAGGCACGGGTCCCAAAAATGAAGTAGATACAAATCTCAGGCGGACCACACCATAAGAAACAGTGGTCATTGAACGCCCACCATTAAAAATTCCTAGGGCCTACAGTAATGTTTATTAGCCATCCAATCTGTTGATAAGGTTAGAGCCTGATGAAGGGAAAACACAAATAGCAGCTTGATCCAAAACTTTTGTGGCCCACAAGAAGCTTTTAATGGTGGGGATTCAATCCCTGTTTAATAGACAAACAGCACTGCAAAAGAGCATCCGAATGAAAAACTCAAAAGAAGTATGGCTCAAGATGGCATTTAGGTGCCAAACTCCCTTTTCATGGTGTGCCCAAACGGGACCTAAACGGTCCTAGCTTCCAAGCTCCAACCCAACCCACAGTCTAATAACTTGCAGGACTAAGCAACAGATTGGACGAGATCGATGCCTTGCCAACCCTAGTTAGCTTTCTTTACATTTTTATATCAATATATACAATGTAAAAATGATAAGAATCCACATAAGGAAAAAGAAAAAGAAAAAGAAAAAAATCTGTGAGTGCTAAGTTTCAGATCTTTAGTCAGTGTTTAAATAGGTTTGGGGGCTTCAGGATGGGTTGATGAAAGATCATATTCTTATTTTTATATTTTGGAACAGCACCGAGTCCAAGAGAGCCCTTCTCATTACATTTGTGGAAATCCAATCCTCACCGTGTGGCCCACCCATCCACAAAACATGGAAAAATGACTTTTACTACATCTTGTGCGTCGATTTCTTTCCTCGATTATTTCAATCAGTTAGATTACTGATAGACCAATCACCTGTTTGCAGCTGATCTATGGAGAGATGTTTGTCTGTCACTGGTAATTTATGGATGTTAATTTCCGATGAATTGGCCTACATATGGTAATTTTCACTGCATAGGGTGCAGTTAGTCTTTATTTACACTGCATCTGAACAAACTTACTTGACCTGACGATCCTATCCAACAGCTTGTCAAGTCTGCGGGCTCCCGGGCCTGGCTTAATGTGGGTCCCGTCCCTGACATCTGAGCATGGAGGATTTCCAGAGCACCAACCTCCAGGTGTGAAACTCCCATTCATCCGGCCAAGATACTCAGCGTCAATCTTGTCTAAGATGGTGTCATCCCGTTTGAACTTGCGGGCGAAGGGAGCAGAGCTGTTTATCATCCTGCCCATGTCGCTCATGGTGAGGGTGTGAGGATGCTGCTTCGGCGGCACGTCCCATGCAATGTAGTGGAGGTCATGGTTGACGGTTGTGTTTGCAAACTCGGGCACATTGCAGATGACAGTCTGGAAGTATCCCTCCGGTGAGGAGACGAAGTTGGTGTAATACATGAGGAGGGTTCTTGGAAGGTTATCCCAACCCCACACACAGTACTCCACAAATGCACGTGATAGAGCCATCCAAGCAGAACCTGTACAGTAATCCCAATAATAAGAAAAGGGCAAATGACACGACTATATCAATGCTTGGTACTTGAAATAGGTTGTTTTAGACTTGATCAGCAAGCAGGTTTACTAAGGGTGCATTTGGATGCATGCTTGAACTGAATTGCAATGCATTCACTTCATTATAGATGAAATTGGGCGCAGGGTACACCATTTTCATTCATAACAATAATCGAAACTCCTAATCGGAATTCTGTTAGTTTTGGAGTGGTGGAATTGACACAATAGCAACTGCAATTTGGAGACTACTTCCCTGTTATAGGTGGCCTGGGCGAGCACACCTTGTTCATTTGCTTTTTGTTGACCTTGCACTTTTTAAATGTATTATTGAGTTATTGCATTTCAATTTGATTCAACTACCAAACAGAGCCCACAGAGACAGGCGGTGGCAGAGAAGCCTGCCTGTATGGATATTCCAATTGATAGGCAAAGACAACAACAACAACAATAAGGTTTTCAATTATCACAGTTGCGTTTGCTTTTTCCTTTTTTGGTTTCTTTTTCTTTTCCTTTTATTTTCTCATTGACAGGTCAATAGTCACAGCTGAGTTTTCTTTTTTCTTTTACTTTGATAGAGAACGATAATTTCATTAAAAGAAGAAAAGGAAAAAAACAAAAGAAACATGAAAAGCCAGGGCAACAATCATAAATGATGAGAGATCGTCTAACTAATACATGGCCGAGAACTACCACCAGCTCTCACCGGAGAGCTACCGAACCCCATGAAAGACAGCCCCGATATGATACGCTGTAAACAATTACCCAGCAAGGAAATCTTGCTCAAAAGAAAAAGGAGAACACCAAGAAAGAGGACCAAAGAGATGAAACTCTTTCAACTTAAACAGATCCTGTAATTACGTCATTTGAAAGTGGTGATGTTGTATAAATGCCAATGCACCAAAAGTTTCAGAGTTGTGTGGAAAGCACCAAATCTCCCTTTATCTTGGCCCTCCCAGGCAACCCAACCGAGACCTCCCAGTGGGCTAGCCCGCTCTCACAGGTCTTACAATGGGCCCCACCCCGTGGCCATCCTACATCTCACAGGCTCCACCTCGTGGGCCACCCGACCCCAGTGTGGAGATGCAACTAGGTCATCTACCCACACTAGTAAGGAGACACGAACATTGGTTTCCTGCTCTGAGCTACTTAATACCAGGAGTATCGGCCAACGCACCAAAAGCTGTAGAGCTATAGGGGAAGCACCGGGATATCCCTTAATCTTGACCCTCCCATGCAACCCAACCGAGACTTCCCAGTGGGCTATCCCGCATCTCATGGGTCCCACAGTGGACCCCACCCTGTGGCTATCCTGCATCTCAAAGGCCCATGAGGTGGGCCATTCCACCCCAGTGTGGAGATGCACCTGCATCACCAAGGGAGCAGACATTCAACGAAACCCATCAAATTCAGGTTGAACATCATGTTTATTCAACTGTCCTTGAAGACACGGACCACAACAAGGGTCCAGATTGGCCTGCTTGAGGATATGGATCAGATCAAGGGTGTGATGACAGATTTGGACCAAGCACCCATGGATCCAAATGGATGGCCCATCCATTAGATGTACTTATGGGGTTGATACACAAACTGTGCAAGTACAATTTCCTAGTACAGTCATGAAAAGCCTAGATTTTTTTTTCTTTCCTTGTCTATTTAGTTCCATTTTCTATTTACAAGTCCTTTTGCATTACCTCTCTCTCTCTCTCTCTCTCTCTCTCTCTCTCTCTCTCAAATAAAAAAAGAAGAAAAAAAGCACAAGCATTTGGAAAGTGCTTGGAGTCAGGTTGTTTCCTTCTTTAGGTGATCCTTTTATTTTTATAACAAATTGAGTGAGACAAAGTAGGAAGGTTTGCACATAGAATTTTATGAACAAAAAGATAATTTGATTCACTAGAATTTCTTTTTAAAGTCTCCCGAGATGGGATTCCAATGCCAGAAGAGATTCTTCCAGAATCTAGTTGTGAGATGCCTCTAGATCCATTTGAAGTGCCCCTTGGGGTTTTCTATATGGTGATTCCATGTACTAATCCTTATTTTATCTATTTACTGCTGCAATTGATGTTTATTGTGAACTCTGGAGTATTGATTGGAGGAATTGATCTTTAGAAGTGTTACGCATTCCCTATCTTTGCAAATTGTTTCAGTTTCTTCATATTCCTACATGACAATCAGGAAGAGTTATCTGATGATGAAGGGCATATTGGGATGATAAAACATTAGCTAACCGGATAATATTTCAATTGTTTGTATTATATTTAAGTGTGACATATCAAAATAAAGCCTTTATATATATAACTTCGAACGAGTCCAAAACAAATCTAGGGCATATAAGTGGCTGCTTAGAAAATGTTAGCTCATTGTAAATAAAGATCAAGGTTTCTTTATCATTTGTACTTCACCATGTCTTATTCTCTTCGGACAAAATTAAACACCTCACACTTAGAAATCACAAGTAAATCACGAATCCAAGCTACAATCCACAAGGTCAACCAAAATGTATCAGCTAGGTAGGAAAAGCCACCATGGAGTTTTTCTTACAAGACACACAAAAACCACTTTCTTGTTTTCCAATTCTTTGTTTTGATATTACTTTCTATAACTATCTTAAACTATTGATCTTCTCTATAAAAATTGTGATTGTGGTGTATTAAGAAAACATGCTTACCAGTAAATAACTTAAATGCAGTTGGCACTTCTCTCATCTGTGTTGCCCAGAAAATATCATTCTTTGTCGTCAAGTAAAGCCCAGGATCTATAATCAATGGCCTTGCTCTTTGGCCCCTGCATAATATCAACAAAGCATCCGCAAAGTCTTGATCATTTGAACCAAAATCAAATCTAACTTGAGTTAGAAAAACCAAAAAACAAAAGGGACTCACTCTTTCCACCCCAAACGGCTGGTATGCTCTATAAAGTTCAGATTTCTAGGCAGGTAAGAAAATGTGTGGAGAATATCTGCATGCAAATCAAATACAACCATTAATTCATGCAAGATCTTCTAAGGCTATCAATTAAAAAAATTCTCATCCAACCTTTCAAAAAAGAAAAGAAAAAGAAAAGAAAAGAAAATTCTCATCCAGCCCATAAAGAACTTACCATCTTGTGTTACAAGAGGATAATCAGAAGCACTCAGATTTATAAACCAGTCCCATTCCTTGTTTTCCTTGAGTAACACTGCACAGGCGTGCAGGGTATTTGAGACCATGGTTGGCCCTCTATAGGTGACCATATTAGCTTTGGTAATCATGTGGACATTGCCAACCTTCACAAAGATTGGGTGCTTCTCTACACGGGCAGCAAGTTCCAATCTTTCAGCAACTGGAGATTCCAAATCTAAATGGACAATGTACTGGTTCATAGGGTGATATAGTGCATGCAAAGTCCTCCAGAGGCGATCCAAATCACCTTTGGAACCAGAGACCAGATAAGCTATCCGAGGAAAGGAAGGTCCGGAAGGTGTAGGCGGAACTGATGAAACCTTTGACTCTACAAAAACAGGGTCACTCTGATTCACAGAGTGTGATGGGAACATTGAGAAGATCGAGTTCATGGTGTATAGAGAAGAAACAAGACCCATGTTGAAGGATGTAACTAATAGGAAAGCGCAGATGAGGGAGCTTATAATGAGAGGCAAAGCCCATTTCTTTTCCTTGTTAAGGGATCCAGGAATTACTGAGAGATACGCCTTCATGAATTCCATCCCACTTCTCTCACATTTCACAACTTTAACTGGAAATTCACCTGTATCTGAATCCTTGCAAGCCTTTAAAGGTAAACGCACAAATTGCATGAAAGGCCTCCAAGATTCTGGAGAAAGAAAACATAGTTGATGTTGAATGATATTGTATAATAAGAAATTTGCCTTTTCGGTGGACCTGTTAAAGCAACAAACAAAATTTTAAGTATTATAGAACCAAAAACTAATCTTTAAGAAGCAATAAAAAGAGAGAGAGAGAGAGAGAGAGAGAGAGAGAGAGAGAGAGAGAGAGAGAGAGAGAGAGAGAGAGAGAGAGAATAAAATGGAGAAAGTACAAATTCAAGCCACAAATACGTCGTACAAATATCTGATGAAGAAAACCAGAACTACAACAGATAAAACCAAAAAGGGAATTGATTAAAGAAGAACATGAACTTTTCGAAGAAGAGGAAAAGTGGCAGAGGACTTCAAACAGAGATTGAACTGAACTGTCAAAGACTATGTACAGAGAACACAGGAATATCAAAAATAGAAGAATGCAAAAACATAAGTTTGAAGCAAGGATGCTGATGTGAAAATCGAAATCCAGAAGAAAAAAAATTAAAGATCGAATAGAACCATGAAATTTCAAACAAAAAACAACAATCTCACGAGGGGAAAAATAACAAAAGTCGAAATTATACATGGAACTCTGAAACTGAAAACAACCCAATTCAAGCCAAAAACTCCAAAACTTCGATGATGACACGAAACAAGACCGCACGAAAAATAGAAATTCAAGCCAAAATACCAAAAACCAAATAAAACCATAAAATTGAAACTCTAAACACCCAAATTTCAATTGTGCGAGCAAGCGGAACGTAGTTCTTGAGCAGAAATAACATCTGGAAATGAAAATTTGAAACTGGAAACTGGAAACAACAAAAGTCCAATCATAGCACGGCAAAAAAATAAAAAATAAAAAATCGAAACATAGAATCGCCCAAAGCAGAAACATAAAAGTTTCAATCATGATACGAAGAGAACATGAACATAAAAACACAGACATACAAGCGAAAAAAAAGAAGTTCAAATAAATATGAAATTTCAAGCGCAAAAAGCAGAAATTCCATCAACGTAGGAAGTGAAGCAAGACTGGAACAGAAACATTGCCACATCCATAGCTTATCCATCAGAAATATCAATCAACAAAATTCCCATACCAAACACCAGAATTCAAAAAGAAGAGAAATAGCCAAACATAATCGAACCAAGAATCTTAAACCACGATTAAAAAAACCAAAGAAATAGTACGGATTCCACTAAACCGATGAGAATAAAATCTCCAAAGATCAGATCAGTAAAAAGGAATAAGAAAAATCAACAGAATTCCAATCCCTAGACATCGTATAATTGAAAGCTTCGATAGAGTATTGAAAGAAAATCACAAAATTACTCCAAAAAAATAACTAATTAAAAGAAGAAGAAAAAAACTTACAGAGATATCTTTAAAAAAAAAAAAAAAAAAATAAATTCAACAAAAGAATTCAAATCCGATTCTTTCTCTGTCTATACGTTGAGAGATGATAAAGTAAAATCAGAAAAAAAAAAAAAAACCCAAGAAAGTGAGGATAAGAAGCTTAGACGAACCTGATCTTGAGGAAAAGCCGTTACCCACGTTGAGAGAGAGGGAGAGAGAAGGGAGAGAGAAATGGGGAAATCCATCTGAAGGAGAGGGAGATTATAAAGGAGAGGGAGCACGGATTGCGGAAGTAATGCGGTTGTTTGTATTGGGGTGAAGTCGTCTCTCCTCCCGTCGCTCTCTCTCTCTGTCCGTCTCTCTTGACGTCCACGCTTTTAATTCCCCTCTATTTTTCCAATGATATCGACCCTCCGTATGGTTTGAGGAGGACGTCGATTGTCTGTGAAAGCCTTCAGCATCAGGTTCCTGCGCTGGGAACCTAGATGGGGCCCACCGTGATGTTTATGAGAAATCTAATCCGTCCATCCGTTTTGTGAGCTTATTTTATAATATGAGGCTAAAAATGATCCGGATCCAATTTCAAGTGCGCCGAAAACGTGAGGATTGAACGTCCACAGTTGAAATATTCGTGGGGCCACAGAACTTTTGAATGTTTTTTAAGTTCATCTCAGTAAGAATGACGTTATAACATCACTGTTCACCCTAGGGAGGTTTCAACCATTAGAATTTTCCTATCCACCTTTTCTTTCAGTGAGGCCCACTTGAGTCTTGGATACTCCTCACTTTTGGTCTCAAGTCCTAAAATGAGGTCAAGAAACGAATGGACCGAGTGGATTTCTCACAACCATCACGGTGGGCCCCATGTAGGCTTCCAGCCTAGGAGCTTCCTGCAAAGGCTTTATCGGGAAATCCGCGTTCGTTTGAGGATGCGTGCACTGGTCTCACACGTCGTGACGACGAACTCGTGTGAGATATCGGTGCAGTTCATCCGACTATTCGCGTTGCGTGGACGCAGGTCTCAAATTCAGGCAAGTATGTGTTGGTGCTCGGTTTATTTACTGTCACGTATAAAGCGTGTAAAATCAATAAAACATCGGAATGCAAACCGATCAACTTTGACCCAAGCACCCTAAATTAAGGTAATGCACCAGTGTAAATATACATGGCCATATTTTGATAGGATAGATAGCTATAATAATAAAATTATGTCATTTATACTAATGATGATAATTTTTTTTATTAAATTTATTATTTATTTTTAAATGGTCAATATTTAACAATAAAATGCAATTCCATCATGGATACATATTGTATCGATTTATATTTTTGACATGCTTTACACCCTTTAATATATTGGCTATAATTGGATGTCATGCTCAGCCAGAAATATCCATAGCATCGAAGTACAAGTTTGATTTTTTTTTTTTCAACGAATTGTACTTCATAAATTCCTCCACATATTTTAACCAAAGTCAACATAGATTTTTTTATACTCAAAAATCATAATAATACACAATCAGCTCCCTTTTTGATATAGTTCCTTATTGATTAATATATAATTTATAGTCGTCCTCGTAATGTCTTTGCCGGCCTTTTTCTGTGAGGACCAAAGATATTCTATAATTGGCGTTCTCCAATCATCATTACTCACCTCGACTTGACAAAATTTCTCATTTCCTCTAAAAAACCGAAGGTAATGACTTTGAACAATCACCATTTTTCCTTAAAATCATTGGCAATTTGAAGCTCCGATGCCAACTGTATCATTTCGTTTACATCAATATTATTTGCTCGAATTATATGTTTCAACTCGACGTCATCGACTTTATTTATCAATTGTGTCGCCAAATGATGATATGACTGTATAACAACACTTATACAATTAAACAAACCAATTAATTAGTTTATTACTAATAAGGAATCGTCTATAACCAATATATCTTTTGCCATTGAATCGGTTGAAATGTTTAAATCAATTATCAAAGCTTCGTATTAAACTAGATTTTTAGTGCAATCAAACTCAAATTAGAATGTAAATTCTTATTTTTTATTAGTTGGATCGATCAAGATAATCCTTCATCTCGATCTTTTGTCGGTATTTGAACCGTCAAATATCAGTCTCAATGGTGATCGATAGACCACATATCAATCTAATGCTTCCAAAGGAAGTCAACTTTTTATGTGTGAAGGATGATCAGCCTAAAAATATGCTATGGCCTACCCCTTAATAGCCCTTTGTGGCACATATATTAAATCAAATTTAGATAATGAGAGAATCCATTTATCAATTTGACCATTCGAAATTGACCGATTTAAAATATATTTTATTAAATCAATTACCGCAATTACATGACTATTTTGGCCAATAAATAATACCATATATAATTTTGTAGCCACAAAGCATAATAATAAACATATAACTTTTCTATAGAATATCATCTCTTAGTATCTAATAATTTTTGATTAAGATAATAAACCGGACGCTCTTTTTGGTCAGCATCGTCTTATGCCAATAGAGCTCCAACATATTATGGAGAAGCCGCGACATACAACTTAATCGGTTGACTATTTACTGGTGGCATCAACACTGGTATCTTGAAAAAATAATCTTTAATGTTGTCAAAAGCCAATTATGTTCTGCATCCTATCTGAACTCATCTTCTTGTTTAAGCTTCAACAAAGAAAAAACACATTAATTTTTTTTTCCAGCACAGTTAGAAATAAATTGTCGCATAAAGTTAACATTGCCAAGAAATCTCTGTAACTCAATTTTATTTATCAGTGATCAAACTTCTATTTTTGTTCGCACCTTATACTGATTAATTTCAATTCCTCTTTGATTTACTATGAATCATAAAAAATTTCTGGCCGAAGCATTAAAAGCACATTTAAGAGGCTTCGTCTTTAATTTATGAATCCACGTTCTTTAAAATGACTTTAGTAAATGGTCAAAATATTTGGTTGAATTGGCCGATTTGACCACCACATCATCGATATAAATATTTATAAATCAGTCAATCATATTATGAAAAATGGCGTTCATAGCTCCTTGATAAGTAGTTCCTATATTTTAAAGCCTAAATGGTATTACGACCTAACAAAACATACCTAAAGGACCATGATATCTGAACCTTATATTTGGGATATCTTTCACTGTAATATTTATTTGATTATATCTTGAATGACCATATATAAAGGATACCATTTGATATACAACAGCCTGCCCGATTGATCACCTAAAGGAAGTTAACTTTTTATGTGTGAAGGATGATCAACCTAAAAATATGCTATGGCCTACCCCTTAATAGCCCTTTGTGGCACATATATTAAATCAAATTTAGATAATGAGAGAATCCATTTATCAATTTGACCATTCGAAATTGACCGATTTAAAATATATTTTATTAAATCAATTACCGCAATTACATGACTATTTTGACCAATAAATAATATCATAATTTTGTAGCCACAAAGCATAATAATAAACATATAACTTTTCTATAGTAGAATATCATCTCTCAGTATCTAATAATGTTTGATTAAGATAATAAACCGGACGCTCTTTTTGGTCAGCGTCGTCTTATGCCAATAGAGCTCCAACATATTATGGAGAAGCCGTGATATACAGCTTAAGCGGTTGACTATTTACTGGTGGCATCAACACTGGTATCTTGAAAAAATAATCTTTAATGTTGTCAAAAGCCAATTATGTTCTGCATCCTATCTGAACTCATCTTCTTGTTTAAGCTTCAACAAAGAAAAAACACATTAATTTTTTTTTTCCAGCACAGTTAGAAATAAATTGTGGCATAAAGTTAACATTGCCAAGAAATCTCTGTAACTCAATTTTATTTCTCGGTGATCAAACTTCTATTATTGCTCGCACCTTATACTGATTAATTTCAATTCCTCTTTGATTTACTATGAATCATAAAAAATTTCTGGCCGAAGCATTAAAAGCACATTTAAGAGGCTTCATCTTTAATTTATGAATCCACATTCTTTAAAATGACTTTAGTAAATGGTCAAAATATTTGGTTGAATTGGCCGATTTGACCACCACATCATCGATATAAATATTTATAAATCAGTCAATCATATTATGAAAAATGGCATTCATAGCTCCTTGATAAGTAGTTCCTATATTTTAAAGCCCAAATGGTATTACGACCTAACAAAACATGCCTAAAGGACTATGATATCTGAACCTTATATTTGGGACATCTTTCACTGTAATATTTATTTGATTATATCTTGAATGACCATATATAAATGATACCATTTGATATACAACAGCTCGCCCGATCGATCAGCTAATCGACCACATACATAAGATACTCATCCTTTGGTATGACTTGATTTAAATTCTCAAAGTTAATGCATACTCTAACCTCATTGTTTTTTTTTTTAATAACAGACACTATGTTTGAAATCCAGCATATTTGATGGGTTTAATGAAACATGCTTTCAAAAGCCGTTCAATTTATTTATTTATTTTTTGCGTCACTTCAATCGTCATCTACATAAGCAGTTGTTTATGTGTCTGATAACCTTAAAAAAAAAATGTAATTCGTGTTCAACCAAATTTCAGTCGTATCCAATAACTCATGATAAGCCTAAGCAAAATAATCGCCGAACTCTTTTAAGAAAATTAATAAGTTCAACTTGTATTTGAGAATCCAATAATCCGTTAATAAAAATAGGCTTAAGATGTTGTTCTATTCATAAATTTGTATCTATTAGAGGATCGTAAACTTGAGCTTGAGAATTCTCCAATTTCTCTAAGTCTTATTGTAAAATTTTCATTTCAATACCATCTTCAATTATCTGATTAAGTGGTACTACTATTTCGGCCATATCAACAAAACATCCATTATCACTTTTTTTTTTGTAAACTCTCTTCGAGATGTTGTACTTTGGCCATGAACTTGGCCGTGACTGAAGATTGGTCTATCATGAAATTTCTTCTAACAGCCAGCTTGTAGTCGTACGAAAGATAATTATAGTCACTGACAATTCTTTGTTTAGTTGAATCATGGTGGCGATATCATGTACGACATTATTCAGGTAAGTATAGCGTCAATTTCAGTCGATTTGTTATTCTTATCTTGTCATGTAAATCATATTGGTCCTATCTCATTTCCATAGAAATAAGCTTCAACTACGTTAGACATGGCTAAGAACAACAAAAATCAATTCTATTCTATCTTGATTGAAATAGATCGTGAATTGATATAGTGATGATGGAATGCACGAGAACGAATTGGTATAGTGATGATAGAATGCTGACCATCTACCTATTTAAGGCTTCAGTCTGAGCTCGTGAGTGTTTAGCTTGAACTCGCGACAGTTATGCGATATGTCGAATTCTCCTTTTCATATCAACAATTTCGACTAACATAATCTTGAAAGGTTCAACCCGGGATGTCGATAGTCTATCTAGACTTAGTGGAACAGGCGCCTAACTAGGTGGTCAATTTACTTGCTCAAGCACTTGTTGAATTTGTAACTCCTCATGAGCAAGAGGCTTGTTGGCTACAACAACATTAATAGCAGTTGCTAAAGCATTACGATTACCTATTCAGCTCATGATTCTGAGAAATTACTGTACTGTTAAGTATGCTTATAATAAGAGGCCTACCAGGCATGCCAAAACCGTTCTTTTTTCATGGCTAATCCAAAACGAATATTGATGACAACCGAGTAATTTTTTAGTCCCACAGGGCATACCAAAATTGTTGGCACTCAGTTGGTTGTCACGTGTAATGTGTGTGAGTATGCCAGAATCGATAAAGCGGCTTAATCCAAACCGATCAACTTAAGCCCCAAGCACCGAAATAAGCAAATATGTTCAATATGAATGTATATAATCAAATTATGAGAAAATTGGTCACTTAATCATTCACTTACATAATTTTATATTGATCAGGTGATAGTCAGAGGGTGGGGTTCTTCCTCCGAAGATGGGTTACTTTGTGCCTTTCATAAGAAATGATTTTTTAAAATAACAGTGCAATTAAAAAAAAGGAAAAACTCGCAATCGGTCACTAGGGGTGACTATAAGAATGCTTCTCTTAAAAGAATTGTGTGATATTGGAGAAATGACAAATCCAACATATGAGCGTATATTTAGATTACAATTAAAATTATATCTAAGAATTACCTTTATGGATTATCGTTATTCCCGGGATAGTGTAACAGTCCGAATTTTTTCCAACCTGGAATTAGACGTCCTTAGGCAATGGGTTGATCCTAACACCTTATTAAATTGTCAGAACTCAATCCCAAAGTCTAAAATCACTTCTGGAGTCATTTCCTTCACAAATTCTACCCTTCACCACCTTGATCTTTCAAATTTTCTAAGCACTTTCAACCTAGACACTATCTTAAACTAGCTAAGTAGTACAACTTGGATCACTCTATATACAAACTACAAAGGACTAAGTACCACCTCAGACGGAAATCACTTAGGATTAAATCCTTTAGAAATTAGACAAAGTAACTAAGTACTAAACTAGATTAGCTATGAAATCCATTTGAATCGCTTTAAATACGATCTGCAAAACCCAAAGCTTTTAGAATCATTGACGCTAGGTTACCCTAAAATTTAGGATCAAACTCATTACCCGACTGCTCTCGGGAGCACGTTGAAACTCCGTATCAGATCTGGACCGCACATCGGGAGTCCAAATAATACGAGGTTAAGGAATTAGGACCGCCTCGCTGGGCTTGACAACCATCTCGGAAATCAAATCCAGCCAG
The DNA here is from genome assembly GCA_030180095.1 of Magnolia changhungtana. NCBI lineage: Eukaryota > Viridiplantae > Streptophyta > Magnoliopsida > Magnoliales > Magnoliaceae > Magnolia > Magnolia changhungtana. The sequence goes on along the minus strand of JASAUF010000620.1, from coordinate 5,847,626 downwards.
TGTCCCACGACTGTTCGCTTGAGTCCGGAGCGAGAGAGTGTGAAAACACTTGTTTCTTTACAAAATAAATATCTTAAATAATAATCTGAGACTCGTCGCTTGATGGATCAAGATAAGCAACTGCAGGCAGTCGAGATCGACCAAATTACACCCTCGGATCAGGAAAAATTTTATGAACATTTACATGTACTCGGAATTTCGGATCTAGATCCGCTGACCGTTGAACTGAAACTGGTCCGCCACGCGTGATCTAGAAATCTGACTGAAATGAAAACTTAACTAAACGTAGATCCAGTGTTAGTGAGCTTAAGTCTGACTTTTGTGTCACGCCTCAAACTCGGAAACCGGGCTCATAAAATTCCCGATCGCCGAATCCGGCGCCGACAGCCTCCGTAGTACCTCATTCTCGGATTCCGATACTCACATACTAGATTCCGATCCTGGGATCCTACAAGGATGTAACACCCAGGATTTTTGCCAACCTGGGATTAGACGTCCTTAGGCAATGAGTCAATCATAACACAGGTTTAACTTCTTAAACGCTCAATTAAAGCCTCAAATCCCTTTTCAAACCATTTTCTTCACAAATCCCACCCTTCACTACCTTGTGCTTTCAATTTTTCAAAGCACCTTCGCCCTAGACACTATCTTAAACTAGCTAAGTAGTATAACTTGGATCACTTTAGATACAAACTGCAAAGGACTAAATACTACCTCAGACGGAAATCACTTAGGATTAAATCCTTTAGAAATTTGACAAAGTTAACTAAGTCTAAACTAGATTAGCCATGAAATCCATTTGAATCGCTTTAAATACGATCTGCAAGACCCAAAACTTGTAGAATCATTGACGCTAGGTTACCCTAAAATCTAGGATCAATCTCATTACCCTTTGCTCTGGGAGCATCTCGAAACTCCGTATCGGATCTGGACCGTACGTCGGAAGTCCGATTAACACGAAGTTAAGGAACTAGGACCGCCTCGCTGGGCTTGACAACCATCTCGGAAATCAAGTCCAGATAATGTCCCACGGCCATTCGATCACGTCCGGAACGAGGGAGTGTGAAAACCACTCTTTCCTTTACAAAATAAATATCTTGAATAGTGATCTGGCATCATTTGTTTGCGGATCAGTATTAAGCAACCAGACCGTCAGAATCTGACCAAATTACACCCTCGGATCAGGAAAAATTTCATACACATTTACATGTACTCGGAATCTCCGATCGAGATCCGCTGACCGTTGAACTGAAACTGGTCCACCACGCTTGATCTGGAATCCCGACCGAAATGAAAACTTAATAGAACGTAGATCTAGCGTTAGTGAGCTTAAGTCCAACCTTTGGCTCAAGGAGGCCCGCCAGAAGTCCTCCGTTGAGCTGAAACAGGTCCGCTTTGGTTATAACATAAGTATACTTTGACCTGGAGTCTGTTTTGGGGAATTCTTAGGCTATATAAGGACCTTAAACCCTCTCTCATGGCAGCCATACGAATTTGAGATTGAGAGAGAGAAAAGAGAGAGAAAGTGAGGGAGAAGCGGGAGCTTCTCCCTGCCGTACTTCCCTGCCGCTCCACGGGCTGCACCACCTCATTCTTGCCGCTTTCCCGGCGATTCCGGCGTCATTTCTAGGTAATAAACCCTAACCCTAACCTGTTTGGGAGATTTGATTGTTGTAGGTTATGAAATAGCTAACCTATTTCCTTCTCTAGGTTGCCTAGTTGCCGTATACGGAAGCTAGACAAACCTATCGATTCCGTTGCGATTCTACGACAAAAGGTGCGGACTTTAGGTGTATAGGTTATGGTTTTCAACACTTTCAATGTCAGATAATGATAGATTCATGATCTGCATGCAATTGTACATGTACAAAGTGCTTTCCGTTTTCAGTTTCGATTAGAATTGTAGAATTTGGAATTTCATATACTCTAGGTATTCGTATAAAATACCGTATATGTATTTTTTATGGAAATGTGTTTGACATGTTTATTTATCGTATGGATATATGACGTATGGATAAAATACTTATTTGGCGAAAGGATTCGCCTAAATACATGTTTACTAATAAACACTATGTATGTAGAAATACAGTATTGTAAGAAGTACCGTATACATGTATATTTTAGCGATGTGTTTGTCATGATTAATTGTCGTATAAATATATTATGTGCGTATAAAATATTTGCTTGACGAAGGAAATCGCCGTAATACGTGTTTGCTTGTATACATTATGTATGTTGAAAATGCGTATTCTAGAAAATACTGTATACGTATAAATTTTGGAGATGCATTTATCATGATTATTTGCTGTAGTAATATATTATACATGGATAAAATACTCACTTGGCTAAAGGATAGCCCTAATACATGTTTTGCTAACATACACCATGTATGTTGTAATAGTGTATTCTAAGTGTTTGTGAAAATGACTGAATGAGTATAGAATCCTCATTCGTGCTCGCCATGACTAATTGTCATGGATTCATGATTGTTGTATTGGCGATACCCTTTTGGCGAAAGGATTTTCCTAAATCACGCCACGGCCAATATACACTATATATGCTAAAATGTGTGGCCCAAGTGTTTGCGGAAATGACTGAATGAATATGAAACTTGGATTCCTGCTTGCCATGACTATCCGTCGTGGGTGTACGCGTGTTATGATTGGGGCAACTCCCTAGTGAAAGGATTTGGCCTGATGCCTATGTGATCGACATATGTCATGTATGTTGATGTATGTTTGTTTAAGTATTTCTTGAAATGTCTGAATGAGTAGTAGTTAGCAAATTGTAATGTATAAGGGTGTTGAGATATGATTCTCAACCTCTTCTAACTATGTGTATGATCTCCTTGGATAGTTGCGTGATTAGGAATTGAACATGTACAAAGTCATGCTCGTGTTGTGCTTCATAACATGCTCAACTGCTTTATGATTTTAACTATGTAATGCATATGTTTAAATTTATATTTACATTGTATGATCCGTCATGGGTGATGGGGGAGTGGAGCAACGAGTACGTGCAACAGCCCTGTCAGCCCTAAACGGATAATACCATACCTTGATAGTATGAGTTGAATCTTGATCCATTACTGCTTTATCTATCTGCAAGTTATCATGTTTGGGGCTATAATTGTAGTCCAGACAATCGGTACCAGAATTGAATTTGTGGCTGTGATTCATTTGCCACGTGAGATGTATTCGACGAACTCGAGTCGTACTTCGGTTGGCGATAGTGGTTGGCCACGCGAAGTGCTTATGCATTTCATGTCGTTCAACTTGTTGTGCGCTCGAGCTAGCCGAACTCGTCAAGTAACCCGATCTGTCTAATGTATGTTCACCATGTTTGGACGCTACTGCTTGAACCTAGGGTACCAAACTTACCAGTGAAATCCCTTTTAACCATGGTACCTCGATCCGCTACGACTCATGAGCCGGGCATGGTGGTATGGGACACCGTGGTCGAGCCGGCCGCTGTCGGCCTACGCCGGGCCACGTGCCTCCCCGTAGTGACCAGTGAGCAACCAGACTCGTGAGCCGATTATGGTGGTATGGGATACTATATTCGAGCTGTCGATACTTATGGCGAGAGCCGAGTACGGTGAGATCTGTACTCGTGCTGACGGGTGACGAGTCCTCTGTAATATCTTCGACTATACTCTAAGGTCTGTGATTGGCGACGAGTCTTTCACAGCAACTGGAGTATGAGTTGAGCTGAGTACGGTGAGACCTGTACTCGAGCTGACGGCCCGCGATTGAGCCGAGTACGGTGAGACCTGTACTCGAGCTGACGACCAGCAATTGAGCCGCATACGGTGAGACCTGTATCCGTGGTGACGGGTGACGAGCCCTTTGCGATGCCTTCGCGATGCCTCTCGAGCCATAATATCGTATGAGATTATCTAGGTTTGACGACCCTAGAATGGATCATGTTTGGGAATGATACAAGGGAGGTACCTTAGTTTCCCAATACTGCTGTTTGAAATGGACTAATAATAACTCGATAATCATGATCATCATCGCACCGCATGTGCTTAGTAGATGTGGCACACTGAGGGAGTTAAGCATTCGCGAACGTAAGATGATGTCACATGAGGGTGGTTTGGCAAGGGCATACAGCATCATGTCATTTCATTCTCGCACTTAATAAGAGTAGTTAGAATTGTTTGATTTGTACTGCTTTATCATTACTGCTTGACTGAATTGATAACATGTTAACCTATGCTTTATTGTTCCACTGAGTTGATCACTCACTCCCACGATACAGGACGGTGTTCCGAACACCCACCAGACTTTGTCTGATTGCAGATGGCGACGCTACTTTTGAGGCGGAGCCGGACTTCTATGACGACGGGAATGCTTTCTCGTATATGCTAATTTCTGGCGGCTTCGTGAGAGCCGTACCTTGATTGTCGGGGCTACAGGGATGTTGACTAGATCATACTACACAACTTGGTATAATTTACTTGTAATTATTTAACCTGGTAACTTTATCACACTCTGGAGACTCATCACAGATTTTATATATTTTATATATCTATCATAGTCTTCCGCTTGCTAATTTATTGTCTCTGGAGTATGATATTCTGTTTTGGCTTAATCTCACTCATGTTCAATGCACAAATACAGTCAACATTCAATCATCATTCATTTTATTGCATAAGTGATGTTCTGGAACTCAGGAGTTGAGTTTATGCTCGACCCCCGATTTTCAGGGCGTTACAAGTTGGTATCAGAGCATGATTTGGATTAAACCGGACCTGGGTTATGGTCACACGACACACACTGACGCACTTTGACTTAAGAGGGAGCGACGGAATGTAGAAACAGTCATAGGTATCCCGACTTCACCAATTGGCGAAGTTCGCTGAAAACAAACGCCGAAATCGAGTCCGTATTAACCTTGGTCGCACGGGTCGACCTTAAAACATTCCTAGGCCGTCTATTAATGAGTCTAGATCATAATCCACCTCATCCCAACCGTTGAAAATTGGTAGAATAAGGGATGAACGTGATGAGGATAACTACTCCGAATCCCCGGAGCTTCTCTGGACTCCTCACAGAGACTTCTCGAATCCATGAGGAAAGAAAAGCAGAAAATAGAAATAAATTCTAACAAATTCAAAATTGAGTAATGAATGACAAAAGAAAATGAGTTCACAACCCTTTAAATAGGAATACCTGGTAATGGGAAAGAAATCAGAAACAAACTACAACTAAAACTCCTAGGTTGTGATGTCTACTAGTGTGCAAGGTTTTCGGCCAAAAATAGTAAGTGTCCTATTTGACTTCACCAAACCGTCCTCTTAATTATTCCAGGCTCTTTACGTGATGAGCGTAACTCCTAAAGCCCAACAGATGAAGAGTAATAAAAAAAAAAAAATTTACTATTTTAGTAAAACGAAATTAAAACAGGGAAACGACTATCAATCGGAGTTTTTTTCACAATTTCGGGCTGCGCAACCCCGCATTGCTGGGTTGGTTGGTTTCATTAGCTCGTTCTACCCCAAATTCATATATTTTACGTCAGATAACTCATTCCAGAATGCAAGTTATGTCCGGTTTGCCCGAAACTACCTGAAATTGAGCGAATCAGGGTCGGGGGCCAAACGAGCACTTCCTGGGTACCCAGGTGGGACCCAGTGATTTTGGGGCCCGGGGACTGTACGAACAAGACCATGGGGCCCCCTTTTTAAAATTTCAAATTTTTTTGGCGAGGCCCTCGCCTGGTCGGCGAGGCCTCGCCGGTTTCCTTGCTGGGTCGGGCCCGCGGCTCGGGCCGATTCTCTTTGGGGGTTGTGGGACCCCCCTGGCATGGGTCCCATCCTTTTCCTTCCTCCCAAATCCCTACTTCCTTCACAAACTCCCCCTCCAAGCTCCCTTTTCCCCTCTAAGTTGCTGTCCTCTCTCTCAAAACTCCATTCCAATCACCCAATCTGCTGATTTCGACCACAACCCATCCACGTCCTTTGTTCACAGCAGTACCCACCTCCCTACCCGCTCCGATCTCTCTCATTTGGGTCCTTACACCCCCCATTTGAAGCTCAAAAACGTGTAAGTTGCCTATCCCTTCCATTTCTTCATTTCCTACATTTCTTTCCTTTCATTTGGGCTTCTACAAACATCTGTTGAGGCTCAAACTCGTGGAGGAACAAACCTCCAGCCCTTACTTTCTCTCCCCTTCACTTTTCATTCATTTTTCATGGCCCTATTCGAATTGGTTACGGCCATTTTCTCGATCTCATGGGGTTTGGGTGTATCCCATGTTTTCCAATACCATATTTGGTGTGTATGCAGTTAAACGTAAATCCCGAAATTTTCTTTCAAATTACACTTAGAAATTCCCCATCGTGGGATATAGAAATCCCATCTCACACTCTTCCAACACCAGGCTCATTTTCCAAAGCCTATACAATTTATTTTTATCCCACCCACCCTCCTACCGACCATGCCACTGCCAATCCTGAAGTCGGATTAGCAATGCAGTTCCATTTAGTACAACTTAAGACCACTGGCCAAGTAGGCCTTTGGAATTTGGACCTAGAGCGGTGCTCCTAGATTTCGACAGACTTGACAGTATAGGAAACCCAATAAATACATAATATGAGCCCTAGGACCTTCATAGCTAGTATAAACAGGTGTGTAGTGCTCAAGCGTAATTAAATTCAAGTTCGGGCAACTCAATTCCACTTAGACAACTTTAACCCTAAGCGATAACCAATTTCTTGTATTAGAAACCATCTAGCGTAAGTCGGCTTGATTAGGTTGGAGCGAGACTCTGTTCCTTCGTTAAATCCCCTTGGTACTCATAGGCTTCTTTAACAACTCTTAGGAAGCTTGTTTAACGTAGAACCTATTCACGCTCAGAGAAAACTTATAGATCCCTTGGATTTAATGTTAGGTCAAATCAACATAACCCTTAGAATTGCCTTCTCAAGGACTTAGTACAATCAGGAACACGGAGTAGAGACACTACCTATAAGCGAGGTATTCGCGGTTTGAATCGAATTCTCAATCCTGGTGGTGACCAATGAACTCTATGCTCTGATCAAGCAGAAGGTCGGGATCAACTAGGATTAAGAACTGATACAACAATTTTCTGTCTTCGCGAGGCAGAAGGTCCATGTATCCGATTCTGACCCACTACACAACTTTCCTTCCGTGTTGGCTTGACCACTTACAACCAAAAATTTATAACTTTGTCTTTGAGAAGTGTAAGAATATATAGCCAATAGAAATATTTCCTTTTAGGCCTAAGAAATTTTCCAAGTGAGCAGCAGACAGTTAAGAATCAGGTCCTAAATCACATGCAATGTCGGCATACATATTGTGCTTATGAACGTAGAAAAATAGCATGCTTATTAAGCTAGACACGATTAAATAGGATAATTCTGGACCGCGACAAAACTCCTTCGTAGAATTAAGCATCTTGCCTCAAACTCACACCTGTCCCTGCAATCAACTACAATACCCATCATTCTTTAGTTCCTTTCTGTAACCACAGGTATCAATGCCATAGTACACATTGTCGATGAAAGTCAGATCATTGTATTTTCCATTTCATGTCAAGGATAGATCCTAAACTACACCCTGTTCCGATATACGGAGCAGGACATAAATCTTGAGCCTTGAGGGTGAAAATAAAATTTTAAGGGGGGGTAGAACATTATGAGCCAAATCTAGTTAGGTTACCTATTGCATCTCTTGATCTGGGTGGCGCAGCAGAAGCGTGGTGGACCCTACTCCACTGGCCCAGGATCGAAACGGTGCTCGTTAACATACGCACATTATAGAAGCCCTAGTAAGTTCTACTATGAGAAACCGTTTTAGGATGATCTAGTAAGATTTGATTTACCATTTCCTTTGACATAGATAATATCGAGGACTCGCTTAGATTAAGACCTAAAGGGCAACCTTAGAATAAACAATTTGAACCTTTCAATGATGGACATTCCCTACGGTTTTAGAGTGATCGGACTACGGAGTTACTGAAATATACAACTGCGAAACATTCGCGGCTTGACCCAATTCTCAATCCTGGGCGACTACCAATGGACTCACTGCTTGGCCGAGCAGAAGACCAGGATCCACCAGGATTCGGAAGTGATACGATGAGCTTCCTACCCTGGCCCGGTAGATGATCGATGTATCGGGATCGAGCCCACTATTACCGTCTCTCCGTGTTGGTCAAACAATGAAAACAGCTATATTACTCTAGATAATTGGGGATTGTCGTCGAGACTCCAAATAGGTAAAGAAATAAATTGTAGCGAACTATCAGGGTATGAGAAATGGATAAAGAAATAAGTTTTAAGGGGGGTAGACTAAAATGAACTAGGCTAGTATATATCCTACCACGCGTGGAAACTCGAAATCAATAAAACTTCGGCAAAAGGAATAATAAAATCTTTCCTTATTACCCTTAGCCAATTTCGGGGATGAAATTTTGTTTTAAGGGGGGTAGATTGTAACACCCCAGATTTTTGCCAACCTGGGATTAGACGTTCTTAGGCAATGGGTCAATCCTAACACAGGTTTAACTTCTTAAACGCTTAATTAAAGCCTCAAATCCCTTTTCAAACCATTTTCTTCACAAATCTCACCCTTCACTACCTTGTGCTTTCAATTTTTTAAAGCACCTTCACCCTAGACACTATCTTAAACTAGCTAAGTAGTATAACTTGGATCACTTTAGATACAAACTGTAAAGGACTAAATACTACCTCAGACGGAAATCACTCAGGATTAAATCCTTTAGAAATTTGACAAAGTTAACTAAGTGCTAAACTAGATTAGCCATGAAATCCATTTGAATCGCTTTAAATACGATCTGCAAGACCCAAAACTTGTAGAATCATTGACGCTAGGTTACCCTAAAATCTAGGATCAATCTCATTACCCGGCTGCTCTCGGGAGCATCTTGAAACTCCGTATTGGATCTGGACCGCACGTCGGAAGTCCGATTAACACGAAGTTAAGGAACTAGGACCGCCTCGCTGGGCTTGACAACCATCTCGGAAATCAAGTCCAGACAATGTTCCACGGCCATTCGATCGCGTCCGGAACGAGGGAGTGTGAAAACCACTCTTTCCTTTACAAAATAAATATCTTGAATAGTGATCTGGCATCATTTGTTTGCAGATCAGTATTAAGCAACCAGACCGTAAGAATCTGACCAAATTACACCCTCGGATCAGGAAAAATTTCATACACATTTACATGTACTCGGAATCTCCGATCGAGATCCGCTGATCGTTGAACTGAAACTAGTCCGCCACGCTTGATCTGGAATCCCGACCGAAATGAAAACTTAATAGAACGTAGATCCAGCGTTGGTGAGCTTAAGTCCAACCTTTGGCTCAAGGAGGCCCGCCAGAAGTCCTCCGTTGAGTCAAACAGTCCGCTTTGGTTATAACATAAGTATACTTTGACCTGGAGTCTGTTTTGAGAAATTCTTAGGCTATATAAGGACCTTAAACCCTCTCTCATGGCAGCCATACGAATTTGAGATTGAGAGAGAGAAAAGAGAGAGAAAGTGAGGGAGAAGTGGGAGCTTCTCCCTGCCGTACTTCCCCCGCTCCACGGCCGCACCACCTCATTCTTGCCGCTTTCCCGGTGATTCCGGCATCATTTCTAGATAATAAACCCTAACCCTAACCTGTTTGGGGGATTTGATTGTTGTAGGTTATGAAATAGCTAACCTATTTACTTCTCTAGGTTGCCTAGTTGCCGTATACGGAAGCTAGACAAACCTATCGATTCCGTTGCGATTCTACGACAAAAGGTGCGGACTTTAGGTGTATAGGTTATGGTTTTCAACGCTTTCAATGTCAGATAATGATAGATTCATGATCTGCATGCAATTGCACATGTACAAAGTGCTTTCCGTTTTCAGTTTCGATTAGAATTGTAGAATTTGGAATTTCACATACTCTAGGTATTCGTATAAAATACCGTATATGTATTTTTTATGGAAATGTGTTTGACATGTTTATTTGTTGTATGGATATATGACGTATGGATAAAATACTTATTTGGCGAAAGGATTCGCCTAAATACATGTTTACTAATAAACACTATGTATGTAGAAATACGGTATTGTAAGAAGTACCGTATACATGTATATTTTAGCGATGTGTTTGTCATGATTAATTGTCGTATAAATATATTATGTGCATATAAAATATTTGCTTGGCGAAGGAAATTGCCGTAATACGTGTTTGCTTGTATACATTATGTATGTTGAAAATGTGTATTCTAGAAAATACTGTATACGTATAAATTTTGGAGATGCATTTATCATGATTATTTGCTGTAGTAATATATTATACATGGATAAAATACTCACTTGGCTAAAGGATAGCCCTAATACATGTTTTGCTAACATACACCATGTATGTTGTAATAGTGTATTCTAAGTGTTTGTGAAAATGACTGAATGAGTATAGAATCCTCATTCGTGCTCGCCATGACTAATTGTCATGGATTCATGATTGTTGTATTGGCGATACCCTTTTGACGAAAGTATTTTTCCTAAATCACGCCACGACCAATATACACTATATATGCTAAAATGTGTGGCCCAAGTGTTTGCGGAAATGACTGAATGAATATGAAACTTGGATTCCTGCTTGCCATGACTATCCGTCGTGGGTGTACGCGTGTTATGATTGGGGCAACTCCCTAGTGAAAGGATTTGGCCTGATGCCTATGTGATCGACATATGTCATGTATGTTGATGTATGTTTGTTTAAGTGTTTCTTGAAATGTCTGAATGAGTAGTAGTTAGCGAATTGTCATGTATAAGGGTGTTGAGATATGATTCTCAACCTCTTCTAACTATGTGTATGATCTCCTTGGATAGTTGCATGATTAGGAATTGAACATGTACAAATTCATGCTCGTGTTGTGCTTCATAACATGCTCAATTGCTTTATGATTTTAACTATGTAATGCATATGTTTAAATTTATATTTACATTGTATGATCCGTCATGGGTGATGGGGGAGTGGAGCAACGAGTGCGTGCAATGCCACTCGACAAATTTCTAAACGGATAATACCATACCTTGATAGTATGAGTTGAATCTTGATCCATTACTGCTTTATCTATCTGCAAGTTATCATGTTTGGGGCTATAATTGTAGTCCAGACAATCGGTACCAGAATTGAATTCGTGGCTGTGATTCATTTGCCACGTGAGATGTATTCGACGAACCCGAGTCGTACTTCGGTTGGCGATAGTGGTTGGCCACGCGAAATGCTTATGCATTTCATGTCGTTCAACTTATTGTGCGCTCGAGCTAGCCGAACTCGTCAAGTAACCCGATCTGTCTAATGTATGTTCACCATGTTTGGACACTACTGCTTGAACCTAGGGTACCAAACTTACCAGTGAAATCCCTTTTAACCATGGTACCTCGATCCGCTAAGACTCATGAGCCGGGCATGGTGGTATGGGACACCGTGGTCGAGTCGTGTCGGCCTCGCTGGGGCCACGTGCCTCCCCGTAGTGACCAAAGTGAGCAACCGACTCGTGAGCCGATTATGGTGGTATGGGACACTATATTCGAGTCGTCGATACTTACTTACGGCGAGAGCCGAGTACGGAGATCCGTACTCGTCGTCGACGGCGACGAGTCCTCTGTAATATCTTCGAGTATACTCTAAGGTTTGTGATTGGCGACGAGTCTTTCACAGCAACTGGAGTATGAGTTGAGCCGAGTACGGTGAGACCTGTACTCGAGCTGACGGCCCGCGATTGAGCTAAGTACGGTGAGACCTGTACTCGAGCTGACGGACAGCAATTGAGTCGCATACGGTGAGACCTGTATCTGTGCTGACGGGTGACGAGCCCTTTGCGATGCCTTCGCGATGCCTCTCGAGCCATAATATCGTATGAGATTATCTAGGTTTGACAACCCTAGAATGGATCATGTTTGGGAATGATACAAGGGAGGTACCTTAGTTTCCCAATACTGCTGTTTGAAATGGACTAATAATAACTCGGTAATCATGATCATCATCGCACCGCATGTGCTTAGTAGATGTGGCACACTGAGGGAGTTAAGCATTCGCGAACGTAAGATGATGTCACATGAGGGTGGTTTGGCAAGGGCATACAGCATCATGTCATTTCATTCTCGCACTTAATAAGAGTAGTTAGAATTGTTTGATTTGTACTGCTTTATCATTACTGCTTGACTGAATTGATAACATGTTAACCTATGCTTTATTGTTCCACTGAGTTGATCACTCACTCCCACGATACGGGACGGTGTTCGAACACCCACCGACTTTGTCTGATTGCAGATGGCGACGCTTACTTCGAGGCGAGCCGGACTTCTATGACGACGGGAATGCTTTCTCGTATATGCTGATTTCTGGCGGCTTCGTGAGAGCCGTACCTTGATTGTCGGGGCCTGTGGATGTTGACTAGATCATACTACACAACTTGGTATAATTTACTTGTAATTATTTAACCTGGTAACTTTATCACACTCTGGAAACTCACCACAGATTTTATATATTTTATATATCTATCACAGTCTTCCGCTTGCTAATTTATTGTCTCTGGAGTATGATATTCTGTTTTGACTTAATCTCACTCATGTTCAATGCACAAATACAGTCAACATTCAATCATCATTCATTTTCTTGCATAAGTGATGTTCTGGAACTTGGGAGTTGAGTTTATGCTCGACCCCCGATTTTCAGGGCGTTACAAAGGAGAATTTTCAGTATGATTTTTTTTTTGTAATGGAGCATAACCACAAGCATAACCAAGTCACAAATAACAACACCACATATCCACTATAACAAAAACTTTTAAGTACAATGCGGGAAGGAAAATACAGTATAGTCAAAAGGCTCCAAAATGATCTGATCCACACTCCTGCCTCAGCGCTGCTGCTGTCCAACGCTACCTGCACGTAACGGTCGTGCATAAGCTTACAAAAGCTTAGAGGGTGGTGTAAGTGTGTGCGCAAGGCAAACGCCAAGTGTACAATATCAGAGTAATGCGGAAGTATACGGTAAGTCCATGAATGCTATCAGCTGTACTAAAGCTATGTAATGCAAGGCATGAATGCTATCGGCCATACCAAGGCCATGCGATGCGAGGCCTATGTAGTCAAATGTCATATGCGATATGCAATACAAGCGTGCTAGTACTCATCAAGTATACATATCAGTACAGTTCCTCTCTGGATATCACCGGGGTCTAATACACCTCACACTGACTGCCTCCTCCCTAGCTGCACAGTCAAGCAAGTGGAAGAGACCACACTATCCGCTTGACCAGTAGTCTGCCAATACCTACCTGGCTCATCGATAGCGGACACATTTGTGAGCTGGTCAAACTCAGCCTAGCTTATAGCCCCCTCACTTAGGCGGATAAGGCCACACCCCCTTCCAACTGACCACGACGTAGTGGGAGACGCGGCCTACTGATATTCGGCACTCGGGCGCTAATGTATCCACTCGGTCTAGACGTTGAAGCAACTCCTGGTACCAAAAAGGTTCTGAGACTTTCACCCAAGGACATCCTAAGTGCCCACAGTGCTAGAACAATGTATTTTCGGTATCCGATACCGCCATCCACGATGGGTCTGTGGGACCACAACTCTGATGTCGCTAGGGCGTGCAGTGATCAAGTCACACATATGCGAGATACATGAGTCATACCGTACAATCATGCAGCAATCTTACGCGTACCATGCGATCATGTGGCTTATGCTATGATCAAACATCCCTCACTTCAAGCAGACAGATGATGCATATGGGTATGAATCATGGAGCTATACTAAGCATGTTATGAGATGATGAACTATCCTTACACGAAGGTGGGCTCGGATGGCATACGCACAACAAGCACGAGCCTATAAATGGGCTTAGGGAGATTATAATACGGACATTAAACCAACATTATTCTTACAATGTGGACGTCAAACTAACATTGCTCCTAAGGCATGGCTCACCATAACCATAGAGAAATCACACATTGCAATGGACCCTAAGGACAACCCATTGGGCCTCAATCCATGGGCCTTAGATACATCAAATGGGCCGCCTCATATGGGCCTTATATAAATCAAGTGGCCCACATCAATGGGCCTTATGTACATTGCAATGGGCCATGTCCCATGGGCTTTGATTACCTCACAATGGGCCTCAACCCATGGGCCCTAACGTATCATAATGGGCCTAGTATATGCACCAAGGTGGGCCTCAACAACGGCCACACTTACATCGGTATGGGCCTCCTCATATGGGCCTCATGTGTATACCAAGGTGGGCCTCAATGGACGGCCACGAACCAACCAAGAAGGGCCCCATACATATACCAAGGTGGGGTCCACTTGAAGTATAGATCTGCCCCATTTTTAGCCTCAAGACATAAGACAGGCTTGCCAAATGGTGGACGGTTTGGATGCAACACAAATATCATGGTAGGGTCCACCAATGTGTGGCCTATCAGGGCCACTCATCGTCCGTCCTAAGCAGTTGCCGATTCGGGCGCGTGAATAAAATACATACATTTTGGTGGGTGCCACCGTCCGCCTGGACGGTGAGCATAAAACACATACATCTGTGTGGGGCCCACTGTAATGTTTATTTTCCATCCAACCGGTTCATAAGGTCACGTGGACCGGGGTGAAGGGTGAAAACAAATTTCACCTTAATCCGAAACTTCTATGGCCCATAAAAAGGTTTCAATGGTAGAGTTTAATCACCGCTGTTTTCTTGTGGTGTGGGCCACCTGATATCTGGATGTGGCTGAAACTTGATGGGGGCCCACTTTGGGGAGTGGCCCACCACATGAACGGCGTGGATGACAACATACATCATGGTGGGGCCCACGGCAGGGGACCTGTGGATCCCTGCTCGTCCGTCCTCGCCACAACAAGACGCAGCAGTGCGCGCCGCTCGTGCTGCCTCGACAGCAGCGTCTGCTGCCTTTTGTTATTATTATTATTTTTTTGAAAATCACTTTTTTGTGGTTTTCCACGTGTGCGGCCCGCATCAAGTGAATCCACCCCGGCCACTGGTCTTTACTTCTCGAGACAGACCAAACGAGCCCAATATGCGGTATATTTTGGGGTACAACAACGATAGAGTGCATTTAAGCGGTGAAAATCGCTATTTCCTATGCTATGGCCCACCGGAACATTGGATTGGCTCCATTTTTCGGCTCAACGCCTAAAGTGGGCTAAGAAAAGGGATGGACGGCTTGGATTGGATACACACATCAACGTATGGCCTACATGAACGGCCTGCCCAAATGCTTGTGAAAAAGTCTGATATTTTTTTTTTTGTTTTTCTTTCATCGTCCAGACGCTGGACTGTTTTTGGGCATGCAATATATTTAATGTGGGCCTGCCTATGTGGGCCACAATATGACTGGGTGGTGTGGAACATTCATAGATAAAGTGGGCCCCACCTATAAATGGCTTGGATCAAATACATGCTCCATGGTGGGGCTCATCCAGGTGGGCCACTTGGTTATATCATGACATAAAAAGAGAGAGAGAGAGAGGGAGAGAGAGAGACGTGTGGTGGAGGGACCCCGACACTATGGGCCCTCCGTTTCAAGTATTCGATCATACATCAAGTGGGTCCCATTATACATGGGCCCATCAAACCGAAAATCAACGGTGGAGATCCTTTCTCCACAAAATGTAAGGTCTAGATGACCCTATCCATACATGAAAAATAAACGTCATGATGGGGTCCATGGAGAATGGCCCCATCATGAAATGATCATGAGAATCAAGATGGGCCATCGGCCACATCTTAGGGTCCAAAGTGAGATCCACACCATTGATCGGTAGGGCTCACTTGGCCCATCATAAAGAAATGTGAAAATTAGCCTATAGGAGCACCCACCGGTGATCTTCTTGGTCCGTTGGGAAGCCACTCTCCTTGTGCTCCTCTTTGATGGTGGAGATGGGAAATGGATGGCTAGGATGGGAGATCTTGGGATGAGGAAAGTGGGCCACACAAACTCTCTCTTCTCTCACTTGGGAGCTTGGACGTGGGAGTGTTCTTGCTTGGCTTGGGAATGTGTTGAGAAATGAGAGGGAGAGAGAGAGTCGTAAGGAGAGATGTGAGTGAGTGATGTGAGGTGATGGTGTGGTACTTGACTAGGTATGAGTGTGTAAGAGAGAGGGTGAGAGAGAGTTGACTTTGGAGAGAGAAAGCATGGGTTGCTTGTACTTGACATTGAAGTGATTGATTGATTGATTGATGGGATTGATTTGACATTGTGTAGAGATTCTCTTGGGATCGAGAAAGCGCGGGGTTTCTTCGAAATAAACGCCGACTCACATCTTCTAGTCAGGGTATCGGATCGGTGTGTGAGTTGCGGCGTTAGAACCGCGGTGACGATGCGGTCGCAATGATACAGGTCTCGGATTAAACCGACTTGAATATAAAGAAAACGACTTACGGTCGTGCGCAACGTCGGTTATCAGTCGCGGATTGCCGAACTTCGACGGAAAGGATCGCAGGATTCATCGGAACAATACGAACTAGGATACGGGTCTTACATTTTGGCTCAAAGAGGCCTGCCAGAAGTCCTCCGTTGAGCTGAAACAGCTCCGCTTTGGCTATAACCCAAGTATACCTTGACCTTAGGTCTATTTCGGTGAAGTTTTAGGCTATATAAGGACCTTAAACCCTCTCCCATTTCAACCATACGAATTTGGATTTGAGAGAGAGAAAAGAGAAGAAAGTGTGTGAGATGTGGGAGAGTCTCCCTGCCCTTCTTCCCTGCTGCTATCCATGCTCCACCACTCCGTTCTAATCGCTTTCCCGGCGATTCCAGCTCCGTTTCTAGGTAAGAAACCCTAACCCTAAATCTGTTTTGGGATATGATAGTTGTCGGTTATGAAATAGCTAACCTATTTCATTCTATAGGTTGCCAAACTCCCGTATACGGAAGCTTAGCAAACCTATCGACTCCGTTATGATTCTACGACACAAGGTGCGGACTTTAAGTGTATAGGTTATGGTTTTCAACGCTTTCAATGTCAGATAATGATAGATTCATGATCTGCATGCAATTGCACATGTACAAAGTGCTTCTGTTTTCTGTTTTGATTAAAGATGTAGAATATGGAATTTTACATATTCTAGGTATTCGTAGAAAATACCGTATACGTATATTTTTTGGAAATGTATTTGACATGATTATTTGTTGTATGGATATACAATATATGGATAAAATACTTATTTGGCGAAAGGATTCGCCTAAATACATGTTTTACTAATATATATTATGTATGTAGAAATACTGTATTGTGAGAAATACCGTATACATGTATAATTTAGAGATGTGTTTGTCATGATTAATTGTTGTATAAATATATTATGTGTGCATAAAATATTTACTTGGCGAAAGGATTCGCCTTACTACATGTTTGCTAACATACACTATGTATGTTGAAATAGTGTATGTTATGTGTTTGTGGAAATGCTTGTGTGAGCAAGTGTTTGGATGTTGATGCCTTAGGAGGGTGTTGAGATGGGATTCTCAACTACCCTAGAGACATATATGATTACCTCCGCGAGGTTGTCTACTTAAACCGCTTATTTGCAATATATGTGTTTGTATTCCTACTGATGTAGTGCTTTGCAACATGCTTTATAACATGCCTTATAACATGCCTACTAGCATGCTTGAATTACTTTGTTTATCATGCTTTACTCCACATGCTATGGATGAGAATTGATTGAGTTTGAGACTATGTCTATAGTCCAGACAGTCGGTACCAGATTTGAGATCGTGGCTGAGGTTCATGTCGCCACGTGGGATGTGTTTGACGAACCCGAGTCGTACGTCAGTTGGCGACAGTGGTTAGGCCACGCGAAGTGCTTATGCACTTCATGTCGTCTAATTGATTGTGCGCTCGAGCTAGTCAGGCTCGTCAAGTAACCCGATGTGTCTAATGTATGTTCACCATGTTTGGTCGCTACTGCTTGAACCTAAGGTACCAAACTTACCAGTGAAATCCCATTTAACCATGGTACCTCGATCCGCTAGCTGGGCATGATGGTATGAGACACCGTGGTCGAGCTGTCGGCCTACGCTGGGGCCACGTGTCTCCCCGTAGTGACCAGTGAGTAACCACACTCGTGAGCCGATTATGGTGGTATGGGACACTATATTCGAGCTGTCGGCCTACGCTACTTGATGGGTGATGGGGGAGTGGTGCAACGATTCCGTGTAACAGCCCTGGCAACCCTGACCCTATCCGATGTAGTGACCTCGAGCATACTCTAAATCTATGGTGAGGCAACGAGTCTTCCCGTAGTAATAGAGTATAAGCTAGGCCTGTATTGATAAGGTGACGGGGAGTGGTGCAACGATTCCGCGTAACAGCCCTTGCAGTGACCTAGAAAACACACCGTCGTCTGAGATTAACTAGGACTGACGACCCTAGAATGGATCATGTTTGGGAATGATACAAGGGAGGTACCTTAGTTTCCCAATCCTGCTGTTTGAAATGGAATAATAACAACTAGGTAATCATGCTCATCATGCATTGCATGTGCCTGGAAGATGTGGAGCATTGAGGGATGAAAGTATGCCGCGAACGAAGAGGGTGTCGCATGAGGGAGTATGTCGGTAAGGGCATACATCATGTCATTCATACTTGCATTAATAAGAGTAGTTAGGAGTGTTTGATTGTACTGCTTTATCATTACTGCTTGACTGAGTCGATAACATGTTAACCTATGCTTTATTGTTCCACTGAGTTAGCTACTCACTCTCACGTTACGGGATGATGTTGTACACACCAACCAGATTTGTTGAGTTTCAAGTGATGGCGATGCTTATGAAGCAGAGCCGGACTACTTCTATGATGATAAGGAGGAGATCTCCTATCTGTATCTCTCTGGCAGGTCAATGAAGACCTGGTATTGTATTGACGGGGCTATGGTACTTGGGATAGGAGACATTACACTTCCTCACATTTTGGTATATTTTAGAACTGTACTTGTAATTATTTAACCTGGTAACATTATCACACTCTGGAGACTCACCACTGTTTTTATATTATATATATATCTATCACAGTCTTCCGCTTGCAGTTTAACTGTCCCTGGAGTATGATAGGTTGTTTTGGCTTAATCTCACTCATGTTCACTACTCTAATACAGACAACATTCAATCATCATTCATTTTGTTGCATAAGTGATGTTCTGGAACTCGGGAGTTGAGTTACTACTCGACCCCCGATTTTCAGAGTGTTACAGATAGACTGATATAAAGTAAATTGATATATTTAATTTAATTGTGTGTTAGATTTGCATATGATTCTTGCTTCATGAATTTTCTCTTCTATTTATAGATCTTTGCAATATAGCTTATTCTTCCGTATGCGTCTTTCATTACTCCTTATAATAGTTGAAGAGCCTCTCTTTTGATTCTTATCATTGTTAGGTTTTTCTTCCGTGACAGTTTTTCTTTTGTTAGCCAAGTTTGTATTTCTCTATTACTTCTTATATTTTAAATTACTTGGCCAAATTTCTATTTTTACACTATTAAACTTTTAGATAACCAAGCCGTATCACTTTATCAACCATCTAATAAAGTGTTAAAGTTGGATTTATGCTAGTTATAATTTCACGAGAAACATTCCAAATATATTAAACTTCTTACTTTGATGGATCAGCGGCTTTGATTTCGTGTACCGTTTTTTTTTAAAAAAAAAATTCTTATATAGGTATTATAAATTATTTGCACTCAAAAGTAGGTTACGGTTAGTGCTTAAACTTTGTATGAGTGGGGCCACGTGGTTTGGCTAGTGAACCAAACACTGCCTCCTGACCGGTGTCAAAGCTACATGAGCGCCATCATGATGTATATGTTTTATCCACGCTATCCATCAATTTTGCCTGCTCAAAATTAAGTCAGGTGTGTGGACCACACTACACAAGATAGTGTTGATTAAACGCCCAACATTAAAAACTTCCTAGGGCACTCTAAATTTTGTTTGTCATCCATATGACTTCCATAATGTTTTAAGAGTTCAATCCCCACCGTTTTCTGTGGTGTGGTCCACCTGAGATTTCTCAAATTTGGACTGATGTCCTAAAATGAGCTGGAAAAATAGATAAGCAGGTGCATAAAATATATACATCATGGTGGGGCACAGAGCTTTGACATCAGCTCACTGGTGTTAAGGTCACTAGCCAAACCGGCGTCCGTGGTATATTGACCAGGGTTTATGACATCAGACGATGGAAAGTTTCTCCAGCTATCCGCCGATTCTGCGAATTAATCTCCAACCGGTCTAAACAATCGGCATCAGACAATATATATCTCAGAAGTCCATTTGTTAATGTGGATTAAAGTTCTTACCGACCAGACGGTCCGAGATTCTCGGGCGCGTGAACTTTTCGCACAGTCATGCACGCAACCATTTCCCGCCAATAAAAGGCCACGTATTCCGTGTTGAATGAACGTTGACCATTAAAATCTTTACGGGGGCATAAAAGTTTTGGATCAAGCTGATTTTTGGTTTTTCCCTTCATCTGGGTCTGTATTTCCTAATCAACTGATTAGATGTCAAATAAATGGTACAGTGGGCCTTAGGAGGATTTTAATGGTGGATATCCAATCACTATTGTTTTCCTGTGGTGTGGTCCACTGAAATTTATATCCCTTTCATTTTTGGCATTTAGCCTAAAATGATCTTTAAAAATGGATGAACGGAATGGATGAAACACATACATCATGATGGGTCCCAAAGAGCACCAACCACCAGCCACCGGGCCGGTGGCAGGGGGAGTAGTGTTCCAAGTTCCAGCGCGTGGAGCATTGATAGATCGAATTGGCCCATCTACCAACTTTTGGACCACTGAATCATGTAGGCCCGCTCGTACAAACAGAAGTCATTATTAATTTATTGAGGAAAAACCCTCGGCTGATTATTCTATAACGCACCCTTCATATGTGGGGTCCTACTGTGGTTAGGGCTGTCCTTGAAAGCTATACGAATCCAACGGTGCTAATGCTGATGGGACAACCTTTGAGGATTTATATCACCTGAGACTCCAAATGGGGATCGGATTGGCTACTCCCCCTGACACAAGCCCCGTAGCTGGTGGTCGGTGCTTTATGGCCCCACCATGATGTATGTGTTTCATCTTTTCTGTTCATCCATTTTTACGGATCATTTTACTTGAGCCCAAAAATGAGGGGTATATAAATCTTCGTTCTTTACTGATCCAGATTGCTGATCTAAGAGGGCCCCACAGTATGGACAGCGAGTCACAAAACTACTCGTTGGAAAATTCCAATCCATCAATACTTAGTATGACGACTCATACTCGACTCGAGTGATATTTGACCGAGGAAAATTAATGATACACGGGCAGAATTTGACAACCCATACGCATAATGTACATGTCGTTCAACCAAAAACCATTCAGTCATGGCCTACTTTAGATAGGGGCGATGCACCGTCAGCAAATGTTCTTCATATACGATTTTGGACGGCTTCGATTGGGAAAATGAATGTGGAAAATACAATTTTTATATGAATGGCTATGGAAGATGGTACTCCTGCAACGTAATTTAAAAAAAAATGAAAAGAAAAAACAACGTAAAGACGAAGTGGTCGATTCTGTAATCATTAGTACTCTGACGGATGAGATTCTGCCCTCCACGGTTGCGCACACGTCGCCCACGTCGACTTGGCTCAATTCCCCACACGATGTGGATTGCCTGATGACAGCCTCAGCAGCGATGTGGCTACCCACGGTAGGCCTGACAACGATGTATTTGTATAATCCACGCCGTCTATATTTTTACGACATGAAAACAAAAACGAGGCAGATCAAAATCTGATATAAACCACGCAATAGGAAAGACTGCTGAGTGAATACTCAT
The DNA here is from genome assembly GCA_030180095.1 of Magnolia changhungtana. Lineage (NCBI taxonomy): Eukaryota > Viridiplantae > Streptophyta > Magnoliopsida > Magnoliales > Magnoliaceae > Magnolia > Magnolia changhungtana. The sequence goes on along the minus strand of JASAUF010000620.1, from coordinate 5,825,727 downwards.
AATTAAATATTTCTTAAGGCTACATAAGTTTTGGATTAAGCTGGTGCTCGTGTTCTCTTTATTCAAGCGTGCATGATCTAATCAACGGATTGGATTATAAATAAATATTACCACGAGCCTTAGTAAGTTTTTCGATGGTGGGCATTCAATTGCTACTTTTTTCTTGTGATGTGGTCCACTCGAAGTTATATTACCTTTATTTTTTGCTCATTTTTATAATAATTTAAAAAAAATGAAAATTTACAACGTATCTCATATATAAGATATCCTTATCATATATTATATTTAATAGAATAATTATAATAAGTCCATTAAAATATAATGCATACAAATGCGACTCATACAAAACAAATACTTTTTATCAAAGAAGAGACTGATACCCTGTGAGATAGGCGTACGAGATCTGATCCTTGTGCTGACGTAAGGAAGAGAAGCGTGCGATATTCTATCCATGTGCTAAGATATAGAATGATGTACCTGCTCGCGCGAGAGGGGAGACTGAGTTTGAAAAAGTGTAATGTGGAGCACATGCCAGCTTGGAAAACACATGCAAGATCTGATCCACGTATCAGGCAGTGTTCAACATGAGCATGGGCCTTCTCTGAAGTCAGTCAGTTCTACTCATCAGACAGGCCACACACGATCCCGCGCGTGAATTTGCAGTTCGTTTTGCCTCTGCCACGACCCAGGAATCAGCTTGTGTGGCCACCACCAACTGGGGCCCACATTCTGAGATGGTCCGGTTATTTGAAATGTACGTAATTTTTTTTTACTATTGTGAATAAGTTGTTATCTTAGATTTGCGATCTAACCTTTGATTTTCAGCGTTGAAAGTGAGCCATTGAAAATTTTCATTTCATTGTTTTAAATTCATCCATAAATTGTGATAGCCACAATCATCCATTCTCTGTAATTTTCTTACGGTGGCTCCTATTAAGTTGGATGCACCATATGTACGGTCCTGATCATCCTACCACATGGTATGTGGGCCCGTTAGGTGGCGAGGCAGAGGCAAACAGGGCAAATCCAAATTCGAATGTGCACCGGATTCCCACCCATCGTGACCCACAGATTCACGTTGAGTGTGCACATCATCATAAGTAATTCCTGCTGACCGTTCATTTTTTTCTGATACACTTATGGCCCACCTTATGAGCGAACGGGGCTTATTTTTGGGCCAGAGTATGTTCATGGTGGGCCTGACCTGATGAATGCCTCGAATCCCTCACGTGTCGTGATCTGCCACGTGTGCCATGAATCGACTCTTCAATATCTATGCCCACACATGACCAATACTCCGTCCGCCATTTGCGGTCACGGAAAATCCACGACTTTGGCTTTTATAGCGATTGCCTCAAGATACCTGAATTCACGTTTTTCGTGCGAGAGAATTCTTGGACAACTGAGGCAGCTCGGGATTTGCAGTGAGGTGAGATTGAAAGTGCATAGCGGTACACGTGCCAACATGACACACGTAGAAGAGATCCAGTTCATTAATTTTATTGGGCCAAATGCCAATCTGCCATGCCTCATGATTGGCCAGGATATTACGAGGAAAATGGACAGTTACAGAGAAAATCACCAACGCCTTATATTCAACGTACACTAATGGTACACCTGATGAGCCAGTGGCAGAAAGTAATGCATCTATATTAAACTAATGGCCCACCAGATCCTAGTTTTATCCTATTTTTAGGATGTTAGAGAAAGTGGGGCAGCGTAAATGATACCGGCTATTATTGTTGCATGTGGTGGTACCAGATCTTGGATGGAGTAAAAAGATACCTACTTCGTAATCATCCGTTCATACATGATTATCAAAATTAAATTCTAATGCGTGTTTGGTTGCAGCACCAAATAATTTCATGATATTTGGTGCAACCAAACGTAGCCAACTCAATGGGAAGACTTCGCTTTCGGACATTAAAATCAGGTTTGATGTTTGGGAGTGGATTGGGTGTGGGCCCGGCCTCATTCAATGCGGTGTGATCCTGACCGTGCGGCCCACCTTAATGTATGTGTAATATATTTGTTTTTTCAGCTGATTTTAGAGCAGAGCCAAAAAGTAAATCAGATATTTGTATCAAGCTAGCTAGCGCTGTACACGAATAGAGTTAGCTCGGATAGCTGGCTCGACTTGACTCAAAAAAGCTTGATTAGATTTGGTTCGAAATTGAGTTCGAGACGAGTGGAACTGATTTTTTGAGCCTGAACAAAATTTGAACCAAGCTCAAACTTGCTCGTGCTCGACTCAACTCGAATCGAACTCGGATCGAACTAGTTCAGTGACACGGTTACTTTGATATTGATGTTGCTTAGCAAGTGTTTGATGAAATGACTCAACGAAGTGTCTGTTAGTGCAAGGAAGGAACGTTTTATCAAACAAATACCATTTTTTCTTGATTTTGATATTGCATATAAGGTGTTTGATGAAATACTTGTACAACCACCATTGTTGTTTTACATATAGTGAGAATGTGAAGGTGCAATTTATATGTTTGTGAAAATGCTGCACAGGCAAACTTGGCTCGATCTTGGTTTGAACTCGGCTCAAACCGGCCCGAGCTGTTGACCAAACCGAGCCGAGTTCAAGCTGAGGTCAACTAGTGGCCAAGCCAAGTCGAGCTGTGCACAGCTCGCTCAAATCGACTCGTGAACACCTCTAAAGCTAGCATTTGTTTTTTTCTCTTCATTCAAGTCTGTGTGATGTTATCAATAAATTGAATTGCAATTAAATATTACGATTGTCTTAGGATTTTTTTAATGGTGGGCATTCAATCACTCTTATTTTTCATAGTGCAGTTCATCTAATATTTGTATTGGTTAATTTTTGGGCTCATACCTTCAAATGAGTTGACAAAACGGATGAACAATATGGATACACTACACATACATCAAGGTGGGCCGACGGTCTAGGCCGTGCCTAATCAGCTCCCTTTTAAGTTTGAGTTAGTTGGGTCCATGGTTTGGTGATCCAATAAATTGATGTGATAGGTCTCACCCTTACTCTTCCATCCAGCAAAAATCTATTGTAATGGCGTGTGTACAAAGAGAGAAGAGAAGGGCGTGCTCACATGGTATCATGGACGGATTGGATTTGATGCAAATATCAAGTGGGCCCCATTATAATCCAGTACCATCATAGAGATGCAAGGCATCCGTACCACGTGAGTGCACCTTATGTGTGTTTGATGTGAACTGATTGTCTATTTTTCTTTTTTAACCGTATGTTTGTTGGGCCACCTATTAAAGTATTGTGATTTTTAAATATGGGAGACTTTGTGGATGGACCATCTCTTGACTTTGGACAACACATCAATGGCGTCACTTGTACGAACTACAAACTAAAGCCTCAAACTTCGTAACACTTCTTTATTTAATTTTAAAAAGAGAAATCAATATAAAATATGACTTTGGTGAAACGCTATTATGCATCACCTGGTCAAGGACTTCATATGCAGCTCCCTTCTCATGGTATATATGGAAAACATGAGTAAAGATCAAAACTGCAGATCTGGTGGGCCACCACATGGATATCCCAACTGTAATTGGATTGGACTTTGGTATCCATACAATCAGTGGAGACTAGCTCAAAACAGAACAATGGTCCCCTAATCACTGCAATTTTTTAGTTATAAGCAACAAATGGGATTACCCATTAGATCAATGGTTCCAATTTGATGTAGGGAGGAGTGTGAGGAGGAAGAACTTAGTCTACTTCAAGTATGCAAAACTTTGAATTCACAAGGTTATCCTTGAATTTACAAGATAAAAAGAAAATTTTAAAAATTTATTATTCATTAATGATTAAAGTTCTGGATTTCATCACTTATTTAAAAAAACAAAAATCTTAATTCCATTAAATTAAAATTTATTTGAAATAATAAGTTAAAAAAAATTAAAAGTCTTAATTTAATCGCCTAATCACACAAATGATTTCTAATACAATTAGAATTTTAAAAAAGAAAGGGTATATACTAAAACTCTAAATGAAAAAGATACATCTAAGTAAAAACTAAGTACAAATAGTATTGGAAGGAAGTGTTTTAGTTATGAAACGGACCAAAGAATGGCATGTTATACTAAAGTTTTATAAGTAGTGCGTTCCATAATGATACTTAATAAAAAGTTATCTACAAGTTTGGGTTCACACTTTAAATGATTATTTTTCTTTATGAGGAATGAATTTCTTTGATTCCCGATGGACCATATTGGCTGCCGTTGGAACTTCTTTCGGTCAAAATATATTAAAGTTGGTATATGGGCGGCTCTAAATGATGGTTTCACATGTGTACCGTGAAGAAAGAGCTGCCTAGGCTGAAAGTCGGGCAGCTTCAACCTGACCAACCAAACATTGGGTTGGGCTTGGGTAGGATGCATTCGGTTCAGTCAAACTTGAGTTTGGGCTACACAAACTCGAATTTGGGCTACACAAACACCAACTCGATAAAACTTGGTTTGGGCTCGGGTTGCTTGACCCAACCCTATCGATATATATATAACTTACTTATAAATTATAAATGAGTGTTAAACATCAATGTTAAAGGCACAATTCCACATCATTTTCAATGGCTAAAGCTAACAAGATACACTTAGATTTCTCTCCCAAATAGATTGCGTGCTACACAATACAAATTTCAAAGGAGGGAATAATTGTCTTATATTTTAGCATGTTCGTTTAGAAAAAAAAAAGAGATTAATTATTTACTATAAATAACTCTATATATAATTTAAAAAAGTTATAGGTATAAAAAATAAGATGTGTATTAAAAATATAATAACGAAAGAATTACCTGACCAACCTAACCAACTTGACTAAGCCCGGTCGGGTTGAACTTGGGTTGAGAGCTGCGGTATCTGGGAACCTTGGGTTGGGCTAGGGTTGAGCAGCAACCCTGCCAACGCGTCCGACTTTCAGCCATAGAGCTGCCTTCGGAACTGGCCTACTTAGTCCTTTTCATTGCACTTCTAAAATTTCCAAGTTTCCTTTAGAAGAGAAGTACTTAAAACGTCCGTAGTAGACGCAGTTTCTCAAGGAGTATGGATTACGACGTGCGTATCGTCCTTCAACGCTTCCGTCCACCTAGGTACACGTCCAAACCATAGAGTTTTGGAATCGCTACCATGGTCGGCCATCATTTTCAAAAGGCGGTGATTCGTGTACCATGCACGTGGCATGCATGTGACACAATCAGGACCATCCTAATCTTGAGGCCCATCAATCATACCACGAGACTTGTAAAGAAAAAAATGATCCTAACCATCCAGCGGCTGTCTATCTATTTGAATATTGAAAACAACATATGCTCAGTGGTACAAATTCAACAGCCAAAATCAGACGGCTAAGATTGGTTATCAGTGTGGTTAGTAGCCGATGCTCTGTAACTGAAGAGACCCATGATCGAGACGGTCAAGATCGTTGAAAATATGTGACACGTGTGTATATGAGGGATGAATCACCACAATTTTAGAAGAGAATATTTCCAAGTTCAATTTGTTGGACCATGAGTTACTAACCACCTACCTGATAACTTCCAAAATAGCACGTGCACAAGAGATGGAACCGTTACATTAGGTTAGGCCCACTATGAGATCATCTTATACAGAAATCACGCCCATCCACTAATCACGTGGGCCATACCGTAAGAAACAATGTATAGCCGCTGATAGATATCAGAGTATAAGTTTGGTCCACCTGAAGAGTGGATGTGGTTGATTTTTCATAAGAAGATCCTCATAATGGAGTCAACCTAATGGACGGGTTAGATGTGGCAAGAACATAAAAGGTTGGAAGTTATTCACCAGGGAAACGAACTTACAGTCCAATAGGTTGGACTTAGACCTCATTACAAAAAATGAAAAAGAAAAAAGAAATAAAAGAGCCTACAACCGAACGTGGTTGAGACGAAAGCGTTTCGTTTTCATTTTTACACAGCCCCACACACTCACGCTAGTGGAATTTCACCACCTATAGATCCTCGAACCCTTGACCGTGACCGGGTATTAAACTCCTCAGTCCGCCACACGAGCAAGAGTAGGGATTTCGTTCCTTTTTCATTGCAATGGAATGAATGTATTTGGCTCATTTAAAATGCGTTGACGCTTCCAAATCAGGCAAGACCTTTTATTTATTTTTATATCCCTATTTTATAAAAAGGAATCCAACTAAACCGGTTTTCACAACGGCCGATTAGGTAAGACCCGGCCTCACCCAAGACGGTGTGGCCCTTACCGTGGGGACCACCTTGATGTATGTATTATGTATCGGTGCTGTCTATTCATTTTTCTAGATCATTTTAGGGAATTATCCCAAAAATGAAGCAGATCCAATTATCAGGTGGTCTATACCATAAGAAACAGTGGCAATTGACTATCCTATTATTAAAAACTTCTTACAGTGCATTTTAATGTTTCCATAGTGTTTATTTACCATCTAATTTATTGATAATAAAGTCATGCAAATTTGGATGAAGGAAAAAACACAAATATCAGCTTCATCCAAAACATTCGTGGCTCATTAATGGTTATTTACTACCGTTTCTTATGGCATGGGCATGGTCCACCTAATGGTTGGATAAACTTCATTTTTGTATTAATGCCCTAAAATGATCTAGAAAAATGAATGGGTAATGTAAATACATAATACATACATTAAGGTGGACCCACGATGAACCCATGGTAAGGGATGCGCATCTTATCTTGGATGAGGCTGTGGTCTCACCTAATACTAGAGCTTTACACAAGCAAAGTTGAATTGAGATCAAGCAGGTTTGGTTTGGCTTGTTTACATGACACCCTTTGCAAGCTTTGTATAAGCGAAGCTTCGGACATATCTTTGTTGTTCCGGCTTGGTTTAGTTCAAATTATATGAGTTTGAGTTTGGTTTGATTTAGTCCAAATATCTGAGTATAGCCAAGTTCAAATAGGGTCAGTTCATTTTTTTTTGTTAAATAAATAATATACGTGTAATACGTGTAAACTTTGTTCATCCACCATCATGCATATGTATTATCTACGCCGTTCATCTATTTTTATATATCATTTTAAGACAAAAAATTAAAATCATATCCAAAACTCAAGTGGACCAAACCATAAGAAATAGTGTGCATTCATGTATATGTATTATGATTATATCTGTCATCATGTTTATGTATTATCCACGCGTGCATTCATTTTTACATATTATTTTAGGACATGATTCCAAAATTGAATCATATCCAAAGCTCAAGTTGATCACACCCTAGAAAACATCGTGCATAGGATCTACGAGCTGAATCAAATTTAATCAAGCTCAGCTAAATCAAGCCAGGCCGAGCTTGTATTGTCTTGGTTTAAACTTGATTTGTTTTTTTCAACCAGCTTGACTCCAAGACTTGGTCTGGTTTTAATTATTATTTGAACCATTCTAAGCGGAGCTTTTTCAAACTAATCTTAGCTCAGCTTTCGAGCTGACTTGTTTTGTGTACAGCTCTACATAATATACCCTCAATTTTTACACTAGGGGCCACGCTTGCGGAAGTGGAATGCGTCTGACCCTTGTTGAACCTTTAAGCATCCAACTAGATTTGCGTGGAGGCCCACATTGATGTATCTGTTTATCTACACCATCCATTCCCTTTATTTAGATCATGTTAAGATATGGGTCCAAAAATGAGGAGATCCAGCACTAATGAACCACACCAGGGATAAATCTTGATTTTAATGTTATGTGCATTTAATGCAACCAAAGCTTTGTATTTGGTGTGCTCTATTACAGGGTTGGATCTGCCTAATTTTTAGTCCCATAACCTAAGATCATTTTAGTCCCATAACCTAAGCATGATCTTAGAAAAATAATGAGCGGCATGAATAAACAGTTGCATCAAATTGAGCTCGTACAAAGATCTGTTCCAACGCTTAAAATGTCCAACCAGAGTTAAGACGCAAACTTGAGTGTTGGATCTACTTCATTTTTTAGCTCATGGCTTAAAATGATAAGAGGAAATTGATGGACAACATGGTTAAACAGATAAATCATGGTGGCCCCACAGGATCTATTCTCGGACAACTTATTTTCCGACCGGCGTTCTGACACAATCCGCTTCCCTCTTTCTCATTTCTATTTACATTATACCTTCCGTACAGCTTGGCTACCGAGTACGCGTGTGACTCCCTCCCAACGAAAGCGGATTGCGTGGCGTGCGGTACACCACCGACCTTCTTGGTATGCTAACGTCACTACGTATCATGTGCCCATGTAGTTGTTATTTCCTAACAGAACAAACAGTTTTTTAAAGATCATTTTAGGTTATGATATTTTCGGTTTTTTGAGATCATTTTAATATTTATCTTTTTCGTTCATCTAAGTTCATGTGACTATATTAAAGGTTTAGATGACAAATAAATATCATGGTATAACTTACTTCATTTTTTGTTCACACCCTTACATGATCTCCCAAAATAGATGGATGGTGTGGATATAATATATACATCATGGCCTGGCAACATAACGGAATGAAGTCAATACATCATGGAGGTTGTGTGCCGCTTCCCTCCCCAAATGGTAGCGTATTAGGTGCCGACCCACCTCACCCAATATTATACGGTTTTACTATATGTCGATGTATTTATTTTATATTTATTCCGTTCATCAATGTTTCTAAATTATTTTAGGGCACTAGCTTCTTATGAAGGTGGGCCATATTATAGAAAACATAAGTGAATTAAACATTCTTTGAGCCTACTATAACCCTGCTTTTGTAATGTTTATTTGCCATCCAACCCAGTGATAAGGTCACATAAATCTAGATGAAGTAAAAAAGCATTATCATCTTAATGTAGAACTTTTGTGGCTTATTAATTGACAATCACCACTGTTTCTCATGTATAATCCACTTGATAATTTGATCTGCTTCCTTGTAACGCCCTAAAATGATTTGAAAAATGAATGGACGGTTTGAATACCTAATACATACATCAAGGTGGGCCCCACAGTAATGGCCACACCTAATCCGCTCCACCAACTGAGGTGTGAGTATATATGAGAAAAACTTTGATACTCTGAGAGAGTGTGATCGATGATACGCATGCACTTACATATTGCTTAGTAACAGCATATGTTCTATTCAGGTAATTCAAAATGAACTGTCCAAAAATTGTGGGTTCAATTTAGATGCATCACGTATCAGAAACAGGTGTCAACGAATGATTGTTAGACAAATATGATTTTGGGTCTGTCACCCATTGATTGTGAGTGGCACGATGTAGGCACTTTGATGTGAGTTAGTGCATGCCATACGTACAATTTCTGAGTGCCTGCATATCAAGCGTCATAGGCAGCCGGAGTATTAAATAACTCCAGAGTACGGATATCTGTTCTTCGATTCGCGAGAGGATTTTTATTCAAAAAGGAGATTAAAATATGGTTTGGACTATAAAAGGCTTCGTTTACGTTACACGCCATTTGCTGGAAATCAAAGTGCAGCTTCACAAGAAAGTATTAGTGGTACGATCTTAATATTTTTTTTTCTAATCTATGATTATATAAACAGAAAAAGACCCTGAAGTGTCCGTGCAACCAAAAGGGTGTACGTGTCCCATTTCACATTGTTAGGCCCACCATAGCTTGTGTACTTGTGTGTGTGTGTCCAGAAATCATTAAAAAAACTATGGTATATGATGCTCGGGCTGCGAATGAGGCTTGCTCCGCGGGCACCTAGAAATTGCACATGGGACATATGTTAAACTCAATTTCAACCGAATATGCTTAATCAAGGGTGGGTGTCCCCCTTCTAACTTTTTCCCTTGGTGTGGCCCAGATTAAAGAAGAATCCTCCTGATTTTTGGGACCTGGCCCTAACATGGGTTGACGCACCAGATGGTCGGAGTGGATTTCAAGTAACTCGTACGGTGGGCCTTGTACGAAATTAAGGGTAGGCATTCCCCTCCCAACTATTTTGGTTGGTGTGGCCCATATGAATCATGGATCCGTGTGATTGTTTTTTTACCTTAATCCAAACTTTTGGGATACACCTGATGATTGGAGTGGATTTCACAAAAACATCACGGTGGGGAACCTCCGTAGGCCATAGCAGGAACTCACAAGAAACCGTTTCTCTGGCAAGTCAAATAAAATTTTCGAACAGGACCAGGCCCACGGGCCTGGCCCAGCCAATTAAATATCTATGTCTGAATGGAAGTCCGGCCCAGTCTTTTGAACAATCCTACACGTGCCCTAGCCCCATAATCCGACGGGTCTGCTCATTATACAGGACCATGTGCATTTTGAGTTGGCTTGTTAAAATAAAACTTCCAATAGTCCATGGTCAATGAATAATGTGGGCCTCTTTTTAAGTGGGCCATTTTGTTTTTTCAGCTTATCAGCATCTGAAATCAGGCCCACCGGATGAAAGATCACAATCCTAACAATTAGGCCCATGAGTGAGACCTGGTCCTAAAATTTGGGTCTATAGATAAAGGGCTGTCCTGGGCCTCAGCCTCAGAAATTCAGCTAATGTTTGTAGTAGATCTGGGCCCATTCATTAATTACAGGCCTGCTAAGTAAATGGGCCAGTCCTGGGCTTTTTTAAATGTTCTAGGCTGGGTCTAAGCTGAATCCCTGACCCTCTCTAATCAGGTCCATTGCCAATATATCCCAATAATCAAGCCCACAGAACCGCAGGCCAACCAGTGGGCCTAAACCCATTGAGGAAAATCAAAACTTTTGAAATGGGCCATCTCAAACAGTTGAAATCTAGGGTGGACCCCGTTCATGCCTGTCCCAATAGAAGGTTGCCATGATCTTTACTGACGCTTTGATGCTCTCATTGGCTGCGGTCCACTCCATGGGCTTCAATAGATGGGGCATGAATGCCCTAATTCTTCACATGTTAGCTGCCCTACTCCTAGTAAGCCCAAGTTCATTTAAAGGTTGATGGATTTGCTAGTGTGGAAACCATCCAAAGGCCTTGGTAATGGGACCAACTCATTTTCGATTTATGGGTCCCATCATATTGGCCAATAGGGGACGGATGGCCTGCTAGCCATTTTCTTCAACTTGCAAATAGGTGCTTAATTACTTTTAAGTTGTCTTATTTGAATCTATAGAGGGAGAATCTATAGGTTGTCTTCGACATTGTAATTCGTAGTGATGGATATTGTGATCTTGACGTCCAATCACCACACCACCATATTCGTTTAATGCTAACTTTTCAAAAATACACTTTCACATTAAGGATATGTTTGGTTACTAGCAAATAAGTAGCTTTTCTAACTTTGTAATTAAGTTAATTACTTACTTTAAAAAAAATTAAGTTAGTTTAGTTATTAAAATTAAATAAGTAGCGTTCAAGAAAAAGTAACTTATTTTTAGAATCTTTTGTATTTATTGCTTTTTAACTACGGAAGGGAACTTGTTTTTTTTTCATTTTTGTTCTTGACATAACATATTAGGATTTTTTAGAAAGGGAATATGCTCTAAGTAACCATGAATCCTTCGGTGAGATTGATTTTTTTTTTTTTTTTTAAGGGAATATGCTCTAAGTAACCATGACTGCCTCCGGTAAGATTGAAACCATTCATCCAATGGATGGGTAGATGATCAAGTGGGTATATGATCTGATCGGACTAATTAACCATTTCCTAACAAGGATGGCAACGGTCAAAAGGGCCACTAGATCAAATGCCCACTATATCAAATACTCTATGAAAATTATGCCATTTGAACTGCAAAGGCCAATCATGAGTTTGTATGTTAAAAATTCCATAAGTATCATGAGTTTCACCACAAAGCGCCAACCAAAAAATCTTCTGTACATGTGGCACATGCATGAGCAACCAAAGACCATTTATCTGGAGTGCCATCATGTTCATGTGGATGTTCTACGGGCTTGAAATAAAGGTAATTGAACTACGATGGCTGTCCAACCAGTGGGGTGGGGACCGTAATTGGATAATTGACACGGTTTGAGCGAAAAACGGAGTAACAGTCAAGAACCAATATCCGAAACACACACCAATAGGCATTACAACCTATCCACATACGACCCACTAGAACAACGACCCAAAACAAAGTTGATACTTTCATTGAGTGTTCCACACATGTGCATTGATGTGGACAGCGGACCAGCCTGATTTTTTGGACCACGGCACATGATGGGCTTACCTGATGAATGACAAGGATCTTGCACATTCGGGTTGAGTCCCACCAAAAGTCCAAATGTATGAATGGATAGCATCTCTAGCTGTTCCATGTTGGCACTTTGACACATTGCAGCTTATCGTTGACAAATCCATTGACACAAATGATGAATGGCTTGCATGCAAGGTGGGCCTGACACGATGGAAGGCCCCATCTAAAGTGGGGCCCACATGATGGATGGTATGTGTTGAAGGTGGGCTTCACATGATGGGTGTTAGATATTGAAGGTGGGCCCCACATGATGGACAATAACATTGATGTTGGCGCTACATGATGGATGAATAACATCAAGGGTGGGCCTTATATAATGGACGGTGCACGTTAAAGGTCGACCCTTAATAATGAATGGCCCACATCCAAGGTGGACCCCGCATGATGCATGTCCCACATCAAAGGTAGGGCCCATACAATGAATGGTCCACATCAAAGGTTGGCCCCACATGATGGTCAGTGGATGTAAGGGTGACTAAGTATACTTGAGGGATAAATAATTATGATGTTGGAAGCCAAATATGTTATTTATTTACTGTTTGGCTTATAAGTATATATACTAAGCATACTTATCTCCTTAATAAGGAGAAACCATAGTAAGTTATTTCTAACATAAGTAGCTTATCTAAAGTAACTTACTGTGGAAACGCCCTTTAAATGTTCATTCCCCAATCTTTTTCTTATGTTCAAGAATCAGTTATGTCGCATCTTGTCTTGTTTTCTCTCGTTTCTTCTCAAACATTATCATCTTGATACTTCAAGTTATATATAACATTTTGTTCATGCAAATCTTACACGATAAAAATTGATTTATTTCTCTTTATACAATGCCTTTTTTGTACTGGTCCCAATATGGTTTCTAATTTCATCTTTATCTTCTTAATCAAAACTTTTATAAAAATTGTTATCATTCTTTATATTAGAGTCAATGCAATCAAAACTCGAAACATTAGAATATAAAGATTTTAAAAAATAAAATAAAATCAAACCATGCACCTCTTAGTCTTAAGTTCATCAAATTCACCTTTTGTGTCTTCAAAATCTTCTCCCGTCGATTCTCCAATTCTTTTATAATCTTTGCTTTCTTATCTTTATAAAAAGAGCCTTCAACGCCAACATTTATCTTCATCTTCACTTCCTTTAAAATGTCTTTTTCTTTTTTTCTTTTACACCCAAACACCATATGGGCACTCGAATCCCTCGGGATGAAACACATACCATCTACCGTTAAGCCATGAGTAGGGACCCATGCGCTCTAAAATGTCATCCGTGTTTCAACCTTTATTTTCTCTTCGTTCTTAGTAACAATAGAAGCATCATAGATTCTTTCTTCTCTGGTCTCATTCCATTCATCACATCATCTTTTAAACTCATGCCCTGTAGTTTTATCTTTACGAAATCCACTATTTAAACATTTACATGTTAAATAGCAAATCGGTATTTATAAAACATTACATTTTAAAGAAAGCTCGCCTAACTTCCTGACACACCACTTTTTTTAAAACTACCACTAAATTGATCATTGCTTGACAATCTTTTCAACATTGTTTCCACCAATCACTCTCCAAAAGTTAATAAGCTTTGAAATATGGCATCTTGCATACTTGTGTCAGTCGGGCATATCAACTTCTTCATCATTAGATGATTAATATTTTCACATAAACAATGACAGACATATCTATAATAGGAATAATCTACTATTGTATTAGAACTTTCAAGTTCTATACCTACCCAATGAAGATGTCCATGAAGAACGTCCATTAGACTTAGAAATATGAATTAGTTTACCTAGTTCCAATGCCACTTGTAGGATTGGAAAACCTTTGGAGTGGGCCGAAAACCCTTTCCTCGTTATTCCATAGTTCTAACCTAAGATATATAAGAGCTGCTCTTCCGTGAGCGAGCTTGTGCTGTTGTTGAAAAACCAATCCAAACCTCTTTTTGACTGGCTTCTTAAAGGTAAGTGATTGAGGGCACAATCATTTCGATGGACTCCAGGTCACGTAATATGAAAGGACAGTAGCTAAATGAGCGGGTCCCCCCCCAAATTCGATTGTTAGTTACAAGCATATGAATTGAATCGGCCACAATATTAGTTCCGAGCTCAGTATATCTTCTTAACAGTTTCAACCATAGGCCATAGCTTCAACAAATACAATGAAAAACTGTAGTTTTTCTAATCCAGGAACCCACTTGACTATATACCAATAGAAGTACAAAAGCTTGAATTGGTGACAGCTCAGTCTAGACTTAGAGCAAACTTGACCCGATCAAACTCCTAGAAAAATAAAAATAAAAATAGACCAGACAACTCTCCGAAACATGACAACATTTGTATATTTTTATATATTAAATATTAAATATTAAATATTAGGGCTTATTTGGTAGGTTAAATTTGAAATATAATGGAATTCAAATTAAATTCAATTGGAATGAAGTGTGATTTCGAATCTTCGGTTGCATCCGGAGGCTTGTTGTATTGGGGGTGCTCAAAACTATAGAGCTCACTGTGATGAATATATCATATCTATGCTATTCATCCATTCCACACGCTCATTTTAGGGCATGAGTTCAAAAACGAAGCAAATCCAAATCTCCAATAGACCGCACCACATGAAATAGTGATCTTAGTGTATCTCCATTGTTGAAAGCTAAACCTGTCTAAGATCCACATTAATATTTATTTGTCATCTAACCTGTTCGTAGGTTCATATATACAGGCATGAATAAGGAAAAACATAAATATCAGCTTGATCCAAAACTACCATAGCCTCCAAAGAGTTACGAGTGGCAGAGGTTCAATTCCCACTGTTTGTCATGGTGCGGTTCACTTGAGCTTTGGATTTACCTCATTTTTTTATTCATGCCCTGAAATGAACTATCGGAGTAAATGAACAGCATGGATATGACATGTATATCAAGGTGAACCTTGCAGGTACTGTTTTCCAAAACCTGCCTTGTGCACTAAAAAAGTGAACTTGTCAACATCAACTTTAGGATAAGAGCCATGATTATCGGCATTATGATTGCTATTTTGAAATCTACTTCAAATCCCATTAATCATGTAAGTAAAAACACTCGTAATAGTTCCAAATACAGTGGATTCCAGCTACATCCAATTTGAAACAAAAATATTGAAGAAACTTGTTAGAGTTACTAGACCGGTTTTAAGGTCAAATTAAGTTTTTAAATTACTCTGCTTCCATTCACCACCACGCACCTCAATAGGTACTTGAACCCATGACCTCATGTGGAAATACTTATGAGTCTACCATCAAAGCATAGTAAAGACCCTATTTTATGTACTAGAACTGTGTAGATATACATGGTATAAACTAACACAGAGTTAGACTTAGTAGGTCAAAATCTAAAAAATCAGATCCATTTTAATTTTTGGACACTTGTTTGCTAAAATGGGACCGTGCATGGGTTATTTTTAATTTTTAACCATCAAATAAATTGTTCACCAGTCCATTAATAAGATAATCCAATAAGGGATGGGATTCTGTAGTGACCATTACTAGTTAAAGCTCTGCGGGTCTCACCATGATGGATGTGTTTTATCCACGCAGTCTGTTCATTTTTTTTCATATCATTTTAGGCCATAAGCAAAAAAGTGAAGCAGATCCCAAGCTCAAACAGGCCACACCAAAGGTAATATTGGGGGATTGAACGTCCACTGTTGAAAACTTCCTTGTGCCACAGAACTTCTAAAACAATATGATTTTTGTGTTTTCCCTTCATCTAGGTTCTTATGCTACCAACAGGTTAAATGGAAAATAAACATTATAATGGGCCCTAAGAAGGTATCAACCCCGGCGTGAAATTCTACTACATTAGATTTGCCTCATTTTTAGACCATGTCCTATCATGAGCTCTCCTGCTCGGGTGTTAAGACTCTCAGGAGTTTCAACTCCCAGTCAAGGGTTCGAGTATCATCGGTGGTGAAATTCCGTGTGAGTGGACAAAAAAGCCGCATGGACAAAAACACATATAACATGGTGGGGCCACGGGGCTTGGTCAGGGAGGGGTTGCTACCGAATCCGACCCTCGTGATAAATCCAAATTGGGACCCATAGTTCGGACAGTTTCAATTGAATTACCTGTATTTGATATTTGACATGTAATTTCTAAATACCTGCATATCATTCATCGGACTCTGTCAGAAAATCATTCTTTCTTGAGAGAATATGCCCAGGAGTCAACCTGAAATGCGTCTGGGATCTAGCAGTAGCACATTTGCAACTTGCAAGTCTATTGACAGGAATCCGTTTTGTATTTCTCACGTGCGAATGATTTTGCCCTCTGCATTTATTGTTACAAGCCAAATATATACACTAACAAGTGATATACACGTGCTGGACAAGCGTGTCAAAAAAATCATAACCGTACATACGCTCCTACGCTTACAAGCTACACTACTTCCACCGCAGTGCAATGCAGGCTCGGCAGCTTCTCCACCAAGTCGGACGTCAGCATGGAAGCCTTTAGCTTCCGCTGCCGGTCGGAGAAGCCCGTGGAGAAGAGTGGCACGGGTGCAATCCTCTCACACGTGCCCAGCCACTTAGCTTCCATGTACTTGTGCTTCCTCCATGGCCCCATGTGCATCTTGTTCTCTTTCATGCACTTCTTCGCCGCCCCACACAAGATCTTGATCATTGCCCGTAGCCTCTCGGCCTTGCCGACGAACACTTGCGGGAGGCGGTCGATTAGCCCGTTGTACTCCGGGCTTGCTCTCGCCATCTCGAATTCGGCTTGGAAGTCCAGTTCGATGATGACCCGCACCATCGCCTTCTTCGCACTCGTAGCCATGACATCGATGTAGGTGTGCTCGCCTGCGGACACCAGAACAACGAATGTCATTCATGTATTCAATGTAATTACTGATCAGATTACGAAGTGGATTAGATTTTGTTAATTGAATCATCATCCTTCATTGGGATGGTTCTATACGTGCTTGAAATCCATCCCACTAATATGGTGGGTGTAAGACTCTTATAAGGTGGGCTACACATGATCATCGGTTTATATCTGACTATTGAATTATTTAAATTGAGCGATTCAATGGGAGCCTACTATAGTTGTCATCATTTTAAATAAGTTTGAGGTGAGACATTTGGTCCGTGGTCTCTATACACACTGTTATTAAGTTGAATATAAAAACCTATAATGTAAAAGCCTTAGAAGGGAGAAGTATGATGGGTAAGCTTCTATCCTTTTGTCTTATATATATATATATATATATCCTCACCAACCTAGGAGAAAAAACTCTAGTTGATAAGTTTTACAAGCTTGCCATTAAGAAATCAAGAATATCTTCCCAATTAGGTACACTATAAAATTACTATGTTAAATCTCATACATGAATAATCCGTCAATTTGCAATATAGATCTAACAGTGGGCTCCACCGCCTTAGGTTTCGTGGGCACGAGGCTGCACAAGTACATTGGATGTGGAATCTCGGATGGATTTTTAAACGTTAGATGAGGGCTCACGTCTCTTGCACGTGCGATCTAGTCATGTCTGAGCAAGGAGTGCGTGGACCGAGCACTTGGGTGTTGTTGAATTGTGGGGCCCATCGCACACCACCAAACAAAATAGGTGATGTTGTGCTGGTGGGCCCCGGAGGGAAGCGGTGGAACGACCGTGTTATGCTGCCGCGGCTACCAACCCTTTCTGATATTGTCTTTTACTACGAAAACAAAGTGCCCACAGCGAAACTTTTGCTGTTGTTGATCAATGACATTGATCATCGGTGATCTGGAGTGGGCCCCACTGCCCCATCCCGATCTTTCGGCACAACAATTAACATTCGTAGCAAAATATAGTTGGTGATTCCAATAGCGTGTTTGGTTGCACCAAATTTCATGAAACATCATGAAATTCTTCTCCACCTTAGACTAATTAATCATGAAATATGATGATATTCAGGCATAGTGTGATGGATGATACACAGGCACTTAGAAATTACATAAGTGGTATACAGGTAATTCAAATTAAACTTTTTGGGTCTCAGTTTAGATGCATCAGGGACCAAAGTTGTTTAATTGATTGCAATTTAGTCGATTTAAATTGAGTTTATGTATGCCGCGTTTATAATTTCTGAGAGCCTGCGTAACAAGCGTCGTACTCAGCCAGAGTATCAAATAACTCCCCATTTGTCAATGAGATTCATCCACAGCCAACGTCATTCTGAGTGTCTTCTACGAAATACAAATGTCCCATCTCGGAAAATGACCGGAATATCCTCGTCTAACAAGATGTATGTCGAGGGCATTGTGGTCATTTTAACTAAGACGCTTGTTTATTTATTTATTTATTTATTTTTTAAAACACGCACACACACCACCACACACACGCCGTAGCGGGATTTCACCGCCTATGGGTACTCGAACCTTTGATCAGGTGTCTAAACTCCTTAGAGTCCACCACAGGAGCAAGAGTAAGGACTCAACTAAGACGCTTGTTACTCTTGAAGGCATTATGGCCATTTGCAATCGGATACGAGACGAGTAACGGATCTTTCGCCCGTTTTTTTTACCTGACGGAATATCGGGTGACCTCCTCCACTTGGATTTGCAGATATGGCTTTCGAATCCTGCGTTACGAAGCCTATCTGACACGTCTCTCAGCAAGCAATTCCGGCACCCACCCGTAACGGGTCTCGGGCAGACGCAAACGGGCCCAACCGACCGCGATTCTCTCAGTGCCTGCTCCGTGTCGTGTCGGATCCTCGATTCCAGTGAGCTGCTCCGGCACAAGATTCCCTGAAACATAATAGAAACAATACGAACCAAATGACCAAAATGCCCTCAAAAACTCGTATAAGCTGGATGATGCCTGGGAGGTTTTCGTAATTTCACATTTAAAACTCATTTATCTTCCATTTACCCGACAAAGGACGATAAAAAATCAATAAAATACAAGAACAGGACCAAAATACCCTCGTGGAAAGACACAAAGAACATCCACTGACGAAAATGCCCTCGCTCGGCAAAAGAAAAGAGAAACGAAGATAGACACGGAAACTACCTTGAGAAGCTGATGCTGTTCCACCCAGAAAGCCTTCTTTTCGACCTCACCGCCCGAATTCTGCCCGTCCTCACCGTCTCCGTCCTCATTCTCGCCGTCGTTCCCACATCTTTCCGGCAACCCTTCGCCCTCCTCAAAGAACCCAAGAACCATATCTGCAAGACTCACCCCTTCGCTGGCAAATTCAACATCACCCTCCAAACCCGCCGGATTCCAGCGATCCGCCGGAAATTTCCCCACCATCGTCATCTTGGCCATCCCAATCGAAAAGCACGTGCTCTGTCTGTATCTCTCTCTCTCTCTCTCTCTCTCTCTCTCTCGATACCACCGAAATCCGAGCCCTTTGATTATCCTATATATACGGACGAAGTTTTCACGTCTGACTGGGCCCCATATGTCAACGTGGAGGAACGAGCCGCCGCGAACATGAAGATACAGGTCATTATCCACGTGGACGACAGAGATTAGGCGCGTTGCGTCCGGACTCGTCGCGCGCGGAACGGATTAGACGAAGCGTAGCTCGTGAAACAGCACGGATCCACGTCAGCTCGAGCAGCAATAATTCATATAGGTGGATATACACGAATATGCTAGTTTTCCATTTTACTTATTATGTCGCCCTTTCTCTAATAAAATAAATACAGGTTGCTTTCGTTTCGATGAATTGAATAAATGATATAAATGATTAAAAGGGACGGGTCTTATCCTAATCTTCTAGGCGTGGGGCCAGTGCCTACCCACTATTCAACAGATCTGCTGCCAGCTGGAGCATTCCTATGTGATGACACGTGGGCTTATCTAAGGACGTGTATATCCGGGTTTTATCCGATAGTGTGGGGGCCACCATTAGTTGGGACCTTGTTTTTATTCGTTTTCTAAAGAAATGAAGGTGCCTTGCGGGAGGACAAGGACTCTGTGGGTCCTGCTGTGATGTATGTTTCTTATCCACACCGTTCATTCGTTTTCCCATCTCATTTTAAGGCATGATCCTGAAACTTAAGCATGTTCAAAACTCAAGTGGACCACACTACATAAAACAATGGGGATGATGACATCCACCGTTGAATCTTCCTGACGCCAACGGCAATGTTTATTTGTCATCCAACCTGTTAATAAGGTCCCATGAGTGAAAACACAAATAGTAGCTTGATCCAAAACTTTTGTAAGCCATAAGAAGTTTTCAACGGTAGGCGTTCAATTCTTTGAGTTTTCGGTAACGTTTTTCGCTTTAGCTTTAGATATACTTCAATTTTGAGTTCACGCGTGTAATGAGCTAGAAAACAGATAGACTAGGTGGATAAGACACAAACATCACAATAACCGCCACAAAGTTTACTCGGCGTCACAACGTTTACTCGGCATGCTGTAGTTAGTCATCGCGCAATCTGCATCCTTGCGGGGCTACTAAAAACTGTAGTGTGCAGGACCTGTGCTCTAAATGGGGCCAACCCTAGGTGATCGGAGCCGTTTGTCCAGTGGATCTCACGTTGGATGGCTGACAATGCAAAGATTTATCTGAATGGACATCTTTGGGCATTACCATGGCCTGAAAACGGAAGTTTAAACTGAAGCTGTTTGCCCAGTGAAACGGCCGTTATTTTTGTTCAACCAACACAAGTTTATCTGTTGGAAAATTAGGGTTTGCTGAAGGGTTTATTTTTTCAAAAGAGATACTTTCATACTCTGCCATTGTCATGAGGTAACAACTTAGTCTGATCTAAAACTAATAAAGTCCAAAAGGAGTTTTAATTGTGGCCATTCAATGGGAACTACTTATTTTGTGGTCCACTAAAGAGTTTTAAATTGACTTGGTTTTTACACACCCAGATCCATAGCTCAACTGGTAGACTAAGTGGAGATACCTCATTTCAACACTTGAGGTCTTGGTATGGATCCCCAGCAGGGGTGGCTTTTGGAGTATGTACCGACATTGGGTGTGTACTAACAAGCTAACACAAAACAAAAAAAAATAAAAAATAAAAAATGACTTAGTTTTTACAACCACATCTAACAAGAACTGGGCCATGAAGAAAGCCTATATGACAGGGACACCTTGTCGGCCAACAGGGACGTGGATTGGCTGGTGACCCTGCACCAGCCAACTAGCCAGCGGAAAAGCATTGTGGCCCCTACCATGATGTATGTGTTTCATTAAAAAAAAAAAGAAAAAAAAGAAGTGTTTTATTTACACTGTCCATTAATTTTTCCAGAGCCCAAAAATGAAGTATATTAAAAGCTCAAGGGGACCACATTAGAGAAATGGAGAATTGAATGATTTCTTTTGAAAACTTCTCAGTGCCAGTGGCAATGTTTACTGTCCATCTAACCTGTTCATAAAGTCACTTGGAAAACAAAAATATTAGCTTGATACAGAACTTCTATGACCCCCAAGAAATTTTCAATGGCAGAGATTGAATCTCTGTTGTTCTTGTGGTGTGGTTTGCTAATCTTTTGATTTGTCTCAATTTTCTTCTCATGTCCTGAAATGAGTTGGCAAAATGGATGGATAGTATAAGTAATACACATACATGATGGTAATGGGTACTCAAACGCATGACCTTGTATTGAAACTCGCATGAGTCTTACCATCAAGGCATGAGCAAGGACACGAGCCACTATCCTTCTTTCCAGCAAACAAGTGTATTTAAAGCAAAGGTTAAGATTATTCAACTAATCTAGTTTTGGAAATACCACCTAGCAACAATGGTCCACGGTTTAGAGGGTTTCATTTTGGCTTATATATGCCACGTATATAATTTTTTAGTACCTGGCTGTCAATTGTCACCCACCAGTTGAGGATTATAGAACCCTTTTCTCTCACCGGCTGATTTAATTGCATGATTATGGATGTGGATTGCGTCCTACCCCTTCTAGCCTCGAGCGGGCAGTTCTGTGGGGTAGGCCCACCATGATGTATCTGTTTATCGAAACTTTTCATCCATTTTCTTAGATCATTTTAAACATAAAAACAGGCAGATCCAATGCTCAAATGGACCACACCAAATAATAAGCTTAGTTGCATTAAATGCCAATTATATTAAATGCAATATTCATCAATGGTGTGCTCCATTTGAGCGCTGGATCTACCTTATTTTTGTGTTCATGCCTTAAAATGATATGAGAAAAGAGAAGGAAGGACGGCATAGATAAACAAATCCATCATGGTGGGCCCGCCCACAGAACAACCCGTTCAGGGCTAGAGACGTGCGAGGGTAGGACGTACGCAATCCATGTCCATGAATTAATTCGTTCAACCGCCTTGGCTGGTGAATGTCCTTGGACCACTATTTCTGGTAATGCTGTATACTACTGAAGTGATCGCTTTTCTTTTGAGACCTGCGAGTATGACCATTGGACTTGTTTGGATGGATAAAAAATAGCCTCAGTAGTAGGTCACAGTTTATGAAATCTAAGGAAAATGACATTCTCAGCACCCAAACATGGAAATAAATTATTTTAATTTCTTGGGATTATTTTTTTTTTTTTTTTCAAGGAAACCGAACTTTTAGGTCGTTTTTAATTCCTCACGTCCAAACAATCCCCACTTATTAAACAGAAAATGATTGGCTATAGGTATCCGGGTACAGTGACATCTTCCCTGCTAACATTCTACCTGTTTAGCAAATCAATACAACATAGGAACAATATGCCTAGCCATACAGATTACCCTTCTCTAAAATAAGGCTAATCTGCTCTCTAGGTGGGCCAAAGCTGTACATTTAGTCAAACCGTCAGTGCTCCATTGATTCCAACAGTGTGGTTCACCTGATTAGTGGACCACACTGATTCTTGTGACAGGTGATCTTCATGGTGAGGTCTACCACTGTAATGGTGCTAATGTCCTACACAAACAGTTCTGTGGGTAGGCCCACCGTGATGTATCTGTTTATCTAAACTGTTTATCCCTTTTCTTAGATCATTTTAAACACAAAAATAGGCAGATCCAACGCTTAAATGTATCACACCAAATAATAAGCTTGGTTGCATTAAATGCCAATTATATTAAATGCAATATTCATCAATGGTGTGATCCATTTGAGTGCTGGATCTGCCTTATTTTTGTGTTCATGCCTTAAAATAATATGAGAAAAGGGAAGGAAGGATGGCATTAGATAAACAGATCTATCATGGTGGGCCCGCCCATAGAACTGCCCGTTCAGGGTTAGAGAAGTACAGGGTTAGGACATACGCAATCTGCGTCCATGAATTAATTCGTTCAACCGCCTTGGCTGGTGAATGTCCTTGGACCACCATTTCTGGTAATGCTGCATGCTACTGAAGTGATCGCTTTTCTTTTGAGACCTGAGAGTATGACCATTGGACTTGTTTGGATAGATAAAAAATAGCCTCAGTAGCAGGTCACAGCTTATGAAATCTAAGGAAAATGACATTCTCAGCACCCAAACATGGAAAATAAAATATATTAATTTCTTGGGATTTTTTTTTTTTTTCTAGAAAACCAAACTTTTAGGTCGTTTTTAATTCCTCACGTCCAACAATCCCTACTATATCAAACAGATTGGCTATAGGTATCTGTACCACAATGTTTGCTACAGTGACATCTTCCCTGCCAACACTCTACCTGTTTAGCAAATCAATACAACATAGAAACAATAGGCCTAGCCATACCTCAACTGGCAGAGTACTGAGCGGTCTAACATGGAGTGTGTGTACTGACATGGGTGTGTACTAACAAGCTAATCCAAAAATAAAAATAAAAATAAATAAATAAATAGGCCTAGCCATACAGATTACCCTTCTCTAAAATAAGTCTAATCTGCTCTCTAGGTGGGCCAAAGCTGTACATTTAGTCAAACCATCAGTGTTCACTTGATTCCAACAGTGTGGTCCACAATCAGGTGGACCACACTGATTCTTGTGACAGGTGATCTTCATGGTGAGGTCTACCATTGTAATGGTGCTGATGTCCTACACAAGTGCAATGCCGGCAGGAAACATGGTATGGTACCACTAGAAGTGGTACCTGGCTTGTAGGTGACCGGTTCTCATTGTGAAAACTGAAAAGCAGAGGTGTACACGAACCGAGCTAGCCTGGTTAGCTCACTCGACTCGACTCGGAAAGCTCAATTCGACCCGGTTCGAAGTTGAGTTCGAGTCGTTTCGAGCTAATTTTTTGAGTTCAAAAATGAGTTTGCCAACTTCGAGTTGGCCCTAGCTCGACTCAACTCGGATCGAACTCGGCTCAAATCGAACTCGTATCGAACCAGTTCGGTGACTCAATTACTTTGATATTAATGTTGCTCACCACGTATTTGATATTAATGTTGCTCACAAAGTGTGGCTGGTGGCAAGGAAGGTATATATATGAAATAAATACTATTTTTTTTTCTTAACTTTTATGTTATTTAGAAGATGTTTGATAAAATACTTTTAAAACTAATATTATTGTTTTATATACAGCGAGATTTTGAACGTGCAGTTCAGGTCTTTATGAAAATGCTGCACTGGCAAACTCGGATCAAACTTAGCTAGCTTTCAGCTCGAACTAGCCAGAGCAGCTGACCATATTGAGCCGAGCTGGCCAGTCAGGCTCGAGTACCGAGCCGAGCCAAGTTCGAGCTGAGGTCAGCTAGTGGCCTTCTCGACTCGGTTCAACTCGATGCACACTGTGAAAAGTCAGGCAGCTCACGCTTGCATTATTAACACACGAAGAACTGTGCTATGCTCGGGCTTAAATTTTTACGGAACGGCTTTCAGTTTGTGCAAGTAGGTCCCATGGCTCACCGATCCGAACCATTGAAAATATGGGCCCACTGTGGATGGCCCAAGCACTGAAATATCGAGATGGAAAAATGTTAATCTTTCAATTAGTAGCCCAGTAAGTAGAGCGTTAAGAATAAATTAATGCAACGGTTCCCAATCAGTACTAGCCATCCCTATCAACGATCCTAGCCACAGGATTGTCCCCAGGATCAGCGACCCATGGCAGCACATGCATGGCCGTGGATGCATCTGGACAGGAATCTGTGTCCGTCGTAAGGTTGAGGACCACCTAGATCCGGTTTCATCGTACGGAGGTATTTATGTCATTGTCCGCGCGATTGTCATTGGAGCTGCCCTAGCGTACGCTGTTCTGGGTACCTCGCGCACCGAGAGCTACAAGGGTGGAACTTTCATCAGATCTACTCCGTCCATCAGGTACGTTGCCTCATTTTCACATTCCAATTCAAAAATCATGGCCATCCAGAACTCAGATAAACCACAGACTCGAAAAATATTGGAATGTGACTCCTACCATTAATTTTGTGTAGGGCCAATCATGTTGTTTATGTCCCATCCAATACATTCATCTGATATCTCCCATAGGGATGAAATAATTATAAAGAAATAAAAGTATTCCAAAACGCAGGTGGACCCAAGTGAATTTAGATATACTAGGTATTACTTGTAGGAATGGATTACATGAGTGTTGAATCATTTTGATTTTTGAGACGAAGGTCAAAAGATAGGTAATTCAGTTGATGGACGGCGTGGATTTTATTCACATTAAGTCCCTTTCCCACAATAAAGAAAGTGATCGGTAGGTAATTATGCGAAGTACGCAAACGTTTTTCATTTGGTGCTTTCGGTTGGGTAGCCTGATTATTTAACATGAATGAATCTCGTCATCATTGATTCATTGGTTTTACTGATAAAAGAGCGATAATCACATCCAACCAGTTGGACAACAAGTTACTGTCCACCCACCTAATAGCTTCCAACCAATTACGTGCACGGGACATCCAGCCCGTCCAATAGGTTTGCCCTACCATAAGTCTCTGCAAAAACTAGTCGTATCCACTGTTAGATGAGTATACCATGAGAATATTTGTAGCCGCTGATAAATAATAATATACAAATGTGGTCCTCCTTATGAGTAAAGGAGACTAATTTTCACAGGAGTGGATTTTTATAGTGGATCAACATATTGGACGGTTTGGATGTCACACGCATAGATGCGTTGAAAATTATCTACTGGGTTGTAGGAAACTTACGGTCCGACCGGATTTATTTCAATATTTTCCGTGGGACAATATACAATGAAAGAAAGATTAAAGGTCTTGTTGGGGTAGGTGAAACAAATGCTGTAAGCCATCCAACTTTTATATATATTTGTAAGGAAAAACATTGATACTCTGGCAAGGTTTGATAGATGATACGCATATAATTACAAAATGAATACGTGGAATAAACGTCACTCAAGTTAAACCGTCTAAGTTATGTGCACAAGCTTAGATGTATCATAAACTAATATTTGATTATATTACTATCAAATTTTTGGACATTTATTGGACGGTTGAAAATGAGTGGTTGGGATCTTGCTACCAAACTAGTTTTTGGATTGGATTTAAAAACTGATTTTCACAAGTTAGTCAGTTTAATATGATCAATACATGCATGCCACTGTACCATTTTGAAGTGCCTGCGCATCAAACGACATAGAACGTACCGAATGTATCAAATAATTCGTTCTCCTTTATTTATTTATTTATTTATTTATTATGGTTTACATAAAAAAAATAAAAAAATCGACGTGTTTTCTGGACGATAACTGATCACCTCCACGCTTAATATATAATCCAAACTTGCAACTCCGTACCATCTATTCCATCAAGGTGCAAGTTCTGTATGATAATCAGTACCGTTAAAATGGTGGGCCCTGCGATTACATTGACCTGGCACCAAAGTCAGGCCAATTCAATTAGTATTAGGTGGACCATGCTGTTGGAAACAATGGACAAATCTAACTTAACAAACAAGGGTAGCCCACCCAGTAAGAAGATAAGTCTGATTTTTAAGAAAGGCAATCTTCACGCCTGGGCCTGCTGTTTTCATTGTACTGATTTCCTTATGAAATTGGACGGGGAAAGATGGTCCGGTACCTAGAGCTAGGATGCGGGTTACCTGAAACGGGAGATTCCTGTAACCCCAAGAACAGTGGGGCCCACTGTGATGTCTGTAATATCCACTCCTTCCATCTGATTTCCCAGCTCATTTTCGGACATGTCCCCAAAATATAAGATACTCAAAATCCAGTGGGCTACACCAATGAAAACAGCAGGGATGAAAACGCTCCAAAAGTATCAACGGCGGGTGTTTTCGTTCCCACGTTTTCATTCAGTGTACGTACTTGAGTTTTAAATCTCTCCTTCGGTTCGTTTCACGTAGAGAAATGAACACACAAACACCATTAGTGGCTCCATAGAGATACAGATTGCCTGCTGACGCTACCGATAGTGAGGTGGCTACTAAACAATCCTTTATGAACTCTATCATGCTGTATGTGTTTTATCGACATTTTATATATTTTTCTATATAATTTTAAGGTAGGGGCCGAAAAATGAGACGTATTCATATCTCAAGTGAACCATCACGCCACGAGTATAACAACAGTAATTGAACACTCATCAGTGAAAACTTCCTTTAAGGCCCATTGTAATGTTTATTTTCTATTCAACCTGTTGAGTGGGTCATATACCTGAATGAAAGGAAAACACAAATATCACCTTCATCTAGAACTTTTGTGCCCCAGAAGAATCTAATGGTGGGCATTCAATCATAACCATTTCTTGTGGTGTAGTCTACATGAGATGTAATTGTGTCATTTTCAAGCTCGTGTCTTAAAAAGATATGGAAAAAAAAATTTGAATGGATGACATAGATAAAATACATATAAAGGGATTGAAAGATATTCGACCTTCCAAATATTCTGAGGATAACCTTCTGACAAGTTTTGATAAGTTTTTTTAAGACAAAATTGCCTTCATCCTGAGTTCAGTAGTTGTATGTTTTTTGAATGAAAAAGAAGTTACGTGGTATTTAATGCTGAGAGAGTTACATGAAGGGAAGCCTTTTTTGGTGTGGGCGAGACCCAACTAGTGGGGCCCACATTTATGTACGTGTATAATTCACTCTGCCCATCCTTTTTGCCATGTCATTTTAGGGCTAGGGCCCAAATATCAGCCTGATCCAAAGCTCGTGTGGGCACATAATAGAAAATAATTGTGACAGTGACACCCACTGTTGAAACTTTCTAGGCTCACCGTGATGTTTGTTACAAGTAGACACAGTCCAAGTCAGAACTTTTTGGGCCCACGACAAGCTGGCCGACAAGGTGGATGAAACAGATCACCCCATTATGGGCCTCTACTCTTATTATTTAAAAATTATTAGGTTTTTAATTATATCAACTCGACAATCACGACCCTTACTATATTACAACGATGACCCTTACCACATTACAACCACGAACCTTACCACATTACAACCACGCCAACCCTTACCACGTTACAACCACACCCTTACCACGTTACAATACGACCCTTACTACATTACAACCATGACCCCGACCTTTATATAATAACAACCTCCACTCTTAACACATGACAATCATGACCCTGAAGTTATTTCTTTCTACTATTATTTAAAAATAATCAAGTTATTAATGACAAGAACCTTACAACCTCGACTCAATCTTGACCCTTAACACATGACAACCTCAACCCTTAAGGGTCGGGGTTTTCAGATTCATGTTATTAATAACTTAATTATTTTTAAATAATAATATATAGAAAAAACATTCAGAGTTGAGGTTTGTCATGTTATAAAGGTCGAGATCATGGTTGTAATGTGATAAGGGTCATAGTTGTAACATGGTAAGAGTTAGTAAGGGTCGTGATTGTAATGTAGTAAGGGTCGTGGTCGTAACGTGGTAAGGGTCGTGGTTGTAACATGGCAAGGGTCATGGTCGTCAGGTTGATGTAATTAATAACTTGATTATTTTTAAATAGTCGAGGCCCACAATAGGGTGATTTTTTCTGTCCACTTTGTCGGCCGGCTGGTCGTGAGCCTAAAAAGTCCTGACTTGGACAGTGTCCACTTCAAACAAACATCACAGTGAGCCCGAAAAGTTTCAACAGCGAGTGTCACTATTACCATTATTTTCTATTATGTGGCCCACACGAGCTCTGGATCAAGCTGATATTTGGGCACTAGCCCTAAAATGACATAGCAAAAAGGATGGGCGGCGTGGATTATACACATACATCAATGTCAGCCCCACAAATTGGGCCTTGCACACATCCAAAAAGGCTTCTGTCTATGCTACTTTCTTAGCATTAAATACGACGTAATTTCTTATTCACTAAAAAAAAATGTACAACTACTTAAACAAGAACAAAGACAATTTGGTCCAAAAAAACTTCTCAAGACTTATCAAAAAGCTACCCTCGAAATATTTGAAAGGTTGAATTTCTTTGAAGAATTTTACCATACAGCGATGCCACAGTATGGTCAAAATCCCAAATATATACATCAAGGTGGAGCCATAATGCCTGTGGTTGCTGGTAATCTATATCCCACTGAATTGCAGTCATAGCTACCATTCTCGGCTTTGCGAAATTTGTAGAAGATTAATTTGAAGATTTTTCAAAAATCTCACTAAATATAAAATATTACATAATATTTATTAAAAATTAATAAATTATCTTTAAAATTTAAATATATAGGTGTAAATTAATTAGTAAATATTTTTTAGGTGAAAGTTGATAATGAAAAATTAAAAATTACCAAAGTTCAACATTATCGTGATTATTTTTTTTGAGCAATTTTCTATTATAACACCAACGAATTTTAAAAAGCTGATGACATCAGTCGTAGTGGTATGTAGGCCTGCAGGTGGTCGGGTCACTTTCTGCAAACCCCACCTTCAAGAGAACTCATCGAGAACTGGCACTGCAAGCACAGCTTCGTCTACCGTTGTGGGTGTCTTTTTTTTTTTGTTCTGCCAAAATGCGACCTGTGGAGACAGGGAGACATCCGTCCACTATAATGGTGTGCCCCATCATGACTCTTCACGAAAATTAGGCTGACTCGCTCACTAGGTGGGCCATACCTATATGTTAAGTTAAAGAATCGCTTGTACCATTGATTCCATCTGTGTGGCCCACTTGATGAGCGGAACGACCTGATTTTTGGCCCACTTTGTTGTATAGGTGAAATCCACTCCGTCCATTAGGCGATCTCTTCAATGCTTAGGCCATAGGTTTTTTTTTTTTTTTTTTAAAATCAAATCCACAGGTATGGTGGGGCATACCACAGGGAAAATTACGGATTGGGTGCAGACTATAGAGTACTTGTGTGTGAGGTCATCATGGTGTCTATATTTCATCAATTGTGATTAACAAAGATGAAAGAAATATACAAAAATAAGTTTGGTAAAAATGAATAGTCTATTTACATATCCAATAAGTAGGCCCCAAAGAGGTTGTGGAGTCCACAATTTGCATGAAAGCCATGTTGTAGATGATTTTGGTCCACTGTGTACAAAACAACAAGCTAGTCTTATTAAAAATTGTATTTTGGTTATTTAAATAAATTTATTCTGGTTATTTAAATAAATTTCCTTACACCAAATGTATAAAAGAAAGTACAGTCAAATTCTTAGGGTATGACTGTAATAAGAAGATTAATATGTGGATAATTGTAACTATTTGTAAATAGAGGTGTCTGACTGTAATTCTCCATTCCTGGAATTCTATAGAGAGAGAGAGAGAGAGAGAGAGAGAGAGAGAGAGAGAGAGAGAGAGAGAGAGAGAGAGAGAGAGAGAGAGAGAGA
Organism: Magnolia changhungtana; assembly: GCA_030180095.1. Classification (NCBI taxonomy): domain Eukaryota; kingdom Viridiplantae; phylum Streptophyta; class Magnoliopsida; order Magnoliales; family Magnoliaceae; genus Magnolia; species Magnolia changhungtana. The sequence continues at coordinate 5,794,908 of JASAUF010000620.1, read as the reverse complement.
GGCTCTTTCGCCACTAACATACGACAAGCCACACATGGGGAGAACATGGTTTCGAGTTCAGGAGCATCCAAATAATAGGTCAAGTCGTTGATGCATGATATATATAAATAATAATTTTAAAAAAAGATGATTATTAAATGAATGGTAAAAAATTAGACAATGGGTAATTTAAAATGTTAACAGAAAAAAAAAAAATTAAAAATGAAACTCGTTAGGGCTGTCAATGGGCCAGGATCGGGCCTAAAAAATTAAAAATTTTGATAGGGCCAGCCCAAAACAGTTTGAAACCCAGGCAGAGCCTACCCAGGCCCGGCCCGTTGACACCCCTAAAACTCATGTATAACTTAAAAAATAGAAAGTAAAAAGAGTAGCAACTCCAAGATTTAAAAAACTTGAAATTGTGGGTGTCAGGTGGCCCATGACTTTTAATCACATGCCTTGTGAAGGGAGGAAAAGGGAACCAAGATGTGTTCGGATGGATATAATAGAGAGTTATTGCAACTATATATACAGTATTGTGCAGTATCCGTTTAATGATGTCAATTTGCTATGCAGGGAAGTCCTCGTTCGATTTCACCAAAGTCTATTTTGATTCGATTGAAAATTAGTCATTTTCTCAGGTTGCATGCTGTGATGATTTGTATTTTTTTTATTCGACTGAAAAGTGCATTCGGGTTGGTTCGGTCTAACCGAATGTCTTATTGGTTCAACTGGACATGTTATATAGATTAGCACAAATCGGGCTACTTAAGTCCTATTCACGTTTATGGCTTGTTAATATGACTGTTTTCTCTCCAAAGGCAATTGTTTGCGATGTAAAAGGGTTTCTAAACACTTGTAAAGGCTTAAGAATGATTTTTTCTTAAAGGGTTGCACATTGTAATGAGAGATCAGATGCTTTTGTAATCAAAGGTAAGTGTACACTTTAAGAGCAGGTTTGGTTCATGGAATAAATTAGTATGTAATTGTATTAGATGGGATTAACACCATTTTGTACAATGATTGCATGTTTGAAAATAACATGGTATTTGGGCCATCCAATCCCATGTTTGGGATAAAATTCTTACTACGAGAAAAATACTAGATTAAACAAAACCCCATTTGGTGCACTGTTGAATTGTAATCAATGAACCAAATTCACAATGGATGCACGTATATAACTGGAATGTTACGTGTAAAGGGCATATATGGATGGATGACATGGATAAAACACATGCATCAATTCCATCCCACCTAATCTCAACCCTTATTGTCCTCCCCAAACACTGGATGTAATTTTCACAGGACAAATGCAATTCCATCCTACCTAATCCCATCTACGCCCACATACCAAACATGCCTTAAGGTTTTGATTATATTTGATATATGTCACTTTGTGCCATGATTTTTTTTTAAAGAGTTTTCCATGTAAAATATCTTATATTATGTGGTTGCTTGCTTTATTGTTTAGTTTTTCTGTTTTATTATATTATTCTATATTTGTTGAACGTATTTCTATAAAGTGCACATATTGACAATGGTATCAAAGCATCGAGTCTAAAGATGTTCAAAATTTCCGCGAAAAGATGTTTGAGTCGAAGTTCGGTATACGAAACTTCGATGGGAAGAACAATTTTATTTTGTGATAGTGAAAAGTTAAGGATATTCTAGTATCACAAGGGTTGAGTGAGGTGTCGTTAGACACTAAACTAGAGAAGATGTCGGATAATAAATAAAGCGATCTTGGAAAAAAGGCTATGAGCATCATCTATCTATGTCTTTCGGATGAAGTCATGTATAACATTTTAGATGAGGAAACTCCATGAGAGATGTGGAAGAAACTAGAATACCTATACACGATGAAGCCCCTTACAGATATTGTTCGTAAAGAAATAACTTTTCAAGCAATGGATGAAGGAATGATTGGATCTCTCAGAGCACATGAACATGTTTACAAAAGTGTGTAGTGAGTTGTTAAGGTTGGAAGTGACGATTAAGGAAAAAGACAAAGCGGTGCTACTTCTAACATTGCTTCCCATATCATACGACCATTTTGTCACTACTTTGCTGTATGAGAAGAATACGGTAAACCTGGGAGATATTACCGCGACTCTTGTTTCGAACGAGATGAGTAAAAAGTCGAGCAATGAGGACACTCAGGCAGAAAGGTTAGTTGCAAAAGGGGATTAGAGATGTGGGAGATCCATTGAGCGATCTTAATTTGACAAGAAGAAAAGTCTATATTAAAATTGAAGACAAACGATGGATGCTTCTGTTATGGCATAAAGCGGCATTTCAAGAGAGACTACCAGAAAATGAAAAGATGACCTAGAAAGTAAAGGAAAATGTAACATAGGTAAATCGGCTAGTGTAGCAGAAGAGATCTCAAAAGGAGACTTCATCTCGGTCTCTTCAGGTATGAGTCATCTCTTAGACACATGCATTCTAGATTTAGGATATTCGTATCATGTGTCCGGATAGGACTTGGTGACCAAGTCCTATGATGGTGAAAGTGTTCTTATGAGGAATAATGTAGTATGCAAGGTGATCGCAATATGAACTATCAATGTAAGGATGTTTAATGAAATCATATGAACTCTAAGTGATGTTAGGCATGTCCCAGATCAAAAGAAAAACTTAATATCCTTGTGAATATTAGATTCAAACATGTGTACATTCATCGCATCCAACAATGTAATCAAGGTTACCAAAGATGCAATGGTGTTAATGAAGAGACAAAAAATAAAAAATATGTACATATTGATTGAGAGCACATATCATTTTAAGACATTAGACAAAAAATTAGGTGGATCCAAAACTCAAAGTGGTTAGCAGAAAGAAATGCCTATAGTTGAAACCTTCTTGGGATCACCTTCATGTTTATATATGATCCAAACCGTTTATGAAGTTATTCCCATGGGGATGATCTCAAAACACAAAAGCTCATCTTGATACAAAGCTTTTGTAGCCATACTCCCATTAGGATGATCTCAAAACACACGCGCAGACTGATAGACAACTTTTGTGGCCATACCCAATGTTTGAACAATGATAATTCAATCCCCACGGTTTCCTCTCGTGTGGCCCACTTGAATTTTGGATCTAAAATAAGCTCGCTGGACGGATGAACAAGGTGAATTTCTCACAAAAATCACGGTAGCCCCAACCAAGCTTCCCAGCGCAGGAAATCCACATCTAGTGGAGAGGATATATCGAACCGATAGTTAACATGGGTCCCACAGCAGCCCAGTACCACCATAAGTGGTGGTGATACCAGTGCCACATCAACATTTCGAACTAAACATATATTCAAACATTTAGAAAGCACAGTAAATTTTCTGGGGAATGATGGCGTCCGCTGTTCACGCTGTGGGGCCTACCCGTAATGTGTCTGGAATCTAAACCGTGAATCCGGTGAGTCTCCTCATCTTCACCTTACATTCCAAGAACCATCCCAAATCCAAAACTCAGGTGGGACAGACCAGAAAAATGTCTCTGTCCCACATTCTATCTAAAAGTTTCTTATCGTAGGCGTCCCTCTCCCCAATGTCCCTTTAGTGTGGCCCACCTGATTTATGGACCAGCCTAGATTTTTGGATTGGGGGTGAACACATATCACGGTAGGCCCCACACCGCATGAACACTGTATGTTCAAAGTGATTACATCACCATGTTTTTCATGTACATTTGTGACCAGGACAACATCTTGCACTTCAATCTTCTTCTTTTTTCAGTGCATCCTCCAACATCCAATCCTTGCATAGACCGCCGGATTCCGGTAGCCTGGCCGAAGCTGCTTCAAGAAAATATTCTCCGGCCACAATGCCCACATCAGCAAAGGAGAAAAATCTCATTGGGGTGTTGAGCTCAAACCATTTCAAGAAGTTTAATGTTTCCAGTGGAGTTGGCTGCGACTAAGATGGACGACTGGCCACGCCAGCAGACGCAGGAGATGAACTGGGTCACACCGTCGACTTCGTGGCCGGGTAACCGATCCGAGCCATCAAACTTGTAGGACAATGCTGGCATTGGGAAAGCCTTATGATAGACAATGACCTGATAAACAAAGATTATTATAACATGTAAAAATGACATGGAAATAAAGGGACAGATTTGTAACCTACTATTTTGTGGGTGAATCTTTTCATCTTCGAACTAAGGTTGAATGGTGGGGCCCACTTTTCGTACTAGCCACAGGTATTGTCTATTCTGTGAAAGTGTAGGAAGAGAGATGATATTGCCAGGCAAGTAGAACTAAAACATGGTAGAGCCATTTCTTCACAGTACAATGGTAGGCAGATACATTTATCACGACCGTCCATCTACTGGACCCAATCTTGTTTGATCAAACAATCCTAGCCAGTACAGAATAAAAAAGGCCGGGCTTGGGTTGGTGTCGGCCCAGATCTTGAACTGTTTCGATTGGGCCTGCTGACCGGCCCTATTCAAAAATTTCCTTCTGCTTGGGCCCTAGAGCCCTCTCAGTATAAGAATGCCAGTGCAGGGGTACCACCACATGAGGTATTCACAACATCCAACCCATCATCAGATGCTTTGCCGCACACTACCCGCAATTCCCAAAAATCAGCCCAAACAAATACTAAGGTGGGCTGCAGTATAGGGGACAAGATGAGAGGGGACAACCACCGTTGATTTGCATGGGGGAGCATGATCTTGTGTATATGGATCCATTATCTGGACCCCTCATCTGCCATGAAAGAAGAGTAATGGTTGTTCTGCAACTCAAGTAGGGATCCCCTCCCACTTTATTTCACCCACCAGAGGTTTGGATTGAGCTGATTTTCAGATCTTGGGGGTAACCTGAGGGGATCTGATGGACGGGTTAGATGCAATACGTAGACCATGTGGGCCCACTTAAGGTGGTACCAGTACCACTGGAGTGCACCTCTTCCAGAAAAAAAAAAAAATCCGGTACCAGGCCCAACCATGACTCTTTTGGTGTAAAGAGACAAGCGTATTGAAGATTATGGTCACGCATTTATATTCGGGCCTAACGATGACTGTTGGTCGAGCCAGCCTATCAAATCTCCAGGTCTGGCCAGTCATGGAACATTCTCAGGCCTAAACTACTAGGATTATCAGGTCAGATCTGGCCTAAAAGTTCAGACCAAATTAGTAATATGCACCAAACTGTGATGTGATTGTGTCCAGATTCATGAGAAATCCCAACTGATTGGGTTCAGAGGTTTGGGTGAATGGCCTAGCGTAGTGGGTTTGCTCCTCACAGACGTGAGTTCGATTCTCCTCCTCAGTAAATTACCCGATGCATGTGGTTTGCATGTGATTACCTGATACAACCCTCCATTGTGCAGTGTTTGGACCAGCAATGGGAGTGCCATTACTCACACTAGCAAAGTTCTTGTGGACCATGTGCTTTTCTGGCCTCTGGTTTTCAGTCAAGGAACATATGCGGCATTTGTTTCATATTCTTGACTATAACTATGAGTGATCTATCAACCCTTCAAAGCTACTGAATTCATTTGCATTTTCATTGCATTGATCAATTTAGGCGGGGAAATAAAGTACCTCGTTTGTTTCCGACCCTGTTGCAATGTAACCATCTGATATGGATAGCCCCACAAAATTCTGGAAACAAAGAGAACAAACATACTAATATCAGCAACAAGGTCTACCAAGAACCAAACAATGTATTGAAACATATGATGGCAGATATAGATAGGAAATATGGGACATTCAACCACACAAGCAGCTGAGACTTTTAAAAATTTTCATACAAATTACATATTCCCCATCCCTCACATTATTTTCTCATTTAACTAGAATGATCAAGGTTCATCAAATTAAAAGAAAAAGAAAAAAAAAAAAACCTGTTATAAACTCGATAAAGACTAGAATAAGATTTAAGAGGGTAATACACAATGCTCATGCAAATAGCAGTACAGTACCAATGGGAGTTTGAGCAATTGGGCTAAGTGGGGCCCACAGGTCAGTGAAGATCAAGACTATGATGTTATCGGCCTCACTATGGAGTCCATGCGCCAAAATTTTGCTAGATTGGAAGAATCTGAACCCTTCAACAGGTGGTCAACAAATAGATGGTTACAAGAGAAAATAAAGCAAGGTTTCACATTATTATACAGTTAGGATCTTCAAACATAGGGGACTTTTTGGTGCACAGGCCATCCAAGGTGCATATATCCACTGATGATAGAACAATGGAACCCACTTGTAAAACTGAAAACCAAAGAACTGCACAACCTATCTGACTTTTTTTTTTTGTTTTGCAACTTGATTATTAGAAACATAGTGGTGGTAATGGGCCCCTAGCCCCCAAGCCCTGGCCTACGCTAATTGGGCTGAAAAGGTCCTGGCCCCTTAGGGAAAAGAGTGAAATGATTAGAGGTTCAAAATAATCCAATCTAAAAAATCTTTGGGGTCATTCCCTCCATCCATGAAGAATTCCATCTTATAAATGGTTTTGATCATTAAAACATGACCCTGAATCAAATTGCTTTTAAACTACACATGTGTTGAATGAAACTGACTGCACGTATCTTTAAACCATCCATTCGGCAGCCCAGATTTCAAGCCAGGGGCCCAAGGCCTGGCCCTTCATGGCTGGGTTGGGCCGTCCAGCTGATTGCCACCCCTATCAGAACATTGTACTTTCCAGGGTTTGGGCTCTAAATTACAGTTATATTACTTTCAAGTCTTAACTTGAAAGGAACATAACTGCAATTGGAATTTGAGAATTACTTCCTCATGATGAACACTAGGAAACATCATTAATCTACTATCATTTCTTCTCAATTAACGTGGATGTCTGCAAATCTATTATCATTTCTTCTCAATTAACTTGTGCATCCAAATGCAGCCTAAATACATGCACCAAAAAGATTGTTTCATTATAACGAGAAATGCACCTTTACATTCGTGTGCCCGGTCACCAAAAAGATTGTTTCATTATAACGAGAAATGCACCTTTACATTCGTGTGCCCAGTGAACGTCCGGATAGGATTATCAACAACCCTCGAAGCACTCATCGTTAAATCCCAAAGCTTCAATGAATTGTCCGTGGATGCAGACACGAGATTCGTTGAATCAACGAATCTGACATTGCTCACCGTCTTAGTGTGGCCAATGAATGTGCACCAAGGTATTCTTGTGTTACGAAGATCATAATAGTAGAACTTATGGTCCGCCGAGCCAATCGCGAGATAGTTGGCTGAACCAGGAGGGAATTGAACAGAGCACACATTGGCCTTGATTTTGATGGTAGCAATGCTTCCCCTCTGCAGTGACAGCCATGTAAGAGAAATCACTTACTATACGTCGGGATTCAAAATCAAGATGATCATAGTAATTAGATGAATGCAGTATGTTTAGTTCAAAAGCTGACATCCACCAAATGAAAGAATATAATTTCCTGATTGATATTCCATAGCTTAACAACACCGTCGTCGCTTCCGCTAGCCAAATTTGTAGGATCTCCATGTGAGAAGTCGACGGACCATACACGTCGCTCATGCTCTCTCATTTCCACGAAAACCTGGTGCCTTGTGACATCCCAGATCTAGACATGATTTAAAACGGAGACAATCACAAGATGATCAATAGGAGGAAACAAAATTTCCAATTCAACCCAGCAAGGGTACAGGTGGGACCCACCTTTCGGCAACATAAGCATTTGATCTAGTGGGCCCCTTCATGAGATTGGCCATGATCCAATATCTCCCTAATCAGGTAATCCTAACTGTCCAATAAAAATGGACAATTCAAGTAAATCAGCCACATTTAACAGGGCCCGACTGGAAAATTAGGGTTCTCTGGTGGGGAGCTTTTATGGGGTGGGGCCCACCATATGAATGATTTGGATCACTGAAATGTGGGACCCACATGTAATAATTTATTAACCCAAATATATGCTTGGTAAAAATGCATACTTATTAAAGAGCTAGAATAACTATCAAAAACACCAGACGAAGTTACAAAGGATTAGAAAATGAAACACTAGCTTAGCTGTTACCTGAACAACTCCTTCGAAGTTACTTGAAGCAATCTGACTTTTGATATAACCATTCCAACAAACACTGCTAATTGTTGATCTACCACCCATCTCAGCTACCGGATAGTGAATATCATGATCCTCATTTAAAATCGCATCACAATCAAAAACTTTAATTTTCCTATTTACACCAGCTGCTGCGAAAAATTCCTTGTCTCGATCAAAACTCAAAGAGCGTACTAAGTTCGATGACTTCAACAGATCACCTTGCTTTAGATCAGCCCGAACTTTCAACTTGCTGAAAGATAGATACTTGCACAAACCATCTAGGAAAGAATCTATCCATGCACCTTTTCTTCCTTCACCATGGCCCGCCTTAGAGGCGAAGTTGTCAACTGAACTTCCTTCGGTTTGCACAACTGACCCTTTACCAATACTACTATCTTCCGAATTTCTATGCATAGGTTTCAATGCTGGTTTGATTGGTTGGCATCTCGTTGAAAGATAAATCGACTCGAGTTTCTTTAAGTTCTTCATCACACGAGAACTTTTGGACTGTATACTTTCGGGAGAATCTGATTGGAATTCAGACCACTGACCGCCTGGATTGAATTCCTCTTCCGTATGAATCCAAGGGGCCGTTCTGAGATGCTTTTGGGAAGACAAAATGGTTGAATCCTCTATTCCTACATTATCTATCACTATATTTTTATCCTTCTTCGACTGAGGAAAAGAGCTTCCCTTTTTATTGAGGATTGGTTGCCGCTTCCGAATTGCATCTATGTCAGAGGATAAAAAGCAGATGGTATCGTGCAGCTTATCCGCCGTTTCCTGTTTTGTCTCCTGCATCTGCAAAAGGAATTCCAGCAGCAATTCCTGCTTTCTTATTTCCTCTCTTAGCTTTATTGCTGCTTCGTGATCTTCCAAACTATCCCTTGGTTGGTTGAGGAATTCGCTTTGTAACAAATCACTATCGAGTTTCACACCCAAAAAATATAATCAGAATGTAAACATCCATTACATAGAAAGCACAAGATTCTTTAAAAAAAAAAAAAGAAAAGAAAAAGGAATAAGAAATTGAATGATATATTTTAGTCCTGATTCCATTAACTCTTCCAAATATAGGAATCTAAAAACATGCCTAGCTTTATATTAGATGAATGAAAGGAGTTATCGGGTCCCGATTCTCCCCAAAGATACTGCTGAAGTTGTAGAGACCAGTTCGCATGAAGGAATTATCAGGTCCAGATGCATCAGAACATGTATATGTCCTGTTCTGCACATTCAGAAGAAGTGGGGCCCGTGCTTTAATTATCTGGACCATTGATCTAATGTGCCCCCCACCATGGATCAGATCACACCCACTTTAATTTGAAATTGTTGTTTATTTAGAGAAGTGCATTAAACCGTCACCGAATGCGCATTCTCGCAATGAAAACAAGACAGCATCCAAACATACCCCAAATAAAAACCTTTCATGCTATGATTTTAAAACAGTTGGGAAAAAGCCTGAAAGCAGTAAATAGATATCCAAGTTGGAATTCTCATCAATTACAGCAACGAAAAACAGAACGCACACTGAAATCCAATGCAAGAAGGAACAAATTGTATCGAAATCAAAGATAAGCAAGGTCACCTCATCTTCGGCCGAGTATTTGGTTGAGGATGCAACAGCCATAGACAGAAGGAAGCTTCCTTTGGCCATTCCAGCAGCACCTGAGGAGGTAGAATACGAAGCCAAAGGTTCGACATGGCTCCAATCTTTTCTTCTGCTGAACTAAACGTGCAAAACAACTAATCATGAAGAAAACCCGCTTTGTTGGTAAGAACACAGTGCCAATGAAATTCACCATCCAACTTGAGAATTTGAAAAAGAGAGAATTGACTCGCATACAAACCTCAAAAAGAAGAACACCCAATCGAAAAATATCTGAAGAAAACGAACTCGAAGCACCAGCAACTTCTTCAGGACTAGTATACCACTGAAGCTCCAAAACCATTATCCGTTTAAGTGCGAATATTTCATTCCTCTCAATAATTCCTTCTTCCACATTTCCCGTATCATCTGATTTTCTTTCTCCCAACTGTTTTATAGACGATAGGCGCGACGCATATGCCAAACTTGATTGCAGGAAAATCTCTTCCAATTCGCTATCCAATCTAATTCTCCGTTGATGGCGAATTGGCGAGAAGGAGATTTGACCGCCCCCAATTTCGCCAACACCACCATCAATGAATGAATCGGAATGCGAACTCGACCCTATAAATGAGACACGATTGAACGAGGAAATTGCGAAACAGGACGGCCGCACATTATGAAAAACAACTGCTTGTGAATGTGATCGTTTCACAATTTCCACAATCTGTCTGAATATGTGCAAGCACTCCAAGAGGTTGATGGACCGATTCGGATCATCTAACCACCGCCTCAAACTAACACTGCCTGCTTCCATGATCTGATCATTGGACCCAACACCTCATTGCCACAAACCCCAGAAGAATCAATCTAGTTATCCAAGCTATCAGAGCTCAGTAGACCCTGATATTTCTCCTTACCCACTAACATGCACCGAGTGTTATTGATGCAATTCTGGCTTAGGCAAGCCTGCTGTTGCTCAGAAATTCATAATCACCATTCAATTCCCCTATCCAACGACTCATTGTGACCTTCTATTTTACCCATCTATGGCTAATGAAGGGCTGCCAGTAATCCCAATACTCCAAATTCCACAACACCAATGCCACTATTGTAGGAAAACTGAAACACCAACTACGGAATTACCACTGACAGTTTATCTCAAACACCAATTTCCAAAACAATCTATTGGATTTCTACAATTCATCACAGATTTTTCCTTCTCTACATGAAGATAAGATTAACAGAGAGAACAAAGAAAAAAAAAGGCTAGCTTTATTTTCTCAGCAAAAACAACATAAAACAGATCAAATTAACCCCCACCCACAAACAGAAAACACCATTTTCAATGATCAAACCCAAGAAAATCTAAGGAATATTACAAGCAAGAGAAACCAAACTGCTCCCATTTCACAAAAATGCATACATACATTCCTATCGAGAGAGAGAGAGAGAGAGAGAGAGAGAGAGGAGAAGTGCCGTCGTTCACTTGAAAACATCATTCTTTAAAAAGGAAGACTAGATGATACAGTACACCTAGTAGAACCTGAATATGTACAAGCATCTTTACATGAGAGACTCAGCATGATTTTATATCAATCGGGACTGTCCATTTTATGGTCCATATCGTAGATGGCCTAATTTTTAAAAATGGTACCTATCAGACAATTCATCCTTCATTTTACTTCACTTTCTTACTATGAATGTTAACCATAACTGTTTTTTTCCTCTCGTTTGTTTCAGATGGTTAGAACCATACGATCTACTTGTAATTTTAACCATTCTCCATTTAATGTAATAGAAGAAAGATGGACAGTCCCGATTAATTGATATCTATTTATCACTTGTACGGTGGAGATATAGCTTTACAGTATTCCAGTTCTCCCGGATTTACCGTATGATCTCCCTCTGAAAGAACCTATCCCCCACAAAACCGCACGCCACTCTTAGTAGTTTTTGGCAATATTTTCTCTCTTTTTGGTAATTTTGGGTTGCTGTTATGTGAAGGCATGTCGTTTCAGTGTTTCCAAATTAGGGCCTAAATTTTCAATGTTCGGTCGACAAAACTCCACGTTTGACTTCGATGCAAGATGGAAGCGACCGAAAAGGGGCGCGGGTTATGTACTACCCCCGCTTGTTCCGAGCTCGGGACAAGCGGAGGCGCCGCGGGCCATTCAGGGGTCATCCTGATGTATTTCTTTTATCCACATCGTCTTATCTATTCTTTCATATCATTTAAAAATACTGTACTAAAAATAAAGCAGATCAAACGCTCAAGTGAACCACACCATAAGAAGTAGCAGTGCTAAGGACACTAGCATTGAAACCTTAATAGAGTCTACCGTATCATTTATTTTCCATCCAACCTGTTGATATTATGGTCGTATATACTAGATGAAGTGAAAAAATAAATATCACCTTCATCCATAACTACTGTCATCCCTGAGAAATTTTCAATGGTAGTAATATAATCCCCTCCATGTGGTACATTTAAGCCTTGAATCTATTGTATTTTTTGTTACGTAATTTAAAATTTTATTGAAAAATGGATGAACGGTGTGGATAGAAGTCATCCATCACGGTGGCCGCGAGCTCGGAACAGGCGAGGTTGTACCTAATCCCCGCCCACCGAGAAGCGGAGAACGCAGCGTACCGCACAGCTGAAAAGAGACCAAAGTTACATCAGCTAGTACCTATATAGCTGATGTAGGTACGTGTCGTGCGAATACGAGCGCTGACGCTCCTCGAGCTCCGAGTTCTACGAACAGCTCCCCACAGTGGCGTATTTATAATATCCAAACCGTTGATCATTTTAAAGTATTTTACGAAAAATGAATCATATCCAAAGATCAACTGGACCACACCACAAATAGCAGCAGAATAATGATTTTCACCGTTAAAATAAATCATGGCCCCCACCATAACGTTTATTTTCCATCTAATCTGTACATAAGGAAACAAAAACGGATATGAAGAGGAAAACAAATTTTATATTGATCTAAGAGCTTCTGTGACCCTAAAAGGATTCCAATGGTAAAGGTTCAATCCTCCACTGCTTTATGTCGTTTGGTCCACTTGATAATTAGATCTGTCTTATTTTTCATTTAAGCTCTAAAACGTGCAATTTGAATATAACACATATCTCATGATTGACCCAAAGAACTCGCTGACATAGGTACACCAGCTATATAGCTAGCTGGTGTAGGGTACTCCAGCCAATCCTCCTCCCAACACGTTAACAAGGGGAAACGGATTGCGTGGTGTGCCGGTGCCACACACTACCAGCTCCGTGGTGTACCGGTGCCACACACTTACCATTGAAAACTTCCTAATGCGATAAAAGTTTTGGATTAAGCTGATATTTGAGTTTTCCCTTATCAGGTCCATGCGACCTAGTGAGCAGGTTGGATGGCAAATGAATATCATGAATGAATGTAAGATGATTTCAACTATGAGTATACTAGTGTGGTCCACTTAATCTTTATACCTTCATCATTTTTAATTAAATTTTATGCAAATTGAAATCCAATTCACATCATATATAATCAGAGATATTTTATTGAAATCATAACAAAACATATGAATTCTAATACCATAAATTTAGAAGTCACAAGTATACTTCTCACTCTCTATTTTCCCAACAAAATTTGGTAGTTTCAATTATTGGATTGCCTAATTTCAATGAATTTTAATTATGTACTGTTAAACATAATGAATAATTTTAATTCACATGAATTCTATGATAATTATTAATATATATTAAATACAAGTTACTAATAATCCATTAGTCTATTTTTCATTTTAAAAAGAAACAAGGGGAATATTCTTGGCGTGGTGATTCATTACCATCCGTGTGTGCTGTACATGTGCGATTATCGCAGCCACCCAGATCAAGGGATGGTCGATGTAGCATGACATGGATCCTAAATAGACAATTGCACGATCTTAACCATTGTAAACGTAGTTTTCCTCTATGGGACGGGAGAGGGAGACAAGATCAGCGGAGAAGAGAGTGGGCCAGATGAGAGAGTGCTAAAGCAGAATGCGAAGGCTGGTGGAATGTGAGTCATTGGTTAGGATTACGTGTTAGGTTAGGCTAGGTTTAGTTGTGTTAGCATTGAAGGGGGCTTTTCAAAATTACTTAATGCATTATCTAACTAATTGTATAAATACATAACAGTGCAAAAGTTAGGCCCTTATACAGAAATACCTAAAGATAGGCACTTATTTGAAATTCCACCAATGACAAGCCCTTACATGAAAAAATGGAGGGGAGTCGTCCTCTTCACCTGTGACACTGTTATAAGGCTATCCAGACCATCTAAATTGTGGGTCCCATCGTGGATGGCTCATATATCTAAAATCACACTGATAAAGAAATCCTAGCCATTAAATACACGGTAATAAAATGATTGTTAAAAGTAAACAAGGGGAACGGATTGGCTACTCCCCCTGACAGCAGCCCCGTGGGTGATGGTCAGTGATCTGTGGGCCTCACAATGATGTATGTATTTCATCCATTCTGTTCATCCATTTTTAAAAATGATTTTAGGGCTTTATCTCAAAAATAATAGGGATATAAATCTCAGGTGGATCACACCACAGGAAAACAATAGTGATTGGATATCCATCATTTAAATCCTACTAAGGCCCACTGTACTTTTTATTTGACATCCAATCTGTTGATTAGGTCATAAAAACCCAGATGAAGGGAAAAAACAAAGATCAGCTTGATCCAATACTTTTATGTGCTCCAAAAGGTTTTTAATGGTTGAAGTTCATTCAACACTGTTTCCTATAATGTGGTCCACTTGAGATTGGGATATATCTCATTTTTTTTGTAATACCATAAAATGATCTAGAAAAATAGATGAACGGCATTGATGAAACACATACATCATGGTGGGCCCACATAGCACCGACCACCAGCCATTGTCTGGTGGCAGGGGGAGTAGCCAATCCGTTTCCGTAAACAAGTGAGGGCCCGTTTGGCCGGGTGGATTGGAAGGGAGTGAATGGTAATAGGGTGGATGGCGTGGATTTCTAGGTAATAATGGTGTTGTCGGTGGGTTGTCTTGAGATCCATGGGATTGATATATCCCTGGATTCATACATCCAGTCCGTTTGGCACGCCCGGTCAATCCGGCGATTAAAGCTTCTGATCCCTTCTAATCCCACGAACCAACCACGTCGCAGGCTAATTTGAACGGATTGGGATGGATTGGATGGGATTTAAAGGTAATGATGGTGTTGTCAGTGGATTGTCTGAAGATCCATCGGATTTGGATCAGATCTCCTGCACTGTTTGGCACGCCCGGCCATTCCCGGGATTTATCATCCAATCCCTTCCACTACCATCTAATCCCTTCCAGTCCAACCGGCCAAACGGGCCCTGAGTGGTTATGAATTGATAGAGGGAGCATCAGATGTCAGCAACAGCTGGTCAGTGGTCACGCCGATTTTCTACTGTGTCTGCGATTTCAGCGGTCTAAATTTCTCCGGTGTGTGTTTTGCACAAACTAGAGAACTATAACAACTCCGTGAATGCACACGTAGCGCACATGCAGGACTGATCCAGACTGTCAAATATGATGGGGTGGACAGATCATTGCATGTGAAAATACAAAGACCGTGTTGGTCTTTTCTTTTTTTTGATCGTCCATTGATTTTCAGTCAATCTAAAAGTTAAAGAAATTTGGATCATCTGATGAGAGAAATCTTCAGGTTGTAGTCCATCTACAATCCGGACTGTGATTTAGACGGCCTGGATTTCCATGCGTATTTTTGCCACGTGTACTGTGGATAGTTGCCACAACTTAGTGGGTTTCGTGGACTGGAGAGATTGTGGTTACGACTCTGCTTGACTGTGTCACTTCCTGCTTTATTACTGGATAAATAGCTACGTACGTGGCATAAGCTGGTCCATTTCTTCTGAAAGAGAAAAACTTTGATACTCTGGTAGAGAATGATAGATGATACGCAGGCATTTATCAATTACTTACGAATTGGTAATATTTCGTATTAATAATTCAAATTAAACGGTTCGTATAATTTATAAACGTTTAGATGTATCATAACTAGAAAGGAAAGCTTAGGCGACTATCAGATTATTGGACATTTATTTGGACGGTTCAAAATCAAAAATATCCAAACAAGTGTCCCCGAGGTTAGGATTATGCAACCAAGATGAGTTTTATTATTTAAGTTGAAGAAATTTTTATTGTTTCCTCGTTTATTTTGAGATTTTATTTTCCACGTGTACCATTTCGAGGTGCCTTAGTATCAAGTGTCATTTCCAGCCGGAGTATCAAATAACCTGCCTTTCCCAAGACGGAATATCAGATCATGTGGTCTGGAACAGGAGTGGATTAAGTGTTACCGGTAACACCTTGGTCGGTGTTACTCTTACCGTGAGGGGCCCACATTGGTGAATTTTTTGTATATCAAATCCGTCCATACATTTTTAAAGATCATTTTACGATGTGATCCCAAAAATTAAGAATACAAAAATCTCAGGTGGACCATACCATAGGAAATAATGATGAATGACCTTTAAAATCCTTTTACGGGGATTAAGAAGATACAAATATCAGGTGAACCATACCCTTCATCCAGGTCTGTTTGATGTTATCAACGGTTTGGATGGAAAAGAAACATTAAGGTGGACCCTAGGAAGTTTCTAATGGTATACTTTCAATCATCACCGTTCCCTATAGTATGGTCGACCTGAGATTTGAATCTTCTTAATTTTGACAACACGTCTTAAAATGGGTTGAAAAAACGGATGGACGAATTGGATATGCAACACATCATTAAGTTGGGTCAAGCGTAACACCTAATCCGCGGCGGGGTATGTATACAACAATCCAGCTCAGTGGGCCCAGCGTTCTGTCTCTTTACCATTCGTTCTGTACATCAGGTGCATCATCTGATTTTAGTGCATGAAGCCAAAACTCAACCAGATCTACTACTAAAGGAAGGCTACTCCACAGGGACCAATGGAGAGGGAATGCCAACCACAGGTTGCTTCCGTGAGCATAACGGTGTGTATAGTCCATCTAATCCGTTGAGCAGGTACATCTCACAAAGGACGAACGGATGATGACAAAAGAAGCCGGATCTAAAACTAAAGATTGCCATATCTGGTGAACTTAGCTATTTTAAGTGTGATTTTACCTTTTTTCGTGTGTCGTCCAAATAGTTTTTGTGCCCTGGTAAAAATAAGAAGCCCAGCCAGTGGATGGTGTGATGATACATGAAGAGCATGGTGGGCCCTATAGAACTCAAAGTACTTTATCCTGCACTTATAGCGAGTGTCGCAGAGAATTCTAATTAGGGCTGTCAATGGGCCGTGCTTATACTTAACAGTTCAAAAGCCCATGAGCCCAATTCGGCCTATCATATTTCAAAATTTTTGAAATTTAAATAATAAAAAATTCCCCTTCCTTTTAACTCTTTTTCTATTACTGTTTGGTCTAACAAAAAATGTAAAACTCTCTCCCTCTCAGTAATGTAATATCCCCTGCAGTCCAAGAAAACTCAAAGCTCTAATTAATGGATTCTCTCTTCATCGAAATCCTCCTCATCTTCAACATCTCTTCTCCTTTTCCTTTTACACATATCTTCCTCTTACCTTGTAAAACCCACCTTCTCCACAAAAACCCGTCTCTCCTTTCATTCCAAACAAGCAGTTAAAAAAATAAATAAATAAATAATACTCATTTCTCGGCAAATCCCTGTTTTTACATCCCCGCAAGCTTGCCCCTCTGTCTTTCTCAAAATGCCGGTGAAGACGATGGATGCGATAGTCTCTACCTTCAATCAGGCATTCGAAATTTTCAGATTAGAAGCCCCCAAAAATCAAGGAAATTTTCTCATTTTCTTAGACGAGGAAGACCATTCTTCCGCCCCCCACCCCCTCTCTCTGAAAATGGTTGGGCTTGGGCTTGGGCTCGGGCAAGGCCCTGTACATATATATCACGGGCTGGGCTCGGGCTGGGCTTGGGCATATGTTGAAAAATATTTGGATAGAGCATAGTTTGGCTCGTTAACACCCCCACCTATTATCTGACAGAAACAAGGGATGAGGTCTCGATGTTTTAAATTCTGGATTAGAATCGTACAAGCTTGAGTGGCTTGTTTGGCCTAACCATCAAACCAATAGATTTACCTGTATTTAGGTACGCAAAATGTTTATTAGCCACTGAACAAAGCCTAAGCCCAATTACAATCAACAAGGCAAAAGCTCAAAGCAAACAACGGAGGATAAGGAGGCTTAAGCCTAATTCCACAAACTAACTAGTAACAAAGAAAACAACTTAAAACATTATGAAAATAACTGTGTGTGTTAGTATAGCAAGCTAGCCAATTCAAAAAGAAAAAGGATGTGGATCCTCCATATGTGAAGCCCACTTTTGATGTGGACCGCCTATTGTGTGGGGGTGACAATCTGTTCAAATTTTGGAGAGAGAGGCTCATAGGTAAGATGGTTAGTGGTTTGATTGTCTATTCATCACTTAGTGCAGACTAAACTTTATAAGTGAGACCGTCAACGAAATCTCTAAGCACGTTGGCAGAAATGCTCCACAGCTCTGCGATTGAAACTTGTAAATCTTTTTATTGATCCAATAGTGTAATCATAGACGTGTGATGTAGAGCGGGCCGCGGACACTTTCATGGCCAAGATGGATCAGAAAAGGCCCGATCGACTTCAGAAGTGCAGATACTTTAGCCACCCAACCTGCTACGCCAGGTTGTGCACACTGAATTTGCGTAATACCATCAGATCGACAGTTCAAATTCCTGTTTTAATTTCATTTTTACCATTTATGGTTAGTTTTATTTTGAGAATAACTCGTCAGCTGTTGGCCTTCAAGAGTTGCACCCAACATGAAAAGCGCTTAAGAGTAATTAGGAGAAAGGCATGGTTGAGCCAAATAAGACACTTATTATTTTTGGCCGAAAACCATGAGGTCTAGTGGAAATCATGACCGCCTACAAATACCGTTTATAAATAGTATGTTAGGAAAAAGTCTTTAATCTGTTTTTTACTGTAGCTATAACTGGTCGAGGGACAGCTACGACTGGTCGAAGGAATAGTTCGACTGGTCGTGGCCTGCACGACTCAAAGTCCAGCGACATGGGATTTTAGTGTCCGAGCTACTCGACTGGTCGAAGGGATGTCTCGACTGGTCGAAGGGGTCCTACGACCAGTTGAAGACTCAACTAGACTAGTCGTAGGTTACGCAGTTTGTTCTGCGATTTTGCACAACACCGCGGATTTGTGTCCTTTCGCAACTGGGATGCGAAAGGGAAGTTGCCTAAACTATAAATAGGTGTTCCTAGGGTATGGTAATGAATGGGAAGGCTTTCTAAAGTAGTTTCAAGGGTTCCTAAAAAGGTTTAGGGTTGTCAAATGGTGTAGCAAGGGTGAGATTCGAGGTTGTTCGAATCGGGTAAGTCCTTTCTCTTTGTAATTGATGCTTTCATAGTGGTGATCTGTCGCTTTGTGCCGTGGTTTTTTCTCGCAAGGGTTTTTCAAGTAAAATTTGTGTGTTCTCTTGTATGCTTGGTTCCATTGGATTGCTATCTTAGATCTACATCTGTGTGATTCTGCAGGCCAAAATCCCTAACAAGTGGTATCAGAGCAATCGGTTGGGGCACAGATCTGAATCTGAGCGATTAGTAATAATGGCAAGCGCTAAGTATGATATTGAGAAGTACTCAGGGAAAAATAATTTTGAGTTATGGAAGATTAAGATGATGAGTTCCTTAATCAAGCAAGGTGAAAATGGTGCTCTTGAGGAGCGGAAGTCTACTATGACTGATGGTGATTGGAATACTCTTGATAAGAAGGCTTTATCATCGATCCGTTTATGTCTCACGGATGAGGTTCTCTACAACGTCATGAGGGAGAAAACTGTGGCTAAGTTATAGGCGAAGTTAGAGGATGTTTATGCGAAGAAATCCTCTGAAAATCGCCTACACTTGAAGTGGCAGCGGTATAACTTCAAGATAACAGAGGGTGGAGATCTAGAGGCTCACATCAACAACTTTAATAAATTAGTTTGCAAATTGCTGGATATGGAGGAAGTAATGAAAGATGAAGAACAGGTATGTATGTTGCTGAATTCTCTCCCGGTATCCTTTGAGGCATTCAAGGACACTGTGTGCAGCACGAATAAAACCCTGAGTGTCGATACAGTTATTTCAGCTCTTCAATGGAAGGCTATGAGACAACTAAACAGTGACATTTGGACGTCTTTTGATGCACTGTTTACAGTGGGTAGGAATTCTGGACAAGGTACAGGTTCTTCAGGTTTTAGATCCAAATCCAAGGGCAAGGGCAAAGGGAAGGTAAAGTGTTGGAACTGTGGGAAGGAAGGACATGTGAAGAGGGATTGTGAAAATCCTAAATCGAAGAGGGAAGATTCTGAGGCTTCATGCAGGAAGGCCAACGCTGCCACGTCGGATGGATCAAGTAGATGTGATGATGATGTTTTATCTGTGTCTACACTTAGACGGTCATACGATGATCGTAAGGATGAGTGGATGCTAGACACAGGGGCATCTTTTCACATGACTCATCATCGGAGTTGGTTCACCAGCTACAGGGAGTGCGATGGTGGACAGGTATTTATGGGCAATGACATTGCCTGTAATGTCATGGCTATTGGTTCTGTATGCATCAAGATGTTTGATGGGGTGGAGTGTACCTTGACTGATGTCAGGCACGTTCCTGATTTGAAGCAGAATCTGATTTCTCTTAGTGTGCTTGAGGCAAAAGGATGCAAGTACACAGGTATTGATGGTGCTCTTACAGTATCCAAGGGGGCACGGGTAATCATGAAAGCACAACGACTCGGTAACTTATACAGGTTGATTGGGAGTACTTCAAACGGTGGAGTTACAGTAGATGTAGTGGATTCCACTTTTGCACGTGTGTGGCATGATGGGAATGGCCACATGAGCGGGCAGGGCAGGAAGGCTGAGACGTGCGGACAGAGATACAGAGCAAGTGGAGCAGCCACCTGTGAGAAGAATCACACGACATGATCGCAGGATATCGGTGAGGTACATGGACGACTTCGATATCGCAGGGGATTCATCTTCTATTCAGACGGCTCTAGGTGAGCCTGGTGCTTAGAAGTGAAAGGTGGCTATGGGCAATGTGATAGATTCGTTGTACCAGACCGACATATGGGAGCGGGTGGAGCTTCCAGTGGGCCGGAAAGCAGTTGGATGTAGGTATATTTTCAGGAGGATACAGCATAGATACAGGGCGATGCTAGTAGTGAAGGGTTATGCTCAGAGAGAAGGGATTGACTTCTTAGAGATATTCACGCCGACGGTATAGCAGGTATCTATTAGATCCGTGATTGGCGCTGGTTGGCCAATGTGATCTTGAGTTGGAAGGATGGATGTGGAGTCTGCACTTCTGTAAGGGAAAGTGAAGAGCAGATCTACATAAAGCAACCAAAGCAGTTCGAAGTTAAAGGGGCTGAGAAAAGACTTTGCAGAAGGTTGTAGTTCGACCTGTCGCCTAGACAGTGGTTTGATTCCTTCATGGTGAGTCAGGAATTGATGATATGTAGATCGCCGATTATGACATGTCTGAAATCAATGTACTGAAAATTCGGTTAAGTGGGATGTTCAGGATGAAGAGCAGATCTATATGAAATAACCAGAGCAGTTCGAAGTTAAAGGGGCTGAGAAAAGACTTTGCAGAAGGTCGTGGTTTGACCTGTCGCCTAGGCAGTGGTTTGATTCCTTCATGGTGAGTCAGGAATTGATGACATGTAGATCGCCAATTATGACATGTCTGAAATCAATGTACTGAAGATTCAGTTAAGTGGGATGTTCAGGATGAAGGATCGGGGGGCTGCAAAGATGGTTCTCAGCGTTGAGACTGAAGGAGGAGTAGGCTTTGGTAATCATAAGAGGAATACCTTATGTGTAGGTATTGATCAAGTATGCGATGAGCCAGGTAAAGCCAGAGAGCGTTCTCTACGTGTCTCTCCTCAAGTTTTCCTAAGGACATGTCACAAAACAGATGAGGAAAAGCAGGATATCTCATGAGCCTTATTCGAATGCGGTTGGCAATGTATGTCATGGTCTGGATTAGACCGGTTATTTCACAGGCTATCAATGTGGTGAGCAAGTACCCCGACAAGCAATATTGAGTAGCGGTGAGATGGTAAGAAGACTACACGTTTTTCTTTTGGGAAAAAAGGAGCAAAGGTGGTTGGGCATGTAGATTTAGATCCGGCAGACATGATCAACAAGAATGTTCCTGCAGAGAAGTTCAAGTTATGTGTAACTTCTCTGGGCTTGGCGATGGTAGAAAAAAAGGACGGAGTGTGCACGAGAAGCTATGATATGATGCAGAGATAAGAGAAGAGGTCAAGGAGCTACACGGTTGAAGATTGAAGACTTGGTGGAGATTATTAGGAAAAAGTCTTTAATCTGTTTTTTACCGTAGCTACGACTGGTCGAGGGACAGATACAACTAGTCGAAGGAATAGTTCGACTGGTCGTAGCCTGCACGACTCAAAGTCCAGCGACATGGGATTTTGGTGTCTAGGCTCGACTCGGCGATTAAGCGATTGTTCAAGGATCGAAGGGATGTCTCGACTGGTCGAAGGGGTCCTACGACCAGTCGAAGACTCAGCTAGACTAGTCGTAAGTTATGCAGTTTGTTCCACGATTTTATGCGAAACTGTGGATTTGTGTCCTTTCTCAACTGGGATGCGAAAGGAAAGTTGCCTAAACTATAAATAGGTGTTCCTAGGGTTTTCCTAGGGTATGGTAATGAATGGAAAGGCTTTCTAAAGTAGTTCCAAGGGTTCCTAAAAGGGTTTAGAGTTATCAAAGGGTGTAGCAAGGGTGAGATTTGAGGTTGTTCGAATCAGGTAAGTCTTTTCTCTTTGTAATTGATGCTTTCATAGTGGTGATCTGTCGCTTTGTGCCATGGTTTTTTCCCGCAAGGGTTTTCCACGTAAAATCTGTGTGTTCTCTTGTATGCTTGGTTCCATTGGATTGTTATCTTAGATCTACATCTGTGTGATTCCGCAGGCCAAAATCCCCAACATAGTAAGTGATTTATAAGAGTTTTAGTTATAGCTCTCTAAGGTTCGTAGCCTTATTTAAAGAGTTGTAAACTCTTTTTTCATCATCAATAAATTATTTTGAATATTTTAGAATTATTTCTATTTTCTTTTCCTCATAAATTCGAAGTTTCTCTATGAAGAGTCCTGTGGATTTGGAACAATTATCCCCTTGAGAAAGATGGTGCTCAACCTCACTCAACGTGGGGTGAAGATACAACTAGCGACTGCGAGCGATGTTGTCTACAATGTTGCGCTAGTTTGCAATGGGTAAGGTAGGCTAAATTAAACAGATACGCATTCATAAAGGACGAAGGATAAGCAACTTGGTGTTGTAGGATAGAGTTGTATTAATTGATTGGTGTTGGCCTAAGCTTCCAAAACTGCTGGAGAGTTATTTCCGTAATCGTTCCTCCACCATTTCACACAATCATCACATTCTGCTATGAGTAGAAACAGTTACACCCGGCTAGATGATGCACACTTACTTTTTAAGTCGACTAACTGATTGTGGGCACTTCTTTCCGGTGGTGGTTGATAACTCTCATCACTCTAGTCATGTGATGTGTCCCATGAGGCCATGGCCTATAAGAATTCTATAAGATAGGCCTAATTAATTAACAGTCTGAATCTCCCTAAAATTGTGATTGGACATATCAGTGGACCCTACTAAAACTGTGATCGATATAAAATTTTATAGGGGTGATGCATTACTGTTATATTACACGCACGATGTTCTAGTTAAATTGGGATTGTTAAATTGGTGTGGAGCCTACAGGAGAAGAGTTTTGATAGGTTACAAACTACTCACCTTCATTAGATAAAAATTAAGGTTGATTAGTTTCCAATCCTATACACATCCTAGGTAATTTTTCTATATCAGACAATGGCATTTTAACCAGGTACAAATTTCAATTAAAGTTTCTCGGTTCTCACTTTCAATGCACTGTATGGTCCTTCTCATTCCACGATTTTAATCTTACATAACCGGCCTGATTTCGTTCTTGCTTGGCACCCCACAATCCTTCTGCCAATCATATTAGCTAAAATGATCTTACCTCGATTTACCGTATAACGGTGTTGTCATGTTTCAACAAACTAGCCATTTAATCTGTTAGTGTCAGATTGAGTGTAAATGGCTACATCTCTCTGCATACGGAGATCCAAATTGTCGATTTGGTGGGCCATAATCTTGTAGAACCAGCACCAGAAAACACAGAGCCGGTACCAGGAAACACAGGACAATTCTCACCATCCTCAGAGTTGGACCGTTTCAGATGTGTCCCAACATCCACCCCTCCCAAAACAAATCCATCCCACTTCATGGTATAGTAATAATAAAGCGAAACATTTATATATTTATATTTTCTTCCAAATAAAATATCTCTTATGTTACAAACAAACAACCAAAATTCCTAACATGAATGAAGCAAATAACAGAAATCAGGCATCCCTTTACCTTCTCTTGGCTAGTTTCGAGTGCCATCTAATAAAGAATACCTCCCTGACCTCTTGTAACATCTCCAAGCACGCAGATTCGTCCAAAGATTCAACGGCCAGTATGCATCAATCAACGGTTTTTCCACCAGACACAAGTTCATCATCGTCCCTCCGCGATAAGATCGGAACCGTACAAAGACACCAAAGACGACCGCGACTGACGGAGCTCCGCGTAAGTAGGGTGCCTACGACGTCCAGAGCTCTGATGCTTGGACCAACTCGACATGGACTGCAGCTTACCGAACAAATACGCTTCATAACCCTCCCCATCCGACTCACGTGCTCCATCTGCACCATCCATCATACTGACCACCCGTCTCATGCTCGGCCGATTATCCGGATCCCGGCACGTGCACATCAGACCTAAGTGCAGCAGCATCTCCACCTCCTCTTCATCAAACACGCCCTTCCGCCTCACCCGCATATCGAGCGCCCGCACGAGCTCCCCACGCTCCATCAAACCCCACACCCATTCGACCAACGGCTCCGATCCATCGACCGCAGGCCTCCGCCCGCACACCACTTCCAAAACTAACACCCCAAACCCGAACACGTCCGTCTTCTCGGAAACCTTCCCACCTCGCACCACCTCAGGCGCCATGTACCCCACGGTCCCCACCACACGTGTGGTCATCGAGGCACGCTCGTGGGAATGCATACGTGCCAAGCCAAAGTCACCCAACTGCCCATGCATGTCTCCGTCCAACATCACGTTGCTAGCTTTTATATCTCGATGTAAAACCCTAACATCCCATCCTTCATGCAGATACAAAAGCCCAGTGGCTACGTCCTTCAAAACCCTAACCCTAGTATCCCACCCGAGCATCATACCTTCCTCTTCGCACTCGAAAATCCACTTATCTAAGCTCCCATTTTCCATGAAATCATAGACCAATATCAGATCTCCCGTTTCTCTCCTACACCAGCCTCTCAACCCCACCAGATTCCGGTGCTTCAACCGTCCAAGGCTCGATATTTCGGCCAGGAACTGCTTCATCCCTTCTCCGCTCTCGCGTCGAATGCATTTCACCGCCACTTCAATCTGTCCTCTCAAAACCCCTTTGTAGACCTTCCCATTGCCTCCGATTCCGATCACTTTCGACTCAGAAAACCCGTTCGTCGCATCGAAAATATCTCTATAACGCATCCGATGCGGCCAGTACTCCAATTCCCAATCCTCCATCCCATCCGTCCCCTTTTCTCTCTTTCTCTTTGCTCTCTGTATCCAAAGCAGAGGAACTGCGATCCCGAATCCCAACAAAACAACTCCAGCTGCCGAAACCCCTGCAATGAATCCTCTCGAACTGAGAATGGATTTTCCCCCCGGGATGAAAGATGGCAATCCGGACGTGATCAGACCCTCATAAGCTGAAAAATTCGAATTGCTAAAGCTCCAAGCTAAAATCCTATGACTCTCGACCAACACCCCAGTCGCGGCAGAAAACCCAACATACATTTCGTCGAGAAGGACGTCGGATAAATTCAGTTCGATTGAAATCAGAGGCCGATCGGGCTTCCGAAGGCCGGCGGGGGCCATGGTGACGTTGAGGCGGGAATCGGCGTAATCGATCCAGGCCTGGTAATTCTCTCCGTTGTTGAGAGAGAGAGAGATGAAGGAGGCGGAGACGGGATCTGTGTAACCGGAAGTGTTAGAGGCGACAGAGGTGAGTGAATTGATGTCGATGCCAACGTGGTTGGCGTCGATGTCTTTGAATTCTGGGTTTTCAAAAACGTCGAATTCGACGGCGAGGATGTGATTGTTTGGGTCCCCGTCGTTGGTGCCGTTGAAGAGGGCGAGGTGTTGGGATGAGGTCGTGCCGTTGGTGTCGGGGGAGGGTGTGAAGAGGAACGCGAGGCCGTGGCCGGGCTGAAAGCCCTCGACTGGAGAGATGGAGAAAATGAAGGAGGTGGAGAAGGGGAGGGGAGAGTAGGGGTAGTTTGGGGATTTGGTGGGGATTTTGGTTTTGTAGACAGCGCGGCCTGTAGATGAGTTGGTGTCGTCGGTGAGGGCGATGACGCCAGATTCGATGGTTGCGTCGGAGTAGAGGGTAAGGTCGGAAGGATTGAAGCCGTTGAAGAGAAAATCAACGGCGGATGATGAGGACAGGAAGAGGCTGAATATGAGGAGATGGAGGGAAGTTAGGTTCGCCATGAGAGAGAGAGAGAGAGAGGCTGCTGGGGCCGTTCCGGGGTTTTGAGGAGATATCTCGGTGAAGCTGCAGAGTGACAAACATCGAGGAGATCTCAAAAATATCGCGAATCACGATAAATTCACTAAACGATATTCTCTCTAGAGAGATATTTTCAAAATGTCGACAGATTTTAAAATAAAATTAACTTTAAAATAGTTAGACATAAAGGAATTTGTTATGTAAAAATATATATAACTTTTATTTTATGTAGTATTTTACAATAGGTATTTTTTTAAGATATTTTTATTTTCCCAATAATATCCCCAGAAAAGCCTCTATATTTGACCCGAGAAATTGCCAAGAACGAGATTCGGCGCGGTGGAGCTGCCGCATATGTTCGGAGGGGATTAGCGCGAGGATACGTCCAAGAGTCGTTCGCAAGCATGTGGGGCGTGATATTTTGAAACACAACCACTGGGCCCCACGTTGAAAATACACGGCCAGGAAATAACGGAAGCGGATTGGCTGGTTTACCACACACCACCGACCTGGCTGGTGTGGGTGAGTTGTCGTGCGAAGACGAGCGCTGGTTGTACAAACGGTCCATAGGAGATGAAAGTTACATGGCGCCATGCACAATTATGTATTTATTATATCCACACCGTTTATCCACTTGGAGATAACATTTTTGGAATTGAGCCTAAAAATAAGTCATATCCAAATCTTAAGTGGACCACACCACAAATAGCAGTGGGGACAATAATTTTCATATTTAAAATATTTGTAGGGCCCACCATAATAGTTATTTTCCATCCAATCTGCCAATCTGTTCGTAAACTCACACAGACTTGGATGAAGAGAAAAAACCAATATCTTATTGATCCAAAACTTCACTGTGACCGTAAAAGGGGTTTCAAATGGTAGATGTTCAATCGCCCACTACTTTTTGTACCATGGTCCACTTGATCTTTGAATCTGTCTTATTTTTCAGCTCTAGGCTTATGAAAAGCTCGCCAAATGGGCGGATGGATTAGATATAACACATAGTCAAGCCGGTGGTGTGTGGTACACCAGCCAATCAGTTAAGAAAGAATAGTTTTAAATCATTTGCTGTGTCACTTAATGGTTGTATCCTAATCCTGTCAATTGCGAGAGAACCAATAAAAAATATGATACGTGGTATTGTACAAAAGATAGGAAGTGAATTAAAAAATATTTTTAAAAACTTGGAATACTTTGTATGAAATTGCAGTTAGTGTAAGTTTGTTTTTACACATATTATATAGTCAATGTATGAGAAGCACGGTCGAATATTTTAAAAGTACGAAGTATAATTAAGGATAATCAAAATAAAACTTTTGCCGACAAAAGTGAAATAAGTGGTCCAAACGCATTCGGAAGACGAAAGGTTGCAAAAGAAAAATATAACAAGAGAAGTATATAGAGAAATGACTTTCGACTGTCATAACCGTTGTAATAATAGAAAAAGTATATCAAAGAATAAATTACAAAAAAAATAAAAAATATAAATATAAATCTATAAATCTATAAATAGCAAAAGAAATTAACCAAATAGGAGAATCCCAACAAATCAACAATTAACAACAATTAAATAAATTTATTAATTTATCTTTTATCTAAGCTTATCATAGAGTTTAAGGCTAGTGAAGGAAGGGTTCCAATTGGTAAGAAAAAAAACCCACAACCCCTTGGGGTTATCCTGCGCTTGGAAGAAGTAGGAAAAGGAATAAATATAGTGATAGTTTGATTCTTCGTCGCCGTAAATAGGAATATGGAAAATCCAATAGGTTTCTTCGTCTTTACAAAAGAAAAAAGGAGGAATCAGCTAAGGAATGATGGGCGAACGACGGGAATTGAACCCGCGCATGGTGGATTCACAATCCACTGCCTTGAGCCACTTCACCCTTCTCTAGATAAAGGATTCAATTTCCACCATTCATGATTATTGTATTGAGTCTTTCTTACTTTCTGAGATACAGATATTGAACATAAAATGCCAATCCTGTAAATTGTAAATGTACAAAGAAATTCCTTTATGAAAAAAAAAAAGAAAATGATTTTGAGGAACATACAGAAATTACAATACATATCAGTATAGTTGTAATTCTTAGCCATAATTTTGAAAGTTTGTGCGAAAGAGTGGACCCTCAAAATCTGATGGTTTACACGATATGGGACCTCCAAAAAGACGAGGATGAATGGTCTAGATCTAGTAGTCTAGCTAACTATTGCTAGAGCAGATAGGTCTAATCACCTCTTTGATTCTACGGTATAAATAGCATTAGCTTACGATTTATATCTTAAATCATTTATAGGACAAGATAGATGAACAAATATCAATATCTAAATTTTCTTTTTTTTACTCTCGTTGTTACATGATGTGTTATTCACGAGAGAACCCTTAGTTTGGATGAGAACCAAGAATATCCGATCTTATCCTTATCTACTCATCTATATCTTCATTTAAAGTAGAATTTATAATTCAACTAAAAAAAATAATTAATAAAAAGATGTTAAACCTCATAGGACTTATCCACAAGTGGGCCCCACTGACCCATGTCCAACAAATCTTTAGTTGTAATTCAAGTCTATGCTCATACACTAAATTTATTTTTTATCAGATATCAGAATATCAAGTAATTCTTTTAAGAGATGTATTCTTGCAGCTACTCTAGTATACTCTAGTAATTGACTGTGAGTTTTTCATTCTATTTGATTTACACTAGTATTCTAAAAATCCTAACACACAAAGTAACTCATCTTTGGAGGAAGGATTCCACCATTTTATTATCATCTGATCATTATAAAATTATGCAAGTGACTAAGTAAGTGATCGATCTTCTCAGAATCTGATCATATATGTTCATATTGGATGTATCTGCTTACTTTGACACTTATAGTTAAAGTTGATCAGTTTAGATTGAGCCGCTGTATTGATTCTGGCACGCCTGCACAAGTAAAAATAAATTGAGCAACCAACACCTATGTTTAGCAGCTATTTGATCTTTAATTTTCCTAGTAAATACGTGTAAATAAATAATTATGACTAACTTCGCCATTTTTAAAATCAGTCCATGAAAACCATGATATTATCGATTTAAACTTGTGGGCTAATATATGTGACTTACCCACACCATCCGACCTTTTTAACAATACGTTGTAGGGTATGAGGCAAATCCCAAGGTCAATTGGGCCACACCTTAAGAAACAATGATTATAAAGACATCAATTGCCGAAGCTATTTTCTCCCTAGACCCTACATTAATGTTTATTTGTCATTCAACATGTTCATAGGATCATGGAATTATGGATAAAAAGAAAACAAAAATATTAACTTGATCCAAAACTTCTGAGACCCTTAAAAAGCTTTTAATGGCAGGAGCTCAATTCCCCCTGTTTCCCATAGCATGGTCCAAAGCTTTAGATTTGCCTAATTTTTCGACTTATGCCTTAAAATGAGCTGGCTTTTGGGACGAGTGCTGTGGATAAGACCGTATATCATGGTAGACCCCACAAATGTAATATATTTTCCTCTGATGGCACGATGACACGGAGTACTATAAATGAAATCGGCCGTGGGCATTACCTTTAAAATGCAGCCAAAATTCGATGGAAAATAATTATTACCCATTTGCCCTGAATTAGGGAGGCAGTTAGAAAATCAAATAGCCCATTATGGAATAGAATATTTTGATTGCTCTTCTCAACCATGTGTTGTTCTTGCTAAGGGTCAACCGATGAGCTAGCAAGGGATTTTCAATAAATGGGCCTATGTTTAATGATTGGCCCAATCAGACGCGCGCGACTCGCTCTGCATTCACCGAATGTAACTTCGGTCCACTCTCATATCTCATATAGCTGATAAATCTTATGGGCTGCCAAATCCTGACAACTGTCTAAGTTGTAAAGGTTGTCGTTCACCATTTAAAAAAAAAAAAAAAAAAAAAAAGGTATATACGCACCTGGCTGGTGTAGGGTAAACAGCCTATCCGCGTCCTGTACGAAACGGGATTACTTTCTCTCTGAGGGAGGTTGGAGTTCATGTACTCGAAGCTGCGTTGGCCTGCAGAGACTCCCTTGACAAATCCACTCCGTCCATTAGTTTTTAAAGACCGCGATAAGAAATTCGAATAAATAAGACAGATCAAAAACTCATGTTGACCACGCCAAACGAAAAGGTCTGAATGAAAACGTTCACTGTTGAAACCTTCTTGGAGCCGACCATGATGTTTATATGCCATCCAAACCGTTCATAGGGTTATTAACATTTTAATAACCGTATGCGCAAATATCATCCTGATAAAAGATTTCAGTGGCCCACAAACTTTCCAATGGTTCGCGTTGAATCACACTTTTTCGTGGGGTATGGCGCACGTCAGTTTTGATTCCGCGTGAATTTTTCTTTTTTTAATTTCGGAAGCGAATTATGTCCGAACCTGGTCTGACCCATAATCGTCCGACCGGATCTGTGTGGGGCCACCGTTATGTATTTGTTTATCCATTCCATGTCATCCATCCTTTTTTTCCTGAGACCTAGTGTTAAAGTA
Organism: Magnolia changhungtana; assembly: GCA_030180095.1. Taxonomy (NCBI): domain Eukaryota; kingdom Viridiplantae; phylum Streptophyta; class Magnoliopsida; order Magnoliales; family Magnoliaceae; genus Magnolia; species Magnolia changhungtana. The sequence goes on along the minus strand of JASAUF010000620.1, from coordinate 5,763,999 downwards.
TGGCCAAAAAATGAGACAGATGGCTTTAGTGGGCCACACCAGATGTGACTCTTAGGTTTAATGCAACATATATTACTGTGTTAAATCTGCATTTAATTCAACCCAAGATTATTTGACGTGGTTCAGTGGAGCGTTAGATCAGGATAATACTTTTGCCCATGATCTCCGAAGAGGGATGAATTTCACGTGGAGATGTACACAAACCGAGTTAGCTCGGTTAGCTCACTCAACTGGACTGGAAAAAGTTTGATTGGACTTGGTTCTATATTGAGTTAAATCCGAGTCTAGTTGATTTTTAAAGCTTGGAAAATTTTCGAATTGAGTTCGAGCTTGACCGAGCTTGAATTGACTTAGAATCGAACCTCAACTCGAATCAAACTCAGTCAAACCAGTTTAGTAACTTGGTTATTTTGATATTGATGTTGCTGGCCAAGTGTTTGATGAAATGACTCAACGAAGTGTTCCTTCGGGTGCATACATTCTCTGTAGGATTGGCCGGTAGCGAGGAAGGTATGGATATGAAACAAATCACTACTAAAAGAAAAACATTACATGATAAAACTACCTTCAGATCTTGACTTTGATGCTGCCAACTGGGTTTAATGAAATACTTGTAAATGGCTGTTGATGTTTTGCATACTGTGAGAAATTAAAAGTGTACTCCATGTGTTTGAGAAAATACTGCACCGGCTCCAACTCAGCTCAAACTAGCCTGAGCTACTGACCGAACTAAACTGAGTTGGCCAATCAAGCTCGAGGACCAAGCTGAGTTCAAGATGAGGTTAGCCAATGGCCAATCAAGTCAAGCAGTGCCAAGCTCAACTTGGTTCAACTCATGTACAGCTCTAATCGCACGGAGAAACAGATTAGCCCTCACATGGGTGGGATGCAATCCGTCATGCGAAACTGATGGAGGGAGTGGATTTGTAAGAAGCATCTTTGTAGGCCCCACATGCCTTCCAACTTCAGGAAATTCATGTGCCAGGGGCACATGCAATCCGGGTTTGTGGGGAAACGGTTCACATACGTTTAACCAGTGCCTTTGACACCCTGATCCATAGCTAAGTGGTAGACTGAGTTAAAGATGACTCGTTTCAACACTAAGGTCTTGGCATCGATCCCTAGTGGTTGTGGCTAACAGTGAAGTATCAACTGACAGTGGGTGTACTAACAAGCTAACAAAAAAAAAAAAAAACAGTGCCTTTGTTTGTCATTGATCTCAAAAATCATTCTTATCAAACAGTCAGGTAGACCACACCCAGAATTTATATCTAAATATCACGTGGCATGGCCAACTTATTTTTGGCACACGTAATATATATATACAGTTCTTTCTTCCTTACAGTACACAGGATGAATGAATTGGATGGCATGTAAACACTACCGTACGTTGGGATAGCCCAAAACTAATTGTACACTTTCAGCTCATCTGTTTCCTATCCATGGCCGGCTTATTTTTGGTAAATTCAGCTGGAATATACCAAAAAGTTACATAGACCTAAATGAAGGAAAAGCACAATATCAACCTGATCCAAAACTTTTGTTACCCATCACTTATCAGAAATTTTTCGTGGTGAGCATTCAATAACAACTGTTTTCTGTGGCGTGGTCCACTTTAGATTTGGATAGGATAAAAAATGGATGGATGGAGCTAGTGAAGTGAATATACAACACATACATCAGGATGGGTTATGGCCATGGTCAGCCTTTGCTTTCCCCATAGCCAACATGTGCCCCGGGTTATCTTGATTTTTCAAAATGGATTGGATGAGGCCGGAGAATCACCAAGTTCAGTTGAGCCCTGGTGAGATTTGTTTGGTCCAAGCCCGTGCACTAGACCTAACCACTTCCACATAAGAGCCGATTTGTACAGGTCACAATAACACCAAACTTCGGTAGGCCACAACTGTGAAACCCACTTTAATATATGTTTTATATATCCACACCATTTATCTATTTTACTAGCTCATCTCAGGGCATGGGTCCAAAAATGAAATAGATCTAAATCTCAAGTGGACTAAATAGTAAGAAACTTTGGTAATTTATCATTAAAAACTTCTGGTGAAAACATAAAAAGCTTTGAATCAAGTTAATATGCGTGCTTTTCTTTTGTCCGGTCTAGAACGTAGACCTTATCAACAGCTCGGATGGTTAATTAACATTATTGTGGCCATATTAAGGTTTTAATGATAAGCATTCAACCACTAAAGTTTCTCATGCATAAGAATTTAAAATGATCTTAAAAAACAGATGAATGGCGTAGATATAAACACATATCCCTATGGCAGGTACCATGGAGCTCACTTTGATGTACGTATTCTGTCTATGCTGCTTACCCGTTTTTTCATCTCATTTTAGGCATGAGCCCAAAAATTAAGCATTTACAAAGCTCAAGTGGACAACATCACAAGAAACAAAAAACAGTGGTGATTGAACTCTTATAACTGAAAAACTTCACGGGGACCATGAAAGTTATGGATTAAGCTGTTATTTGTATTTTCCTTTCATCCATATCCATGTGACTTTATAAGGCCGGCCTCAGGAAAGGTTTCAAACGGTGGTTCTCATTATCCTCAATGTTTCCTGTGGTGTGGTCCACTTAAGCTGTGGATCTGCTTCTTCTGTAGTTCCAATTCCTAAGATGAGCTGGCTAAATGGATCTGCACCATACAAATAAAACACATGCATCACGGTGGGCCTAAATCACCTGCCCTGGTCAACAGGGAATCTGTCGACCATCCAAAATGAGGCACATTTCTGCATGGATGGTATCACTAAAATCACACTGACCAAGCAACCGTGACCATCCAACTGGCAGCTATCAGACGGATGGTTAAAAATAGTAACGCTGCTGGTCAATTTCTTAGGGAAAATCATATGGTTACATCATCTTTTCGGTGCAACTGCTAGGTTATGATCCATCCATAATGGACCAGTACTTGGACGGCCTGGATCGCTGTATAACTGTGTCCTACATTCTATAAAAGACTTGCTACTACTTTTAAAATGGTGGCAAACTATTACTTAAATTTTGCGCCTTTTCCGGAGGAAATACTCAGCGCAGGTCGGGTGTTTTTGGGGATACCAATAAATCCCGGTGTGTTGCGTTACGGTAGGTCGGGATTGATCTAAACTATCCATAAGACAGTCTCACTGTATATGCTCTAATTCAGCAAATACAAGCTCTCAATTGAATTATTGAAAACCATCGATTCTTCTATATATATAATATATATATATATATATATATATATATATATATATATATATATATATATATATGTGTGTGTGTGTGTGTGTGTGTGTGTGCGCGCTCACATCCTATGCACTTACAATACATTGGGATTTCACCGCAATAGGTACTTGAATGGAAAATTGAATTTGGACGGATACCCAAATTATAGTTACGATTGCCAACTATGGAATTAATGCTACGGATTAAACTACAGAATTTAAACAACAGCTAAAAAGTAAAAGATTATACTAAGAAATGTAATTACTTATAAAAAAAATAAAGTAATTATACTAAGGAATGTAATTAATTGATAATTGAACGGATAATTGAAAGATGATATTATATTTGATTGAATTTGTACCAGACAATTTTTTGGTTGAATTCATCTACCATTTATAGCTTCACCTTAGCTATCTAGATCATTCTCACACATTCCGATAATTGCTATAATCGCTTTACACTACATCATCTTTTTTGCTTTTACTTATGTCATTTGTCCTATAGCTGCTTTTACACATTTGTTCTTCGATCGGCCACTTCAACAATATCATGGCGTTGCTCGATGTATTCTAGTTGTACTATCATATGATCCTCTTTGTATCTCCTCTTACATCTTTAAATATATTACGCAAATCCATTCAAATTGCATGTAATTTATTCTTATTGGTTCTTATAGGAATTGGCAAAATGGGAACGAACAAAAGTGTTTTTTCCCAATCAAATTGAGATCTGTCAAAATAATTGTTTATGCAGTTTTCCGATAAACTGCCCTTGATGAACCATTCTAAACCTGCACACATCAAGAAGAGAGATAAAGGAGACCCTGGCTAGTGTAGGAAGACCCTCTAATGCTTAAGTCAGGACTCTGGGTCTTCGAAGAGGGATGATCTTTTGGAAAAGAGTCACCAATCATATACTAGCTAGGATGAGTATACGTACCTTGTTGAGATTTTTGGCATGTGGAATCACACAGATCTAGATCTAGGATAGCAATCCAATGGCACCAAGCACACACACAAGAAAAGAGAACACACAGATTTAACGTGGAAAACCCTTGCGCGAAAAAACCACGGCACAAAGCGAGAGATCACCACTATGAAAGCATATGGTATTTAATTGTTAACCGCATTTAATCGAAACTTAAGATTATTTTTATTTACAAAGAGAAAAGACTTACCCGATTCGAACAACCTCGAATCTCACCCTTGCTACACCCTTTGATAACCCTAGAACTCTTTGGAATACCTTTAGGAAGTCTTGGAATAATTCTTAGAATAGCCCTAGGGACCCCAATTTATAGTTTTGGCAACTTCTCTTTCGTATCTCAGTTGCGAAAGGACTTGCGTCACAAAATCCACGAAACTCCTTTCGCATCCCAGTTGCGAAAGGACTTGCAACACAAATTCCGTGAAACTCCTTTCGCATCTCAGTTGCGAAAGGACTTGCAACACAAAATCCGTGAAACTCCTTTCGCATCCCAGTTGCGAAAGGACTCAGATTTAAGACATCTCACAACAATCTCCATCATGTCTTCAATCTTCAACCGTGTAGCTTCTTGACCTCTTCTCTTATTTCTGCATCACATCATAACTCAAGATCACATTGGCCAACCAGCGCCAATCACGGATTTGATAGATACCTGCTATATGGCGCGAATATCTCTGAGAAGCCGATCTCTTCTCTCTAAGAGTAACCCCTCGCTACTAACCCCGCCTTGTATCTATACTGTATCCTCCTCAAGGTCCACCTGCATCCAATCGCTCACCGACCCACTGGAAGCTCCACCCGCTCCCCATATGTCGGTCTGGTACAACGAATCCATCACATCGCCCATAGTCACCTTCCACTTCTCAGCACCAGGCTCACCTAGAGCCATCAGAATAAAAGATGAGTCCTCTGCGATATTAGAGTCGTCCATGTACCACGCCGATATCCTGCGATCATGTCGTATGATTCTTCACACAGGTGGTTGCTCCACCTGCTCTGTATCCCTGTCCGCACGTCTCAGCCTTCTTGCCCTGCCCGCTCATGTGGCCATGCCCATCATGCCACACGTGCAGAGGTGGAATCCGCTACATCCACTGTAGCTCCACGTTTTGAAGTGCTTCCGATCAACCTGTAAACATGATCGAATCGTTGCGCTTTCATGATTACCCGTGCCCCCTTAGATACTTTAATAGCACCATCAATACATGTGTACTTGCATCCTTTTGCCTCAAGTACACCAAGAGAAATCAGATTCTGCTTCAAATCAAGAATGTGCCTCACATCTGTCAAGGTATGCTCCACCCCATCAAACATCCTAATGTGCACCGTACCAACAGCCACAACATTACAAGCAAAGCCATTGCCCATAAACACATGTCCACCATCGCACTCCCTGTAGCTGGTGAACCAACTCCGATGAGGAGTCATGTGAAAAGATGCCCCTGTGTCTAGCATCCACTCGTCCTTACGATCATCGTATGACCGCCGTCGAGCGAAGACACGTACAAAACATCACCATCACATCCACTCGATTCATCTGACATGGCAGTGTTAGCCTCCCTGCATGAAGACTCAGAATCTTCCCTCTTAGATTTAGGATTTTCACAATCCCTCTTCACATGTCCTTCCTTCCCACAATTCCAGCACTTTACCTTTCCTTTGCCATTGCCATTGCCTTAGATTTGGATCTAGAACACGAAGAATTTGTACCTTGTTGAAATTCCTACCCATCGTAAACATGCATCGAGAAAGATGTCCTCATGTTCTTTGTCTAGGTTGTCTCATAGCCTTCCCTTAAAGGGCCGAGATAACAAATGGCGTCGACACTCGAGGTTTTATTCATGCTGCACATAGTGTCCTTGAATGACTCATAGACGCTGGGAGAGAATTCAGCAACATACATGCTTGCTCTTCATCTTTCATCACTTCCTCCATATCCAGCAATTTGCAAACCAATTTATTAAAGTTCTTTGATGTGAGCCTCGAGATCTCCACCCTCTCGCCATCTTGAAGTTATACTACACTAGCTTCAAGTGTAGGCGATTTTTAAAGATTTCTTCGCATAGACATCCTCTAACTTCGCCCATAACTTAGCCGCAGTTTTCTCCCTCATGACGTTGTAGAGAACCTCATCCGTGAGACATAAACGGATCGATGATAAAGCCTTCTTATCAAGAGTATTCCAATCACCATCAGTCATAGTGGACTTCCGCTCCTTAAGAGCACCATCTTCGCCTTGTTTGATTAAAGAACTTATCGTCTTGATCTTCCATAACTCAAAATTATTTTTCTCTGAGTACTTCTCAATCACATACCTGGCGCTCGCCATTATTACTAATCCCTCAGATTCAGATCTGTGTCCCAACCGATTGCTCTGATACCACTTGTTACGATTTTTGGCCTGTGGAATCACACAGATCTAGATCTAGGATAGCAATCCAATGGCACCAAGCACACACACAAGAAAAGAGAACACACAGATTTAACGTGGAAAACCCTTGCGGAAAAAAACCACGGCACAAAGCAACAGATCACCACTATGAAAGCATCAATTACAAAAAGAAAAGACTTAACCAATTCGAACAACCTCGAATCTCACCCTTGCTACAGCCTTTGATAACCCTAGAACTCTTTAGAATACCTTTAGGAAGTCTTGGAATAATTCTTAGAATAGCCCTAGGGACTCCAATTTATAGTTTTGGCAACTTCCTTTTCGTATCCCAGTTGCGAAAGGACTTGCGACACAAAATCCGCGAAACTCCTTTCGCATCCCAGTTGCGAAAGAACTTGCGTCACAAAATCCGCGAAACTCCTTTCGTATCCCAGTTGCGAAAGGACTTGCAACACAAAATCTGTGAAACTCCTTTCGCATCCCAATTGCGAAAGGACTTGCGTCACAAAATCCACGAAACTCCTTTCGCATACCAGTTGCGAAAGGACTTGCAACACAAAATCCGCGAAACTCCTTTCGCATCCAGTTGCAAAAGGACTCAAATTTAAGACATCTCGCAACATACCTCTCAATGGTTTAGAATACCTTTATTTATAGGGATATGATGTAGGCATCGTGAGGAATTTTCTTGATAATTTAGAAGGAGATTCGTTTGGATTCGGGACGTATACAAAGATTTTATCTCAATCTCTTGATCCTGAAATCTTGGGATCTGATCTTATCTTCTGAAGATCTTGGGAGAGATCTTCGGACCGTTGGAGATATTTCTGGACTGCTTAATCCGTGTATGGATAGTATTGAGTAATCTATGTATGGATAGAATAACTCGCAATGTATTCTTTTATGAAAACTTGCATGCCGTTTTTTGGCGCAGATTTAGTCATGTCGGGGTTGACCCAGATCCATCAGGCATTCTCAAACGTACCTACCAAGATGTATATGTTGTATATCCATGTTGCCCATCTATTTTTTCAGCTTATTTTAAAGCATGGTCCAAAACTGAAGCAGGTCCAAATCTCAGTTGAACCATATCAGAGGAAGCAGTAATAATTGAAGATTGAGCGTCACTACCAAAAACTTCATGGGTCCACTAATGCCTATTTGAAACAAATATCGACTTGATCCATAACTTTATGGCCTATAAAAAGGTTTTAATAATCATTCATCACTATTTCTTGCGGTGTGTTTCACTTAATATTTGGATCTGCTCCATTTTTTAAATTATTTTCTAAAATGAGTTGAAAAAACAGATGCATGGGATAGATCTAGAACACATCTAGGTGGACACCATGAAAAAGATATGATGGAACTCAGTCAGGTCCCAACCTCACTGAATCCGTTTTGTTTCTTTTCTTTCTTTTTTTCTTTTTTTCTTTTCTTTTTTTTCTTTTTCACCTAGAGACATTTGGATTGCCCGCGAAATCCATGTGTTCATGCATTTTCATTCGCAGTCCATTCCATTTCGAGCAGCCACCCGTAAGCAGGCTTACCTTCCACGCGTTGAATGTATCATTGAAAAAAACATGTAGAGATGACACGTGGCATACCTTTTTGGAGGCGGTTTTTCTTCAAAAGCCTTTCACACGGAGTTCCTGCGCTGGGATGTTAAATGCGGCAAACCGTCATGTTTATGAGAAATCGACACATTCATCTATTTTTTGAGATCATTTTTAAACATACGGCAAAAAATAAAGTGATTCCAATTCTCGAGTGTGCAAAATGAGAGGAAACACGGGAGATTTAATAATCATAGTTAAACATTAATTCGGCCACAAAAGCTTCACATTTAGCTAAGTTTTTTGTGACTTCACTTCATCTCGGTGAGATTAACCCTATTAAAAGTTAGGATGACATATAAATATTAAGATAGGTTTCAATATTATTAAACTATTTCCTCAATTTCTTCTCAGGTTTGCCTAATTAAACTTTAGATCCGCCTAATTTTTGGTCGAATGTATTAAAATAATCTTGCATAATAGATGGACAAGGTGAATTTCTCCCAAACACCATGATATACCTCACCTAGCATCCCAGCCAAATGCTTTGCCAGGAACCATGTTGGTTCTTTAGTGAATACAAACTGTTCACGTGGTGGATACTTTCTCTCAATCAACGTCAGACGACAGGGACAACTTTACCGGTCTGAATGGCAGCTTCAAACGAATAAACAAGATTTAAATGGATTCAACGGCTGAAATCATCATTTTGATTTGATGTGATTTTCAACGAATGCAGATCTATAGAGAAGGCCCCATAGTCAGAAGATTGAGGTGCATCTGTCTCAACTCAGACGGCTCATTATCAAGGTATCATTGTCCAATATGTGTATGTTTGACTCGGTGGATCCAAGGAAACACCTGGCTAAATGAATCCATGATTGTCTGTTCTACCATGATATTTGTGTTTTATATTCAGGCAGACATATTTTAAGACATGAGCCAGAAAAATAAAGCAGATTCATATCTCAGGTTTGAACCATTGGAAACCATGTTGATTAAAAGCCATAATTAATAACTTCTCAAGGGCTCCGCGTGTTTTGAATCAAGCTCGACGGGATCATGAGTTTTAAATCAAGTTGACATGTGTGCTATCCATTCGTCCATGTTGAGATCCAGGTGACCTTTATCAACGGGTTAGATGACAACTAAATATCAGCGAGGATTCTGAAAAGTTTTTAATGGTGGAAAATCAATTACCACTATTTCATATGATGTAGTCCTCCTGAGACTTGGATCTACTTCATTTTTTTATCATGTCCTAGAATAAGCTGGTAAAGTAGATAGATGGTAGGGATATAAAACAAATACATCATGGTGGCCCTCACAGTCAGAATCCCCTGAATCCAGGTTTCCCTAGGGATGGTGTGGACCTGATTTCAGTCTTAAGGACATTTAGGGCCCATTTGGATACCACCAAATAAGTTACTTTCCTGCTTATAATAATAAATAAGTAAGTTTAGTTTAAGATCAATTATAAGTTACTTTTTTACTTCAAATTACTTAATCTCTTTGGCTTAATAAGTAGAAATCAAGATAAGTTACTTGATATATAAGTAATAAGTAATGTATCTTATAAGTAACTTAAAGATCCAGGCACAGGTTTAAATGGAATTAGGTGGAAGTGGGTTTTAAGATCCCATGGATCATCCTGACGTCCTGTTTGGGACTCACGTAAGGTATGGGTTGTGAAGCCCCTTCTTGGAATCAGTGATGGGGTAAGGGTTTCTGCAATTCTACTTTGAGTTTCGTGTGACTAGTGGTCGGTGCAATGTTGACACTACTATGATGTATGTGTTTTATCTATACTGTCCATCCATTTTGAAATATAATTTTAGGACTTGATCCCAAAAATGAGGTAGATATAAATCTCAAGTGGACCACACCATGGGAAAATAGTAGTGATTAAATTACACCATTAAAAGCCTCCTAGGGCCAACTGTACGATCCACTTGAGATTTGAATCAAACTCATTTTTGGGAACATACCATACAATGACATGAAAGAATGGGTAGACGACATGGATGAAACACATACATCATGGTGGGGCCCACAGAGCACCGACCAGTAGTAGCAAGATGAGTAGCCAATCTATTTCCCAAACACGAAGTGGGATGGCCTCCAAGCCATGGGATTAAACGACAATCCCTGACACGGTGTAATCATTATATTTTGGTTTACATTTGGCGCATGGTATTAGATAGGATTAGGTGGGATGGAATTGCATTTGGTCCATGCCAATTCCACTCAATGTCTAGGAAGAATGGAAAAGCTTGGAATTAGATTAGATGGAATTGCGTTGGGTCAGGTGCCAATTCCACTCAATGTTAGCAAGTTGTGTAGGTCCCACCATGATGTGTGGGCTATTTCCACACCGTCCACCCATTTTTCGAAATCATTTTAGAGCATGGGCCAAAAAATCAGGTAGATCTAAAGCTCAAGTGGACCCCACCATAGAAAGAAGCATGGATTGAATACCTACTGTTGAAAACTTCTTTGGGGCCACATAAGTTTTGGATCTGCATCATTTTTAGGCCCATGCCATAAAATGAGGTTACAAAATAGATAAACAGTTTGGATATAGCACATGTGTTATTCGCAATAACTTCACGTGATGGTGAGTATATCCATTCAATGTACCACCATATTACAAACATAGCATAGAATTAAGTTTATCCCATGATAACAGGGGACAATCCCTGCCGTTCTTAATAATTACGTTTTTTAAATCCCATCCCACCTAATCCTCCCCAATACCATGCGCCTAACACCCCCTTAGGAACTAGCAGCAAATGTGATTGGGGCACTTTGAAAATTGAAATGTGTGAAGTAGGTCAACATTTTCAAGCTGGAGGTACGGGCTTCCATTCAGCAGAAGGATAGGTTGGACCATCCAACGAGTCGACAACAACACAGAAAAGTCTTCGAGCCTCCCAGCGGCGAGGGAAAAGTCTTAAAGCCTATTAAATGTTTGGATATGATAATACTTGAATTTTCCTTCGTCATAATGGGACCCACATTATTAAAGAATTAAATAGAATATAAACATCATCGCAAGCTCATAAAAGTTTCAGCCATGGCATCCTATGCCCTCTGCTTCATGTGGCATGCCCCAAGCCATTTGATAAAACTTATTACTATAATATATATAGAGAGAGAGGGGCAAATGCTCAGTTGTGCACCCGTTCTCACCGAACTTTTGCGAAACTTTTTAAGAACTCATCGATACATTATGTTAGTCCAAATCTGAACTGTCCATGTGATGCAGCACCCCATGAAACCTGTAGGGCTCAACTTTTACTTTGATCCAAAACTTTGGTGGGCCATAGAAGAAGAAAATAGTTTCCTCCCTTGATTTGCATCTCTTTGCTATGGTACACCAGAGTTTTAGATCAGGGTGAAAATTAGTCCCTGGGGTTTTCATGGGATGCTATTTATCATCGCCCTTCCACTACCATCTACAATCCAACCGCACATGTGTGTAAGTGCCCTTTGAGGTGAGCATTCCTCCACATATATATATATATATATATATATATATATATATATATATATATATATATATATATATATATATATATATATAATTTAATTAGTGTGATTAATATAATTTATTAGGTGCTTAAATTAATTTTCACTGAAAATATAGGTCTACTTTTGATTCTCCCATCGTAAAGGTAGAATTCTAAATATAATATTGTATTAAATTTTATTTTTATTTTTAATAAAAATATCTCTAAAATTATTTCAAAATTATTATTCAGTAATTTAAGTTTTTGCCATTTAACACAATTATAAGAGATTATTTTTCATTTTATGAAATGACACCTGATTTTTAGAATTCTAGCTAATCATGAGTGATATTGCAATTATAGTTGGGAACTTCCTTTTTAGATCTGACTAATAGGTATTTTAAGTTTGACACTACTCCACCCTAGAAACAGGGGCTAGGTATGAGGTAGCTGGCTCGAATCGATGGACGGAAGGAATGTCATACACGCAGGACAGCGCCCAGCTTTTTGTTGGACTGGAAAAGTATTCTCTCATCTCCTTTCACCGACACGCATGCAAGTAGAACTCTGGTCTGACCAGATGATATCTAGACCGTTCATCATGTGGGGTTGTGCCTCGTTTATATTGGGGGTGTTGATTTGGAGGTGTTGAAGTGACAGACATTATCCTACGTGTGCATAGGTTGGTACACCGGAACGATTGGTCAAACGAGTATCCGTTCATTTCTCTTTATTTTTCTTAGAAATCATTTGTATTTGAACTTTTATCCACATCATTTTCCTCCTCGCCAACGTATCACATGGGCATTGGAAAAAGTATTTTACGAAATCAGACCAATCAACTCAACGACTAGGAAAAAAAAATCAACGGTTCTTATTGTCTTAGCAGGTGATCACCATGGGCTTACATGTCTTTGTCCGATATCTTACACGTATGCATGACATGTTGACAGGAGAGAAACTTCTCATGCAGCGGCTGCATGTGAACATTTCTTTTTTCTCTGTTCCCATCACAATCGTTGATTTCTGAGCTTTGACCAGAGTTTTTTAATCCCTCTCTCTCTCTCTCTCTCTCTCTCTCTCTCTCGCTTTGGTGTGGCACGTATAAGTGAAGAACTGACGACGGCATAGTATACAGGATTGACAAATTGGCTAAACCGGCCTTTGCTAATAAAAAATTTTAAATTTTTTTTATATAAAAAGGAAGCTCAAGGACAATTGGAAATTATTTGGATTGTAATTTGCAATCCAAACACCCTCATGAAATCAAGAAGGGATCTCAAATACTCTAAAAAATCAACTCGTGAGAGAATGTAATAGGGAGGCATATTTGCTGATTCGAACACAAAAGACCCTCCATTGATGCCATGTTAAAAAAGCACTTGCTCTATTTTTAAATTAAAAACAATAGAACTTCTGTTCTGATATCATATTATACAACCATTTGCTCTTTCCACTCTATACCACGTCAAACAACCACTTGCTATAAAGGCTTCAACCATTAGAGGATGGTGCATCAATGTATATTGAGTAACTTTAACACTCTAATTCCTCAAACACAAGGCCTTTCAATCTGATACCACGTCAAACAAGGACTTGCTCGGTCTCCCGCATATTTCACTACTCCTAAGATTCAAACACTAAACATTTACTCTGATATCATATCAAACAACTACTTTCTCTAAAAGCTGAGTCGTTAGAGGATAGTTTTGTATATCTATGGACTTTAACACGCTCCTGCACATGCGTGGTTTTACTTTTGTTGACAAGTTGAAAAACATCTTAACTATAGCAACGGGCACAATTCCTTGGTGTGGCACTTGGCTCATCAAGGATATTGTCCCACAAAATGGACTGTTCTGATTTCATACTGATGGGTTTTTTTGACCCGTTGTCCTTTCGCAACTGGGATGCGCAAAGTCCTTTTGCAACTAGGATGCGCAAGTCCTTTCGCAACTAGGATGCGCAAGTCCTTTCGAAACCAGGATGCGGAAAGGAGTTTCCTAAAACTATAAAAAGGGGTCCCTAGGATTTTTTCTATAGATATTGTGTTGATGAGAAAAATACAAGAGGGCTATCAAAGGTGAGAGAGAGGGAGAAAGAGAGAGAGGAACTTATAGAAGGGAGGTTCTGCTCGGGAAGGTTTTTACTTTTCAATTTATATCTCGGTAGCTTCTATGTCCTCATAATCGGTTAGATCTCTTCGTTTTCTCTATTTCTCTTATTATTCATCCACTCCTGCGTGAGTGAAGAAGGTTGTAAACGTTCTACTTCATAGTGGATTGTTGATCTGGACGAGGTCCTGTGGTTTTTACATCTTTGAGGGTTTTCCACGTAAAAATCTCTTGTGTGGTGTGTGATTGATGCTTTGATTTATTTCATTGCTTTATTATCCATAATTCTGGTTTATTTCGGGAGGCTAGATCCTAAGGTTTGTGCAAGGCATCCCAATAAAGTGGTATCAGAGCTAAGTTCATTGAACAGGTAGGATCGGTTTTGAATTATGGAAGGTGGCTCAAGGATGATCAGCCTCAATGGTTCTAACTGACCATATGGAAGGCTAAGATGGAGGACTTGCTTTATCAAGGACCTATATTCTCCAATCTCAGGCATATCAGCAAAATCCAAGGATATGACTGATGATGATTGGAAGAAGATGGACCGAAAGGCGGTGGGGTTTATTAGACAATGGTTGGATGATTCCGTGTTTCACCATGTGTCTACGAAACCTCAGCCGCAAGCCTATGGCTGAAATTACAAGGGCTGTATGAGAGGAAGACAGCCGGTAATAAGATATTTCTGATAAGGCGACTTGTAAATCTCAAGTTCAAGGATGGTGGTTCTGTGGCCGAGCACATGAATGAGGTCAGCAATATAGTGAACCAACTCACCTTATGAAGATGGTCCTGGATGATGAATTGCAGGCTTTACTATTGCTTAGTTCATTGTCGACGGTTGGGAGACATTGGTGGTGTCTCTAAGTAACTCCGCGCCAGACGAAAGATATCCATGGAACAGGTAACCAGTTGTCTCTTCAATGAGGAGACAAGGAGGAAGTCTCAGGGGTCTACTCAGCAAGAGGCTCTTGTGACGCAGGAACGGGGAAGAGGAAAGAACAGGAAGGGCGAGAAGGCCCGAGATAAATCAAGAGGCAAGTCGAGTAACAGAAAAGATATTGAATGCTGGAATTGTGGCAAGAAGGGCCACTACAAGCATGAATGTCGTGGTAAGAAAAACGACAAGAAAGGAAAAGGGAAGGAAGATGAATCTGATTCCACTGCAGTCGCTTCAGATGGCGACATGGTAGTTATTCTTTCTACAGATCATGACATATGTCTCACGGCTACAAGTCAGGGCACCGACTGGGTGATAGACTCGGGAGCTTCTTTTCATGCGACTCCACGCATGGACTTCTTCACAAGCTACAAGTCAGGTGACTATGGGACTGTGAAGATGGAAAATTCTGGCGTATCAAAAATCGTGGGAGTCGGTGATATTTGTGTGAAGACCGATGTGGGCTGCACATTGGTTCTCAAGGAAGTGAGGCATATCCCAGACCTTCGCCTCAACTTGATGTCGACGGGAAGGCTGGATGATGATGGCTATGAAAGCCGGTTTGCTGGTGGGCAATGGAAGCTCATCAAGGGTTCGTTGATGGTGGGGAGATGAAAGAAGTGTTGCACCCTGTACAAGGCAAGTGTCAGTATGTGCAAGGGTGGGTTGAACGCAGCGGAAGATTCAGCTATTGACATGTGGCACAGGCGTCTAGGCCACATGAGTGAAAAAGGGCTTCAGCTACTAGCGAGGAAGCAGCTCCTTCCAGACGTGACAGGTACACCTCTCAAAACCTGTCTTGATTGTTTATCAGGGAAACAGCATAGAGTTTCATTTATTAAAATTGTTTCTCATGTTAATAAAGTGCATGCATTAGATTTGGTTTATTTTGATGTTTGTGGTCCTATGAGGACAAAAACCTTGGGTGGGGCATTGTATTTTGTTACTTTTATAGATAATGCATCTAGGAGGGTTTGGGTTTATGCTTTGAAATCCAAGGACGAGGTCTTTGGTGTGTTTAAGTAGTTTCATGCTATGGTCGAGAGAGAGACAGGTAGACCATTGAAGTGCATTCGCACTGACAATGGTGGTGAATACATTGGCGACTTTCACGAGTACTGCAAGTCCCAGAGTATACGGCATGAACAAACGGTTCCCAAGACCCCCCAGCATAATGGTGTAGCTGAGCGAATGAATCGCACCATTGTTGAGAGAATCAGATGCATGTTATCCCATGCGAAGTTGCCCAAGACGTTCTAGGGAGAAGCAATGCGCACGGCGGTATATTTGATAAACAGGTCTCCATCAGCCCCGTTGAATGGAGAAGTACCTGAGAAGGTGTGGACTGGACAGGATCCATCGTATAATCATCTCAGGGTATTTGGATGCAGGGCATCCGTTCACGTACCAAAGGACGAGAGGTCCAAGCTCGATATGAAGATCAGGCAGTGTGTGTTCTTAGGGTACGGTGATGAAAAATTCAGTTACAGGTTATGGGATCCGACCGAGAAGAAGCTCGTCAGGAGCAGAGATGTGGTTTTCTTTAAAGATCAGTGTATCGAAGACATTGGTAAGCCAGAGAAGAACCAGCCTAGTTCAGGTGAGCTAGAGGACATGGATCCGATTACTCCTCCTGGTGCCTGATGACGGAGAGTACAAAGAAGGTGCGAGGACGAGAGAGTTCCTTCGAGAAAATGGACCGGGGAGGAGCGGCCCCACTTGATCCACCTGTTGAGCCACAGGTGAGGAGGTCATCTAGGGACAGACAGCCATCCAATAGGTACTCGCCGCATGAGTACATTATCCTAACCGATGGGGGAGAGCCAGAAGATTATTCTGAGGCCCTAGCCGACGAGCATAAGGGGGAGTGGTTGAAAGCTATATAAGAGGAGATGGAATCCTTGCATAAGAACCACACCTATGACATGGTGAAATTGCCTAAGGGCAAGAAAGCTCTGAGCAACAAGTGGGTGTTCAGAAAGAAGATTGAGCAGAAGAATTCACAGACGAGGTTCAAGGCCAGACTTGTGGTGAAAGGGTTTGGTCAGAGAAAAGGCATAGACTTCGAGGAGATATTCTCACCAGTGGTGAAGATGACATCCATATGGGTGTTGCTTGGGTTGGTGGCTAGCATGGATCTGGAGATAGAGCAGTTAGATGTTAAAACTGCCTTTCTCCATAGTGACCTGGAAGAAGAGATCTACATGCACCAACCAGAGGGGTTCGAAGTCAAGGGCAAGGAGCATATGGTGTGTAGGCTGAGGAAGAGCTTGTATGGGCTGAAACAAGCTCCACGGCAATGGTACAAGAAGTTCGACTCGTTTATGTTTAAACATGGGTATGACGAGAATCGAGTCGACCACCGTATGTTCATGCGTAAGTTCTCGACGGTGATTTCTTAGTTCTCATTGTTATATGTTGATGACATGCTCATAATGGGAAAAGACATCAAGAAGATTGACAGTGAAAAACAGAGTTGGGCAAGTCTTTTGCGATGAAAGACTTGGGCCGGCTAGACAGATCCTAGGAATGGAGATAACCCGTGACGAAGCGGCGGGGAAGCTCCGTCACACAAGAGCGGTATATTGAGAAAGTCCTGAGCGGTTCAATATGAATGCGCCGGCCCGGCCAAGACTCCACTAGATGGTCACTTCGGATTGAGCGACGTGCGGTGTCCCAAGACAAAGGCGAAGTGGAAGAGATGCGAGAAGATACCCTACGCGCGTCGGCAGTAGGAAGTTTGATGTATGCTATGGTGTGTACACGCCCAGACAAAGCATATGCGGTTGGTGTTGTCAGCCGGTATCTTGCCAATCCTGACAAAGAGCATTGGGCAGCGGTGAAATGGATACTACGGTATCTAAGAGGCTCATCCAGGTTGAGCCTATGCTATGGTGACGGTAAACCTATGTTAGAGGGCTACACAGATGCAGATATGGTAGGTGACATAGACTCCAGGAAGTCTACATCGGAGTTCATGTTTACATTTACAGGGGGAGCGGTTTCTTGGCAGAGCAAGTTACAGAAGGTCGTAGCATTGTCAACTACGTGAAGCGAGTACATTGCGATCACGAGAGAGCATATAAAGAGATGCTTTGGATGAAGAGGTTCCTACAGGAACTTAGCCTAAAGCAGGAGGAGCGCGTGGTCTATTGCGATAGTCAGAGTTATACACTTGAGCAAGAATCCAAGTCAGCATTCCAAGTCAAAGCACATAGAGATTCGGTATCACTGGATCAGGGATACTTTTGAACAGAAGGTGTTACAGCTTGAGAAAGTCCACACGGACGATAATGGGTTAGATATGATGACCAAGGCCTTGCTTAAGGGCAAGTTTGAAGTTTGTAGAAACCTAGCTGGCTTAAAGAATATGAATCCCTCCTGGGTCAAAAAGGGGGAGATTTGATGAGTTTTTTGACCCGTTGTCTTTTCAGCAACCGGGATGCGCAAAGTCCTTTCGCAACTAGGATGCGCAAGTCCTTTCGCAACTAGGATGCGGAAAGGAGTTTCCTAAAACTATAAAAAGGGGTCCCTAGGATTTTTTCTATAGATATTGTGTTGATGAGAAAAATACAAGAGGGCTATCAAAGGTGAGAGAGAGGGAGAAAGAGAGAAAGGAAGCTTATAGAAGGGATGTTCGCTTTCGAGGAGGTTTTTCTACTTTGCAATTTATATCTCGGTTCTATGTCCTCATAATCGGTTAGATCTCTTCGTTTTCTCTATTTCTCTTATTGTTCATCCACTCCTGCGTGAGTGAAGAAGGTTGTAAACGTTCTACTTCATAGTGGATTGTTGATCTGAACGAGGTCCCGTGGTTTTTACCTCTTTGAGGGTTTTCCACGTAAAAATCTCGTGTGGTGTGTGATTGATGCTTTGATTTATTTCATTGCTTTATTATCCATAATTCTAGTTTGTTTCGGGAGGCTAGATCCTAAGGTTTGTGCAAGGCATCCCAACACATACACCTAAGAAGCGAGAGTCTTACATGTCTTGGACCAATGTCTAACTTGTACACTAAATGGGCCCATAACATTACAATATATAATTGCTTGCTGTCCAATCCAATGGTTCCATTGACATGACCTCAACTCATCCCATCCACTGGAAGAAAACCACCGTGCTGGAACATAGTGGGTCACAAACATTTTCATTATCCATTAGGTCAAATCGGACCAATGATGTGATGTGATTAGTCATGCTGGAGAAACCCTCCACAAAAGCATAAGCAAATATTGCCAATTTGTTTCCTGTTCATTGGACAACAGTTTGGAGCTTGGACCACAGTATTAAACTAAAACACACGAATAGATGAATTTTGCCAGCATTCACTCAATACTGATTCAGACCCATTCATCTTTAGTAGATCCCACCAGGAATGGACAACATGGGAAAAGCACCATTGATAAGATATCCTTACTATCCCAAGAAGGGGTTTGAAATAATGAATGTTTCTAAGAGTCCTTTGATAGCTGGTAAAAAATGAAAATATCTGATCAGTGGACCTTTTGCCAAATAGCCCATCCGGAGTTGGACCTACCAGACGATCGATTCATAATCACAAGGCCACTGAAACTAGTGAACCACATCATTTACACAAACTTTCTGATACTTTTTGATGCAGATAACAATGGAAAATGCAAGTAACAATAAACTCCCCCACTTGAGGGGCCCTTCATCTCTAGTTCTAGCTTCTGCATACTGTTGCAAGCGACAGCAATTGCATATACAAATACATGGACACCCGATAAAGCAACCTTGTATCGGGATCATCTTCTGTAAAAGAAGAAGAAGAAGAAGAAGAAAAGAAAACGAAAAAAAAAAAAAAAAAAGTCAGGCGTGCTACATAACTACACTGCATACTATATTCCTCGACTATCTGATGAGCCCCACATAGAGGGCTGAGATTTCAACGGATGGTAATGGCAGAGTCCAAGGGAAAATTGAAGCAAAGTGAGACCCCCAGATGTAATTAATGAATAAGAGGACACCTTTCTCACCATGGATTCATCCATTCATTTCTACCCTCCATAAAGGCTTCTTGGTGAGAACAGACATGAGAAGACCTCTCGACTTTACATAATGGGGGGCCTCTTTAGCCTTTCTAATTCACAAGAGCTGACTACCGCTCCATAGTTTCTGTGATCTTTCTTCAGATGGGAGATAATCCCGTCTGTCTTCTTAATCCCATCGCCTTACACAGCTTCCTGTCCAGAGGCAACAATTGGAACACTGCTAGAATGATGAGGCTTGGACGGAATCTGGTTCCCTTCAGCCTGAAGTCTCCTGATTCTTGCCTTGTCGAGCCGTGCTCGCCGTACAACTTCTTGGATCTGGCGATCATGGTCCTTGAGCATCTGATCAACATTACCCGTCGGACGTAGCAATGGTCCCGAGTAGTGGATCTTTTTCCCCTTTGAGCCATAACCCAGCTGCATAAAAGTTACCAAGTCATCCATTCTGGAGATTAAAGAAAAAATAAATGGAGAAATAAGCAAGTCACAGAACAAGTTCCGCTGCATCCCTTTTCATCAAGATTAACTGCACAAGGCACAAGAACTTGTGATGTGGCAATGAAGTGTCGGGAGCAACAACACAAAATGTTTAGATTATAAGGGAAATGGAGCATTGTCAGACACCAACAGCAAAACTTCTTGCAATTGTCATCCAATCAAAGATCAGATTCTCAGAGTGATGTGAAGTAGGTTCCAGTTGATCCCACCATCTATTCTTATCACAACTCGATCTTGACTGGTGAATAAAGCTTACCAACAGTTCATTTTCACAATCAGTTTTTCTGACTAATGTAATGTAGGCATTTGTTTGCACAGGCTTTTATCAATTATGAAAATTATTTAATTATTTAAAAAAAAAAAAATTAAGTTTCAATTTTCACAGAGTTCAACAAGAAGATGAACGGCTGAGAAAAAAGGTGTGAAGTACTCACCAAAATAGGGTCCTTACTGCTCATTTTTCCATCTTCTTTTGGGCAAGACGTCCGATCATGCATTCTGGTGGATTCAGAGGCCTCAGTGCCAGATTCAGCAAACCTTCCATTTGTGGATTCTGAGTGAGAAGAACCAATTTTCTCCCTGCGATCATCGGATAATATCTTCCTCCTAGCTGCTACCAAATCAGACAAGGCTGACAAATCAGCCTCAGCCGAAACATTTGAAGCATCATCCTCATTCTTTCGGGCCTTTGCCCATGCACCCCGGTGAACTAATGGCCCTGAATGTGAAGCTCTATAACGTACATGCCCCTGAGAATCTTCACTTGCTTCTTCTAATGCCCGAGCTTGTCTTGGTGGGTCAATTGGGAAGCCAGAAGCAGCTTCCTCCAGATTGGGATTAAATTTCTCACTACGGCTCTTGGAAGTGGATTGGCCTTGTCTTTTCTGTAATAAGAATGTAAAATGCATAATAAAGGGAAATTTTTTGGAAAAAAAAAAAACTGAGAAACTAGAATGGGGGGATGTGACGACTTTTTCAGACAGATCAGAGGAGATGAATATGAATACCCACACAATTCACGACACCTACTAAATTTTATGCTGAACTTAAATTGCTTATTTACAGCACAACATCATCATCATCCTACTGTTATATAATATACTATACACTTCCAGAAAGGGAGGAGGAGAAAAAAGAAAAGTAAAAAAAACAATTTAAGTATATTAAGAACAGTTCCTAAAAATTCCAAATCTTGCCTGTAACCTAAAGATTCATAAAAACTCTTGAGCCCTCAACCCTCGGATTTTGAAATTCAGATTCAAAATACTCAAAAGTGCAAGTCATGAGATATCCTGCTCCCAAACCCTTGACTCTTTCTGTTATCATCTGTTGTTCTTTCCATGGTATCAGCGAGGCTATTGCTTATTAGTGGAAAGGATATTGGTCATTTTGCTGTTACTGGTCATTTTGCCAATTGAATAGATGTTTCAAGATGATGATTGGACCTTATAACCTTCATAGAGACGTTAGCAATGTCCCAAAGCTTTTAAATGACGCATGGCATGGCCAATCATTGATCCAGACAGTTCATTCAATCAAACCACAGTGGGCAAGCCATGGTGCAAAAAAGCATGCCACTAGATGATCACAACCATCTGATCAATAGCATGAAAAATGGACAGTCAAGATCAAGTGGATCAACTGGAAACATCTATTAGACAGGCCCCAACAATCAACATGGATTGCTTATAATTCCAAAGAAGCACTACAGTTTGTTGGCTCTGAGCATCCATTCCATGGCTCGTAAGAAAACGATGTTCGTAACAGAATGGCCACTTTCGAAGGGTTAAGATCATATGATCAGCACATTTTTTTGAATCCTGGCTTACCCTTAGTGGTACGAATAAGTGGACATCTAGATTGATGGCTGGCCATCCCGCATGTCAATAAAAAGCTTTCGGGACATTGCTTATATCCCCATGAAGGCGGGGGTGTTCACATTTCCCATATACAGCTTTTCTATGCCCACATGCATGTACAAGGCAGCTCGTGTACATACCAACAGATGTGCCACAACAGCACATAGCAACAAGATCGAATCCATCAATCAGGGGATCCCACTATCTAGATGCTCTGACCCAAGAATCAAGTTGGTCCACTAATCAGGTGGGCTGAAAGCATACAAACCTCTCCCATGACTCTTCAAAAAGAAACAAAAACAAAAAAAACCTCTCCCATATATATTCATCACCATCATCATCATCATCATCTAAGCCTTATACCAACTAATTGGGGTCGACTACATGAATGCTTTCCGACATTCCACTCTATCAAGGGCCATAACTTCAGTTAGACCATAGGTCATCAAGCCTTTTCTTACCACCTCCACCCATGTCCTTTTGAGTCTCTTCCCCTAGAGCCTTCAACATGTACAAACTCACTCCTAAACGGCACGGTCCTTAGTCTCCGTTGCACACATTGTTGTCATGTTCGATCGCATATGCCTTTTTTTTAGAAGGATCACATATGCGATCCAGGATAGAATGCAATGGCATACTTTTTTCTGCGATAGGTAAGCAATCACATATGCAAGTATGCGATGGCATTCTTTGCAAGTTGTGCTTCTTTTTTTTGGTAAATTGTAACTTGTACTTATAAATTAAGTTATGACTTGTAACTTATTGAGTTCTTCAAGTTATCAAGTTATCATTTATCAATAAAATTTCTATGTTCAAAATTTTTAATAATTAATTCTCTATTTTACATGTTTGTTTTGTAAAATTTTATGTAAATATAACATGAGTGATTAAATATAACTTATTTTATAGATGGTCTAATAGTCTCAAACACTCAAACTACAATGAAATAGGTTATTAAAAATTATTTAAAAAATAAAAAATAAAAAATAAAATAAAATAAAAAACCAATCCAATCACTTGTAGTAATTAGGCATAGTTTTTCCTAATTTTCTAGAAGAAATTTTTCCTTTTTGAACATATTTTTAAATTTTTTCAACAACACAAAAAAAAAAAAACAAAAAAAAAAAAAAAAAAAAAGCAAAATGTGACCGCATATGTGATTATGCGATGGCATATGCAAACAACATATGACAATCGCATACGATGGCATATGCGATTTGACAACATTGTTTGCACATGAACAAACCATCTAAGACTACTTTTCCTCATCTTGTTACCTATTGGGGCCACCCTATATTCCCTCGGATATCCTAGGTTTAGAATCAACTGAGGACCTTGGGTAGCAAACAAATTAGAGACCCAAATTTAAGACACATTTGTTTCCGTGAGAAGTAAAATTAGAGATCCAAACTTAGGATCCCTTGTATTGTTGTTAATATGGAATCTGATCCTATTTAAACTATACATTAAATTAGAAACTCAAGTCAGGACGCTAGAAGAATTTTATGGAATTTAGCTCACAACGTTCTATTTGATAGCAAAAATTGCCTTACTTCAGCAAATTGTATATATTTAATTACAACTCCGATCGAGGCAATTCAAAAGCCCAATCATAGCTTGATAAGTCTAGTTTCAAGGAAAAATTAGTGGAA
Source organism: Magnolia changhungtana (assembly GCA_030180095.1). Taxonomy (NCBI): domain Eukaryota; kingdom Viridiplantae; phylum Streptophyta; class Magnoliopsida; order Magnoliales; family Magnoliaceae; genus Magnolia; species Magnolia changhungtana. Next base: position 5,740,242 of record JASAUF010000620.1, on the reverse strand, counting down.
AATGAAAGTTCAATGGTTTATAGTACTGATTTTAGGTTATTGTAGAATTAGTCAAAAATCATCCATTTTTTGACAATGTTCACTGTCTGAATTTTAGGAATTTTTGTAGAGCTCAAAATCATGCAAAATTTTGTAGGATGTTAGTAGACTTGTAGTTGCCACGTCCAAAAAAAATAATAATAATAATAATAAATAATAAATAAAAATGAGACCAAGCCAGGGTCTGGAAGTATCGAAAACATCAATGGGAACAGGATCTTCAGAACCTGAAGTTTCTACACTATCTCAACTCAGTTCCTTTTAAATCTTCGTGTAAACCCTCTTCAATCCACCTAATCTTCTTCGTAACTTAGCGATCATTTGGCGCATTTAGATTTCCTTTTATTAATCATAAGTCACGGTGGTCCATTTCAAACGCTTGGACTGATGCCACTGGAAGCGGAACATTTGTGAGTAGAGTAGTGATACCTAAAATCAGTACCATAAAACTATGAATTTCCATTTTCCACTTATTTTTTTCTTGAAACTAGACTTATCAAGCTACAATTGGGCTTTTAAATCACCTCAATCAGAGTTTTAATTAAATAGATATGATTTTCTGAAGTCGAGCCATTTCTGTTGTCCATTGTTTGCCCAACAAAACGTGGTGAGCTAAATTCCTTAAAATTCTTATAGAGTCTTGTTTTGAGTTTCTAATCTAATTTATGGTATAAAAAGGGTCAGATTCCATATTAACAAAAATGCAAGGGATCCTAAGTTTGGATCTCTAGTTTTACTCCTTATGGAAGCAAGGGGTCCTAAGTTTAGGTCTCTAATTTGATCGCTACCCTATTGGCGCTACTCTATATTCCCTCGAATGCATTCATTTCTAATTATGACCTTACTTATCTTGTCACCCATCCATCTCAACATCCTCATTTCAGCTATACTCTTTCTATGGACATGTTCCTTGACCACCTAACATTTTGTCCCCCAAGGCATGGCTAGTATTATAGCCATCCCATAAAATTTACCTTTCAATTTAAGACTTAAAGTGGTATGTGGCCATCACATAACACGCTAGAGGCACCTTGATTTCTTCCACCCTACTTAAATTATATGGGCAACATCCTTCTCAATCTATCCACTCTATAAATAAAAATAAAAATAAAAAGTGGTAATTTTGAGAAACTTCTTAGTGAGCAACCTCCACTAATTCCTCATTCCCACTCCTATTGTTACTAAAATTGTGCTCCATATACTTAGTTTTAGTCTAACTAATTTTATGTCCTTTAAATTCTAAAGCACCTCTCCATAAATCTAGATATGTTTATGCCCTCCCTCGTCTTGTCATTCAAAACAATATCATATGCAAACAACACACACTGTGGGATCTCTTCCTATAAATGCTTCATTCACTCGTCCATAACCCATGCAAAAAGGTACGGGCTCAATGCCAACCCCTTGTGCAAGGCTACAATAATTGATAATCACTTGTCTCTCCACTAGTGGTCCTTACATTTGCTATAGCTCTCCCATACATATCCTTAATCATGTTAATATATTCTCTTGAAACTCCTCTCTCCCAACACTCACCAAATTAGCTCTCTAGGGACACTATCGTAAGCTTTCTCTAAGTCAATAAAGAGCATGTGGAGACCCTTCCTCCTCTCCCTATGTTTGTCCATCAATTGTCTAAGTATGAAAATAACTTCAATGGTAGACTCCCTGGCATAAACCAAACTGATTTTTTGATACATCCGTTTCATGTCCTAGTCTTTGCTTAATCACTCTTACCCAAAGTTTCACAGTATGGCTCATGAGTTTAGTCCCACAATTGTTGGTGCAACTCGGTCTCTTTAATTCTTATAAATACGCACCATAGTACTTTTCCTCCATTTGTCTAGCATTTTCTTTGATCTTATAATCTTCTTGAACAACTTTTCCAACCAAAATAACCTAGTATCTCCTAGATACTTCTAAACCTTTATTTATTGGTATACCATCTAGTCCAAGGGCCTTTTTTTCGTTTTCATATTTCTCAAAGCTTCTTTTAGTTCAAATATCCTAATGGTATGAAAGTATCTATGGACTGACATTATTTGAGTTTGTGGTTCCTTATCTCCATGCTCTCAAAGTGATTGTCATTTAACACGTTCTGAAAATAGCTTCTCCACCTTTCATTAATCTTATTGTGCTTGACTAGTACCCTCTAGTCATTGTTCTTAATGCATCTAACACAATCTAGGTCCCTACACTTCTTCTCTCTCATTTTTGCAAGTTTGAAGAGACCTTTCTCACCCTCTCTTGTACCCCAATTGTATTGTAAAATCATCATAAGCTTTAAGTTTAGCATGACCTACTTTCTTAAAAATATTTTTGGCGTGTCTATATTGTTCAAGATTTTCATTGTTTCTAACACCTTGCCAGCCAGACTTTGAAACATGAACATTTCTCATTAATAGCTCAACATCTCATTCCACAAAACATTTACTTCTTCCTTGTCATTCCACTTACATTCTTCCATCAATTTATTTGCAAATAACATTGTTCACTGCTTTTAAATTCCACCACCAAGTTTTCTAACACCTATTAATTCCATTCCCTTCCATCTCTTAGGGGGTGTTTGATTTTCGATTTCCACTGGTAAATACATGGAATTACCTGGTTATTGCTTACTACACCTGTTTGAAAGTTGCCAGTAATTACGTTTCGAAAATCAGTCCATACAAACATTCGTATTACTGATTTAAATATGTGGGCCCCACCATGATATATATTAGTTATCCACACCATCCATCCTTTTAAAAAATACATTTTAAGGCATGAGCCCAAAACTGAGGAAAATAAAAATCTCAAGTGGACCACACCTGAGGAAACAGGGATCATTAAAACGTCAATGGTTGAAAGTTGTTTTCTCCCTAGGGCCCACAGTGATGTTTATTTGTCATCCAACCCGTTAATAAGGTCACACAGGCATGGATAAAGTGGAAACAAAAATATCAGTTTGATCCAAAACTTCCAGGGTCTTCAAGAAGCTTTCAATGGTAGGAGTTCAATTCCCATTGTTTCCAGTAGTGTGGTCCACTTGATCTTTGGATCTACATATTTTTTTGGCTCATGCCCTAAAATGAGTTGGCTAAAGGGATGGACGGTGTGGATAATACAAAAACATTAAGGTGGGCCCCACAATTTAACTTTTTTTTCATCGGGTGGCGTGATGAGTGCTATAAATGAAAGGTGGCGGTCAAATCACCTTGGAAAATCAACCGGAAACACAAGGGTAAATAATTATTACCCATTTACCTGTAATTACCTTTGTAATTCGAAAATCAAACAGGCCCTTAATGTAAATATCCATAATCATTAACCTATGTTGCGCAGTAAACCAGGTATCACCTTGCAATCCTTACATTTTGAACGTTCTATCTTTCTAGGTAGAAAGATGCATATTTGACTTGTATATTATACAATTTTTTAAAGTTATTAAATGTTTCTCTCTTCTCTAAGTATGTGATTGCTAAAGATAGATTGTATATCATTTAAGTCTCCTCCTACAAATATCCTCTCTCCGTTCAGAATTTCTTGTATTAGTCTCATCCATATCCTCCCATAATTCTCTTAACTCTATCCTCTAACCCTATACCACGGCACATATGCACTAATAACATCGGTTATCTCCTCTCTTAACACAAATTCTATTAACAAAATCCTATCAATTATTCTCTTAACATCTACAACTTTATCCTCTAAATCTTCATTTACCACTTTTTTTTAGAGATTTATTTACTACTATCCCTACCCTATTTCTATGATTGTCCTTTCCTCCATGGAAAATCTTACATCCAATAATTCCTTGAGTTTTGGCCCCTTTCCACTTGGACTCCTGCACACAAGCTATGTTAACTCTCCTTTGTTTCATCATATCCAGTAATTCCATAATCTTACTAGTCAAATGTTCCTATATTCCATGAGGCAAGACAATCCTATTCTCCTGGACTAGCTTCTTTACCCTCATGTGTCTAGAATGGCATGGGAACCCTTGCCTACTTCTCACGGCAATTGGGCACTGTTGTGGCACGTCGCTTTCAGAGAACTCCCTAGCCACCCTTGCCTATTTCTCATTGCACCCTCAGCATGAGTTTGGAATGTCTGTTGTTCAGATTCATGTTCGGGGTTTTGACATAAGTTTGACACTGGCTGCCAGCCTAACACAAACCTCCTTTATCCTAGCTCAAGACTAGCAATGAGAGCTTAAAACTTCCACAGGTGCAATATACCAGACTACTACATAGGTTTAGTACAATCAAGCACTATCTAATACTCTATTACATAGGTTGATTACAATCAACGAGCTTTTCCCATGGATATTACTATATGTATATATTTACAATATGTATAAATCGTCGGTCTGATCTTTTCCTTCTTTTAGAAAGTGATTTGAAGCCTGCAAACCCATGATTCTATATCTGCATCTTAACAATTACATGAAAAGAAAGCCAGTGCAGAAGCTGGAAGCCAAAGATCCTAAACAACATGGACTAATGCATCAATTACCTCAATGATCCTTTCTAAAAACACAACAATAAACCTGAAAATCATAGGAAAAAGGAAGATAAAAGAGAAGCTCTGGTCATAAATAAATTGGAATATTACCTCTATTGACAAGGCTAACTCAGCATTGGCATCAGGTGCCGGAATTGCTCTAGATTCTCTTGGTCCTTTCCTCTCTTGGTCAACCCTCTGCACTTTGCCTCCATTTTGCCTGTCATTATCGACAATTTGAAGCATACCATCAGGATGGCTGTTGTAAGGTGCTAACCAAGCTCATCACAGCTCTAAGCAAATAGAAATCATTTAAAATTAGTTTTGTCTACAAAATGATGCATGCTAAGATCTTCTCATTGTATAATGATGACTACACAACCAATCTAACATAAATCTAAACACTGAACCACAATCCAACTGATTGATGTACTATGTGTGGACTTCTAATGCCAGACTTAAATTAATAGATGGTGTTGGCATACAATTTAGAAGTCATGGCGATTGTTTCAGTAGAGAGTGATGGAGTGGGGAAGGGACAGAGGGAATGCCATGCTTAAGGATGAAAAGAAATACCTATCACCTATGAGATCCCAAATGAAAACCTTGGGTGGGGAGTGATAAGTGGGGGAAGGGACAGAGGGAGAGGCGTAGTTAGTGATGACAACGAACACCTATGGGATCCCACTGGAACCACAAAAACCCTCTAATCATCACTAATTAAAGAGAGCAAAATAAGAGGGATAAGGTCAGTGTAAGAAATAATATTGAAGTCAAACAGATATACAGGCCAGAAGGTGCCAAAAAAGACCGGAGGAGAGAGTGGGGGGAAAGAGTCCCACTGGAACCACAAAAACCGCTAATCATCATTACCAATAGAGAGACGAGAAAATAAGAGGGAAGAACACACACATATATGAAAATCGAAAAGGTATATGGGCCAGCAGGTAGCAAAAAGGAAAATTTGATAATAATATTAAAATGGCTCAATGCATCTGTGCAAATTTCTGTCTGGTGTATATGCCTTTAAGATAATTTCACAGGCACAGTACAAAAATCTACACAATAGTGTTTTGATATTAGAAATCTAGGCATCATATTTTTCACATTCTCAATTGCCATAATAATGTGAATGGGTAAATTAGTGGACTGATGGTATGCACCTTCTAGCTTCCTCATCCCGTACTTTTGCATCAAATTCTTTGCTTGGAGGATATTTGGGCAAGCTTGAAGGATCACAAGGAAGTGGTCTTGTTGTAAAGAACTGAAAAAATCAAACAAATTAGACAATTTTGTCCCATATATGGATCACAAAAGCTGCTCTATGATGGAAAGGCAAAATGGTTCAGTAATATCATCAATAAAACAAAACAGCTAAAAAGCAATATAGGAAAACCCCTGTCATGAATGAAATATATAGTAATATGTTAAAGGCAATAACGTCCAACATTTAAATTTTTTTTTTAAATGTCTTTGGACCGGCCAATACGGCCACATGGCATCCATATCAGCCGCAGCCAAAACGGGTTTCCTAAAGAATCCGTGGTGATATTGGCCAGTATCAACCATCACATCCCAGGCATATCGGCTGCGGGGTGATGTGCTTTACCACCTTTCCCCTCTTCTTTCCTATTTTTCTTATTCCAATGATAAGGGAGCCAAGAAAACCATTTTTACTAGATCTAAGCCCATTTTGGAGATCAAAACACAAAATTTGATCATAATTAAATAAACTAAATCAAAGTGGGGCCATTTTAGGGAAAATTGGAAAAAGGAGCAAAGCATTACTTCTTCGTTGTTCTTCTTCTTCTTCTTGTTTTCGTTGTTGTTTGAACGATGATTTTTCTTATTGTTGTTGTTGTTGTTGTATTTCAACGTAAGTGGCCCTAACTCACTAAATCATGTTTGATTTGCGTTGGATTAGGGCCTATTTTGTTTGTTTTCCCGATTTTTGTGATTTTTGAGTTTTGACCTATTCGTATTTGTACAAATTAAACAGACATATGGTGATTTTTAACACACAATTAAATAGCATATATTATAGATTTCACAACTGCTGCTGCCATGCATATCATGATATAAAGAAATCGCATATACAGTTGTGAAACATGGGGTGAAATACAAGATCTAACAGAATGAAGAAAGTGAAAGTTGTGAGATATTGCCACTGCCATGTATATCATGATAGTTACTAGTGGCATCCTATTCCTAAGGGTCGTCTTTGGTATTGATCTGGAAAAACAGGAGAAAAAAAAAAAAAAAAGATGGCATCTAATGATCAAATAAAATTGTGAAACTCCCCTCTGAACAGCGTGAACCCCCATCCATAGCGTCCCTTGTAAAGGTGGAAGTCATGTCTCTAGAGCTGAAGCTTTGGCCTTGAGTAGTGTTTTAAATATCGACAATATCAGCCAATATATCCCACAATATATCTTGTATCTCACCTGTGCGATACGAAACGGATAGGTAGTGCCGATATATCCCACTTAATCGATTTGGTGAACGTTTTCAATTTCCAATACTTTTTTTTTTTTGTAAATCACATTAAATCAGTGTTAAATGGTTACAAATCTATAATTCTTCATGTTTTCCATGAAAAATCATGGATTTGGAACTTTGATTTCGAGATTTAAGGAGATGGACCAAGTTGCAGAAAATTGGGAAAAATCGAAATTTCTTAATTTCTCACAAATCAGTTGCAATCTTTGTATCCAAACACAAAATCAAACATGTATGTAACTTGATCTAATGATTCTTCTTTTGCTTTTGAATGTATTGCTTGTGTTTCCATACATGTCTTCTTATGTTTATAAATTATATGAATAGAGTTTGAATATACTTGCATCAGTTCAGTTGTACAACACATATATTAGGACCCCATGAAAAGGAAACCCCTAATGTGGATTTATTTATTTTTTATGTTCTGATTTCTAAGTGTGTATTAATATCAACAATCCTTGAAGTTTCATTGAAAATTTCCACCAATTTCCCAATGTTCCCATGTTTCCCAACAACAGCGATACAACTGATATATCCCAAGGGTGCGATACATTACGCGATAACAATATTTAAAACATTGCCTTGAGATAATAGTTTCGCCTCTTAGCTTCTAAGCTCTTGGTTCCAATAATTGCTGAAGAGGATTTTTTTTTTTTTATATGATCTCTAGGGCCCTAAAGGGTGATGATGAACCGTGGAAGCTATATGTATATCGTGTTTTCGTGTCAGACCTAAAACACACTAAGAACAAATGATAAATGAGAACAATCAAACTGACAGATCTTAGATCCAACTTGGTATCGTCACCATAGTTTGATTCACCAAGCAAAACCAGGTATGTTGAGTTCGATCCCCTCTGCATACAAGAATGTCTACAGGTTACACGTTACTATATATGTAGTAGCTTGATTTGAAAAGTGGGAATTAAATAAAGTGGGTCTAAACATGTTACGAGAGATCTTAACTACTGATTTAAAAGTAAAATAATCATAAATACTAAACTATAGATCCTCAAAATTAAAGTAAACAAATAGATGAAAATTTGATCAACTATACACCATTGAAAAGGATCTGGTCCATCTCACTAGATTCTCCTTTCAGTTCCCTCGATCAAAAAATGGCCAAAATTCTTGATTTCTAAAACCGATGACATATGTGATCATATGATATTTAAAGATTAAAAGAAATAGAGGTTTCTAACTGCTATGGCGCTATGGTTTTAACTCCTTGGGATTCTAACATTTACCATTTAAGGTATTATCGCAATTCTAACCATGATTGGTTAAGATGGTAATATCACTAACATATATGCCGATTGATTTAAAACATGCTATTATAACATTTATCGCTTAAGATGATAGTACCATTCTACCCACTAGGTTTTAAGATATTATCACTGTTCTAGGGCTTACTGTTTCCACTGATTTTAAGAAAATCTAAATTTGTAATGTATTAAATTGAAATATAATGACAATGAGAAATTTTACAGTGTGTACTAGTAACGCTCTTTCCAGTGCTATTTAGTTTGCATGGAATTTCCTTAATACAGTAACTAATAACTATACAATTTTTAAGAGAACTATGAATCTATGCATGCATGAATCTACTTTTATGGATCTTACAGTGTGTATGCTGAGGCTTTTTTCGGCACTACCTATTTACTTTCAGGGACCTGGTGATTCTTAATACAGTTGTGTGCAAATTTTTAAAGAAAAACTATATCTAAATGCATGAGATTAAGCTATCAAAGTAAACTAAGTGAACTAATATGCATGGATTTGAAAGAACAATAAACTATTTTGCGTGAATCTATGAAAACAACTAAATTTACTGTGTGAGGACGGCCATCCTCAGTAAGCCTTTTAAGTTCGGCCCACAATGCTCACCTATCAAAGAGATTGAGAATTGGAGAAGTCTCAAAAGCGAATCTCATACCTTCTCCTTTCTCTCCAATTCCCCAGGGATTTGAGATATGTTGAAGAAGACTAGACTTTCATATAGGCACTAAAGAGGGTTTTGGACTTGATTTCCGATGTGAGATTATTCCAAAGTCAATTAGTAACTGTATAGGATGTGTTTCTAGAACACTTTGAAGAATTTTACTGCACTTGACTAGGGCAATGGTGACAAGGCCACCGCCTGCCTGGTACTTTGACCTGTTCAACCAGTTGTATTTCTTGTTTATGATGTCTGAACACAATGGCAAAGACAAAGTCGCCAACGCAGTGAAATGTCATTCACCTCCACAACCTACTAAACAGCAATCGATTGGGTCCCACCCTGCTCATCTGAACATGGCCAGGGCAGCGGTGACAAAATCATCTTTTCTATGGTTTCCATCATACATACCAGATAGAGCCCTGAGATCTCCTTTGCCATCAAACATAGAAGTCCAACGTAGGGTGACAATGTTACTATCACCCTAACTCCATGGCCCCAAACTTTGATGTTCAAACCGTGATCTATATAATAATTAAATATGACCAGGTTGATGGTTACAATGCCACCATGAGTATGGAATACTTGATGCAAGCATGATCAAAGGTCACGAGTAGAATGAACATGGGCCACCGCTATAGGTCTCATATGAAGTTTTTTTTTTTTAGATTCAACAACAATTTATTAAGAAACTCGCAAACCGCGAGAAAAGAATACAAAGAAAGAACAAACAAAAACCAAAAACAGGAACAACAACCAAAAAAGCCTAAATATTCACAACCCAGTCCAATAGGAGGCCTTTAACTTTACTAATGACCTCACTAAAACCTTCCTGCTTGTTGCAAAAACACCGCCCGTTCTTGGCACCCCAAATGACCCAAAACACCACCAAAATTAGCAATCTCTGAGAGGCTCTACCCACCCCTCCAACTCCTCCTCCATGCCAGGCCCAAAGTAGCATATCGACCAATTGTGGCATAACCCAGTCCATCTTATATAAACCCAAGAAATGATCCCACACTCTGGCGGTGAATGGGTAATGAATGACGAGGTGATCAATTGTCTCCTCGTTCTTCATGCACATCAAACATACGTTGGGAAGAATGAGAGCTCCTCTGCAAATTATTGACCGTTAAAATCCTCTTCCTACCAACGAGCCATGTAAACACCACCACGCAAGGCGGAGCCCCATAGAACCAATGATGGAAAGGAGATACGGATGATTGTGGCCTGTCTCGGAAATGATGCCACATAAAGATTTGACAATAAACTTTAGAGACCTACCCCGGGATATGTAGTCCTACATCCAAATCGTTGGCTTTATATATTTGAGATGATCCAGCAATCCTGCAACGTCACCAATCTCCTCCTCTAACATGCTCCTCCGACACCACCCCCGTCCCATTTGCCTAGAAGAGTTGTATTGATAATTGTCATTGGCTTACACACCTCTTCCCACTTAAGGAGATGAAATTTCCTTCCTTCACTGGCCCCTCTCCAGAAAAAAATCTCTTCTCATTTTCTCAAGTCTTTGCGCAACACAGTTGCAAGACATTTGAACATAGATATGAAGTACACTGGCATGTTGGAAAAAGCCACCTTAAGCAGAGTCAATCGGCCCCCCAAAGAAAGATAGCGGCATTGCCAAGAAGCCAAATTCCTCTCAATGACTCTATTCCACAAGTGCTTGACCCGCTTACCGATACAAGGGGGCCATCCAAGATATGTAGACAGGAATTTTCCAATTCTGCAACCAAAAATAGAAGCAAAGCAAGATAACTCCTCCCTACCCACGTGCACACCCAACATCTCAGACTTGGCCACATTAATCTTCAACCTCGAGGCCGCTTCAAAGCTTCACCTTTATCTAACTTTTCTTTCCTTATCTGTTAGTTGTTAGATAGACCATGATTTCAAATTAGAGATTAAATAGAATTTTGTGTAGAATTGAGTGAGTTATCCCTTCTCGTAAGGCTATAAATACATGCATCTAAGATATCTTACAATAGTTAATGAGTTGATTCCATCTTCTATAGCATTGAGGTGTTCCTCAGTTTCTCTCGGCCTATGTGCTGCCTATGTGCTGAAGGGACTCGAATAGATCCCGCTCGAGTCACTCGCAGATCATCGTGTTCATGATCTCTTCAATTTTTGTTGCTGCACTCATAGGGTGTTCAAAGATCGATTATCATGCCAATCCCATTTGGCATGTCTATCTCTTTCTAGTTGTCCATGTGTCAACAACGACCAAAATGGGCTGCATCAAGTGGTATCAAAGAATGAAGGGTAAATTGGGAAAAATAAAAAGCAGCAGCCAGAATAACGGTTATCTGTTAGGGAGTGTCACGGGGAGTTTTGTTAAATGGAGGGGTTTGTTAGAACCAAATTATAAAAGGGGCATGTGATCCTGAAAACACGATGGGAGGGGTATTTGGTCCTTATCCCATTTCAGAAATATCCACTCCCACAACTGACAACTTGAGAAAGAGAGGCATGCATCTCGTTAACATCTGCTTTTGTTGCATGAAAAATGAAGAAACGGTTCATCACCTGTTGATCCATTGCCCATTTATCGCTCAGATCTGGTCAGAATTCTTCAACAGATTCAATGTTAGTGGGTGTATCCCGAATTCATCTTATAACATGTTAACATCTTTGCATGGATTCAAGCTGGGCAAAGTCAAAACTCGGATTTGGGGAATGGCAATGCTTGCCATATGGTGGTCAGTTTGGGAGAAAAGGAACAACAGATGCTTCAACGATAAGCAGGCCTCGGCTCAAGCAGTGTGCTCTAGAGCCAAAAAGTTTATCATAGAATGGGCAGTTAATGTTATCGGTCTTAAGGATTCCGACCTCTTGTTTTTAGGCTTGTAGGCTTTTTAGTTTTTTTCTGCTATCTCAGCAGATCCTTCTTTCCCCGTACTATTTTATTTTAATATAATCCCGTTATCTTTGAAAAAAAAAAAAAAAAGAAATATCCACTCCCACTTAAATGGGATTTTTTTTTTATTCTGTCCACAGTTTTTCGTAGAAAACACTCCATGAGATCCAAGGATTGTATTTTGTTAGTCAGACAGATAGTAGCAGAGGCCATTGAAACGTCGTGAAGCATCCAGGCCACAACACCATTAGATAGGTCTCGCAAGCTGGTCAGTTGAAGATCAGGACCATCCAAATGTGCTGATCAATAATCAGATGAAAACAACCTTCCAGATTAATGATCCAGACCAACCAGCCATCCACAGCTGGATTGTGGGGTCCACATGTCCATCAGGTTTACTATTTAATTAGTTGTTAGAGTTACACTTAGTCATGACTCATGACTCATTGAGCAAATTCCCATTTACTATTTCCGTCACTTATTTCATGGACTGCATTTTGGGCATTAAAGGATATACAAATGACATCTAATTGGTCCCAATTGAAAGCCAATTGAGTTAGCTTTCAACTGAGCCAAAGATTATGCAATCCCGATATCATTTGCGTCAATTGTGACCAATTTACAGAAAGAAAGCATGGTTGTGACAAGATTCAAGGATATTTTAGTCATTTTATTGAAATAAATGATTGGGATTAGAAGTAATAAATGGATAAGATTAATTTAGGGTTTCTTTCGCTTTGAGAAAATGTATAAACGTGTAAATATTATACTTTTTTTAAAGAATGAAATGCGAATTTTATTAAAATAGGATGTAAATACTCTTTTATGAATGGAATGGTTAAAAAAGGCTTATTTCAAGGTCTTAACATGCATTGCTCATATCCTAGCATTGGCTGCTGAGTTGTATCCTAACCTGTGCTGCTTTATCTCTTCTATGTGGGCTCTATTTATCCGTTTTCTGGTGTGGTTCTCTGGTTTGATCCTCCTAGAAGGTATGTATCCTTTTTTTTTTAAAGGCACATGTATCCAATTCCAAACTTGTTCTTTTAGATTTGGCATGCTGATTAAGCTACCACTTTCAACATGGTCATTTAAGTTGCTTAAGTGAACCCATGTGTAGAAGGTAATACAAAGATGAAACTTACAGGTGCTCTTTCATCACTGTTAATCTGACAATGTAATTGTGCATAGGTCTGGGGATCTGTCAAGACAAAAACTCGATATTTCTAGTAGGTCACTGACTTTCTTTTTCTTTTTTTCTTTTTTCCTTTTTTTTGTTTGTGAATCTTTTTTTTTTTTAATCTTTTTGTGCTTGAAAAAGGAAGGAAAGCAAGGAAGCATTACCAGATCACTCACGCAAGAATAGTAAGCCATATGCACATTTCCACGCTCCCAACCCCTACATACAATAGCAATCTTCAATCTGCATGGTCTCTATGCCACAGTGTTTAAAAAACAAACCAGACAATCTGGCCAGACCAGGTTCAACCAGAACCAGAGCTCTTTCAAGTTCAGTTCAACCAAGACAATTCAAGGTCAAAAGACTTTCCATAGTGGCTTGAACCAGTATGAATTGGCAGTAGGACCAGTGTCAGTAAATACTGGCAGTCAACCCAGTTTTGAGCATGGTTGTTATGAAATAATTTTATATTTATTATGATGTCATGGTTCAAACCAGCTCAGCCAGCAGTTGAATGGGTATGTACCACACCAAGAACTTCTCTAGTTCAGCATCCGGTTCAGTTTTAAAACATTGATGTGTAACCAAACTACGACGTCTCTCTTTCATAAATGCGCCTAAAAATGCAATAATTACATCAATTGCTTGCTTTCACCCTTGAACAAGGTTTACCTCCATGTTCCCAATTAATACATCATGATGCCTCTGGACATTATGGTTTGGTCATGTAACACATGATAACTCAATCTCAGTTCAATAAAAGCTCCAATTTTAGTTAGAGAATCTTCTTACAGAAAATCATTTTGAAGTGCAGCTCCCAAATACTAAATACAATAGCAATCTTCAATCTGCATGTTGGTCTCTTTGTCTCGGTGTTTAAGAAACAAACCAGACAGTCTGGCCAGACCAGGTTCAACCAAAGCCAGAGCGCTTTCCAGTTCAGTTCAATCCAAACCATTCAAGGTCAAAAGACAGTCCATACTCCATAGCATGGTATTCCAAATCGGTTACGTAACGGCCGTAACGGCCGTTACGTAACGGTAACGGTCATAACCGTTACGCGTTACGGGGTCGAAACGGCCGTAACGGCCATTACAGAAAAATGCGCCGTAACGGTGCGTAACGGCCCCGTAACGGTCTCGTAACGGTCCAGGAAGTGCATTTTTCAAAAAATAAAAAATGGCCATAACGGCCGATACGGGGGCTGTAACGGCCGTTACAGCCCGTATCATAACGGTAACGGTGGTGGCCGTTACGGCCACCGTTACCGTTACGGAACACCTTGCTCCATAGTGACTTGAACCAGTATGAACCAGCAGTCTGACCAATGGCAGTAAATACTGGCGGTCTGCCAGTTTGGAGCATGGTCTTTATAAAATATTTATATTTATTTTTTTATGTGTATATTTTATATTTATATTATATTATACTATATATTTTATATTTATTATGATGTCATGGTTGAAACCAGCTCAGCCAGCAGTTGAATGGGTATGAACCAAACCAAGAACTTTCTCTACTTCAGCATCCAGTTCAGTTTTAAAACATTGTTGTGTAACCAAACTACGACACCTCTGTTTCATATATGCAACTCAAATAATTACATCAATTACTGCACCCTTGAACAAGATTTACCTCCATTTTTCCCATTTACACATCATGATGCCTCCCGACATCATGGATAGGTAATGTAATACATAATAACTCGACCTAAATTCAACAAAAGCTCCAATTTTAGTTAGAAAAGCTTCTTAGAGAAAATCATTTTGAAGGACAGTACAAAGATAGAATAATAGATAGGTGTGCAGAAATAACTGCCTCAGATTTTACACATGTTTTCATAGACGACATATGAACTATAAGTAGATGAATGGGATAAAAATAAACAAAAAGCTTTTAAGAAGGGATCTTTTTTAAGTTTTAAAAAAACAAATTTTAAAAATTAAAAATAAAATAATAATAATAAAATAAACTCTGAGGTTTTTATCCAAAGGGGGATCTTGTGAGCAGAAATTTTTAAATAGATCTGAGGTTTGATACAAATACCAACTATAGAAATATCATATGTGCTACCCAAAGACCTTTAGTGAAGTTGTGGATGGATGTCAAGAAGGAACCATTAAATCTGTGCATTCAGCACATAATTGTTCATAATTTCTATGAAAACTTCCTCTGACAGTTTAGCTGATAAGGCACAAATAATCAAAACAGCATACCTCACTCTTTAGGGCAGAAGCTGCAGTCCCACGATCTGCCGGGTCAATGGAAAGAAGAATTTCCATAAGCTCTAAAGCTGGCACAGGGAAGACTTTGAATGTTTCCGCAACACATCGTCTGTAAGGCTGTTGTGGTTTGAAAATGGTTGCATGTGGCAATTTTGATTTTCTCCAATAATCCTCAGCTGGAGAGCCACAAAGCTTGAAAATTTTATGCAATTGTTCCACCTGTCATCATCCATTACAAATAGGAAAGAAAGAAAAAAGAAACTTCAAAAGCAAATAAAGAAATAGATAATACAATCTCATACGGCAGAAACTCTGCATATATTTAAGCCCTAAACTGAACTATATTCAGTTTTTGAAACCATTCCGTCTTCCATCATATTTGACAACATGTTGCCAAAGATAGTATTCTAATAAACAATGGCACATTTAGGATTTAAAGTCCTTAGTTGTGTAACCATAAAGTAGCAAAGTTATCTCTACAGGAAAGAAACCTGCAGGACAGCATCACTTTGCCATAAAAAACACCCTAGAAACACATCAACTTGAGAAGCTTTGAGAACAATAAAAAGATGTAAATCAAGGTACCTCTGTTCTTCCAGGCATGATAGGCTTGCCTGCATACAATTCTGCGAGTATGCAACCAGTACTCCACAAATCCACTGCAACCCCATAGTCAGTGGCCCCAAGCAGAAGCTCTGGTGGTCTATACCATAAAGTAACTACACGGCTTGTCAATGGGTGCCTTCGATCAGGATCAAAAAAACTTGCCAAGCCAAAATCTGCTATCTTCAAGATGCCACTATTGTCAATTAGAAGATTCGAACCCTTAATGTCTCGATGTAGAATATTGCGACTATGACAATGATCAAGTCCACGCAGCAATTGTTGCATGTAACATTTAACCTGTCAATACCAATTTTATACCGTCACTGTTATTGTAGGGTTAATGATCCAAATATATGCCAGCACTATGATGCCTAGTGACATAAAGCTATTAATGTATCCTTCTCATACATGTGATTGACACTTGGAACTAAATCAAAAAGGCCGTATCCAGGATTACGAAAACACCAAAAGCCAAATGGAGAAAAGTAAATAGATAAACAATTGAGAACAGAGAAAATATAGATGACCAACACTAACAGCGAACATCTCTCAGTACAAAGTTTGGGGGGGGAGAGAGAGAGAGAGAGAGAGAGAGAGAGAGAGAGAGAGAGGTACCTGTGGCTCTGTGAACTTCAGACCAGGGCAAGAAGCAAGCCCAGCAAGATCATGCTCCATGTACTCAAAAACAAGGTACAAGCTGCAGGACATCCGTGATGTTACCAAGCCTTCCAATTTTACTATATTCGGATGATCAAGTCTACGGAGAATGTGAATTTCTCTCGCCATAAAACGAACACTTTCAGGCTCCAGGTTATCAAACCGTACTTTCTTCAAAGCAACAATTTTTCCATTATCAAGATCACGAGCCCTATAAACGTTACTGTATGTTCCTTGGCCAATCTGCAAAAATAAGATTCCATCACAAGACAAAAAACTACCAAGAGTTTCATTAATTTATTTATTTTTTTCAAGACTACCAAGAGTTATTAAAAGGTTTATTCAAGGCAAATATTCTTTTAAATAGGATAGAATAAACAACATCCCAAGACCATACTGGCAACAGGTATAAATTTCATCTGCCAAAGCAAGAAGCTGAGAACCAGATTTGTACAAGATTCATTCATATGCAGTGAGAACTCTGATCTTTTGAAACTTCTCTCACCATCATCATCATCATCTAATCCTTATTTCCCAACTAATTGGGGTTGGCTACATGAATCCTTTTCCACCATTTCGGATTCATGTCGGAAGTTATGGCATTAGTTTGACACTAGCTGCCAACCTGATGCAGCCCTCCTTTATCCAGGCAATGAGAGCAACACTCCCACAAGCGCAATGTAATATACTATAACATAAGTTGAATACAATCAGGCACTATCCAATAGTCTATTACATAGATGGATTACAATCAACGAGTTATATTTTGAAACTTCTCTAAAGATGATAATATAAGCCAAAACCACTCGAGCAAGAACCATAAAAGAATGAAACAAAAGAACATGTATAAAGAAATAACAGCTGTTGATCTGGATTATGAAAATTCAACTAGCCTAAGCACACACTAACAAATGAGATGAGTATGGTCAACATGAAGTACATACTTTTTTAATTATTAAAATTCAACTAGCCTAAGCACACACAACAAAATGTTTATAAATTTATAAAAATAAAATTTATAAAAATAAAAATAAAAATAAAAAATCCATACTTGTTCGACTGCAACAAATGGACTGTCTCCCTATGGATCAACTGCCACAAGTCAACAAGCAAGTTGACCTTGCAACCAACTACTAGCTATTAGCAAACATTTTTTTTTTTTTTTGAAAGGAGACAAGGAAATTATATTAAGAAAGAAAAAAAATTACAAAAGAAGAGGATGGCCTGCTGAGATAGCGAACCAAGACTCCTAAGAAAATGAAAGCATGTTACAATCGGTGGAAAATGGAGAAGAGGTGGCCCATTCCACTATCAGATAGTGGATTCTTCTCACTACAAACCCCATGTCATTAGACTCCCCCTCAAAACATCTCCCGTTTCTCTCTTCCCATATCGCCCACCAAGTAGCCGCTAAAGAGATTCTCCAGGCTTGATTTTTCTGCTTGCCAAAGTCTGTACAATGAAGGTTTGAGCAAACAACCGGAGGAGTTGGGGAGGACCCATAAAATCTTGAACCAAGAAAATATGGCAGGCCAGATCTGGTTGATAAAGGGACAGTGAACGAACAGGTGGTTCACTGTTTCAGCCTCCGCCATGCAACACAAGCATATGTTGACTTTCCTAGAACTTACCAGCCGCACAAACACCACGATCTTAGGCGGGAGCCTGTATTTCCAAACCTTACCAGAAAGAGGATCTTCGAGTACGTTGAGCTTCTTGTAAATGCTGATATAGAAAGACTTCACTGAGAAGGTGCCCTTTTTATAACATTAGTAACAAATGCAGTAAATCAAGGATTGAGTCATTTGCTCAATTGGATGGTGCTCTACATCACAACCATGAGATTGTGGATTTAACCATTATACCAACGAAGAAGAAAATTCTATAAACCACTAAATTAATGGACACAGTCTTGACTAGGGGGAATCTGAAGTCAACGCACAGGTTCCTGTCTCCTTATTTTGTGTTCTGCTCTCAGATTGGACAGGTGGTAAAAACTTGCATGATCTGGACCATTCATTGGATGGGTTCAAACAAAGTGACGGCGTACCAGCCAAAAATTGCACAATTGGACGATCCTATCCGTCCAACTGATAGATCATTTCAACCCACCCATTTTCAATGTTTTTTTCTACCATCCATTTGCAGACTACCACTCAGGTTAGATGGTTATGATCATTCAATAGGTTAGAAGTTTTTACGATGACTGACCACTATGGGACCCACTTGATGAACACTCATGATCATGGACCATTGTCCATCTTTTCCAATTTCTGTTGGAGCTCAAAATATTATAAGATAGACTAGATTACTTGGAGCTCTGTGATTCAAACCCGAAAGGGAAAGCAAATAAATCAATAAGAAAAGAAACAAATTGCAGTAAAGGACCCAACAATCCTCTAGCCAAATGCTAGAGGACACGAATGCAAGACTGTGAGCAAGCTCAGCAGTCATCTAGTCTTGAACTAGAGATCACTTTCCCCCCTCCCCTTCAACAACTACCGTAGAGAATAAGAAATTTCGTAAAGAGAATATTAATTAGCTTGTCTTATTCCATAGGCCATAGGTCCTATTTATAATCAACCTTACAATCTACAATAAAGGATATAGCATCTGCAAAAATAGGAAAGCACCTAAATAACAAAGCATAATCAAGAAAATATCTAAAATAAGAAGATATTTATTATTTAGATAAGAAAATATTTAAATTTATTCCCTGCCTCAAATAAAGATATGAAAGAAAGAGCAGATTTCCTGATCTAGAGATTTGAAAGAAATGGGAAGTGATGATGATGGGAAGTGGTGATGGTTTAAAAAAAGAAAGGTGGTCCTTTTCTTGTACACATGTGCGGAGTGTCGCATGAGATGCAAGCCTTTTCTTCAAATCTTGATCAACCAGCATGTGTGGCCATTTGGTTACATCAATTCCACCCGACTTAAAAAACAACTCATCCTCAAGTTTAAATTGGTAGTCATAATATCTTGCGAAGATCCTCGTTTGTAGCGCATTTCTTTGGCTTCTCTAGTAATTGGTGGTGGAGACCTACATGCCTAACGGGTAGTTGGTGCATGATATGGTATTAAAACACGAACCATCTTTTCTTTTGCTTCTTGTTGGTCTTCTACATTATAGACGTTGATTGTGGCCCCTTCATCACAGTCCGCTTTCAATTTGCATGCCTTGATTGATGTTGAGATAGTACTATTGTGTTGACCTCTATGGCGTTTGCCACTATGATTGTAGCACTATCCATCTCTCTGACCATCGGATCGTCCATATATGTTAAACCTTCAATTCTCTTCAATTGGATCATCCATCAGCTGATCTTTTGGTTTTACTTGAATTTCCTCCAATCTGACCATTGATCCATCAACCAATCCAAAGGAGGATTCCTTTTGGGTTGCCACACTATCTATAACCACGTCATTCCTCAGAATGCTAGAGAAAACATATTGAAGCCCATAAAGCTTTTCCTATTCAATCAAGGGCTCAAACCAAGCTCTCACAAACTCCTTGAGCTCCTTGAATTCATTTACAATATCTTCCTTGAATGCTTTAAGCTCCTTCTTGACCTCCTACAAGTTCTCCTTCTGCATCTTTTGAATATTCATAGGCGTCACTAACATTTCCGTGCAATAGGATGCTTTTGGATAACCGACATGTGAGGAGAGGTGTTAAAAGGAATCACCATAAGGCACATATGAAAATGAGTATGACTCAAGATGATATGAATGGTGATCTTGATCATTGAAGTAACTCGTATAAGAATAACGCGATAGATATAGAAAGGCATTGGAGTCTAAATAGGAATAATTGCACGATACATGAGAACATCTTCCTATCCATGACATCTTTTTTACAAGTTTCCCAAGAGCATAACTTGCTCTAATACAAATTTGAGGCAAACTCGACTGGGAAAGCAAATAAATCAATAAGAAAAGAAAGAAATTGCAGGAAAAGACCCAACAATCCTCTAGCCAAATGCTAGAGATCACGAATGTAAGACTGTAAGCAAGCTCAACAGTCCTCTAGTCTTGAACTAGAGATCCCCCCCCCCCCCCCATACAAAATAAGAAATTTCATAAATAAAATATTAATCAACTTTTCTTATTCCATAGGCCATCCATAGGTCCTATTTATAATCAACCTCACAATCTATAATAAAGGATACGGAATTTGCAAAAATAAGAAAGCACCTAAATAACAAAGCACTCTAATTAAGAAAAATGCCTAAAATAAGAAGATACTTAGATAAGAAAATATTTAAAATTATTCCCGGCCTAAAATAAAGATATATGAAAGAAATAGCAGATTTCCTAATCCAGAGATTTGAAAGAAATGGCAAGTGGTGATGGGCTAAAAAAAGGAAGGTGGTCCTTTTCTTGTACACATGTGCGGAGTGCCACATGAGATGCGGGCCTTTTCTTCAAATCTTGATTAATCAACATGTGTGGCCATTTGGTTACATCACTCTGAGATCAGGAAAAAAAAAAAAAACACATTTCTTTATAACAGATAGCATCATGATCATGTGACTAATCTAATGGTTGGGGTCATCCAAAATGGTAATGCTAGATAACCAATCGCTAAGAAAATTCATTTTAACACTACCAGATACATATATACCTCTACTCATTCCAAATAAAATATTTAGGCCCTGTTTGGTAGAGGCCTAAAATGAGTTTATCTCAATCAAGTTAACAGTAATTATGTAATGGACATCTTGGCCTCTAATACATAATCACTGTTAATATTAACTCAATACATATTAGAAATCAAGATCTCTGATACATAGTTACTGTCAACTAAAATGAGATCAACTCATTTTCATGCGTCTACAAATAGGGCCTTATAAATCATACTAAAAAAAAAACTTTCACACACTTTTTTCAACTACAGTACAAGTAGATTTCTTCCTGCATTACGACCTTTTAATTCAAATTACTGCATTTCCCCAACAACAAAGAAAGAAAAAATCATATATGTTAAAGTAAAGATCTTGATCCATCTAAATCTAAAATTCAAAGAAACACTGAAGTAGGCCATTCAACAAAGAGCCTGATTGACTATGGAATCATGATTTTAAACAAAAACGAAATGAGAAGAGAAAGGAGAACCATACTTTGTCAAGTTTCTCAAAAGAATCCGCACGGCGCGGGATCCACCCAACAATTGCTTCTCCGGCCACCGCTGCAAGCCAAGGGGGCCAACCCGCCGCGACCTGTTCCCCTTCCATAACCTTCGGAATGCTTGCAACTCCCAGACGATGATGATACCGAATAAACGCCTGCTTTTCCCTTATCCTCTCCGGATTCTCTCCGTCCACTCGATCCAAACCGTTCCCTTGCTTCTCAAAAACCGTTACCCTTCCATTTCGACTATCCGCCCGCTCTGTCCTCTCTTTTCCACCACGAACGGTTTCTTCTCTCCTCAAATAAGAAGAAGAAGAAGAAGACGCCGGTGCCCGTTCAGTCGACGGCAATTTACTCGGCACTCGCTCCCTCGGACTCTCCCGACTGTCCTCGATCGCAGAAGGCTTGCAACAAATGCAGCCCATGGTTTCGATTCTAGGCGAAAACTACTGTTTATTTACAGAAGAATGCCACTGAGAACTTCTTTCTTAGACCGAAAATCTCCGGCCGATCCACTTTCTGAAAAATCGTCTACTTCTACATCCATCAAAAATCAAGAACTGGATTTCTTCGAATTTTTACAGAAAATATCTTGCAGGTTGCTCATATGACAAAACCCTAGCGGCTCTTCTAGGGTTATCTTCTAGGGTTAGGGCACAGAGAGACAGACAGACAGAGAGAGAGAGAGAGAGAGAGAGAGAGTTCTCTCTCTCTTCATGGGATCATGGAGTCTCCTTTTCTTTCTTTTTTGTTTTTTCTCTTAAAACGGGTATTTATACTAGGGTGCTTCAGAGGGGAGAGATGCCATGTGATCTTTTCACGAACTCTATTTTATTTTTATTTTTATTCATTTTATGCTAACGAAAAGGCGCGAGTGCACTCGACTATTGCACACGTGGCACACGTGCGGAAGATCCAAGCTGCTCGTTAGGCTTCAACACCTGTACATTCCCGCCCAAAATCAGGACGATGGTCGTCCATGCATGTGGCATATACGTTGGCTGTGGATGGTTTAATTATTTTATACTACCAGTTCTGCACAACTGCAGCCTGCCATTAGAAGGGGACTGATATTTTATATGCTCTGGTTTTCAGTTAGTAGATGGGGTCCCAGTCGTTCAGTGATTTAGACCGTTGATTTTATCCGCACCATCAGGGATGCCCGTTATCTGGATCGCATCCATTGAGGCCGTTGATCTTATCCGCACCATCATGAATGTCTACCATCATGATCAAATCCATTTAAGCTTTTAACTTTTCCGGCGGAACGGGGATCGATTTGGGCTTTGTTTTCATGTGGAAGGTTTCTGGTGCAGGGAAAGCACCGTCCCATCTTATATAAATGGTTTGGATCACTGAGCGTGGACCCTCATTTGTAGTAGCCTAAGCACTGCTTGCTCTCTCTCCCTGGCTGCGGATATTATCAGACTGGACCATTTTCTCTACTAGGGCATTATCTGTGGAAGTGGTGACTCGACGCAGTGGGATTTGATTGGCTTGTGTGGCTGTTAGAGATGGGGCCTACACAGAATGTTTGAAAGTTGTTTGGTGTTGTACCAGATCCATGGCCCAATCGAATCCGGCTGCATCAGATCAGAGGTCATCTTGGTGAGTGGATCACCGGGCAATATGCATGTGCGGATTCAGATTACCTGCGACTACCTACCGAAAAAAGTTCCTGTCTCTCAAACTGAGGCCTGCTGTAACGTTTGTGAGAAATCCACATCATTCATCTCTCTTGTTAGCTTTGTGCGGGACTGTTTGGTAGGTAGAATTAAATGGTATGAAATCCCGCAGGTAGAATTAAATGGTATGGAATAACATCATTATCACAATTGATAATGATTAATTGCATGTCTAAATATACCTTAATATTCTAACCATCCAATCTTACGTCCCCTGTCAAATTCTTTTGCTGAAAAAATAAAACACTATTAAAGTAAAATCCCAATTGAAGGACAATGAAATTCTCATATGTGGACTAAATTTATAATTGATGTCAGTCACTTGTAAACATATATAGTTAGAATGTTACTTTTAAAGGGTGTATATAAATGGACGACAGGATAAGATGCATATATGGGATTAAATGCAAGTCCATCCCATGTAATCTCAATCACCGTGTCCTCTCCAAATTCTAGATGGAATTCATGCAATTCCATCCCTAGCAAGGACACGAGGTGAATTCAAAACCCAAGTGAGCCCTTGAGGTAGAGAAAGTAGGAAGGAAAATACCTATTGTTGAAACAGTTACAAGTGAGCCCTTAAGGTAGATTAAGTGAAAGATACCTCGTTTCAACACTGAGGTCTTAGTATCGATTCTTTAGTGGGGTGTCTAATAGTGATGTGTTAACTGACAGTAAAGTATACTAACAAGCTAACAAAAAAAAAAAAAACAATTACGAGGCCTTACTCATGGCTTAGTGGAGGACTCATGAGAGTTTCAACACTAAAGTTGAGGCTTCGAGTGCCCATTGTGGAGTGTGTGGGTGTGTAGGTAATAATAATAATTTTAAAAAAACAAAATCATAAGGCTGAAAAAAATTAGATTAGTCTAATATTTGTTTGTTTGGAAATCATTTTACCACCCTTTATGACCGGTTTGGATGACATATAAATAGAAAGGTAGACACGAGTAGGTTTCAATGATAAGCATTGCCCCCCTACTTTCTCCTATAATATGGTGATTGGCCTGTGGAGTTCTTACAAATGTCATTATTCACTTCATTTGGCTTCCAACCGCATAGTAACTTTTTATGGTCAAGTCTCAATTTAGATTAAGGGTGTGGTAGGATTTGAATGGGTGACGCACCATTGTGGACCGTGCAAAACATGTTCCAATGTTGTTCAGCCAAGTGGCTTATTTCCAATAATGACACTTGGCCAATCAAATCTTACCCATTCCAAAATATGCATTTATGCTTTCATTTGTGGGGAGATGTTGCTGGGTAACTCATTAGTGAATATTGCCCTGGCCATAGGGCCCACCTTGATAGATGTGTTGTATATGCATGTCGTTCATTAGATTTCTCATTTTATGCCATGGTCCAAAAATAAAACATATTCAAATCTCAAATTAACTACACGGGAGGGATTGAATGCTTAAAGACTTCTTAGGTACTGCCAAAGTTTTGGATAGATATAATATTTGTATATTTCTTTCATCCAGGTTTTTTATACCTTGTCAACAAGTTGCATGGCAAATAAATATTACCGTTGGCTCAAAAAAGTTTCTAACAGTGGTCGAAGACCACGGTTTCAGTTATGTGGTCCACTTGACATTTGGATATATATAATTTTTTGGACCGTGCCTTAAAATGAGTTGAAATTTTTTTTAGACAATGTGGAATACATACCTCAAGGTGGGGCCAACAATCAAGGCAGCCCACAAATCTGTGGGAGTGGATTAGGTTACCTGGGTGTAACCCTTAACATAGGGCCCACCTTAATGATTTGTCATATATCCACACCCTCTATCCTTTTTTTCAGCCTATTTTAAAACGCCACCCCAAAAATTAAACAAATCCAAATCTCACGTGGACCACACCACAGGAAACAGTGTTGATTGAACAGTTATCATTAAAAACTTCTTAGGTCCCACGGTAATATTTTTTAGCCATCCAACTTATTAATAAAATCAACCGAATGGAGTTGAGATTTGGATCTACTTAAGTTTTAGGATCACCTCCTAAAATGAGCTGGAAAAATGGATGTGAGGTGGAGATATACAACACATTCATTACGGTGGACCCCACAAGAGTAACAACCACTGCAGTGTTAGCCGGGTAACACCTAATCCACTCCTCTAACATGTTACTCAGGTAACACCTGCTCCACTCCCCCGTTTCGAGGAGTCGCTGAGCCGTGAGTCCTGCGAGAGTTCACTCGCGCGAATTTTTAAATATGATAGAGACTTTTTTTGACCATCCGACATTCCGTTTGGCACGTACAGCTCCCCAGCGACGGTTGCGATTCGAGAGCTCTTGAGTTGTGAGTTGTGCCTTTTTACTCCGTTTCCCAAAAATGACATTGCACGCGCTAACTGGGAGCCGTTGGATGGATGCCACAAAGCATCCGACGGCTTTGTTTTCTGAGATGTTCATGCGCTTTATGTTACCGTTAGGTGAGAGAATATTCCGATATAACTAAAACGAAAGGTGTCCCGCAGGGACACACCAATGGATGTCTCCCTCAGTCCCCACCGGACAACAGGTTGGTGATCGCCTAATGGTTAGTAGGCCGTCCCATCGTGGATGGGCCGACTGCAAATGGTTTTATGAAGGATCCACAACTTACTTTCCCAGCTTAGACCTTGCATGTACGGACAGATCATTTGAGGACGAAAATAACCCTGCTAGCCTACCTATGGCTACGGTTATAATCCGTAGCTACAGGTCTACAGAAACCAAAAATCACTTTGAAAAGCAGGGGTATTTCGTCCTCTCGGCACGTGCAAGATCTAAGTTGGGAAGGTAAGTTTTAGAATCTTCATAATAGACACTGGATAAAAGATGGGTCTACAATGGTAATTATCTCTTTTAATCTAAATGGGGAATGATTGCAGGCCTTCCCAACGTATGGTAATTACCATACCGAACTACATGGCCCCACGAGTTACGTGTAAGACCCTGTTTGGGTAACAGGATTAGAAGGGATTAGGTGGGATTGAAATCATCTGGTTCCGTGCCAATTCCACTCCATGTTTGGCAAAGCTTTGAATTAGATCGGATGGAATTACATGGGTCCCATGCCAATTTCACTCAATGCTAGCAAGTTGTGTAGGTCCCACCGATGTGTGGGCTAATCCACACCGTCCACCCATTTTTTGAGATTATTTTAGACATGGGCCAAAAATCTGGATAATTCTAAAGATCAAGGGTACCACTACAATGGGAATTAATACTTATTTAAAACTTCTAAACATAAGTTTTGGATCTACCTCATTTTTCGGCCCATACCATAAAATGAGGTTACCAAATGAACGGTTTAGATATAATACATATGGTTATTCGATAATTTCAAATAATGGTAGGTATATCTATTCAATGTACCAATATGGCCCAGCATTAATCTAATCCCATGGAATCAGGGGACAATCCCTGCCATGGGTAATAATGATGTTTTTTTGAATACAATCCCACCCAATCCCTTCTAATCCAGTTGCCCAAACAGGGCCTAAGTGTCATCTACCCCGTCCACTAGATGGGCCTCCCTTATGTCAGCCCTATCTGAAAATCCAGACCGAACAGTGAGGCATTCGGAGGGGCGCCTCTAGAGAAACTTCTAGATGAAATGTGAGAGGTTGGTTATGTTTTATGTGTCAGCTAATCGATTCATCAGGTGCGTCCCACCAGCATTAACGGTCTCACTGAAAAGCAAACTACTTAGAATTTTAGGTTGGCCACAATAAATGAATATATAGGTCTATATAGGTTTTAGTTGTTATTGAACTTTACTCTGTATGGCTTGCCCGACATAAGTTTTATTATTGTAATGATTCCTGAAGTGTACGGCTCTCACGAGGAGTTGCACAAGGTGCCCGGTTTGGATATCACCAACTGATCATGACCATCGATTTTAATTTTTATTTTTTTGAGTTTTTGAAATTAATAGGCCCGTATTGTGACGTAGTCATGGTACGAGCCCATCCTTTCCAAACTTTCCTTGACCTTCAAATGATGAAAAAACATGTCACGTTTGCTCCTGGTATGGTTGACTCGAAGAAAGGTTTCTCCGAAAAAGAAATTTGGATTTCATGAAAAATAAAGATTTTACATACTCCTTTATTGATCTAATCCGTTGATTTTTATCGGACAAATATAAACCTAGGGAAAGATTTTTAAAATTTTTTTTATTAAAGTTTTGTGTGGCACACAAGTACACTAATGTTGTACGTTAATTCTAAATTTTCTCTTCTAGTATAATTCATCTGTGTTTTGCTCTTAAATTTAGGACAATGATATGAAATTAAAATCTTTTACATGTGAATGAGATTGATTATCTTTAAGACAACCTAGTGAGCCCAACTTAAATGATATGAAATTAAAATCTTTTACATATGAATGGGATTAATTTTCTTTAAGACAACCCAGTGAGCCTAACATAAGATATGGATTGATTCAAAATGTGGGCTCTTGCTATACGAGAATTATTTTACTATTTCTTTCTTAGTTTTTTTTTTTTTTCCATTGGAGGGGAGGATTGCGTTTTTTTGTTTCATCTCTACTTCTTCATTCTTCATTCTTCATTCTTCAATTCCCTCTCTGTAGTTGTTTTTTTTTCTTTTTTTCTTTTTTTCTTTTTAATGAATGATGAGAGTTTGTGCAAGATAGGGGTGTGGTGTTATCATTTATGCTTGTTTTTTATCTTTATCTGATTGGTATGATTGATAAGAGTTTGTAAAAGGAATGAGGATGTGGTGGTTCCATTTTTAGTTGTCATGGTTTTTTTTTTTAAGATAAATTGTGGTAGTTTGTGAAATATATGAGAGTCTAGGGTTCCATTTTTATTATTTTTTTTGTTTTTTGTATAAATGATGAGATAACATGAATCACGGATATTCATTATGGACCGCTGACATTAACAGTGGTCTACTGATATTCACTATGAGCAATTGATATTAACAATGAACCGCCGATATTCAATTGGTCTTGGAATATTAACGGTCCTCAACTGAATATTAGCGATCCCCAACTAAATATCAACAGTCCACGCTGAATATGAACGGTCCTTAATTGAATACCAATGGTCATCAACTAAATATCGATGATTCAAGCTGAATATCAACAGTCCTTAACAGAATATCTACAATCTTTACTATATCAATGGTCCACTGCTAATATATGCGGTTCATAGTGAACTCCATTATTAATATCAGTGGTTTTCTGTTAATATCCGCAGTCATTACTGAATATCTGCTGTCCACTATTAATATCTCCAACTCACAATAATTTTTGTGATCCATTTTGTCTTACACTTCAAACAACAAAAATGGGACCCCAACACTCATTATTTTCACAAATTCTCAACATTCATACCAACAAAAAAAATTCACAATAATTATAAATGGAACCACCACACCCTTCTCTCATGAAGACGCCAACAACACAGTTGTGAGCCTAATCCAATCTCAGGCCTCACCCACAAACGATAAACAGGAAGAAATATAAACTAGAAAGGAATAAAAGCATTCAAACAAACCACAAGATAAGATATACGTGAAAAATCCCAAACTATGGTAAAAAACCACGGATGCAAAATTTCACTATGAAGAGAAACGAAGATTACAAGGCAATATACTAGCCTCTCCCTTGAAAGTACAGAGAAAATTCCTTGCCCACACCTTAGAATAATTTCCTAATATTTACCTTAACCCTAGAATAGCCCTAGGGACCCCAATTTATAGTTTTGGCAACTTCCATTTCGCATCCCAGTTGCGACAGGACTTGCGACACGAAATCCGTGAAACTCCTTTCGCATTCCAGTTGCGAAAGAACTTGCGACACGAAATCCGCGAAACTCATTTTGCATCCCAGTTGCGAAAGAACTTGCGACACGAATTCCGTGCATGCAGCTCCACTTCTCAACAATCTCCCACTTGGAAACACATCGTCATAAACCTTTGTCTTCTTCATCCGGAGTGCACCACCTCCCCATCTTCAAGCCTGAAGACCAATCAAAGCTGAACAGAGCTTCAGCTTCTCCCTTGTGACCGCCTTGGTCAGCATATCCGCAGAATTCTCACTTATATGAATCTTCTCCAGAGCAATCGATCCATCTTCGATATGAACGTATGAAGTGATATCTGATGGCAATATGCTTGGTCCTTGAATGAAAGGCTGAATTCTTAGCCAAGTGTATTGCACTCTGACTGTCACTGTACAGCTTGCAATCTGTTTGCTTCTTACCCAACTCTTCCATAAAACCTTACATCCACATCATCTCATTGCATGCTTCTGTAACCGCAACATATTCTGCTTCTGTCGTACTAATAGATACTATCTTTTGTAACTAAAAGAGACTAACGACCACTAAGACTACCCAGGAGTAAAAACATAACCTGTAGTGCTTCTTCTGCTGTCGATATCTCCTGTTAAATCTGAATCCACATAGCCTTGTAACTTGATTTCTGATCCACCATAACACAGCCCTACGTCCTTAGTACCTACCGAGTACCTAAGGATCCACTTCACAACTTCTCAATGTTCCTTCCCGGGGTTGTTCATGAACCTGCTAACAACTCTCACTGCTTGAGCAATGTTTGGCCTCGTGCTCACCATAGCATACATGAGACTCCCAATAGTTGACGCGTATGGAACTTTAGCCATGTAGTCCTGTTCCTCCTGCGTCTTTGCACCTTACTCCTTAGATAGCTTGAAGTGGTTGACTAATGGAGTGTTAACCGGCTTAGCACCTTCCATATTGAATCGATCAAGTACTTTGGCTATGTACTCTGCTTGTGACAAAACTAATTTCTTGTTTTCCCTGTCACACTTTATCCTCATGCCTAGGATTTGTTTTGCAGCTCCTAAATCCTTCATGGCAAATTCTCTAGATAATTGTCTTTTGAGATCTGAGATGTCCTTCATGCTTGAACCGCTTTCACAGCATATCATCAACGTATAAAAGAAGGATGATGTAAGACGTATCAAACTTCTTCAAGTAACAACAGTGGTCTGCATGACATCTCCTAAAACCGTTTCCCGACATGAAACTGTCTAACTTCTTATACCACTGCCTCGGGGCCTGCTTCAGGCCATATAGACTCTTCTTCAGTCTGCACACCTTGTTCTCATGCCTAGGATTTGTTTTGCAGCTCCTAAATCCTTCATGGCAAATTCTCTAGATAATTGTCTTTTGAGATCTGAGATGTCCTTCATGCTTGAACCGGCCACAAGCATATCATCAACGTACAGAAGAAGGATGATGTAAGACGCATCAAACTTCTTCAAGTAACAACAGTGGTCTGCATGACATCTCCTAAAACCGTTTCCCGACATGAAACTGTCGAACTTCTTATACCACTGCCTCGGGGCCTGCTTCAGGCCATATAGACTCTTCTTCAGTCTGCACACCTTGTTCTCATTACCTGGTGCCACGTATCCTGTCGGCTGATGCATATATATCTCTTCTTCAAGGTCCCCATGAAGAAAGACTGTCTTAACATCTATCTGTTCTAGATGTAAGTCTTCTGAAGCCACTATACTCAAGACCATGCGAATCGTAGACATTTTCACTACCGGTGAAAATATTTCGATGAAATCGATACACGCCTTTGTTGAAACCCTTTCACAACCAATCTGGCCTTGTACCGTTTCGAACCATCGTGCTCCTCCTTCAGTCTGTAAACCCACTTGTTATGAAGAGCTTTCTTACCCTTGGGTAGAGTGACTAGCTCCCATGTACGATTAGACTCAAGAGAGTCCATCTCATCATCCATGGCATGCTCCCACTTAACCCGTATATCTGACTGTAACGTCTCTTCAAAACACTCTGGCTCACCATTATTTGTCAGTAATAGATAATGTAATGAGGGTGAGTATCGGACCGTGGGTCTCCTCTCCCGAGTAGACCTCCTCACAACCGGTGTATGCGGCTCTACCTCATCCTGTGACGCTGTAACACCCATGTTTGGTAACTCTTCCAACTCTACGAATTCCTTTTTCTCGGCCTTATTTTCCTGCACACTGTCCTTATGTATCACTTTTTCATTGAAGACTACGTCTTGGCTTCTGATGATTTTCCTGTTTTCTGCATCCCAGAACCTGTAGCCAAAATCATGTTGCTCGTAGCCTATAAACGTGCACCTCCTGAACTTCGCATCCAGCTTGTTTCTGTGCTCTGCATCAATGTGAACATATGAAGTGCAACTGAACACTCTGAGATGTGCAAGGTTCACTTCCTTCCCAGTCCACGCTTCTTTTGGTAGCCCACCATCCAATGGTGCTGAGGGACTTCTATTGATGAGATATGCGGCAGTATTCACAGCATCTGCCCAAAAGGTCTTGGGCAACCCTGCATGTAACCTCATGCTCCTAGCGCGCTCAAGGATGGTCCTGTTAATGCGCTCAGCCACACCATTCTGCTGTGGTGTCCCTGAAATCGTTTTCTGATGTTTGATTCCATTTGCTGCACAATACTCCTCAAACCTCTTATCACAATACTCTCCCCCATTGTCAGATCTGAGACACTTTACTGTTTTACCTGTCTCATTTTCTACCATAACTTTCCACTTCTTAAATACATCAAATACATCAGATTTATGTTTTAAGAAGTAGACCCACAGTTTTCTACTAGCATCATCAATAAAGGTAACAAAATAACGTGAGCCACCAAGAGATAATACCTGTGTCGGTCCCTACACATCAGTGTGTATAAGCTCCAACAGATGTGTCTTTGGAGCGCATCCTGTCTTCTTGAAGCTTACTCTCTTCTGCTTACCATACACGTAGTCCTCGCAGAATTCCAAGTCAATAGATTTCAGCCCTGGTAGCTTCCCTTTTGACAATAGCACTTTCATCCATTTCTCACTCATATGTCCCAGCCTCTGATGTCATAACTGCCCATTCACTCCAGTTGATGCGACTGTGAGTGAACTATACGATCCTGAAGTCACGTACAAAGTACCTTCCTTTTTGCCTTGAGATATTACCAAGGCACCTTTTGTGATCTTCCAGGAGCCACTGGTGAATGTCGTCACATAACCGGTATCGGCCAACTGTCCCACTGAGATCAGATTACGTTTCAAACTCGGTACATGTCTGACATCCTTCAATTTCAAGACCGTTTCGTCTTTCTGATTTACATGAACATCTCCCTTTCCAACAATATTGCATGGCTCATCATCACCCAGGTAGACTCTCCCAAAGTCACCTGACACATAATCACGCAGAACTTCCTTATAAGAAGTGGCATGAAATGAAGCACCCGAGTCTATAACCCAAGACTCATTCCTCGCATCAAGAGATAAGATCAACGCCTCTGTGTCGCTCTCCTTAGACAGATTCACTGAATCCTTCCCGCCTTGAGAGCTTCCTTCTTATTTCTTGAGCGCCCTGCAATCACGTTTCATGTGCCCCTTCTTGCCGCAATGCCAACACCCATCTTTGTCTTTCGGTCCCTTGGACTTCTTCCTTGACTTAGAAAGCCCGTGTTTATTGCCTCCTTTGGTCAGCGATCTTATTCTTCCTTCAATGTTTAGAGCATTCCCTGAGTCCCCTAAAACTCCTGATGCATTCCTTCTAGATTCTTCGCTGAGAATTAGACCGACCACATTATCAAATTTTAACTTTGTCGACCCTGAAGAATTGCTCACGGCAATCACCAAACCTCTCAACTGTCTGGCAAACTGGATAAGATCAACAATGCCCTGACCTCATCCTTAAAAGCAATGCCAATGGATTCCAACTGGCTTGTGACTGTATTGAACTCGTTTAGATGTTTTGCCACGCTCCCACCATCTGACATCTTCATGTTAAATAGTTGTTTTATAAGATGAACCTTGATGGATGCTGAGGGCTTTTCATACATGGTGGCTAGGGCTTCCATTAATTCTTTTGTCGTTTTTACTTTGGATATATTGAAGACGACGCTCTTAGACAAAGAGAGTCAGATCATTTCTAAAGTCTTCCTATCCAGTAAAAACCATTCATCATCTATCATCTTTTCTGGTCTCTTCTCTTTTCCTCCTAAAGGAATATAAAGGTCTTTTTGATACAGATAATCCTCCATCTACATCTTCCAGAAGGCAAAGTTTAAACTATTAAATTTTCCAATTCGAGTTTTCTCATCTTCCGCCATCACTCCCAATAGAACTAAACCAATAGCTCTGATACCAGTTGTTGCGCAGCATGCCAACAACGCGGTGAGCCTAGATCCAATCTCAGGCCTCACCCACAAACGATAAACAGGAAGAAATATAAACTAGAAATGAATAAAAGCATTCAAACAAACCACAAGACAAGATATACGTGGAAAAACTCCAAACTAGGGTAAAAAACTACGGATGCAAAATTTCACTATGAAGAGAAACGAAGATTACAAGGCAATATACTAACCTCTCCTTTGAAAGTACAGCAAAAATTCCTTGTCCACACCTTAGAATAATTTCTTAATATTCACCTTAACCCTAGAATAGCCCTAAGAACTCCAATTTATAGTTTTGGCAACTTCCCTTTTGCATCCCAGTTGCGAAAGGACTTGCGACACAAAATTCCCGAAACTCCTTTCGCATCCCAGTTGCGAAAGGACTTGCGACACGAAATCCACGAAACTCCTTTCGCATCCCAGTTACGAAAGGACTTGCGACACGAATTCCGCGCATGTGGCTCCACTTCTCAACATTCTCCTTTTTCACAAACTTCCACCAATCATACCCAACCAGACAGAAAAAAAAATGCATAAAGGAAAGCACCACACCTCTGATCTTTCACAAACTCCCATAATTAAATATTCATTCATTACAAAAATTCATCTATTATAACATTCTTCCAAGCCCTCATCATTTTCACAAACTCTCACCATTTATACTAAAAATAATAATAATAATTATTATTATTATTATAAAGGAAACCATCGCACCCTCATCTCTTTCACAAACTCCCATTATTCATATAATTAAAAAAAAAAACAACCATCAAGGGAACCAAATAAGGAAGAAAGAAGAATGAAATAATAATGAATAAGGAAGAAGGAAAGGAACAAAATAAAAAATACCATCCTCCCTTCTCATGAAAAAAATCAATGAAGAAGAAAACAACCAAATGTCCCCCGTTCGGCAATGACTCAATGTTTTAAAACCAGGCACATCTTATGCGGGGTCTACTGAGTTGTAGTGAAATAAATTTATCTTATCCACATATAAGAGGTTTTAATTTCATATTATTGGCTTAATTTTGAGGGCGAAGCTTATCGTAGATAAACTACATGAGATAAAATAGTTCAAAATTAACGCATAATGTTAATGAATTGTGAGTCATTAAAAATCCTATCATGAATTCACAATTATTTGATTAAAATGAATGGATCATATCGGCCAAAAGGTATGTCAAATTTCAATTTTTAATAAGACTTAGTCTTTTTTCTTTTCTTTTTTTAAAAGAAAATATCTCCTTTTGGGATGAAAACGATCATACCAAGGTCAGCTATGATAGAGAGGACATTATTATCTTGTTAAAATAATAATAATAAATAAATAAATAAGTTTTGAGGGCTAAAAAACTTATGTCAGGTAAGGATGTGCTCCTGCGATGACCAAGTCACACTAGGGGACCATTTGGGCCAAAACTCCTAACCCCTCTTCTTTTTGCCAGAGCTCTCTTGTCCAACTGGTTGGATGAGGTTGAGCTTATAACTTCGAACCTATTAAGTGCACACGAAATCCAACCCTTCCAACAGGTTCTCCCTAAGTAATGATGACCTAGTTTAAACACCAGTCCTATATACTCATCATGTGTTCCACACCATAGAAAATAATGTCTAGCATTGATAAATAGCAAAATACAAGTATGATTCACTCAATCAGTGGATATGGCTGATTTTTGTACAAGATTATCCCAGTGACAAGGCCAACCTATTGGACGGATTGGATGTTACACACGCCTGACAGGTTGTAAGTTATGTACTGGGTGGACCGGAGCTTATTGTACAGCCTGTTGGACTTGAGACTTTCCCTATTTAGGCCAACAGTAGGTCGATTTGGTGAGATTTGTGCTAGTAAACATCTACGATGGTCGTTTCCCATGTCTTTTTCTGTTATAACCGATGGGTCTCAATCCGTCGGGTGGAATATTTGCATTCTAGCCCATCCCGCGGATTAGCTACTCACATCATTGGACGTCCCCGAGCTCTGTAGGCTCCACCATGATCTATGTGTTGTATCCACACCGTTCATCCATTTGAAGAGATCATTTTAGGGCATTGGCAAAATAATGAGACAGATCCAAACCTCAGGTGGCCCTTGCCACAGAAAACAGTGGGGGATTGAACGCCTATCATTAAAAACTTCTTAAGGGCCACATGATTTTTCAATCAAGCTGATATTCACGTTTTTCGTTCGTCCACGTCTGTGTTAACTTATAAACACGTCAGGTCTCAAATAAACATCATGGTGAACCAGAAAGGTTTCAACGGTCGGCATCACTGTCCCACTATTAATTTTCTATGTTGGGTCCACTCCAGCTTTGGATCTGCCTCGTTCTTTGGCCATGCATTAAAATTCTCTCTAAATAGATAAACAACCTGGATACAACACATACATCATGGTGGGACCACCAGAATGCTCTTTGAGTTTGGGAGAGGCTCGAAGTGGTGGATGATGGACACGTGACAGCATGGAACACATGTCTGGGATCCAAACCATGTGCTACTTGGCTCTATAGTATCCTTCCTTGTCCCACAATAGCCGCTGGCCATGGCACACTAATATGGTAGTCTAATGTATGTTGATTGTTAAGTACAAGCCACCGGTAAATTTCTTTATATTCGTCTTCCGACCGTAGAAATGTGGCCCACACAATGAGTACATGATCATATCGCCATGAGGTGTTGATGGTCTGCCCTACCTAATTTTTAGAATAGATCTCACGTGAGTGCAACACATCAGCAAGTGCCACAACTCACCTCTTCAATTATCATTGCACAAATTCCAATAGCTTTCAATGCAGTACCTGCCTTCTCTCTGAAATTTAGGGCTGTCAATCGGCCGGGCTTGGGGTAAGTCTCCGCCCAGATTTAACTGTTTTGAGGCTGGGCCCTGGCCCTAATCAAAATCCGATTTTCCGTTATATTAACAATTATAAATAGTACATGATAAAGAAAATAAAGAAAATTGAGATGAAAATATTTTTTATTATAAATTCAAATTTTGCCTTCAATAATTGGAAATGTAATTATTATCCATTTCAATTGATTTCAATAACGATGTGAGAAAGATTATAAATTATTTTAAGATATAATGAATTTAAGTTGTTATGATTAAAAATAGGCTAGTTAAAGAGAAGAGGTTAGCTCGAACATCTCTACGGAACACGAGGTCGGCCAGTGTCGGTCATGACCAATGAACTCCTCAATGACCAAGGAAGAGAGATCGGTCACCTATTATATATGAAGGTAGGTCGGCTATTTACTCAATGATAAAGGGAGGAACGAAACTCATCCGAGTATCTAGGTCGACCAAGACCACATTGGACTCTTGACGCAGGTCGGCGGGTCGGCCATCTACTGCAATGATAAGGGGAGTCTCAAAGCTTATCCGAGTATCCAAGTCGGTCAAGACCACCTCGGCCTCCTACTATACATCTTCATATAATTAGATCTTATCTATGAGAGATCCACCCGATATCTTCTCTAAAGATTTTGGATGATATCCACGACACGCTTGGGATCCCTCGATATTCACTAAGGATCTCGGGAGATTCCTCCATGCGTTTGGGATTCGAATTCCTCTACTAAGTAGGGAGATTTCCTCTACGTCACCGCCTCTCCTCAACTACAAATAAGAGTATCTCTAATGGTGAAAGGTATGCAAAATCTTTCACCCAAAACCCCTCCATACTACCAGACCCAGATTCATCATCTGACTTTGGCATCGGAGCGTCCCTTGCTCTAACCAAGGTCTCCTTTGTCTTCTTCCTGTGCAGGTACTTGAAAGTATAAAAAGTAGGGACTAGATTTTTGCATAAGCAATTTGACGCCGTCTGTGGGAATGACATCAACGAAGATAAGATCATGGTCGATAAATGTAACTACTCGTTTTCAGCTAGTCACATGTGAAAGCGTTACGTGGATAAGCGATTATTCTCTCATCTATCCTGGAAAGATATAAATAATAGAAGCAAATTTAGAGCAAAAGACCCCCCCTCTCATAATCCAAAAATCAAACTTAAAAAAAAAAAAATAAAAATTCAACAATTGTATCACTGAATATAAAAGATCGAAAGGTTACATTCCAAGACCATAATATCCAAACAATCCTATGATTGAAACCTTAAAAATCCGAAGATCTCCAACAAAATTTCCAAAATCCTCATCACCGGATAACAATATCTAACAGAAGAAGAAAAATCAAGCAAGCTAAAGAGAGGGGGGAGAGAGAGAAATAAATTCAATAACCCCCTTACTCTCAAATCTCCGCCTCCTTCCACTCATTCCGTCGGCACCTCAACATCCCCATCCACAATCTCCTGCTGTAGGTCCTTGGGATCCTTCCCGTTGACAGTGCAGCCCACCAAGACGCACGTGTCGAGGATCTCCTTAATGGTGCCACCGAGGTCCTTGGCCATGGATTGTGGCCACATAACCTGAGCGATCTCAGTGACGCCATCGATGGAAATGTTGCCGGAGTGCTTGATGTTCTTGGTCTTCGTGTGGTTGTGCTCGGGCTCCTTAAGGGCCTTAATGACAAGGGCAGCGGCGGATGGGACGACGGAAACCTTGGCCTGACGGTTCTGCACGGTGAGCTTGACGGTGACGCGGAGGCCCTTCTAGTCTTTGGCCGTCTCCTTAGTGATGTCTTCTCTGATCTTCTTCGGCAAGAGGCCGAGTGGCCTGATCTTCGGGGTTAGCGAGCTAGAGGCCCCCTCCTTGCCGCTGGTAACCCGGACATACACATACATCCATGACCTGGGAGGGGTCGAATTTTGGAGGCATGATTTCAGAGCTAGGGTTAGGGTTTTCTCATCTGGAGGAAAGGTGGGGCGAAAAGAGGGTCCAAAAATCAAACTACAAATCTAGTGCAATGTTGTGTATCTAAGATTAATTAGTTTTGCATTATTTAGCAGTTGCAGACACTTAGGATAGATTTAGTTTCAGTATGTCCTTGTGCATATGCCAGACCAACTCTTACCAGTAGTTTGTAATTCCCTACCGGATTTGAAGGAAGACTTTGGCTTAGGAATTTATCCACCTATACTCATACGTTGGGCCGACCATAGTTATAATATTTAACATCGCCTTTCCCTCATTCATCAGTAAGTTGTTCCTAGAAGCACTCTTCTACCCTCAACTGTCGATGATTCCATTGTAGTGATAAGCTATACGTTTTTTCCACATTCATGTCTCTCTAACCTTTTCAGTTTCAACCACATAATTGTTGCACCTTTAAAAGTTTTTAAATATTTAAGGAAAAAAAAAGAAGAACTTATTTAAAGAAATGTCACAAGTTCCACCAATTACTTGAATAATGAGTGAACAACTGTTGGCTAAATATATGAATGATCAAACAACGACTGAACTTTGCTCTATCTTGATGCTAGGAGTCGGTGGTCACTATTTGAATTGGACCCAATGAATCAGACCCAATCAATTCTAACACACATGCAATCTACATAAATAGTCCGTGGAGTCAAATTGAATACCAGCATTATCCTTACAAGACCTGTAGAGCCAAACACACCCAGCTATACTTCAAACAAAACCTCTTTGCTATCATTGTTAAAGGGAAAAAAAAAAAGCCCTAGAATCCACCTCCCTCCGTAATCCGAATCATTCATTATGCGGGCTACACAGCCTACACTATGATAGTGCAAAAATCCATCTCCTTGCATGTTCCGGTATGTCCCTCCATGGATTATACACGTAAAAGTTGTTTTACTCCAAAAATTTGGACGTTAACGTGTGCTACCCACGCCTCTACGGAGAAGATCACATGAATGAACGATCACCAAACGATTGTGGTGTGCCTGATACTACAATTTCAGGCCGTCCTGCCGACAACTAAACCGCAAGAATCCAACCCTAACTATAATAATTCAGTAACATCTAGTAAGGGGACAAGGTGCCCCCTTGGCTATAGAAATCACATGACTCCTAACACTAAGACGAGGAGACTCCGGTCTTATAGAAAATGGTACCGTGATGTCGACCTCATGGAAACTTTCCATGAGGTCGAGCTGTGTGGGCCTCACCGTGATGTGTGTCGAACATCTACCCCATCAGTCAGTTGCATCATTACATGGTGAGCCCTAGGCTTAAAAGTCAAGTCAATCCATTGGTTAGGTGAGCCACACCACATACAACAGTTGAGACGGGTTACTTTCCCATTAACACATTCATAATCATTTATTGGGTCCATAGAGATGTGATTCACAAATCCAGACCATCCATTGTGTGTGTCCCACTTGGATGAGGGGTCAAACCAAGTTTCAGCGACATCCAAAACTCAGGTGGCCTCCACCAAGTGCTTTGATATGTTTTAGGCATGTATTCATATGGTTTTAGATGGTATGGCCCACCTGAGTTCTTTATACGGTTATTTTTGGCATATCCCATAACCTAAAGGGGAACCATCAAATGAACGGTGTTGATGTACGACACACATCACGGTGGCGCCCAGAAATCTCGACGTCATGGGAAGTTCCCGTGAGGTCGACGTTATAGTACAGAGAGAGAGAAAGAAGTGTATAGCTAAAGGAAGTTGATCAACGGTCGTCATTTTACGCACATGATTGGCCCATCATACGTGACTGTGGAATCTATAGTGAGTTCCACCATGGCGTAGATCTTGCACATGTGCACCAAGTTGTCACGTATCAAGTACCAGAAATGTTTAACCGTCCGAGTTCACCTGGCATTTTTCCCGTGCAGACTGCGACTGGTCCTTTTCCCTTGTTTGGTACCGTCTACGGTCTGCGTTGTGGGACCCACCCGTATTTTCTTCCCCTGTTGGCCGAAGCGATGAGTCTGCCCGTTTTAGTTGCTGAGAAGCTGAGGGGCCCACAGTGACGTATGGGTTTATCCACACCGTCCATATATTTTTCCATATAATTCTAGGAATAATATGAAAAATGAGACAGTTTTAAGACTTGAGTGGACGATACAGTGGGGATTGAACGCCCACCATTAAAAACTTCTTTGGAGCAGCGGAAGTTTTGGATCAAGAAGATATTTGTGATTTCTATTCATCCAGGTCAATGTGACCTGATGAATAGTTCGGATGGTAAATAAACATCACAGTGGGCTCTAGGAATTTTCAACGGTGGGTGTCACTATCAGCGTTCTTCCTGCGATGTGGTCCACTTTTGACTTATATATGCCTCATTTTTTGAATTATACTTAAAATGATATTTACAAATGGGTGGACGGTGTGGATAAACCCATACATCACGGTGGATCCCTCAGAGGCCGAGCCTGTGCCGAGCTGGGGTACTACCCAATCCGCGTCCGTCTTCACGTTTACGATCTGGAATGTGACTCGTGACTCGCGCGAGGAGAAATTCAAGGGTTGATCTCAGCATACGTGCCAACGTGTTAAGTGCGTGTAAGATCCACTCCAACCAGTTGATGGGTCCATCCCTGAAAATGTCCTTTCTCCTATTCTGAGGTAATCCACCATCAGGTGGGCCATAAAAATAGACGGTTAGAAAGAAAAATCTCATAATATTTCAATATATGGTGATGATAAGGTGGAGCCCGTAGATCTCCCTTCAGTACACGTGGTAAGGTTCTATGCAAATTGGATCCACCCATATTCGTCATGGATGATATATGTTTCCAAAACAACACATGTAAGACAATCCCATCCACCTGATCCATGGCATTTAAAATTTCAAAATGGTGAAAAATAAAATAAAACATACCTCGTGGGTTTTATTTTAAAATGTATGCCACCGGCAGCGGTGCTAGTACATCAGTATACCGAATCAATATATCTCAACGCCACTTGTCTTGTGGTGCCACTAGTTCTGCCATCTCTACTCATCAAGTCCCATCAACACATAAATACGGTGCACAGATGCAGATTGGATACTACCCTTGTCCCGACCTGAGCACAGGCCGGGGCATCTGTGGGGCCACCCCTAATGTATGGGTTTTATCCACACCGTCCATCCAATTTTATACATTATTTAAAATTACCAATCTAAAAATGAGGAAGATCCAGTGCTCAAGTATACCACAACACAGGAAGCCTAATGTTTATTTGCCATCCAACCTGTTCATAAGGTCAAATATATATGAATAAAGGGGAAAAAATTTTAAAAAAAAGTTTTCAACGGTAGGAAGTTAACCCATACATCACAGTGGCCCCTCACAGTGGCCCCTCATAGCCCTGCCTGTGCTGAGTTCGGGACAGGCGGTGTAGTACCCAATCTGCGTCCGGTTGGGTCGGACCAACGTGATGGATTCATTAGATCTTGTACCTACGTGCCATCCTGGCGGATGTATAGTGTGTACAGGAGCTATATTGTACACACGTGTGGGCTTACTATTGTAATGGTACGACGAATGAGCTGGAGTGCGCTCCCTTCGAGAAAATCTAAAATCCATTACAGGCGAATCTGATCATCAACCAATCAAGGCATTTCATTCGACGGTGGTGATTCACCCACTAGCAACTCCCATTGTGGATAATTTGCACGCGATCAGTTTCGAGCCTCATCCGCTGAGAAGGTATCTTTTAATATTGAGTGTTTTAACTTAAGCACTTCCAGTCAAAATGACGGATCTGCACTCATATCTGCCTAAAATGGAAAGGAAAAATTGACCATTTTGCCCATGAAATCAGTCCAAGAATAGTTGTAAATCCATCTCTTTCCGTCATCGTACACGCGTCCCTCCTGATGAGTGGACGGTCCTGAGTTTTTGTTACCTTCATCTTCACGGTACAGCTGCATTGTGCAGAGGTCCCATGCACCGTCTGTATTGACACGTGTTTGCATGTAAAGGTGCGTCTGCTGTTACGGAAAGAAGATGCTTGTGCCGTACACGTGGCATTGGACTGAGCAGGTACGATAGGGAATTGACCATAAACAGAGAAAGCCCACAAATCGGACGATCCATTCCTCACAATTCAATCAGTGGTGTACTAATGAACACGAGGGTACCAAAATTAGCAATCGCTTACATTCGATGAGACACAGTTCCATTAATTAGACGAGCGTGAATGGATCAAAGCAATATTTTGTAGGTGGCCAACCAAGGGTTGGGCCCACCGAATAAACGGTCCAGATCACATGCAATAACTCGACCTCTGGTGATAAACTTTCGATGCACCGTGTGCCATTTGATGCCACGGAGCAGGGACATAGACCCTCAGATCTTACATTGTTCGTTGTCGCATCCGTAGAAATCTGTCGGTTGTTAACGCTGCTTGCTGCTTTTTAACCTTCCTGTCTACACATGAATCTGTTTTTAGAGGCCGCTTCGAATAGGCTGATTCTACAACTACGTTTGTGGGGTCCACCGAGATATTTTAATGAAATCAACTCCGTCCATCAAGTGAGCCCCCTCATTTACCCTTTATTCTAATAAAATTAGGCCAATCCAAAACTTAGGTGGACCACACTATGTAACTCATGCCTAATATTACAAAAAAAAAACGTACTGTAGACCACCTGAGTTTTGGAATGGTCTAATTTTTAACGTTTTCATTCATCTTAGGATTGGGTTAGATGGTATACACAAAACACGTTGGGCTCCACACACGAA
The DNA here is from genome assembly GCA_030180095.1 of Magnolia changhungtana. Classification (NCBI taxonomy): domain Eukaryota; kingdom Viridiplantae; phylum Streptophyta; class Magnoliopsida; order Magnoliales; family Magnoliaceae; genus Magnolia; species Magnolia changhungtana. The sequence continues at coordinate 5,697,176 of JASAUF010000620.1, read as the reverse complement.
TTGGAACGTTTTAATCGTTGCTGTTCCTATCCTTAGTCAGTTTGATTTTTTTAGATATGGGGTGAACTTGGAGGGGTGCACCTTATGTACGGAATGAATGTGGGCCTTACATCAGGGTGGGTTACACCCACGTAGTTGTGGATCAGCTTATTATTTTATGGTTGCAGGCGAACCGGCTTCGGCTATGATAAGAGAAGTGGGCCGCTATCAAGACCCACACTTTGCTATTTCAAATAATTAAATGGAAAAGTGGATGCTGGTATATAGACAGCAGATAACTAAGGAGAATATTGATACTCTGGCGGAGCGTAATGGATGATACCCGGCATTGATAAACTGCACACTTAGCGTCCAAATTATGGGTCCCAGTTTAGGTGCATCATAAACTAAAATTTGCTTATTTGATTATATAAGTATCTGATTGGTGGATATTTATTGGACGATCAAATGAAAAATATCCAATGGTGCTTTTCCAGCAAACAAGTGTCCATGAATCAGAGGTTAGGATTATTCAGCCAATCTGGTTTTGGGCAGATGGGTTAGTTACGGTGCGCTCTACAATTTAGGTGGTTTGATAGAGGTAATGCATGCAGAATATGTAATTTCTAAGTGCCTGTGTATTAAGTATCTACACCGCCAGAGTATTAAAATGACTCTCCAAAAAAATTACCTAATGCTTTTTGACCATATGTCTGTACCCGCAAGAGAACAAAGTTTGTGAACTGCCTTGTCCATCACGTGTGAAGCTGAGTCATCTATCATGGATGCATTGTACAGAGGCAGATCTCTCTCTCTCTCTCTCTCTCTCTCTCTCTCTCTCTCGTGGATGCATTGTACAGTGGCAGATCTCTCTCTGCGTACACACACTCAAGTCATAGTCCACAGAGATGATACATTCAACCGGAAACGGATTGGCTACTCCCCTGCCACCAGCCAATGGCTGATGGTCGGTGCTCTGTGGGCCCCACCATGATGTATGTGTTTCATCCATGCCGTCCATATATTTTTCAAGATAATTTATAGTATTATACAAAAAAATGAGTTATATACCAATCTCAAGTGGACCACGGAAACAGTGTTGAATGAATGTCGACCATTAAAAACTCTTTGAGGGCAATAAAAGTATTGGATCAAGCTGATCTTTTTTTTCTTCTTTTTCCCTTCATCTGGGTCTTTATGATCTAATCAACAGATTGGATGTCAAATAAACAGTACAGTGGGCCTTAGGAGGATTTAAATGATGGATATCCAATCACTATTGTTTTCCTGTGGTGTGGTCCACCTGAGATTTATATCCCTTTCATTTTTGGCATAGAGCCCTAAAATGATCTTTAAAAATGGATGAACGGAATGGATGAAACACATACATCATGGTACAAATATGGTCCACTCATTGATTAGATATAGAGGAATTTTCTACGAGGCGATCCCATGATCATAGGGCAAACCTTATGGACAGGTTGGATGTCCTAAACACATAATAGGTTGGAAATTATTTGTTGGGTATACCATAACATATGGTTTAACCAGCTGAGACTATGTTAGAGAGAGAGGAATGCTCACGTGCGCACCGGCTCCGTGAGAATTCTTGAGAACTTTTTGAAAACTCACCTCATGTGATATGAGTGCAATATCTGAAGGGTTTATGTGATGTAGAACCCCATGAAACCCATTGCTCAACTTTCACTTCAATCCAAAACTTTAGTGAGCCACAGCAAAAGAAAATAGTTTATTCCTTTGATTTGTCTCTTTTTTGCCATGACCCACCAAAATTTTGGATAAGTTTAAAAGTTAAACCTTTAAGGTTTCATAGGGTGTTGGACTACATGTACGGTTTAGATTTTATACTTATATTACGGGAGATGAGTTTTTAAAAACCTTTCACAAGTTCGTACCAGAATGGGGGCATTCTTCTATATAAGTGTGTGTGTGTTATAAATATATTGATTTTAATATATATTTTAATAATATATTATAATAAAGTATTTGAAAAAAAAGATGTTTAAAAAAAAAACACGTTTTTCAAGATTTTGGGAATAGTCCCACATGGGAAAGAGAAGAGAAGAAAATCTGGTTTAAATGAAAACAGCGGAGTATTATAATATTTACCTACGTAGTCTGTGGACTATAGACCTTGCGTGCGTGTTCCAAAGGCGGCACTGAACACTACCCGCAGCCTTCGCTCGGCTCGGGCTCGGGCTCGGGCTCGGTGCGAGGGCATGGGCATGGGAGGCAGTGTGGCTGTAGAGGCGCTAGTGGCGCACTTTGCACTTCGCACGTGTCGCAGAGGGTCGCTCCCTTCGCGAACCGGAGCGAGACGGTCGCACGTGCGCATCGTGTCGCAGAGGGTCGCTCCCTTCGCGAACCGGAGCGAGACGGTTGCGAGTCGCGGTGCGACTAGTGGCTAAGGCAGATGGTTGGCTGGACGGAAAATAAGAGGACTGAATGAGAGTCTCTCTAATTATATAGAGGCTGGAAATATAGCTGTTGCACAAATGTGTAACATCTATGGAGTTAATTACAAGAAATCAATACCAACAAATCATAAAACTGCTAGCCCAACTATAAACGGCTAGTCGCTCTCTCACAACAGCCATATAACGGCTAGTTTCCAACACCATATAACGGCTAGTTTCTCCAACAGCTAGAAAACGGTCATGGAATTTAATTCCCTGGACCATAAACCCCAGCCATCATAGCCTATAAAAGGAGGATCTGGATGGGTTTCCAAACCATCTCAGCTCACTCCAGCAAACCCATATAAACAGAGACAGCCAGCCCCTCTCCACTCATAATAATATTATAGTATTTCCAGTAATATAGCAAGGCTCTAACCTTAGCTTGAAGAATAGACCAGCGGTGTGGTCTATGACTGTTCAACTGAACCAGTGGCTGACGAATTGAACTGACCAGTGCAGTGGTCAAAATCAATTTTCTTCTTTCTTTCTTTTTCTTTCTTTGGGATTTTTCTCTTAATTGTATATTGCCAGAAAGTGTGTAAAAGAGTTCCATTTGGTGGGCCTTCGTGTTTCTGAACGCAGACCCACACCAGGCTTGTCGTATCCTAGAAGCAATTTGCACCAAACCTATCAAAGATACTCATTCCACTTGAGAAGGGGCAAATAACGCTTTAAGGACAAATAAGTTTTGAGACGTGCTTTTTGTCCTTAGTTCTGATCGTAGTGATTTTTGGTTTCCATATTATACAGATATTACATTAATCTGTATAAAATTCTCAACAGTGTGCGTGTGCGTTCACGTATACACCTCTGCACATGTGTCATGAGTGTAAAATCCAAATGATTCATGTGATGCGGCTCCCCATAAAACTCTCGAAAACCAATTTCACTCTGATCCAAAGCTCTAGTGGCCATAGAAGAGAGAGATACAAATCAAGGAAAAAAACTATTTTGTTTTACCATGACTCACCAAAGTTTTGGATCAGGTAAACGGTGAGCCCGGGGGGTTTCATGGGATGATGCATCACATGGACCATTCAAATTTTAGGCTCACATCGTGTATGATGAGTTCTTATATATATATATATATATATATATATATATATATATATATATATATATATATATATATATATATATATATATATATAAGATCTACCATTGGAGAAGCCATGATTCAAATGCCGGGCCAATAAGACAGCCCTAACCATTCTTCTTTTACCGACCATATAGAGGCCATGATTGAGTGCTGTGGTTTGCAGATCAGTATAGTATTGAATTCGTGGGCCACCTATGCTCTACCCACTCAATGGATACCACTGATCCACCACCTCTCTCTCTCTCTCTCATTTTACTTTCATCAAATGGCTCTCATAATTGAATGATCGGAAGCATAATTAAATAGTCAACTACGGCTATCGTTATCTTTCACTTCTTAACCATCTACATGCAGGCCACAAAATGAATGATTAGAATTGTCCTCCCATCACGAGACTTTTGGCCCCAAACTCCATTCACGGTGGGGACAAAAACCTCCAGCACTTCATATAATTCCTATCCATTTTCAATAACTGTGCCAATTCGGCAAAAGGGATTGCCAGCAAACCTTGATCTCTTACTCTGTCTGCACCTTCTGCCCCATCATGTGACAATGCAGACCATCCTCACAATACATTGTCATGTGGACAAAAAAATCTCACTCAATAGAAATAGCAAAAAGAGCAGAATCTTCTTCTGTAACAGCTAAACACTGCCATAACTATCATTCCCAATTCAAGCTAACTTACAAACTTCTTGTGCGCACAACCGACAACTACCTCTGGTAAAATTTATACGCAACAAAATGAAAGAAAAACCAATGGGAGAATAAAAATGCACTAATAGATAACTACAAACCACAAGTTACAAAATTTACATGATTCACCACAACAGGCTAATCAGTGAGCAAATGAATTTATTACTTTAGGAAGAAAATACACATTATGTAGTGAAAATAAATACTAACCAATTAAAAAAAAAAAATACATGCTGAATCGCCTTCACTTTCACCTTTAAAGCTGCAATAAATAACCATACAATTCATTTTTATGTCGTCACCACTGCCGCCGGATAGCCTAGCCCGGCCCCACCGTGACATGTAAAGTGCCAAGTGCACCACAATGAGCCCAAGCAGTCTTACAAATAGAGTCGAACATGAATTGAGCTAGCTCAATTAACTCACTCGGTTTGCTTGGATAAGCTCAACTCAACTTAACTCAAAGTTGGGCTCAAGTCAAGTTCGGCTAATTTTTTAGCTCAAAAGGATTTCAAGTTGAGCTTGACTTGGCCTGAGTTCAACTTGTCTCTGCTCAAAGCTCAACCTAAACTTAATTTGGTTCGACTTAGCTCAAGTTATATATATATATATATATATATATATATATATGTGTGTGTGTGTATGTGTGTGTGTGTCTGAAAACTAAAAAGAAAATGCTCAACTTGAAAGCTTGAACTCAAACTTGGTATGAAAGCTCGAGCTTGAAATCAGCTCGAAAGCCCAAGTTGATCTTAGTTGCTGATTGATCCGGGCCAAGCTGGCCTATTAGACTTGAGGATTGAGCCGAGCCAAGTTGAACTTGAGCTTGGTTAGGCTGCTGGCTGAACCGAGCCGAGCTGTGCCAAGCTTGACTCAGTTGGCTCATGTACAACTCTACTTACCGACCATGCATGCATGTGTACTCAATGCTTCGCACCATATTAGACTACCATTTACTTAATGAAACCTATGCATGATGAGATGTCAACTTTAGTCCAAAGTGGTACTTTAAAAAATAAGTTTTTAAAACAAAGCCTTAAATATTAAAATTTAAAAACTAAGTTAATAATCTTCGACTTAATTTTTTCTCTCCAAATAAACCCTATTCTTTATTAAACACAACATCAAAACATCTAAAATATCTCTAGAAAATGTACCCATACATAAGCATTTGCATCATTACTATATTACAAGTTATAACATACTAAAAAATGATTAAACATGTGATATTATTTTAGCGTCGAATACTAACACCAATTATATATGGAGTTCTCATTTTGCTCAGAAGTATAAGTAATTTAGTCATTTGGACACTGATATTTCTATGCTAGCTAATTATTATTAGAAGTCTCTTGTTGGTTCATCCCCACTTTGGATGGCCCACGACAGAAAAGCCACAATCAACAAGGACTGCCCACCTCAAATGAAGTTTTATATCCTTTTAACCCCAATCCTACTTAAATTAGCTTATCCTGTCCATTCATCACGATGGTCCAACTATGAACATCCCATGACCCCACGTTTAGGTCTGGATACTCATCCAGTGAGCCGTGCTTGTACTAGTTCCATATTCAACCCACACATTTGGCTGAATTCATAAGAAAGATGAATGGCCTAGATCTTACATGTGTGGCATGTTTTTGCTCGTTGCAAGTGGGCCTAGGTATAACTTTGGAAAAAAAAAATCGTATGCGAAATCTAACGTGCATCGCTTTTGTGTGAACAATTTTCTTTCTTTATTTCATCAGTTAAAAAATGAACCCTTCCATACGACAGGGCATGTGGGGGCCACACATATGATCATCAGAAGCGGATTGGCTGGTGTACCACATACCAGCGATCTAGCTGATGTGTTGATGTCACCGGGTTCTGTGGGTCCCATCATGAGGTATGTGTTATATCCAAACCGTCCATCCATTTGGCGAGCTCGTCGTAAGGCATGAGACAAAAAATAAGACAGACATAAAGATCAAGTGGACCACACTGCAAAAAGCAGTGGGGGATTGAACATCTACCATTGAAACCTTTTTGGGGTCACAGAAGTTTTGGATCAATATGATATTTGTTTTCCCTCTTCATCCAGGTCTTTGTGACCTTGTGAATAGATTGGATGGAAAATAAACTTTATGGTGGGCCCTATGAATGTTTTAAGGGTGAAATGATTATTTTTAGGTTCATGCTCTAAAATGATCTTGTAGAATGGATGAACAAGGGGTATATAATAAATACATCATTCTGCGGCCCATGTAACTTTGATCTCCTTTGAATTGTTCGTATAACTCGGCACTCAAGGACCGTCAGCGCCGCTCGTCCTCGCACGACACGTACCCACACCATCTATATCGCTGGTGTGTGGTATAACAGCCAATTCGCTTCCGTGATCATCTCCGTGGTCGTCAGATCTAGGCCTGCTTAAAAGGTTGGCAATGGGCCAGTTTTGGGCGGCTTGGCTACAACAGAACCGGACCAACAAACAAGCCCAAGGCTCAGCTTGGTCTCACCTGTGGTGTTTATATGGAATCCGAACCGTTCATTGGGTGCGCCTCCTCATGATCACTATAAATACTGAGCACAGTTTCTATAAAAATAATAAAAAATAATAAAAAAAAAATTTAAACACTGAAGTGGGACACATTACAAGGGCAATGTACAATCATGCCTTAGAAAACTAACTATTCGCCTGTTGAGGCCCACCTAAATTCGGAATGGCTTGAGTCTTGGTGTCTTCCTTTATTCTGTGGGTTGCACCTCGTGCATTGGCCGGATGACAAATACACGTTGGACTCAGCATTCAATCTGAGAGTTTCTTTGGGATCATTTCCCTCCCACAATGTCTCGCATCGTTGGCTTTTCTGTAGCTAGGGCCGTCAACAGGCCCGGCCTGAGCTTGGCCCATTGACACCCCTAGCTGTAGCCCACCTAAGTTATGGATTGGGCTAGATTTTTGGATCTAAGCTCAAGGCACCTACACATCACGGTGGGCCACACATAACTCCAACAGCATGTGCAACCGTACATGATCATACTGAATTGGAATGGGATTGAGAACTTAAGACTGATTGGACGGTTCTCAAAAACATTAGATACCCAGTACTGCTGCATTTCAATCAGACACGAGGCCATGTGTGTTAACAAATGATCCATATTTAGTCAAACATATATAATTCGGATAGTGTTGGGTATGTTAAAGCCGTATTCAACTCAAGTTCGATTGAACTTTTGCAACCTCAAGCACTACGGATCAAACTTGTGAAGATTGGCATATTATCCAACTACCTAAAATTTGCATTCATCGCATTTTTGGGCTCATGCCATAAAAGCCCCATTTAGATACCACCAAATAAGTTTCCTTTTCTACTTATAACATTTAGATACCACCAAATCATTTTACGATTTGAATTGCGGGAGAACTCTGGGCTAAGTCTGAACTGGATGTGTTTAAAAGATGGTTATTTACCTCTTCTGAATCAGATGGTGGAGATGCATTTCCACCATCCTCATTCACTGATTTAATAAGTTTTTTCAGCCTATTTTTATGATTCTATTTGTGCGGAATTCCCAACTGTTTATAGGATGTTGTGAGACTTTTAAGAAACTTTGATGATTTACAGCTTGGCTTATGTTTCGTATTCGTGTCTGCTTCGACGTCATGTTGTTTCGGAAGGGGTTGATGTTGTCTGGTCTTGTATGCAAATTTTAAGCTTTATTTTACAGCTTATTTATAATCTCGTTCTTCATATTCCCTTAATAGTCTGTCTTCTTCTTCTCTAGTAACTGTGGGGGCAATTCCTCTGCATGACCCTTCTTCAATTATAATCGGCCTATTTCTATATATTTTGTGGCTTGTTGTATTGGTTGTATGGGAATGAGTAGTGAAGGACTTTGTATTTGAGTCAATAATGGCTCGAAATAAATCCCAGATTCTAAAGGAGGTTTACTACATGAGGCAGTGTTTCCTCCCCAATAAGCCAAATGTAATTTTAACTTATTTGTTTTGTTTATAAATTGTTTTCAACACAACTTACATTAATTATAACTTTATCTTTTCCTCATGTGAATGACTTCGGCTCTATAATTCTAAATATCTAACAATAGATCATCTTCCAATGACATATTTATAAGTATAATTTTTAAAGAAATGATATTTGGTTAGTTTGAGGGTACATAAATAATTAAGAAATGAAGATAAATAAACGCAATCAATAAACCATATGAAAGTTAAGTAACATTAAGTCATTTAAAAGCATAAACAAAAAGAAAAAAATATAAAAATGAAATATTAAAATACAATTTGATAAGTGATAAGCATATAAAATATACATCCACCCATTGAAGATTACAATTCAAGTATACAAATAATAACTGTCAAATTAGTGTAAGCAAATGTAATGAAAATATAAGGTGTGTCTCATCCTACTTCATGCAATCATTATAGGTATTGTTTCATCCTACTTCTCACTCTTCTCTTCCTCAAATTCATCATCAGTAGAGTTCCCTTTTCCATAGATCAGGCGCAACCAATCCAATGTACAAATGAGCACTTCAACAGATTTTAGTGTAAGTGAGATTTGATACTTGTTTATTACCTTACTCCCCATGTTAAAAGCAGATTTTGACGCCACGATTGAAATTTGAATTAATAATGTCTCGTGCCATTAACGGAAGCACAATATATTTTGATTTACAAGCTTTTGACTTCCATTAGTCTAAAACATCAAATTCTTCGCTTTTGTACTTTACAGGTTACACATCGAGATAATGACCAAGTTTTGTTTGGGTTATTTATATTTGAGTCTTAACTCGTGCCATGAAAGATATGAAATCATTGATTGTATTTCGTTGTGCAGCAATACTAGAACTAGAACCCCCTTGAGGAGTTTGACCTAGGGTATTGTCTTTTGTTGCCTTCAAAGCTTTTACATAGAAATTGTACAAATCTTCAACTGCATCACAAATATTATTAACCTTAGTGACACTATTCTTACCATATAACTTTAAAAAAATTAATATAACCATGAATATGTTATATCGAGTATCAAGAATGACTGCAACAACCATTACTAGAATGTACTCAAACAAATATTTATCAAACTTTAACTACATACCCATAGTCATTAATTGTAGAAAGTCTGCTCCACTACAACCTCTGTATAAAACATCTTTTACATTCTAAAGTTATGGAAGAAATATATTTGTTGTTGGATACTTACTTCATGAAAAGATCTTCATTGTGTCATAAAAAACTGAAAGAAACTTGTGAACCGCTTCAACTCTTGTCCAATCATCATTAAAAGACAACCACTAATATGCATTATCATGCTCCGCATAATGAGAAAATGTATCTTTAAAAGCTATCGTTGAAACTAACATTTTCTAAGTTGAATTTCAATGTGTCATGACATCCATCTTCATCATTATCTAAGATGACAAATTCAACCATTTCACGGTCTTATTCCATGAAGGTGACCACTGTATGTACTTCACACTCTTTCTTATGTTCTAAATCGTTGACTCAATTGTTCTAAGCTCATCTTGTACAATAAAGTTTAGGATATGGGCACAACACCTAATATGAAATATTTTTCCACCGAAATACAAGTCATCGGTGGCCCTAAACTAGTTCCACAAATTTGTTATTATCCTATCGTTTGCAGAAGCATTGTCTAAAGTTATCAATGAAAGTTTCTTCTCAATGCCCCACTTCACAAGGCATCTGTAGATGTAGTTTGAAATCATCAAACCAGTGTGAGGAGGTGCAACATAAGAAAAGTTTATAACTCTTTTGCAGAGCTTCCGTTCAGGATCAACGTACTGGGCAGTGACTGACATATACCCCTTTTGTTGATTGGATGTCGTCCACAAATTCGATGCTAGGCTAACTCGGGAAATTGATGCCAACTGTCCTTTTAACTTGGCATTCTTGCTTGCATAATCTTCATACACACTTTTTTTATTGTTATGTGGGATACCTTTGTTAGAATACAAGATTTGGGAAAGAAGAGGCTTTTTCTTTAGAGCCGTATACAACTAGTATTTATATAAGAATGGAAGAAGACAAATATAGAAAATAGTGAAGAAGGAGGATTTACAGAGGAGAGATTATAGAGATGATGGAGGAGAGATTTTAGCAAATGAGCTGGCTGCTGGATGTGGAGAGATTTCTGCAGATGAGCTGGATGCTCTCGTCGATGGAAGATCTAGCGATCCTGTGGAACACGATCTCAACATTGCAGATCCGAAGGAAGATGCAGAAAAGAAGCACATCATAGAGGACAACACTGTACTGGAACCGAATGCCAGTTCCCCGATTGAGGAGTTAAAAGGTTTGAAAAAAAAAAAGTGTCCTTACTGATGGTTTAGATGGCAAACTGAATATAAATGAAAAAGGTGTCCTTGCTGATGGTTTGGATGTCAAACTGAATATAGATGAAAAAGGTGTCCTTGCTGATGGTTTGGATGACAAACTAAATATAGATGAAAAGGTGGCTAATGACGAATATGAACAGAAACTGGAACCTTCTGCGAAGGCAGAAAGAAATACGGAATTTGAAATTACAGCCACAGAAGCTATTGAATTCGAATTGCATCAACTAGTGCGGCTTCAGTTCTTAAAGGGCATTCTCATGGCTTTGATACCATGTTAGAATACAAGATTTGGGAAAGAAGAGGTTTTTTCTTTAGAGCCGCATACAACCAATATTTATAGAAGAATGGAAGAAGACAAATATAGAAAACAGTGAAGAAGGAAGATTTACAGAGGAGAGTTTATAGAGATGATGGAGGAGAGATTTCAGCAAATGAGCTGGCTACTGGATGCGGAGAGATTTCTGCAGATGATTTTGTAGATGAGTTGGATGCTGGATGCGTTCCTTCAAAAACCCTTTCATATATGAGGTTAATGCCTCTAGCTAATTCGACAAAAGATGAACTCTCTACCATATGAAATAGTTTTTCAATTGCAATAATAAATCTGGCTATAAACTCATTCACATGGTCTCTGTTATACTTATATGTGGGCAATGTACCTTGCGATGAATCCACCAAGATTGGGTAAATGAAAACGTATGTTGGCATGAGGTATGACTTCTCACCTTTTTATGACAATTCAAAATGTGTTTCTTTAAACTTATGGTCAACCAATCCACTTGTTTAACATATTGAGTCTTGCAGTACTTGTATTGTATATTCACCATGCCATTTTTAAAAGTTACTTCTTTAAAATCTTCCCACACTATCAATCTTTTTTTTTTTTTTTTTTTTTTCCATTTATTGAACTTTGTGATTGTGAGATATTAATATCAATGGGCACCTCTTCATCTCGTATACCTAATCATTCATCCAAGTCATCGGCAAAGTTACTGACAAACCACTGGGGTATTGGGAATTTCCTCACTAGTCATCTTGTAATTGTAATACTTTCATATTCTCATTTAAACGTTTATATCAAAATTCTGGTAACATCTCCCAATGTCTCTCCATATAAGTTTGTTGGGGGCCTTGCACAAAACCTTAGGATCTAGCCCTCTAGAACAAACCAGAATTGTGGAATAACAAAGCAATGAAAACAATCAATGCATCAATCACACACCACACAAGAGATTTTTACGTGGAAAACCCTCAAAGAGGTAAAAACCACGAGACCTCGTCCAGATCAACAATCCACTATGAAGTAGAACGTTATAACATTCTTCACTCACGCAGGAGTGGATAAACAATAAGAGAAACAAAGAAAACAGAGAGATCTCACCAATTACGAGGATATAGAAGTGCTGAGATATAGGTTGCACAGTAGATAACCTCCACGAGCATAATCTCCCTTTTATAAGCTTCCTCTCTCTCTCTCTCACCTTTGATAGCCCTAAACTCTTTAGCAAATCCCTTATAAAGCTTTAGGAAACCCTCTTATCATACCTAGAAAACTCTAAGAACTCCTAGTTATAGTTTTAGGAAACTCCCTTCCGCATCCCAGTTGCGAAAGGATTTGTGACACGAAATCCGCGCAAAATCGCGGAACGAATCTCCGTAACCTCGACTGGTCGAACCGATCCACGACCGGTCGAGAGCCACCTTCGACCGGTCAAGCACCTCGGAGAAACATAGTCTACAGTCGCTGGACTTTGAGTCGTGCCACGACTCGACTCCTACGACTGGTCGAGACCAGCCTTTGACCGGTCGAGCAAGGCTCACGACCGATCGACGACGGGTCAAAAAAACCTATCAAAGTTGATCTTCCATTTCATTCCTATGCTAAATATGTAAGCAAGGTGAAGATATCTGACATGAGAAATAAAAATAAAGAAACTTATCCAGAGAGAAATAATGAGATGGAGCACAGAACATGCATGAGCATTTAAATAGGTTATATGAAAGCATGCTATCTATATATAACCTTGAACTATTCAAAATAAGACAATTTACGCGATTTCTATGCCACCAAAAATACATTATATATATGTTTGTCCATATAGAAATCCTTAAATGGGCAACTAATTGTCTAATTCATAAAAATAAAACACATTAGGCTAAGGACCTGTTTATTAATGCTAAATTTTTGCACTTAACGCAGAATTGAAAAAATATTCCGTGTTTAGTGGTGTTTGTTAATACGTCGATAACGCGGAAGAAGGAAAGTGCTAAGTGGTTTTTCACTGAATTCTTTCCGTGATAGGAGTCTTGCTTAATGGTGAATGCGGAATGCGCTCAATGAATTTTTCATTAAACAAAAATTTTTACTTTCAAAATTACTCTTTTTCAAGTTACTACGGTTATTTTTTCTCTTGATATTGTTTGCGCAGCACAAAATCAACTTTTAACTTGTGAAACTTCTTTATGCCCCACCATGATGTATGTGTTTCATCCATTCCATTCATCAATTTTTAAAGATTATTTTAGGGCTTGATACGAAAAATGAGAGGAATATAAATCTCAGGTGGACCATACCACAGGAAAACAATAGTGATTGGATATCCACCGTTAAAATTCTCCTAAGGCCCAATGTACTGTTTATTTGACATCCAATCTGTTGATTAGGTCATATAGACCTAGATGAATGGAAAAAATAAAGATTAGCTTGATCCAAAACTTTTATGGCCCCTAAAAAGTTTTTAATGGTTGACGTTCATTCAATACTATTTTCCTGTAATGTGGTCCACTTGAGATTGGGATATACCTCATTTTTGGTCTCATACCATAAAATGATCTAGAAACATAGATGGACGGCATGGATGAAACACATACATCATGGTGGGGCCCACATAGCACCGACCATCAGCCATTAGCTGGTAGCAGGGGAGTAGCCAATCTGTTCCGCGGATTGGATACTGTTGAGCAGCGAGACTCCCTACTGAAGTTACGTCACCAAGTTATGTGGGCCCATCATGATGTGTATTTTGTATCCACGCCGCCCTTCGATTTGGAAATATAAATTTAGGTAAAGATCTAAAGAATGAGTCAAATCCAAAGCTCTAGTGGACCTCACCACAAAAAACAGTGGGGAGAGTAACGCCCACCATTAAAAACTTAAATAGGCCACAAAAGTTTTTGATCAAGTTGATATTTGTTTTTTTCCCTTCTTTCATGTCTGTGTTAACCTGTGAACAGGTTGGATTTCAAATAAAAATCATGGTGAGACTTATGAAGGTTTTAACGGTACGCATCAATCTCACCACTGTTTTTTGTGGTGGGGTCAACTACATATTTGGATCTACCTCATTCTTTAACTTATGCTCTAAAATTAAATCTCCAAATAGATGGACGGTGTAGATAAAGCACATACATCATAGTGGGCCCACATACATCATAGTGTGCCCATGGAACTTGATGACGTCACTTCAGTAGTTAATTCACATCCAAGTAAGATGCGGACTAGTTAGTGTACCTCACACCAGCTATATAGCTGCTGTATTGTTGTCAGCAAGTTCTGTGGGTCCAATCATGAGGTATGTGTTATATCCAAACCATCCATCCATTTGGCGATCTCGTATTAAAGCTTAAGACGAAAAATAAGCCGCAAAAAGGAGCGCGGGATTGAACATCTACCATTGAAACCCTTTTTAGGGTCACAGAAGTTTTGGATCAATATGATTTTATTTTTTTTCCTCTTCATATAGGTATTTGTAACCTTACGAACATATTGGAGGGAAAATAAACTTAAATAGGCCACGGAAGTTTTGGATCAATATGTTTTCACTTCATTCAAATGGGAATGACCTTATAAACGGATTGGATAGCATATAAATATAAGGCGACCTTATTTGAAGGTTTTGTTGCTACCGATGTTCAATCCTATACAACACATATTGATAATCTTCCGGTGAAAAGGAATTGAGGGCGTTATGATGATATTTTACTTTTTTTATTAAGTATTTTAGTTTATTTGAATTAAATATAATGATTTTATTTTCATTTAATAAAAAATAATTTCTTTATAACGTAAAACATTTCCAAACGAGAGATAGGAGCAAATGTGTCAAATTAACATATTTCAGACATTTAATATGTTTGTTAATAAACAATTTGTTTCAGATTCAGTACTTAATTTTTAGACTTCAACCATAATTATTAAACAAGTTTTTTTACTTCAGATTTCAGATTCAGGCTTTAAATTTCAGATTTAGGCTTCAGATTTCAGATTCGGTTATTAGACTTCAGATTTAACAAACGGAGCCTAACTGTCTAATGCACAATAATAAGTTAAACAATAAACAATGCAATCCATAATTCATAAAAATAAATCACTAATTGTTTAATTTAAAAAAAAACGCACTAGCCATTTAAGATTTAAGGTTTAGGGATTATGTTTAGGGTTTACTGATTAAGTTTTAGGGATTAGGGTTTGGTCTGGGTTTTAGGTTTAGCTTTAGGTTTAGGGTTTATAAATGGCTCAGACCGAATTAGCCCGAACGCACTATAGCCAAGCCGGGCACACCCGAGCTAACCCGAACACAGCGCTGATGGGTTTTTTGACCCGTCGTCGACCGGTTGTGAGCCCTGCTCGACCGGTCGAAGGCTGGTCTCGACCAGTCATGGAAGACGAGTCGTGGCACGACTCAAAATTCAGCGAGTTTGGGCTATTTTTCTCAGGGGTGCTCGACCAGTCGAAGGAGGTGCTCGACCGGTCGAAGGTGGCTCTCGACTGGTTGTGGATTCGGTTCGACCAGTCGAGGTTACGCAGATTCGTTCCTCGATTTTGCGCGAATTTTGTGTCGCAAGTCCTTTAGCAACTGGGATGCGGAAAAGAGTTTCTCAAAACTATAAAAGGGGTTGCCTAGGGTTTTCTAGGTATGACAAGAGGGTTTCCTAAAGCTTTACAAGGGATTTGCTAAAGAGTTTAGGGCTATCAAAGGTGAGAGAGAGGGAGAAAGAGAGAGAGGAAGCTTATAGAAGGGAGGTTCTGCTCGTGGAGGTTATCTACTGTGCAATCTATATCTCAGCGCTTCTATGTCCTTGTAATCGGTTAGATCTCTCCATTTTTTCTATTTCTCTTATTGTTTATCGACTCCTGCGTGAGTGAAGAAGGTCGTAACGTCCTACTTCATAGTGGATTGTTGATCTGGACGAGGTCCCGAGGTTTTTACCTCTTTGAGGGTTTTCCACGTAAAATTCTCTTGTGTGGTGTGTGATTGATGCATTGATTGTTTTCATTGCTTTATTATCCATAATTCTGGTTTGTTCTAGAGGGCTAGATCCTAAGGTTTTGTGCAAGGCCCCCAACAAAGTGGTATCAGAGCTAAGTTCATTAAACGGGTATAATCGGTTTTGAATTATGGAAAGTGGCCCATCAAGGATGATCAGCCTCAATGGTTCTAACTGGACCATATGGAAGGCTAAGATGGAGGACTTGCTTTATTGCAAGGACCTATATTCTCCAATTTTAGGCATATCAGCAAAATCCAAGGATATGACTGATGATGATTAGAAGAAGATGGACCGAAAGGTAGTGGGGTTTGCTAGACAATGGTTGGATGATTCAGTGTTCCACCATGTGTCTACAGAAACCTCAGCCGCTAGCCTATGGCTGAAAGTACAAGGGCTGTATGAGAGGAAGACAACCGGTAATAAAATTTTTCTGATAAGGCGACTTGTGAATCTCAAGTTCAAGTATGGTGGTTCTGTGGCCGAGCACATGAATGAGGTCAGCAATATAGTGAACTAACTCACCTCTATGAAGATGGTCCTGGATGATGAACTGTAGGCTTTACTATTGCTTAGTTCATTGCCTGACAGTTGGGAGACATTGGTGGTGTCTCTAAGTAACTCCGCGCCAAACAGAAAGATATTTATGGAACAGGTAACTAGATGTCTCTTCAATGAAGAGACAAGGAGGAAGTCTCAGGGGTCTACTCAGCAAGATGCTCTTGTGACACAGGAACGGGGGAGAGGAAAGAACAGGAAGGGCGGGAATGCACGAGGTAAATCAAGAGGCAAGTCGAGTAACAGGAAAGATGTTGATTGGTGGAATTGTGACAAGAAGGGCTACTACAAGCATGAATGCCGTGGTAAGAAAAATGACAAGAAAGGAAAATGGAAGGAAGATGAATCAGATTCCACTGCGGTCGCTTCAGATGGCGACGTTGTAGTTATTCTTTCTGTAGATCATGATGTATGTCTCGCGGTTACGAGTCAAGACACCGATTGGGTGATAGACTCGGGAGCTTCTTTTCATGCGACTCCACGTAGGGACTTCTTTACAAGTTACAAGTCAGGTGACTATGGGACTGTGAAGATGGGAAATTCTGGCGTATCAAAAATTGTGGGAGTCGGTGATATTTGTATGAAAACTGATGTGGGCTGCACATTGGTTCTTAGGGATGTAAGGCATATCCCTGACCTTCGCCTCAACTTGATGTCGACGGAAAGGTTGGATGATGATGGCTATGAAAGCCGGTTTGCTGGTGGGCGATGGAAGCTCATCAAGGGTTCGTTGATCGTGACCATAGGAAAGAAGTGTTGTACCCTTTACAAGGCAAGTGTCAGTATATGTAAGGGTGGGTTGAACGCAGCGGAAGATTCAGTTATTGACATGTGGCATAGACGTCTAGGCCACATGAGTGAAAAAGGGCTTCAGGTACTAGCAAAGAAGCGGCTCCTTCCAGACGTGACAGGTACACCTCTGAAAACCTGTCTTGATTGTTTATCAGGGAAACAACATAGAGTTTCATTTGTTAAATCTGCTTCTCATGTTAATAAAGTGCATGCATTAGATTTGGTTTATTCTGATGTTTGTGGTTCTATGAGGACAAAAACCTTGGGTGGGGCATTGTATTTTGTCACTTTTATAGATGATGCATCTAGGAGAGTTTGGGTTTATGCTTTAAAATCCAAGGACGAGGTCTTTGGTGTGTTTAAATTGTTTCATGCTATGGTCGAGAGAGAGACAGGGAGACCATTGAAGTGCATCCGCATTGACAATGGTGGTGAATACATTGACGACTTTCATGAGTACTGCAAGTCCCTGGGTATACGGCATAAACAGATGGTTCCCAAGACCCCCCAACATAATGGTGTAGCTGAGCGAATGAATTGCACCATTGTTGAGAGAATTAGATGCATGTTATTCCATGTGAAATTGCCTAAGACGTTTTGGGGAGATGTAATGCACATGGCGGTGTATTTGATAAACAGGTCTCCATCAGCCCCGTTGAATGGAGAAGTGCCTAAAAAGGTGTGGACTGGACATGATCCATTGTACAGTCATCTCAGGGTATTTGGATGCAAGACATCTGTTCACGTACCAAAGGACGAGAGGTCCAAGCTCGATATGAAGATCATGCAGTGTGTTCTTAGGGTACATTGATGAAAAGTTCAGTTACAGGTTATAGGATCCGACTGAGAGGAAGCTCATCAGGAGCAGAGATGTGGTTTTCTTTGAAGATCAGTGTATAGAAGACATTGGTAAGCCAAAGAAGAACCAGCCTAGTTCAGGTGAGCTAGATGACATAGATTCGGTTACTCCTCCCGTGGTGCCTGATGACAGGAGAGTACAACAAGGTGCAGAGGACGAGGGAGTTCCTTCAGAAGATGGACCAAGGGAGCAGCCTCCACTTGATCCACCTGTTAAACCACAGGTGAGGAGGTCATCTAGGGACAGATAGCTGTCCAAGAGGTACTCGCCACATGAGTACATTATGTTGACTGATGGGGGAGACCCAGAAGATTATTCTGAGGCCCTAGCCGACGAGCATAAATGGGAGTGGTTGAAAGCTATGCAAGAGGAGATGAAATCCTTGCATAAGAACCACACCTATGATATGGTGAAATTGCCTAAAACTAAGAAAGCTTTGAGCAACAAATGGGTGTTCAGAAAGAAGATTGAGCAGAAGAATTCACAGACGAGGTTCAAGGCCAGACTTGTGGTGAAAGGATTTGGTTAGAGGAAAGGCATAGACTTCGAGGAGATATTCTCACCAGTAGTGAATATGACATCCATACGGATGTTGCTTGGGTTGGCGGCTAGCATGGATCTGGAGATAGAGCAGTTAGATGTTAAAACTACATTCCTCCATGGTGACCTGGAAGAAGAGATTTACATGCACCAACCAGAGGGGTTCGAAGTCAAGGGCAAAGAGCATATGGTGTGTAGGCTGAGGAAGAGCTTGTATGGGCTGAAACAAGCTCCACGACAATGGTACAAGAAGTTCGACTCGTTTATGTTGAAACATGGGTATGACAGAACGGAGTCGGACTACTGTGTGTTTACGCGCAAGTGTCAAATAATGATTTCTTAGTTTTACTATTATACGTTGATGACATGCTCATCATGGGAAAAGACATCAAGAAGATCGACAGGCTGAAACAGGAGTTGGGCAAGTCTTTTGCGATGAAAGACTTGGGCCCGACTAAACAGATCCTAGGAATGGAGATAACCCGTGACAGAAGCAGTAGGAAGCTATAACTGTCACAAGAGCGGTATATTGAGAAAGTCATAGAACAATTCAATATGAATGCAGCGAAGCTGGTCATTACTCCACTAGATGGTCACTTCAGATTGAGTGACAGGCAGTGTCCCAAGACAAAGGTAGAGGTGGAAGAGATGCAGAAGATACCCTACGCATCAGCGGTAAGAAGTTTGATATATGCTATGGTGTGTACACGCCCAGACATAGCATATGCGGTTAGTGTTGTCAGCCGGTATCTTGCCAATCCTGGCAAAGAGCATTGGGCAGCGATGAAGTGGATACTGCGGTATCTAAGAGGCTCATCTAGGTTGAGTCTATGTTATGGTGACGGTAAACCTGTTCTAGAAGGTTACACAGATACAGATATGGCAGGTGATATAGACTCCAGGAAGTCTACATCGGGGTTCATGTTTACATTTGTAGGGGGAGCAGTTTCCTGACAGAGTAAGCTACAGAAAGTCGTAGCGTTGTCAACGACAGAGGTCAAGTACATTGCAGTCACAGAGGCATGTAAAGAGATGCTTTGGATGAAGAGATTCTTACAAGAACTTATCCTAAAGCAGGAGGATCACGTGGTCTATTGCGATAGTTAGAGTGCTATACACTTGAGCAAGAATCCAAGTCAGCATTCCAAGTCGAAATACATAGAGATTCGGTATCACTGGATCAGAGATACTTTGGAATAGAAGGTGTTACAGCTTGAGAAGGTCTACACGGACGATAATAGGTCAGATATGATGACCAAGACTTTGTCCAAGGGCAAGTTTGAGGTTTGTAGAAACCTGGCTGGCTTGAAGAAGGTGGATCCCTCCTGTGTCAAAAAGGGGAAGATTTGATGGATTTTTTGACCCATTGTCGACTGGTCGCGAGCCTTGCTCGACCGGTCGAAGGCTGGTCTCGACCAGTCGTGGAAGACGAGTCGTGGCATGACTCAAAGTCCAGCGAGTTTGGGCTATTTTTCTCCGGGGTGCTCGACCAGTCGAAGGAGGTGCTCGACCGGTAGAAGGTGACTCTCGACTGGCCGTGGATTCGGTTCGACCAGTCGAGTTTACGCAGATTCGTTCCGCGATTTTGTGCGAATTTCGTGTCGCAAGTCCTTTTATAACTGGGATACGGAAAAGAGTTTTCCAAAACTATAAAACGGTTTGCCTAGGGTTTTCTAGGTATGACAAGAGGGTTTCCTAAAGCTTTACAAGGAATTTGCTAAAGGGTTTAGGGCTATCAAAGGTGAGAGAGAGGGAAAAAGAGAGAGAGGAAGCTTATAGAAGAAATGTTCTGCTTGTGGAGGTTATCTACTGTGCAATCTATATCTCAGCGCTTCTATGTCCTCGTAATCGGTTAGATCTCTCCGTTTTCTCTATTTCTCTTATTGTTTATCCACTCCTGCGTGAGTGAAGAAGGTTGTAACGTTCTACTTCATAGTGGATTGTTGATCTGGACGAGGTCTCGTGGTTTTTACCTCTTTGAGGGTTTTTCACGTAAAATTCTCTTGTGTGGTGTGTGATTGATGCATTGATTGTTTTCATTGCTTTATTATCCATAATTTTGGTTTGTTCTGGAGGGCTAGATCCTAAGGTTTTGTGCGAGGCCCCCAACAAGCGCAGCCAGCCTGACCGCACCCGAGCTAGCCTAGATGCACCACATGGTCCACACCCAACCCGGAAGCACCATAGCTAGCCCATCCGCACCACATGGTCCACACCTAACCCGACTGCACCCAAGCTTGCCCAAATGCACAGCACAACCAACTCGGATGCACCCGTTTTCAACCATACCTGATCCCAATTTCACAAACCTCTCCAAATTAAAAATTAATAAAAGAAACTATAGGGTTTAGTAAATTACTTTGATTAGGCAGAGACGGGTGGTCGAGTGGGTACGAATCAGTCCGGACAAACTGCTGTGGTGTTGTTGGGCTCGAGATGAGCAACTGTCAAGCGAGAGAGAGAACTGTTGTGGTGTTGTTGGGCTCGAGATGAGTAATCACAAGAGAGAGAGAGAGAGAGAGAGAGAGAGAGAGAGAGAGAGAGAGAGAGAGAGAGAGAGGGTGGTGGTTGCAGGGCTCGGGAGAGGAGGGAGGGTGAGAAATTGGGATCGGGTCGGGTGCGGTAGGTAGGGTTAGACTGTAGGAATTTAGGATTCATACACACATATACAACCCGAACCTGAGTTGAGTTGGGTTTCAGATCGAGTCGACTTTGGACAACTTGGATTTCGGGTTAAGTCGACTGACTATGTAACTCGGATTCGACTCGATTTGAGTTCGGATTGGGCGAAGTCTACTCGGTTTGGATCGGCTCACTCACTCGATTCAGGTCGAGTCAGATTTGAACGAGTCAGCCGAATCAAGTTGTCTCGTGCCCAACTCTACCCCTTTAGATTTGAAAGGCCCTGGATTTGAAATTCTCATATTGCGGTTGGCACCCTGGATTCAAAATCTTTTGTAATCTAAAAGTAGCTATCCATAGTATATTTACATGGGTTTGAGTTTAATTACTAAATCAACTTTAATATCTCTAATTATCATACTTACCTAATGTTTGACACAATGGTTGTAATAAGCCTACGAAATTATCTTTTTTGCTAAAAAATGATGAAATTTCAAGTCTCGGATGGGCCACAAGTACAAGATCACATCCGAGTGGCTAACCAAAGACATTTAACTATTGATTTACATGGACAATGTTTGGACAACACAGATTACCATATTAAAGTAATTATAGTGTGCAAATGATAATGTAATTATTTTGGGATATAATCAATAGGCCATGTACCCAATAGCTTAATAGTCTAGTGACACACATGTTACACATGCAACATCATTTTAGATGTAATCTAAGCTTTCGTCTTGGATTTCAAATATGTTGAAACCTCATTTACTCTACGGTGCCTGACAACCCACCCCAAATCCATGATGCCAAACGACCATAATATGACTCACGTTCGGTCGGCGATCCTAAAGTATATATGACTCACGTTCGTTTGGCAGATCCTAAAGTGTGCTAATTTCAATACTCGAGCGCTGTGATGGATGATACTCAGGGACTTTGAAATTGCACACAAGTAACTCAACTTAAAACCGTACAATTATAGTCCCGTTTCGATCTACCATGGCCAGCAAATTAAACTTATTCAATTATCTATCTGTCAGTTGATGGACGGTTGACAATACAAGATATCAAATGGTCTTATTTCAACAAACAGTTGTCCACGATACAGAGGTTAGGACTTTACAACCAATAGGATTCTGGGGTTCTGACTCAGCGACAGTGGATCCAACAGTTTATTTGGTTTAATTCGAGTTTGTTTACGTCACATGTACAGTTCCACAGCGCCTGCGTATCAATCGTCATGTTCTTTCAGAGTATCAATTAACTACCTGTTAATTATACACGCGGTGTACGTGTTTTTAATCCCGGCAAGTAGGTGGGTCACACGGCTCGGTGGTCTATACCATTTGTTTGTAACATCAGCAACATTCCTTAAAAAAATAAAAAACAATAATCTCATATTGGGAGATTCCAGGGACCTATCCCGGAAAACTTTGAGTTGATCGGGGCCATTTATGTATTTCCGCTTCCTAACCGTCAATTTGGACGCGGCTTCGGTGGATCCCTCACTGTGGGGCCTAATTTGATGTATAAACCTTACATCCACGCCGTCCATTCATTTTGAAAGCTTATTTCAGGATATGATACCAATAATGAGGCAGATTCAAATCTCAGGTGGACCATACGAAAGGAAGCAGTGCGGATTGACCATTAAAAGATTTTTGTGGGCCATAAAAGTTTTGGGTCAAGCTGATATTTGTATGATCCCTTCATCCAGGAACTTGTGAACTTACCAACAGGTTGGATGGAAAATAAGCATTTCGGTGGGCCCCAAGAAGTTTTAAACGGTGGGTATTCAATCACCACTGTTTCTTGGTGCGGTCCACATAAGATTCGGATTAGCTTCATTTTTGGGATCATGCGCTAAAATGAGCTGTTAAAGCGGATTCGAGGAAAATAAATTAAGGTGGGTCCCACATTCAGAGATCCACCGACCTCGGTGCCGCGTCCGTCCATCCTCGCAGAAAAACAGAAAATCAATGGCTTGGATTACCGAACTATGGCCCCACTAGACAGAATTAAAACGCGCTTACCAATGGTTTTAATAATGTTTTTATTTTTATTTATTTTTAATTTTCAAAGTTCGTCAATTTCAATAGAAAGGCGCATGATCCAGATTTCCATCTGAATGAGGAAGAAAAGAAAAACGATCTAACCAACGTCTCCACCTTATTCCTTCCAAACCCCAGATTTTGCAGAAACCGTAGAATTCTTATTCGAAAGTGCGAGAGAAAGACTTGGAAAAGATCTCTCATTTTCAGCAAATTCCGAAATTGCGTTCTTAGATTTGGATCAACGGCTTTAATTTGATTTTCGGTTTCTAGGATTGGATTCCTGGTTTCCCTCTGCAATTTCCGTTCCGGAGCAAGATAGATTTTGACGCAATTTGGGAATTTTTGGATATCTAGGGTTTGGTTTGGGGGTATGAATTGAAGTGTTTGATTCAAGGTCGGTAATTGGTGGAATTGGTAGAGATACATGTTTTGTAGGATTTGATGTGTTGGCGGTTTTTGGTAATGTAGGTGAATTGGCTGTGCTACTTGCATTTGATTATCAGCGGGGAATATTAAAGAGATTTAGAAGGATTTGCATTGGTTTATATTCATTCTAAGAGAGAGAGAGAGAGAGAGAGAGAGAGAGAGAGAGAGAGAGAGAGAGAGAGAGAGACGGTATTTATCACAATTCACTGGATTATATATTTTCTAGGGTTTGACTTTAATGTTTTTTTTTTTTTGCCACGTAATTTCGCTGCTTATGGTTGGGAAGAAATCAAGAGATTTGGACTGAAACTGGCGTTGGTTTGGATCTTTGGAGCTTGATTCTGCAGGCGGATTTGTTGGTATTATTTTTACTAGTGTTTTTCTTTGGAGAGAATTGTTTGGGTTTTGAATGAGAGGGAATTCCAAGGGAGAAGGGAGACGATGAAAGGGGCTTTGGTGGTTCTGGAGGGACGATGACGGGAGGGTCATTGGGTCTACGTACAGGGAGTTATGGATCATTGCAGCAGCAGCAGCTGCTGCTGCAGAACAGTGTTGCAGTGGCAATTCAGACGATGCCTGTCAGCGGTCGCAAGCCCCCGAAGATGCTGTTGCCTGGTTCGAGAGAGAAGGAGAGGTGCCGCCCTTGGATTTGCAAGATCACCGGCCGGAGGAGAGTCGGGATGCTCTTCTTAGTGATCATTTCTGCTGCGGTCTTCACGTCCCTTATGTCTGCCTTTACCAAAGGTTTGGTTTTGCTAATTCCATTTGTGCTTCACTTTTCTTGTTGCTTTATTCATGGTGCTAAGAGAAAGAAACATCATAGAGTTTGCAATATGTTCCAACATCGATAGAGAAGCTGAGAAGTGCTAATCCTACTTGCCCATGCCCCCCATGTGTATGATAGCCGGGTTGTTTGTCAGGTGTGCTGCTCCACCATGGAAATGCTGTACCCAAGATCAGACTGGTTAGATGATCCTAACATTGGATTTGAGCGTTAAAAGTGAACTATTTGTCAGTTGTTTTGATTAATTTCAATTTTCCACTTAAAATCAGTGGTTAGGGTCCTCTCACTTAAAATCTATGGTTAGGAGCTGGCTAGTACATTGGGCGAGTGGGTGTATGTGAGTAAGATTAAAATTCCTCAGAGAATTAATGCAAAGATCCATTCTTCTGTTTTATTTTCTTTCCAATTCATAATTGACATAAGAAGAAGGTTTAGTTGCAATTTGAACAAACTGTTCATAACATTAGGCTCCCTGGAAGTGAAATTGTTTTTGAGAAGCAAATTCTCTATGAAAGAGATTTTGTCTATCATGCTTGAGTACTGAGAAAGCCAATTTCAGGAATTCAGAAACTGTCCTTCAGTACTGGTAAAAAGGGCTTTTAGGAAGGTTGGCTGCATAGGGCTCGACTTTATATCATTTCAAAAGTATTGGCGTTGGATGGGAATCAAATCCCCAATAATCTGCTCCCTCGCTATTATGGAGGAACCCTAAAGGGGTTGAAAATGTGAAACGGATTCCTGTAGGAACCCATTTCCAACTGTGTACCAGCACCCAAACATGAGCACAGCCCTTATTAATGGGTTCCATTTCCATCATGTTCCCAAGGAGCCAAATGAGCCCGATGATATTTTGGTTAAGGATATTTGCCTTATTTATACTTCAATTGTTTAACAAAAATAACATGGTTCATTACTGTGTGTTTTTAGATGAAGATGCAGGTGGTCCCGACATACGCCCAAAGTCTTCACAACGTTTCGAAGCCGTTGGATTCAATGGCATAATTATGTCTAGCTATTATGAGTCTCCCCTGATTTCTGGGGAAAGAGATCATGAGAGGGATAATAAGTCTTCCTCTTTATTGGAGACCAACTCAGGAAGTGACAAAAATACAACCATACCTCCTCCTCCTCCTCTTGCAATTCTTTCTGGTGGCCTTCTTTCAGGACATCCTTGTGAACACTTTGCACTTCCACCCCCATCAGCTGATAGAAAACGGATTGGTCCACGCCGTAAGTTGAAGTCTCTAAAATGTTATAACACTAGGCATTAGAATTACTGTTTTTCTATCGGCGTGCTGAATTTTCTCTTCTTTACGGTTTCAGCGTGTCCGGTCTGTTACCTTCCTGTTGATCAGGCCATGATGCTTATGCCGACTGCCCCATCGGTATCTCCTGTACTAAAGAATTTAACATATGTCACAGAAGAAAATTCTATCAGTCTTCCGCTATCTAGAGGTTCTCCCTTCGGCGGATATCCATCTCTAGAGCAGAGGAATGATTCTTTTGATATAAAAGAGTCAATGAACGTGCACTGTGGGTATGATTTATTTCTCCTTATTGAATCTCGTCTCAATATTTTCAACCACGGTGAAGCTTGTCCACAGAATCTATATTATCTCAATTTAATCTTCACCTACACGTTTGTTTATGACATCATATATTGAAATTGCGTTCTGATTTACTCATGCTGGGTCTAGACTGATGCACCAATTGTTATTAATCAGATTTGTTAAGGGAGACAGACCTGGTCATCAAACTGGATTCGACATGGATGATGCTGATCTTCTTGAGATGGAGCAATGCCGTGGCATAGTTGTTGCCTCCGCAATATTTGGTACTAATGAGCATTCTTCTATTTGTTCTTCTTCTTTTTTCTTTTTCTTTTTTAATCTTGCTTGGTTCAAGACAGTGAGAAATGTTTTCTTCATGAATGTGCTATTTTCCAGGAAACTATGATATGATACAACAACCAAAAAATTGTAGTGAGGCTGCAAAGAGAAATGTTTGTTTTTATATGTTTTTGGATGAAGAGACAGAAGCATATATGAAGAACTCTAGCCTCCTAGACAACACAAACAGGGTTGGATTGTGGAGAGTCGTTATCATTCATAACCTTCCTTATGATGATGCAAGACGCAATGGAAAGGTGAGCCCTTTTCTTGACCTCGTTTGGTTGTTTTATGCTTTAGATTGCAATGTAGCTCAGAAGCAGTTAAGTGCATTTATTCAATATAGTGGTTAATTGAATCTTTATAAGATGACTTGGGTGGTGCATGTATTTTGTGGTTTGCTATGCACATGTTTGCACCTACAAACACCCACACACTCGAAACTACATTCTCTTCCTGATTTATGATACTGGAAATCCAAAGAGGGTGTTTGAAAATTCATGTTAGATCATGGAGCTCCAGTAGATACTACTCTAAAAAGTTTGGAGTCAAACTGTACTAATAAACTAATATTTTGTTATAATCTAATTTGCCACTTTGGTTAATCTGTAGCAACCATTGTAGTTTACTTACCAAATTGGATGCCTAAATGGTAATATTCAATTCTATGGAACTCAGCATGTGCATTTGTTTCTACCTACCCAATTATGTACTCCTTTTGTCTTTTGTTTTATAACTCAATGGTTTATTTTCATATAACCGCCTACTTTTAGGGCTATTTACCAAAAATGCATGCTTTAAAATATTTAAAGTAACCTACCTAAGTTTTTTGCCATTTTCCATATAACCACCTGGTGTCGTATATCGTGTGGAGTACATACAGTTTTAGAACTGTATTTTGATGAAGGCCAAAATGCCCTTCATTTAAAACTAAACCATGGCAGAGAGGGGGCTATCCTGTCTGGTGGTTCGAAGTTAGGTAGGGCTCACCATGGTGGTTTGGGAGAAATCCACCCTGTCCATATGTTTTGCCAGCTCATTTTATGGTACGACCCAAAAAATGAGGCAGATCCAAAGCTCAAGTGTGCCACACAAAAGAAGACAATGGAGATTGTATGCCCACCGTTGAAACATTTGTGGGGCCACAAAAGCTTTGGATCGGGATAATATTGTTGTTCTTTTGGTTCATCCCAATGGGAATGACCTTATGAACGGTTGGGCTGCTTTATGAATGGTTTGGGTTGCATATAAACATCATGGTGGAGCCCATGAGGATTTAAATGGTAGGAAGCCCCTTTTCTACTATTTCTAGTCGTGTGTCCCACTTGAATTTCAGATCCACCTGAATTTTGGTCTCATGTCTTAACATGAGCTGCCAAAACGGATGGATGGGGTGTATTTCTTACAAACATCATAGGCAATGGGGTTAGTTAGGCCATTAAAACGTCACGTCGCCAACCTGTAAGGCAGAGAGGGGGAATGGATTAGGTGTGGCCTCGGTCTCACCAACATGGTGCTGCCTTGATTGTTGGGCCCACCTTGATGTACGTGTTGTATATCAACATCGTCCATCCATTTTTCTAGACCCTTTTAAGGCATTGGCCCAAAAATGAAGCAGATCCAAATCTCAGTTGGACCAAGACACAACAAACATTGGTGATTGACCATTAAAAACTTCTTGTAGGCCACAAAAATTTTGTATCAAGCTAATATTTATTTTTTCCTTCATCCAGGTCTGTGTGACCTTATCAGAAGGTTGGATGGTGTGGATATACAATATATGCATTAAGGTGGGCTCCACTGTCAAGGCTGCGCTGTGTTGGCAGATCCAGTGCTGAAGTGGATAAACACCAGGTAGAACCATTTTGTGGTCCGAAGATTGCTCGTTGTTGAAACCTTCCCAGGGCCCGCCTGCAATTTAGTTCTGCCTCATTTTTAGGCTCATGGCCTAAAATGAGATGGCAAAACGGATGAGCAGCGTCGATCACACACATACATAAGGTGGGCCTTGTCGACTCTTCTGCACAACCATCCCCTTCATTTGGGGTAGAATCGTGAAAATGAAAGGTCTTAGGGGCAAAATTGAGTTTTCCACTTTATCGTTTATGATCATTTGTCAAAGTCAAATAAGCGCTTTTCTCACCATATTTTCAAATGTTTGGTGGGTTACTTTAAATATTTTAAAAGCGGGTGTGTTTCCATTAGTGTTTTAATTAGCGAATAGCGTGTGGCATAGCGGTTACTCCTCTGAAGTGTGAGGTGTAAGCTACATAGCGCATAGCGTAAGCTATATGCTACTTTTAGATTTTAATCAAGGTTGCGCATGGTTGCACAAATTTCATGATATTCTGCACCAAATTAGATTGACTAATAATAAAATTTAACAAAATTTCATAATATTTGGTGGAACAAAATGCAACCTAAGGTAATAGGCAAGGGCAATGATTAAGTATAAAGGTAAAGAAAGTAAAGAAACTGATTTAATATTGTTACTTATATTATTTTACTAAAAGAATTGACAAGATTAACTAGTTTTTATTGAAAAATAGAAAAATGTAACAAATCATTGAAAACATTAATTGAGTTTAATGTTATAGTGAACAATAACTTGTAATGTGAGGTACGTAATGTGTAGTGTTGTCTATGTAGCGTGTAGCATATGTAAATTATCATATAGCAGCGTGATATAAGCTATTTTCATAAGCTATGTAGCATTAAGGCTAAGCTATGCTTTGTAGCATAAGCTACACGTTAGGTAGAGTATCTATTTGAAACACTGGTTTCCTTTAAAAAAAAAAAAAAAATCTCCAAAGACAGGCAATCATACAAAATTAAGCCCTAACTTAAAATATATAGTTAGTCAAGTTTTCGCTTTCAATATTGATTGAGCCAAGGATTACCCCAATAGGCCTTGTTATTATTTCCCCCTTTTGTTTGCTATTTACTTCTTTTCCTACATCAAGTTAATGTAAGAGCATTTTCACACCGGGCTCGAGTGGGGTAGCTTGTGGGATGCGGGGACATACTTAGGGTAGGCAGCTTGTGTGAGGCGGCCCACGAGGGGGGTTCGGCCAAGGTCGTAACCCATGCGATGTGGGGCCCACGAGGGGGGTTTGCTAAGGTCGTAACCAGTGTTTGAGTTATCGGCGAGAAATCGATAATATCGCCGATATTATCGGTGTCGCCAAATCTGCGATACCGAAACCCCAATATTTCGTTTCTCTTCTGGATGTCGCCGATATTTTCGATATTATCGCCGATATTATCGATCATCAACGGCCAAATCAGCCAACCACCCTGTAGATTTCGATAAAATAGGCAAAACAAATGCCGTGTTTTTGTCGACATTAGGCGACGACCCTCTTATTCGGAAAAAAAATAAATAGAAAAAAGAAGAAGAAGAAGAAGAAGAAGCTCTCTTACCTTTTTGCTCGAGATCTACCTCAAGGAGTGGCCATCGGCTGGATTTGGTTGGCCAATCGCGGTCAACAGGGCCGGATCTTTCACAGGAACAAAAAACCTAAAAACCCTTAGAATAGCTTTTTGAGATTTGAAAAAAATCTGACTTCAGGGAGAGATTTTCGGGAGTTTTAACGGAAAAATCGTGGAAATCGCCATTGTCGGTGCCGGTTTATAAGAAAAGGGAAGTAGATTAGCTGGTGTAGCACACAGTAGCTATATGGTTGCTGTAGGTACGTGTCGTGCGCAGACGAGCACTGACGCACCTCAAGCTCTGAGTTGTACGAACGGTTCAAAGGAGATTAAAGTTACATGGACCCCACAGTGATGTATTTATTATATCTACACCGTTCATCTATTTTTAGAGATTATTTTAGGGCATTATCCAGAAAATGAATCATATCCAAAGATCATCTGGACCACACCACAAATAGCAGCGGAGATAATGATTTTCACTGTTAAACAATTTGTTGGGCCACTAGGCCCCACCATGATGTATGTGTTATATCCTCACCGTCCATCTATTTTTCGAGACCACCTTATGATATGAGACCAAAAATGAGGTATATCCCAATCTCAAGTGGACCACGTTACAGGAACAGTGTTGAATGAACGTAGACCATTAAAAACTTTTTGGGACCTATAAAAGTATTGGATCAAGCTAATATTTGATTTTTCCCCTCATCTAGGTCTGTATGACCTAATCATACAGATTGGATATCAAATAAACAGTACAGTGGGCCTTAGGAGGATTTTAACGGTGGATATCCAATCATTATTGCTTTCATGTGGTGTGGTTCATTAGAGATTCGGATCGGACTCATTCTTTGTACTGTACACTAAAATGATATCTTCAAATGGTTGGACGGTGTGGATACAAAACATAAACCATGGTGGGGCCAGATAACCACACCACGTCACTTTGGTGGCAAGTCTCGCTGCTCAACACGTCGTAGCTAAGCTGCGTCCGTACCAACTCGAGTACATGTGTTGTGTACTGAGTAAATTATGTGGGGTCCACCGTAATTTACATATTTTATCCACTCCGCCCGTCTATTTTAACAGATAATTTGAGGGCTTTAGCCCAAAAACCAAGTATATCTAAATCTCAAGTGGACCTCACCACGGGAAACAGTGTGAATTGAAATTATTCCGTCTAAAATTTCATGAGGCCAAAGAAAATCTGAATCAACCTGTTATTTGTGTTTTTCCTTCATTCATGTCTTTGTGATCTTATGAACGGGTTGGATGACAAATAAGCATCACTGTAGGCCCTACCAAGGTTTCAACTGTGAAAATCATTATTACCGTTGTTTCATGTGGTGTGGTCCACTTGAGCTTCATTCTATGTGGGGATGAAATGTGGTTAGAAATGTGTATTTTTTTTTTTTTTTAATTCATTTACTTTTGCATATCTTAATTGTTATAAGCTTGCATTTGAGTGATTTCTTACAACAACGCATGCCTTTTGGCCCCTATTAAATGGAAACTTTTTATTTAATGCATTCTTTTTGCAATTTTTTCATTCTTAAATATGTAAATATGTGTATTTAGGCATGTCATGAAGTTTCATTAAAAAATTCCACCATTTTCTCCATGTTTCCCCATTTTTCCCTGCATTTCCGGTTATCGGCGATAACGATATTATATCTTTATCTCCGGCCAGCGAAACTTGTAGCGATACCGACAACTCGAACACTGGTCGTAACCTATGCGATGTGGGGCCTGGGCTATGAGATAAAAGGATTAATTCGCCATGCTCTATCAGTTCGATCTTTTAGAGTAAATGGTTAATTGTTCTGCATCAAAGTGGTATCAGAGCAGGAGGTCTCATGTTCGAGACTTCTCACCGGGGGTGATTAATGTATGGGCATTTTCATACTGGGCTTGAGTGGGGTAGCCCGTGGGATGCGGGGACACACTCGGGGTGGGCGGCCTGTGTGAGGCGGGTGGCTTGTGTAAGGCGGTGCCCATGTGATGTGGAGCTCATGAGGGGGGTTCGGCCGAAGTCTTAACTCATGCGATGTGGGGCCTAGGCTATGAGATAAAGGGATTAATTTGCCATGCTTTATCAGTTTGAGCTTTTAGAGAAAATGGTTAATTGTCCTGCATCACAAGTTCTCTATGGTGGCCTCGAGTGTATAAACAAATTGTATCACGAATTGTAATTATAGGATTGAATCATATTGCAAATCATATTGTAAATCGTAAGATTTTTTATGATTTCCTTAAAAATATAAAAAATATAATTTTATTTTGAAAAATGAAATTTTATTAAAAGAAAAGAAAAGAAGAGAGCACAACATGGAAAATAAAAGAAAAACAAAAAAAAAAAAAACCAAAGGAAACTATATAAATCTAGCTCCCAAGGCTGGCAAAAACCCCAAAGAGAGAAAACCCGTAAGAGAATCCCAAGCCTAAGGTGCCCAATCCCTAAATAGCATTAGGACTTTGCTAAAGACCCCAAAATGGGCTGAAAAAAAAACATATTTTAGCCAAATGGGTTTTGATATCCCCTTTGTTTTCTCCCCATGTCCCAATGTACATAACCCAACTTCAAGCTTTTCGGGATGAAAAGACCCCCAACACTCCAAGGGTTCCACTCAAGTCTTTCCAGAGTTGCAGTCTATCAGTGAGTCAAACTCTGAAAACCACTATTTAAAACCATGTGTCTAGGACTGTACTGCCATTTCCTTTTACATTCTCATGACATTTTGTTAATGACCTCTTTTGAAGAGTGGGAATTACATTTTTCACCATTATATAAGGCAGATAGATTTATTTAAAACTGACTTCCTGCTTTCTTATGTTACCATTGTGCTCCTTCCAAGATGGCGTCCTTTGCCTGGCTGGTGGGAAGAAATAGGGTGCTCACAATTGACAACCTTCGGAAGTGGTCGATGTTTATTATCAATGGTTGTAGTTTATGCTTGCAAGAAGCTAAATTGGTTGATCACGTCTTCATTCATTGCCTGTTCGCTAGGATAGTGTGCAAGGGATTCTTTGGTGTCTTCAAAGTCTCTTGGGTTTTGCTGGGAACCATTGAGGCTTTGTTTCTTGAATGGCACGGGGGAGGTCCAGGAGGAGTAAAAAAGTGGAGGTTAGCTTTCTTGGCCGGCCTTTGGTTTCTTTGGGGCGAATGGAATAACCAATGCTTTCGGAATTCTGGTGGGTCGGCTTTGGAGGTCTCGAGAAGAGCAAAGCTAGTTGTTTTGGAGCATGCTGCGTAATTTCTGAGGTTTTGTTGGGTGTTGTTTTGGAGTTCCAGGTGTTGTTTTCCTTTTTGCTTGGGTTGAGCTCTTTGTATAGTTTTTTTTTTTTTTTTTGTTAGTACACCTAATGTCAGATCACACTTCACTGTTAGCCACCCCAGCTCTTTGTATAGTTGCCTTTGGGCTTACCTTATTAAAGTTGATTACCTTTCAAAAATAAATAAATAAATAAAATCCTTGTTCTGAAAAGAAGTCTAGGACCATACTCTTGTTTCCTTTTTTATGCATTTTCATATCCTTAGTCATATCCACTGTTGAAGATTGGGCAGTCGCTTTTCTTCATCATTAGAAACATCATAGGAAATTTGAGAAAAGGTCAACAATCTACTCATGGTATATCTTATTGTGCATTGTTTAGAGTGTTGTTATTGATCCATAATCCGCCCCACAGATCTACTATGACTTCTGTTGAAACAACTTGTTGGAGCTTGCATATTGGATTGTTTTTGATGTACTCTCTTTGGCAGGTTCCGAAGCTACTACTGCACAGGATCTTTCCCAATGCCCAATTTTCTATATGGGTAGATGGAAAGCTTGAGCTTGTCGTTGATCCATATCAAATTCTGGAGAGGTACATTTTGTGTAGAAGATTTAGGCCCTGTTTGGTAGACGACTAAAAATGAGTTCATCTCATTTTAGTTAATTGTAATTATGTATTAGAGATATTGATCTTTAATGAGTTCATGTTAAAAGTTATTAAGTATTAGAGATCGAGATCTCTAATAGATCATTACTGTTAACTAAAATGAGATGGGACGTATTTTTAGGTGTCTACTAGACAGGGCCTTAGTTTTTATTTATATAAAACTTGTCATAAATTTGCATATTATTAATTCTATTAGTATTTAAAGCTCTGTGCAAGTTTTGAAAATTAGCATCTAAGGACTTCGGTAATGGATCATTTCATACCAAGATTATCTATACTATAAAGAGAAAGGATTGCCAGGGGCAAAAAAGTACCCCGCAATTGGTTTCATTCAGAACAAAGAAACCATCCCTATCACATATGTGAGAATTGCTAGTGTAAAAAAGAAACCACAATTACAGTTGTGCTCGTGGAATGAAGGTGCCATCGGCAAAAATGGGTGAGAATATTTGAGGATGGTTCTTCTGGCAGGTCTATGAGAGTTGTTGTTGTTGTTGTTGTTGTGCGCGCGCGCGTGTGGTGGGGGGGAGTTATCGTTCAATAAAATGTCTTTGTTAATGCTCAAAAACATTTAGAATATATATATATATATATATATATATATATATATATATATATATATATATATATATATCATGCAATATAAATGGACGTGAGAATGGTTGTTAAGTAATTGAAAGAGTACTTAGGTCGTTAAGGTGAGGATATTTGTGGATGGCTCTTTTGGTAGATCTATGAGAGTTGTTTTGTTTTGTTTTTTGTTTTTTTTTTTTTTTTTTTTTTTGGGGGGGGGTTGAAGTAATCGTTCAATAAAATGTCTCTGTTAATGCTCAAAAAAGAAGGAAAAAAAAAAAACAGAAGCAAACCCACGATTAGACATTCAAAACATATATATTGCATGCAATATAAATGGATGTGAGAAGGGTTGTTAAGTAATCGAAACGGCTCTTTAGGTAGGTCTATGAGAGTTGTTTTTTTTTTTTTTTTTTTTTTTGGGGGGGGGGGGGGCTGAAGTAATCGTTCAATAAAATGTATCTATTAATGCTCAAAAAAGAAGGAAAAAATAGAAGAAGCAAACCCACAATTAGACATTCAGAACATATATATCATGCAATATAAATGTGTTAAGTAATTGAAAGAGTATTTAGGTCGTTAGGGTGAAGCTTTGTCTTAACCAACACCAAATAACGTGGTTGGTTGTGATGTATCTCAACCTGTTGTTGTAAGATATGTTTGGATTACAGTCGTTGGATTTGGGATCATTTTAGCTGAACCAAACCATTGATCACTTGATCTGAAGAGAGGCAAAGTTGATGGCGGTTGCCTTGAAAATCTTCAAGATTGGAAGATCCAACCTCTCGATAAAGGCCCATATGCAAAGGAAAGGAGTTAAATGAAAGGGTTGAAATTTCTAATCTAAGAGTTGTTTTGGGTATTCTCCATCCAGTGCAAGCCACATCATATAAATGGTTTGGGTCATTCAAACCGAGGTCACTTGGAGAGCGGGTCACATCAATACGTGGCACTGGAATGGTTATGCACTACTCAACTTCCTGTAGTATGTGGTATGCTAGGGGTAGGATCATGTGGGGTGCTCCAATACATACTACTAAGTATACATAATATACTTACATATTTATCCAAATTTCATAATGTTATTTATATATGAAATGATGAATGCTATATTAAAAAATCTTGAATGCATATTATGCTATATATGGCGAGTGTTTCACATGGCCCTGTTTGTTTTGCCGATTTCCCTGGTAATGCATCATCATATTGTTTTACCATTGCCAAACCAAACACATAATTGGTGGGTCAAATGTAGATGTATTCAGTAGACAAGTAATTTGTAATCATTGCATGTTTTCATATAATTACTGTAAAAATCTCCATCAAAACAGTAACACCAGCTTATTTTGATGATTTTTTTTTTTTTTTTGAAGAAATAATCGTTGTTTTTGGAACCCTTCCAAGGAAGCCTCGAAGGCCATTTCAAAAGCTAGGATGGATGCTAGGGATTGGGGGTCGTTTTCTTTTAGTGATGGCAGCTTGAACTTAATGTCTTGTTAGGTTTTGGTTTGGTTTGTATTTTTTTTTGGCTTTTTTAGCCTTTTGCAATATAATGTCTCTATAAATGCTCAAAAAAGAAGAAGATAAAAAAAAGGGTAGCGCACAATTAGACATTCAGAACATATATGTCATGTAATGTAAATGGATGTGAGAAGGGTTGTTAAGCAATTGAAAGAGCATTTAGGTCATTGGGGTGAAGCTCTGTCTTAACCAACACCAAATAACATGCTCTGTTGTGATGTATCCCAGCCTATTGTAATAAGATATGTTTGGATCACAGTCATTGGATTTGGGATCATTTTAGCTGAACCAAACCATTGATCACTTGATCTGAAGAGATACAAAGTTGATGGCGGTTGTCGTGAAAATCTTCAAGATTGGAAGATCTGACTGGACCCTATGCAAAGGAAAGGAGTTAAATGATCAAGGGTTGAAATTTCTAATTTGATAGTTGTTTTGGGTATTCTCCATCCAGTGCAAGGCACATCATATAAATGGTATGGATCATTCAAACCAAGGTCACCTAGAGAGCGGATCGAATCAATACGTGGCATTGGAATGGTTATGCAGTACTCAACTTCCTCTAATATGTGGTTTGCTAGGGGCATGATAATATGGGGTGCTACAATACATACTACTAAGTATGCATAATAATATACTTTCATATTTATCCAAATTTGATAATGTGATTTATATATAAAAAGATGAATACTATATTGAAAAATCTTGAATGCCTAGTATTATGTTATATATGGCTGGTATTTCACACGGGCCTGCTTGTTTTGCCCATCTCCCTGTTAATGCAAAGTAATTGTGTCATCATTATTGTTTTACCACTGCCAAACCAAACACATGATTGGTGGGTCAAATGCAGATGTACTCATCAGACAAGTAATTTGTAATCATTGTACTTTTTCATATAATTACTATAAAAATCTGATGTAGGATTATGGAAACTATCCTAGGATACAAGATGAGATATCAATTACACATTAATTTCAACAATCAACATGTAAAATAGAGCATATACACATAATAGATTCGGAAATTCAGATTTATAACACGAAGATCCTAGATTATCACATATCCGTTGCACGAAA
Organism: Magnolia changhungtana; assembly: GCA_030180095.1. Lineage (NCBI taxonomy): Eukaryota > Viridiplantae > Streptophyta > Magnoliopsida > Magnoliales > Magnoliaceae > Magnolia > Magnolia changhungtana. Next base: position 5,660,211 of record JASAUF010000620.1, on the reverse strand, counting down.
ATATAAAATAATTCAAGAGTGGCCCACTTGGAAGTAGGGACTTCTAATCTAGCATGGGTAGTGCAATAACCACCGGGATTGGTAATGATGCAAGCAAAGTTCTAGCTTGGAAAAAGTTTTCTGAAGAAAAAGAAAAGATTTTCATTAGGGTTTTGGATTAACTGATGGAGATTTAGGATTGGAGTTTTTTTTAGGGATTCAAAGGGTCTAGGGATTAGGGAGGTTTTTGGAGTGAAATAAAAAAACCCCAAACGGGGGCCCACACGTGGCTGCCCGTATGGACGTGCGTGTGCATGTGCGGGTCCACGCGTGGCTAGGTAAAAGGAAAGAAAGAGAGGGAGGATTGGGTAGGGTTTTGATGGGTTGAGAAGGTTGTAAGAGAAGGGGAAGGAGGAAGACGAGAGGAAGAATTCTTTTTGGAGAAGAGAAAGAGGAAGTATGCATCTTGTGGAATCCACCACCAAACAAGCCTTTACCCTTACACAATTCAATTGGAAGGGAAAGTTTCTCACAAACCCTAAAACACAAGGAGGAAAATTCCTTCACACAAGAGAGCTTCTCTCTCTCTCTCTCTCTCTCTCTCTCTCTCTTCTTCTCAATAACTCCACTAGGGTTGGACGTCCACCAATTCCTTTGCTTTTATAATTAAAAATTTGGAATAGTTACAACTATGCCACTCACTTAAGTGAAATGGTCCATTATTCAAAATAAGGAAACTAAAACACCTATTATCAATCTCAACCATAAAATAAATCCTAAAAATAACAAAAAATATAAAGGAAATAAGATCAGAGTCCAAGGGGCCCCGATCTGAAAGATCTGGTTGCCCGATGACCTGATTGACAAGATCCAACGGTTAGATCGGCACAAAATAAAATCTCTATGACTAAAATGGTCTCCTAAGCAGCCCACATGCATCATCCCAAATTGGGTCTTTCTGATGCACGTCCAATACATGTGGGGCTTCAAAATGGCTCGGCGGGCCCCCATCTGGAACTCGTCTCCATCGACAAAGAAAGTTGCGCTGATGTGGGCGGTCGTCTTCGTCTTTGGTATACCCAAGTAGGTCCTTTGATGTCCCCATCAAAATCTCCATCAAAACAGCAACACCAGCTTATTTTGATGATTTTTTTTTTAAAGACTATTTTGATGATGATTTGACATTGAAGTAAAGTAAAATTGCTATCATTACAATTTTTCTGTAGAAAAACTGAACAATGCGAAATTGCCATTATTGTGGTCAAATGCAGTTGTTGTTAGGAGACAAGTAATTTGTAATGATTGCTCATTTCCTTTACATTATTGTGGTAATGGGTAAAACAATCAGGCCCTAAAAAAATCTCTACATTCTAAATATATATTTATTTGAAAGTTAAAAGGGATTTTATTAAGAAGGTGGCGAGATGGTGCCAAGAAGCATACAACCCTATCCAGCGGAAAGTAGAACACGAGCTTTCAATATTTAATTACAAGACGCCCACTTGGCAAGAAACAATTTTTCCCTTCGAATGGCAAAAGAAACATTCTTATCGGAATCATTGAAGCATCTTGCATTCCTCTACCCCCAAGTAGACCAAAAGGTTGCTAAGATTGCCAACCGCCAATCTGTTCGAGCTTGCTTCGGAAGGCAGACCCCATGACCCGCCTCCAAAAAACTATCCACCGAAGTGGGCATGCACCACTGCACCTTGAATGAGGATAAGAAAGATTCCCAAACCCTTCGAGCAATAGGGCAATGGATGAAAAGGTGATCGATTGTCTACTCGCTATCCTTACATAAAGAGCACATGTTTCTACATTCTACATATAAATGTTACTTCTACTAAACAATAAGAATATAGACCATAATTTTGGTTAGTAAAAATAGTAATCTAGTAAATGAGCCATAATCTAGATCGTAGGAGATTGGCAATTTAGGTTCCGTAACATTATCTAGTCCAACGGTTATAGTCCCAACATATCCCATAACACCGTGGGGGCGTCTTGTAGCAAATGTCCCAAAAGAAACCTACTTTCTTCAACCACTTTTCCTCCCCTCCCACATCTTGTGAACCACTTCTCTCTCCATGTGCATTGCAGATGCCATTTTACTAGCATGTAGTCGAATCGCATGTTAGTATACCGCTGGCCAGATCAGGCTGGAACTTTAGTTTTCCTTTAAGGGCCCGTTTGGCCGGTTGGATTGGAAGGGATTAGATGGTAGTGGAAGGGATTGGATGGTAAATCCCGGGAATGGCTGGGCGTGCCAAACAGTGTAGGTGATCTGATCCACATCCGATGCATCTTCAGACAATCCACTGACAACACCATCATTACCTTTAAATCCCATCCAATCCATCCTAATCCGTTCAAATTAGCCTGCGACGTGTTTGGTTCGTGGGATTGGAAGGGATCGGAAGCTTTAATCTCCGGATTGGCTGGGCGTGCCAAACGGACTGGATGTTTCAATCCAGGGATATAGCAATCCCATGGATCTCAAGACAATTCGCTGACAACACCATCATTACCTGAAAATCCACGCCATCCACCCTAATACCATTCACTCCCTTCCAATCCACCCGGCCAAACGGGCCCTAAATACGGCCACAACTCGCTAGAGTTTGACGTCTTCCTTGTCAAAACAACATGTTTAGGAACTTTGATGCAGGACATGCAATTCAAGTATGATGTGCAAGATTTCAGGCTTTAGATCACACTAGTTCGGAAACAATTACACAAAATTCCACATCCCACACAAAAGTTCAAATACTCTATCAAGGGGAATCTTATGTGGGTCCAGGCCTACACATGCTATGGCTGGATCAATCAAAATTATAGACCAAACAAGAATCAAAGGAGGGTGAATTCATCCACACATGCACAAAAATAATTCCCCCAATCCAAGGGATTTAGAAATTTCAATTCGAGGAACCCTAAGGTCGAAGAAAGGGCATAAAATTGAGGATTTGAGTAATTTAAGGCTAGGTTTAGGGATTTTGGGTGAAAGAAGAGTGAAAGAGAGGAGAGACGAACCAGAGAAGTACCACACGTGTGGACAACAACAATGGCCCAGACGCACGTGCGTGTGATCCCGGACGCACGTGTGTGGGACCCACTATTCAGAAAAAGGCTACCTTGGCCCTGGTCGGCCAGGGATGGACTCCAAAACCTCTCAGCTCGATCCGATGCACGGTTTGTGCGTGGTGATCCGCCAAAGTTTCAGCTCTCTTATAGAGCCAGATTCTGGAAATCTGCTGCAGAGAGAAGCGGCTGCAATAGAGGATGAATTTGAAGCGTAGATGATTGTAGGAGGAGAAATATGGATGAAAGTAGGTAGGGGCGAATCGGGATAGGTGTGGCTTCTCACCACGGTGGTCAGCCCTTCGAGAAAGGGAGAGTTTCGCACCCAATTGAATCTCCACAACTCAGAAATTTAGAAGAGCAGAAAAATGCAGTAATTTTATTAATCTTCATTGAATAAAAAAAGACTACAAGGGGTGCTTATTTATAATATAACCCTATACCTCAAAACTCGCGCCATGTGTGCAACCTATTACCTGGCGACGAAGTAATAAAAAATAGCAACTAATCAAAGCAATCTAAAACATCCATGATATTCCTAATAACAATAATAAGCAAAATACAAAGTACTAGATTAATTAGAATAGTGGGCCACGATCATGAGAAACCATGATGGGATTTACATGACTATCGGGTCCACTCCAACGAACCAAAACGCAGCCCTCTAACTAGGAGGCGCTCTCTGGACGTCATCATCGATCCAGATCGATGGTGGGGCCCTCCTCCTCCTTGCGTACGTGCGTTGGGGGGGGGGGGGGTGTGTTCATGTGCGCGAGATGTATCCATCGAACTTGGGCCTATATAACACTAAATGTGAAGTGAAGATTCTATGTACTTGTTGTGGAATTTATGGTGGTGCATAGTAGAGGGCCGATTGTACAAATCAGTCCTTTAATTCAAGTATAAAACCCAAGGATGACCCCGATTTCCCTTACGGGCATATTTGTTTTTTGTGTTATAACCTTGAAATGAAAATGATATCCACAGAATCCTACTTTGACCATTTCCAAAACAGAATATGGCACAGAATCCATTTTCCATGTCCAACCTAATCTGCAAAAAATGTGGAAATCAGTCTGTAAAACAAAAAATGGCACAGAATCCATTTTCCATTTCCAATCTAATTTGCAAAAAAATGTGGAATCAATGTCAAATCTATTTCCTATTGCCAGAAGGAAGTAAAGCAACCATTTTCTGCTGACTTTTTTCACATTCATATGTGAATCCGTGGAAAACCGCATGGCAAATCAAACACAGATTTCCCTATAGAATACAGAGTTTTCCATTTTCTTTGGATTCCATGCCTGTTTTCTATATCCATGCAATGGTTTCAACATAAAACAGACATGGCCTCAGAAGAAAGCAATGGTCTAGGGAAATAAGCAACTGGTTTTATCAAACTCACATTAGAGATAAAAATTCTGCATAACCTTGAAAACCCAGCAACAGCATAGAAGAGAACCAATCCTAACATAAGCCTAAAAAAGAATTTAACTCCCCTAAACATAACCCTAAAACCCTGCTAAATCTGAGCTATTTGTCTAGTCTGATCTCAGTGATCTATTTACAAATAAAATAACTTCAAACAAACCCTGAATAGGAGAAGTACTATACATAGCACGTTGCTGTAGCTGTTAGCAATTTTTTTGCGTACAGTTGATTGGTCCATACATACCTGCTGGTTGGATGGGTCCCACCCTCGACCCATTGCATATACTGTGATTTGCCCTTGGGCTGCATCATTGTGAAATCAGTCTGCAGCAGAAATTCAGTCTATAGTTTAGTTCAGAATTGGATGAGATTGTAGTTCTCTTTCCTTCTAATTTTGTCAACCAAATTGACAGAACTTTGTGTTGGTCACGGTCCTAACTGCTAACATGGAGTGATAGATGCCTCAGCTGAGCCTGGAAACTGTTAGCAAGCTCCAGGCCTAGATGTTCATTGTACACCGTCATTCATTCTGCCATGAAATGCTGCATCTGAATGCATTTGAATCATCACTCCATTATGTTAATGCACATGATCACACACCAGAAATTCCTCAACGGGCAGTATTGGTGGTTCATCAACATAAGCATCTGGGTACTGTTATTCGGCAGCATATAGTATTTGGGTATTTTAAAGCATTTCATCAAATTTTCAGATTCTTGTGGCGGCAGAAAGCCAGTTTTGCAATCTCCAGGCATTATAGACGCTTTGACGTTTTTGAGGAAGCAGAGGCTAATAAAGCTGCTGGGAAGTATGACAATGCCTCCATTGATTACCAAATTGAGTTTTACAAGAGGGAGGGCTTGACACGTTATTCTCCAGCTAAGCTTCCTATTACCAGTGGTGAGCACTGTGGTCCATTTCCTTTTGTTTTGTTTTTGCTCCTCTGTTTCTTTAGAAGCTAAATTTTGTTCTTGTGATTTGTGGGTACTGCAGATGTTCCCGAAGGTTGTGTGATCATAAGGGAACATATTCCCATCACGAACCTCTTCACGTGTCTCTGGTTCAATGAGGTGGACCGCTTTACTTCTAGGGACCAGATCAGTTTTTCCACTGTAAGGGACAAAATAATGTCGAAAGTAAATTGGAGTGTCAACATGTTTATGGACTGTGAACGGCGTAACTTTGTTGTTCAGGTATTCCTTTCTTCATGATCTTAGCTGGTATCATTCCAGATGGAAATCATTGCAAAGTTATCCAAAAGAAGAGGTCAAATTTCATTCAAGTGACAATTTTTTGTTTTCACTTGTTTGTTGGTTTACCCATTTTCTGCTCCCCAAAATTCTGGACACCTAACAATCTTCTCACGTTGCAATTAAAAATGTCATCACCGAGGTTATGACAGCATTTTGGTTGCTGTGATCCCATTCTGAAGATTCGGGTGCATTTGCATGCACTGTCGAACTGAAATGCAATGGTCAGTCTAATAAAGTGGAAATACCAGAATGCGATGCCCTCGGCATTCAGTTCAAGGTCTTGGCTCCAAATTGCAATTATGCAGCTTTCAAGTTGGATTTGAAAGGAATGCAACTGCAATCAACCTCATCAATGGCATTGGCTACACGCCGCCTCATTGAACACATTTACTATCTACATTTTGCAGTTGGCTGTTCTTGAGTTGCCTCATTTGGTGTCTGAACCAATCTCTTACCTCTGTAAATTTATTTCAGTAGGCAACGAATTACCAGTGATGGTCATTTTACATACCTTTTCTTCCACCATTCTGCCTTCTATTGCACGCAGCCTTCCCTCACCGTACAAACATAATGCATTTCTTGATTGGCATCATGCAGGGGTACCATAGAGACATATTAGAGCAGATGAATTCAATTGCCGCCATGGCTCATCCTCCACCAGATTTGAGAAAAGAACCATCCAAACAGTCCTCGAGTGTGTCCGTTCCTTATAGGTACGCAAGAAGTTCAGTGAGGAAGATCCCAACGAGGCGCGGGAGAGAGAGGAGATCGGGTAAGTGGCGCCATCGTACCAGAACTGTTGTTGATAGGGAAAGCAATTCATTTTAAAATTTTGGATGTATTTTTCTTCCCGTCTGTTTTGAAATTATTCATTTCATGAGCAGTACTTGGGCAGATGAGTGTAAGTTTGATTTGAAGGAGAACACAAAGTGAAGGTCCTATTTTATCCCGAAATGTCAATACCAATTCTTTTTGGTGTAAATATTTGTTGTATGATACTCTGTGCAGTTTCAATTTGTAGGTGTGGTGCCCAAAGTTCTGTTATGCAGACATTGGTCTGTTTGGGCCTCCAAATGTGGATGGGCCATATTCCATATTGGAAGATCCTGGCTGCTGATTTTGGGCCTTATTTTCCAGATGAATGTGGCTTTTGTTCTGTTCCTCTTCTTGAAATTATTTTCAGGTCACAAATTGAAAGGTTAGACATTGTCCCGTCAAAGAGATCTTTTGGGCATGCCCATTTGTAGTAGGGCACACAAGCGTTCAACAGGTCAACAGTCTGTTTGGTATGAATGGCGACACAATGGCCTATTTCTCCTTAGTTGTGGGCCATTGCCGTTATCTACATGGAGGCCCTGCCCAAGCGTTAGGATCTTCTGGATGCTTGGTACCCTGTAATTCCTATTCATTCAACGGGTGTACGTCCTCCAATGAATTGGAAAAATTATCCAACCGAAGTTGGGGCCACATATTAGTGGTCCAGATCATGTTGACATCTGTTGGGCGATCCAATGATTTCCTTCTAGGGAAAGGATGGGCCAAACACACGCTTCCTGCCTGCCAATGTGGCAGCTGGTGAGATCCCCGTTCATCAGCGAGGCCCAAAGAACTAGCTCGTTCATTCGTCAGGTGGGCCTCACGCTTACAAAGGAATGGACGGTGAGAAAACTGAACCAAAAGGCCCAGTTCCAACACAATATGTGGTCCACCTGATGAGTAGGATGACATGATTTTTAGTTCAGGACACTTCATCATCGGCCCCAACTGATGAACGTCCCAGATCTTGGAGATCTTTGCCATGACGACCTGTGTGGGTCGCTTCTGATTGGATCCTTAGGAAGAACCCAGTAGAGTGTAGATGTGCACGCTTTCATGAATGCTAGGTTTACTCGCTTGTGCGAGCTGGACAAGGGTTTCAATGATCACTGCCAACATAACCCCATTACCTAAGATCCGAGCTTTTTCATTAGGTCGGTCCCACCATGAATCAAGCTGGTCCACTCACTAGGTTGGTCAGCCACGTGTCCACTTGAATATGGGCAATTGGTCTTTTTTTTTTTTTTTTTTTTCAGAGCTGTGAAGGGAGGCTTCGGTGAGGGTGCCGAAACGTGTCAGAGATCTGGGCCTACCGAAAATCCGGTCCATTAATCAGGTAGTGCACGCTGTGAAAATGTCATATGTGAAACATCATGGTAGCACACTCATCAAGTGAGCCACACACGTAAGTTGAATTTGGACCGCTGGATGTTTTTAAATTTTTTTTTTTTTTCCTGCCCTTATTTCTCATTTCTCATGCATTCTTGACTTGCCGATCAAGGAACGAACATTATCTTTGGTCCACTGCATTTTCACAGTCTATCCTACCTAACGAGTCGTCCGGATCTCTGATACGTGTCCGGTAAGTCCGGACCTCGGAGACGTCTTCCGCCCCCTCACGTTCCGCCCCCTCACGTGAGGGAACCCCCTCAACGCCTCTCTTCTCTAATCTCCCGCGTCCCTCGTGAAGTGTGTACCACCTTATTAGTTACCAGTCTGACACTGAATTTACGCCGGGGCGTGTTCACGGAAGCCCACATGATGAATGGCACGGATCTCACGTACGTGGCAATGTGCGGCAAATCGCCTCTTTAATCATCCCTTCACCATTCGCCTGCATGCACTACCCGTTTTACCCAGTGCGTATTGTGTAAAACAACCAAGCCTGTGAGGCCCACCTTGTTCTATATGTGAAATCCACCTTGCCCATCAGGTTTCATACTCGTTGCTAGGTCACGAGTCCAAAAATCACCCAGATAAACAACTCATATGGGCCACGCCACATGGAACTGTGGGGATGATATGGCATCCATGGGTTTTTGTGGGGCCACCATGGTGTTTTTCTTTAATCAAACCGGTTAATCATGTGTAACCCACCAGGAAAAAGAGAAAAAAAGAAGAAGATCAGACTAATTAAAAAATTCCCGTGGTCCGCATCATGTGAACTAGCAATTTTAGAAGCAGTTTTACATTTTTCTCTTTCGTGTCGTCCAAAAGAGATTTTAATCTGTCTTAATTTTTATATGAACAGTGTAAATGAATTTTCTCACCTGATAGACGGAGTGGATTTTACATATACGTACCCCAAATAGCCCAGACGATCCCTATCCAGTGCTGCGCGCTGTATGTAGTACCACAACTGTCGCTACTAGCTGATGCTGCCTTTCCGTACACGTGACATGAGAAAAAGAGAGGGAATCGATGCAAGAGATCCACGCCGACCATCAGGCACACCACCTCTTGTTGGGCCTACAAAAGAAAAACCAGGCTGATTCAGCACTTAGGTGGGCCACCCCAGAGGGAAAAATACAAAATTAAAGTGTTATCGTCTACGTGAGTCTCGGAATAGTGTGATTTTTGGCTAGTTATTAGATTCTGATGAGTCACATCATATGAATGGATTGGATTGCATGTAAACACAAGGTGGGCCCCACACAATACTAACGGTTGACGTGCCCATCCAAACTGTTTAGCACGATGGACATTCTGTTTGGGCGGTTTCGATTTGAAGCAGACGCGAAGCCTCTCGATCACGGCCGGCATGTTAGGTAGCTGGCGTAAACGGATGGAACGGTTGCAGAAAAAGCCAAGTTGGAGAAGAAGCAAAAAAGGAGAAAAACGTAACTAGAAGTGAGATTTTGTAGCAAATAAAGAAGGATCGAATCCAAAAGATTTCTTTTCTTCTTTTCGAATCGAATCGAATTGTAGTTTGATTTGAAAAGTAGAGATGGCGACGTTTGGAGAAGCTCCGGCAGGAGAGAAGAAGTTGGGAGAGAAGTTATTCAAGACCAAATGCGCTCAGTGCCACACCGTTGAAAAGGGCGCTGGTCACAAACAAGGTTCTCTCTCTAGATCCCTGGAAAAATGCATCTTCCACGCTTTCCCGGGATAATGGAATAATTTCCTAGGGCTGGATTCCTATGAGCCAAACGACCCCTCGCATATCTTCTCTTTCCATAATCACTGGTGGTTGGGTCAGACGAGATTTAGCATCTGATTTTTATAATCAGTTTTTTTATTTTTTATTTTTATTTTATTTTTAATCTGTATTGTTTGAAGTTGAATTACAAATTCAACTTTAAAGAAATATTTAGATAAGGAGGTAAAGATAATATTAGATAATCTCTAGTTTCATTCAAACTCTCGTAATGGATAAAAATAGAGAGATTAATATTTTCCATCTAACCCCTATTAATACTCTAGATTTAGAGGGTTGATTAGACCTATCTACTACAGTAGTGATTAAGTGGACCGCTGGACCTGCGCCATTTATCATTGGCTTTTGTAAAAGTTCCATATTGGATAGACCGTCGGAACCTGAGCCCACTCTTCCATGCTGACTTTCACAATCTTCTGATTGAAAGAAATAAGATTAGCTCTTTAAGTGGGCCACAATGCAGAAAGTAAGTCGATCCAGCCATTCATTTGTTTTGGTGTCCTGAGGAACACCCGAGGTGTGAAATGGACTATTGTTACGATAGAAGAAAGCTCAGATGGCACACACGTGTTACATTGTGACACATGACCCTCCCTGCATGTCGATGTGTACGGCTCCAACATGCTTGTGGAATTAGCAAACCTCTACAGCTCTAGATATCTTATAGTTATTTTTCACACTTGAATGATGATCACATTCAAACACGCAGGGTTGGGTTAGATGTCAGCTATACATCTCCAACCATGCATTTGTGTGCATAAAGCGGGCCTGTCATGAAAATCACTGTCCGCAGGAATTGTGCCAGTTCAGTCCTCAGGTAACTACATGGTTGAATCAGACTGTCAACAGGTCTGATTAAAATCATTGACTTGATTTCTCTGTAGGTGATTTCATCGTCAGCCAAGTGATGCAACCAGGAGCCTACACAATCGTTCAAAGGATGCATCCAGGCTATAGAAGCTGGAAGATTGTGAGATTGGGCCCATCCAAGGGTCATGATCAAGGATTTGGACCATATAACCATCTAGTGGAAGATTTGAAGTACCACTTTTAGAGTTTAGATTGATTTGGTGGATGATCAATGGTACTAATGTGCAGCATGGACAACATTAGTAGTCAGATACTTAGTTGATATGGTCAGAGTTAATTGAATAAGTTCTCCTTCGGGTGCGTTTGGATCATAAGTCGTTTTGCTTAAGCTACTTTGCCTTAAGTAGCTAATATTGATTTCTACTTACTGTTCTCAATCTCTCTTTTTTCCTCTCTCTCTCTCTCCAATTGAAACCTTAATAGTAATAGGAAAAAGAGGAAGTAGAAGAAGAAGAAGAAAGAAAGTAAACATGATAAAGAGAAGTGTTCAGCAAAAGCCAAGAAGCAAGTTCTTTGCTTATGGCCATAAGTAATATTGAGGTGTTCATCATTTTTTTTAATTACGCAAATTAGCTTTTGTAACATAAGTAGCTGATTTGTTGCTATCAGCAAAAAAAAAAAAAACTATTAACATTTGTATATCCAAACAATCAGTCACTTAATTTATGGGCCACTTTTCAGGTGTCAAATGATGTCTAAATGACATGAAACTAGTTTTAAGTGACTTATGGCCAATTTTTGGAAAGCATGTATGGTTATGATGGGGTTAAGGGATATTCTGTCCATTTTTAATGTTTTATTGAAATTTGATGGTTAGGATTAATATTAGGATTTCCTTTGCTCTGAGCATAAGGATATATAAACATGTAACGACTTCTTGTGAAGAGCTATGATGGAATAGAAAAGTTAGTTCTTAGGTTATAGCATGTATTACTTCCCTTTTGGCATATGTCACCAATGGTTTCTGTTGCATTAAAAATCATGTGGAGCTTAGAATGTTGTTGATCTGCTGGTGAATCAATATATCGGAAATGTTTCCCATGCTTGGAGTTTCACTTGAAAAACTGTAAAAATAAATTGATATTGATCTTGAATCTTCATCTTTTAGAGCAAGTTCTGGACTCATCTACATTGTCCATTGACCTGTAGAGATTAGGGAAATGATTCAGCAAAGCTGTCTCTGCTGAAACTCTCAAAAAACATAACTGACCCTGTGGATGTGGCTGGGAGGTTGGGATCATCCATCTAGCAGCCTTTATCATGCCACGCAGATAGGATATTTAGCCAGTTTTGGTTTTACAGATCATTTGAGGGCTACCAATCAGATGGCTAAGATCGTTGGGTTGTGTGGGTTTTAACTGTTAGTTATCCACAGTAGGGGCCACTAGATGGACACAGGACCCCAACGATCCATCACCCCCTCAAAAGAAAATTGTATCAATTTTTCAGTAGAGATGATTCTGCAGAATCATTTCGATTATTGCCCACCATCTATACCATGTCCACTTGGGCATTGCTACCATCTTAACATCATCAGAATATTTGGACTTAACACTGAAAATGGGATACCACTCAAAACTGAAAGGGAAATTTTATAGGATAGCTATAAGATCAGCAATGCTTTATGGGACAAAATGTTGGGCAATGAAAGAACAACATGATCATAAGATGAGTGTAGCTGAAATGATTGCACCAATAGGTAAGAAGATGAGGGAAGGTAGACTTAGATGGTTTGGTCATGTGCAACAAAGACCAAGAACCGCGCCAGTTAGGAGTGAGTTGGTATAAGTTGAAGGCTCTAAAAGGGCAAGGGGGAGGCTAAAAAAGATGTGGGTGGAGGTAGTAAGAAAAGACTTGATGACCTATGGTCATATTGAAGTTATGGCCATTGATAGAGTGGAATGGTGGAACAGAATCCATATAGCAGACCCCAATTAGCTGGGATAAGGCCTAGATGATGATGATGATGATTGAAGAAGGGTGTTTGAGACATTGTACAAACAAGATAATATCAAAATATTTAAATGTGGAAACTACCTCAGGCAGACACAACTTATAATGCAAGTGTGGTTGAAACAGACTACGTTCCAAGCTCCAACACCACAGGGCCTATCCCAGTATTTGTTCCATGAAAGGTTGGGAGGTTTCGGTGACGGGACTTCTTCTTCTTCTTCTTCTTTCTGAATTGTTATGATTCTTGGTAGTTTGATTTTCCAACATCGTGTGCACTGAGTCTTTCACCATTCACTTGTTATGTTTTTTGTTGAAGTGGAACTAACTTTGGTCTGTTTGTAGGGCCAAATTTGAATGGTCTGTTTGGAAGGCAGTCCGGCACCACTCCTGGTTACTCGTATTCTGCTGCAAACAAGAACATGGCTGTGATATGGGGGGAGTCGACATTATATGATTATCTGCTGAATCCAAAGAAGGTATAGTTTCGATACTATGTCTTGAAGCAGTTATTATTTCAATGTATCTTTTCTGTGCATGTGAATAAATTGGACTCTTCCCTCACAATAGCTTAAGCATCCACCTTTACAAAGTTTCCTAATAGACTAGATCAAGAATTTATTTAATAGACTAAAAGCTTCAACAGTCACCTCAAGACCACACCACATGTTGAATTATGAAAAATTTATATAATTGACTAAAAGCTTCAACATGTTCTGGTTACAACAGTCACCTCAAGACCACACCACATGTTAGCGCGCACATCTCCAACCACCCATTTGATGGTTTGCAAGAATCCCCAAACATCTCAGAATGATTCTGACCAACCATACATGGTTGGCGATAATCTGGAATGGTATTTTTGAAATGCCATTTTAAATACAACTTGGATTCCCACCTATCATCTTTTGAGAGACGTGTGAATTGGCTCACGGTGCACGGGAATTGTGTCCTAAAATATGCATTATTGTTCTCTGGTGAATTGAGAAAAGTTGACAGTGAAATGAAAGTCTTGGAATCAAATAATCAAGGTGCTTTATTTATATTTGAAAATTTGAGTTTTTAGGCCTACATGCAATTCAATTTGGTTAAAATAGGGCAGCCAAAAGCTGGCATCCAAGAATTTAACCCTTCATCCGGCCTAATTGCATTACGAAAATCATGTATGATCACTTAATAATCACTCACACACATGGGCTTCCGAAAATTCATCCTATCAGATCTTTCTTTTTAGCTGTCCTTTTCTCTTGTTAGGATCATAATTCATTAGATGAAAACACATGTAGACTGAATCTCTACCAAAAACCATGTTGGCTAAGCAGCAAACGATAGTCCCAACCTGCTTAGAATCTTAATCCTTTGTACAGTTGCCTTTAGCTATTTTTCAAAATTTACTAGAATGTTTTGATGGTTCTTTAGATGAAGTTTCATATTATTCAGTGAATGTCCATTCATGGACTCAAGTTGTATGGTTTTAAAATTTAAAATCCAATTACAGGACAAAAGCTGGTTACTATCTAATCATTTAATTGTGCTTTGCAGTATATTCCTGGAACCAAGATGGTTTTCCCTGGACTGAAGAAGCCACAAGAACGTGCCGACCTCATTGCATACCTGAAGTCAGCTACATCATCTTAGGCCTGCTTGGATTGCTTCAAAGAAGCCAATCGGGAGCTGAACGACTTGAGGGAACTATATTCTCTTTCCCTTTTATTTCTTCCTTCTTTAATAAGACCTCGCGATCAAGCACAGTACAAAAGGTGGTTAGTCTCTCTTATTCATGATTCATGTTCGTAGAGGAACCCATGCTAAAGCGTGTTTTCTCCATTGCTGTTATTACATCCCCCTTTTTGTCACTGAGTATTGTATTTCAGCCAAGGCTCTCTTAGATAGCTGCCACAAGAGCACTTTCTGTTCCAAATGGCTTACCATCTTCATCATCATCTAAGTTGTATCCCAACTAATTACACGAACTTTGTTCTGCCTTTCCACCCTATCTAAGAGTTTGGAATGTCATATTGTCAGGATTCACAATGAAAATTATGGTACCAGTTGCCAACCTGATGCATCCCTCCTTTATCAGTGCCTGAGAGCGGAAATGAGAGCACAAAATGCCCACAAGTGCTATGTAATACTCTATTACATAGGTTGACTAAAATCAAGGAGTTTAAGGTTTAGACGATGATGATCTTTGTCTAATTTTCATGATCTGCTTGGCATTCCTATGCTCAAGGGAGATCTGACATGTATGAAAACTACCTTTTGCTATTGGTGGTAGCTACCTGACTGCTTTTCATTTGCTTTGCAAGTCAATTTTGAATTTTGAAGAGGAACTTGTTAGATTTAGGCACTGTTTGCTAGATTTAGTAATTACTGAAATTAAGGAACTAAAATGAAATTAAATGTGATGACATCTTAGGCCTTGTTTGGTAGATGCCTAAAAATGAGTTCATCTCATTTTTGTTAACGGTAATTTTGTATTAGGTGCCGTTTGGATGCCTGTAAATGGTTTAAATGGTAAATGATTTACAGGTGTAAATCATTTACAGCCTGTCCTGTTTCGCTTTAAGCTGTAAATGATTTACAAGTAAATAATTGTCTGTATTTGGATAAGTTGTAAATTGTTTAAGTCTTGTAAATGGAGAACCAATCTTTCCATTTATAACTTTTAGGCTGTAAATGGAAAGGATGTAAATGAAATCACAGCTTTTTGCCTGTCAATCAAATGGGACTGAAAGCGGTAAATGATTTACAGTCTATAAACCATTTACATGCATTTTTCAACATCCACATCATTCAAACAGACTGTGAACCATTTAATACAGAGATGAGTTGATGATAAGGTAACTGCTGTTAACTAAAAAAAGATGAACTCATTTTTTCAGCGTCTACCAAATAAGGCCATAGCTTTTTGCCGTAAACAGGATTCTTACTAAGAATGCACACACCATTTCGAAAGGGTGCAGTGCCAATTATGATACTCTTCATTAAAAATTTATGGAAATAATTACGCACTGAAGTCGGTGGTTCATTACATATTTCTTATCTATCATGTCTATTTATTCCAATCAACAAGATTAAATCACCTAAATTTTTAATGCTGAAATTTTTACTTAATGCGGAATTCAGAAGGCGCTCAGCCTTTAGTGGTGTTTGTTAACACCGAACGTGGAAAGCTCTCAGTAAGTTTTTGTGGAATTTTTTTGGCGACGGAGGTCTAGCTTAATGGTGAATCCAGAATACGCTCGATGGACTTGAAAAGAAAAATCCAAAATTACCCTGAGACAGATATTTTCTTCTTTGCCTGATGCACAACCCAACTTTTAATGTGTGACACTTCTCTGGGCCCAACATGATTTATGTGTTAGATCTACACCGTCCGTCAACTTTTCTATATCATTCTAGAGCATGATCCAGAAAAATAGGCACATCCAAAGCTCAAGCCGACCACACCACAGAAAGCAGTGGGAATGGAACAATTACCGTTAAAACCTTCCTGGGTTCCACTGTAAAGCTTATTTGCCATCTAACCTCTTCATAAGGTCACACAAACCTGGATGAAGGGAAACCACAAAAATCATCTTGATAGAGCCTTTTGTGGTCCCAAGAAGCTTTCAATGGTAGGCACTCAATTCCCACTGTTTCTTGTGGTGTGGTGCACTTGAGCCTTAGATTTGCATTGTTTTGTCTTATTTCCTAAACTGATATGGAAAAATGGATGGATGGTGTGGATAAAACATATATATCACAATGGGCCCCACAATGCCCTTTGACAGGGCCGTTCGTCTCTAGATCCTTGTGCGGGTAGTACCCAATCCCCTCTCAATTTGGGGGAAGCAGATTAGGTGAGACCCAAAGCAGCTCCAAATCCAACTTGAGCCTTAGATACGCATTCTTTTGTCTTCTTTCCTAAAATGATATGGAAAAATGATGGATGGTGTGTATAAAACATATACATCACAATAGGCCCCATAGTGCTCTTTGATAGGACCGTTCATCTCTAGCTAGATCCGTGTGGGGGTAGTACCCAATCGCCTCTCGATTTGATTTGGGGGGAGCGGATTAGGTGAGACCGGATCCACCGTGGTGGGTGGGACCCTTGATTGTGGGGCCCACTGTGATATACGTGACTACACTGTCCATCTATATTGAAAGCTCATTTTAGGGCATGATTTAAAAAATGAAGTAGCTCCAAATTCCAAATGGACCATAGTACAGCAAACAATGGTGATTGACCATTAAAAACTTCTTGTGGGCCACAAGTTTTCGATCAAGATGATATTTGTGTGGTGGCAAATAAACATTTTGGTGGAATCTATGAAGTTTTTAATGACGAGGATTAAATCATGACTATTTCCTATGGTGTGGTCTGCCTAAAACTTATGTTAGCTTCATTTTTGGGATAATGCCCTAAAATGAACTTTCAAAATGGTTGGATGGTGTGGATTTAAGGTACACACATCATTATGAACCCCATAATCAGGGTCCCACCCACATCAGTGGATCCAAGGTCTCAAATGGGGGATGTGGATTTTTTGCGAACTTCTTGCGTTGGATGCTTGTGAGAAATCCACCTTGTTCATATGTTTTGTTTTGCGACTAGTCGAAGTATGCAGATTTTTAGGGTTCTTTTTCTTTACTTCAAACCTTCGATTCTCTTTATTCTTCACTTGGTTTTCTTACATCTTTGGCATGTGAATTCTTCATTCTTGGTCTCATAAGATCCATCATTGGCTTCGGTGATTCTTGAGCGTTAAATTCATGCTTTTAGCATCCTTTTCGATCCAAGCTCTTAAATTCATACTATGATATAAAAAATGAAGTGGATCCAAAACTCAAGTGGGCCACACGAGAGGAAATAGTAGAGATTTAGTGACCACTGTTGAAACATTAGTATGGCCACAAAAGTCATGTATCAGCCCAATTTTATTTTATTTATTTAATTAATTTATTATTATTTGTCTTTTCACTTCATCATAATGGTAATTACGTTATAAACGGTTTGGAAGTCATATAAGCATTAAGGTGGAGCCGAGGAAGGTTTCAACAGTAGGCATTTCATTCTACAATTTTCCCTCTTGTGAGGCCCACTTAAATTTTGGATCCACCTCATTTTTGGTCGTGTGTCCCAAAATGAGCTAACAAAACGGATGGATGGGTGGATTTCTCACTAACATCTTGGTGGGCCCCACCTATTATGAAACCCATTTGCTAGAAATCTGCATCCCATCCACTACATCCATACTATTCATCCTTACTGAAAGCTTATTCTTGGACATGATCCGAAGCATATCCAAATCTCATATGTACCATAAATGACCATTAAAAATTTCTCGTGGACTACAAAAGCTTTGGATTAAGATGATATGCCTTTTTGACCTTATCACAGGTTGGATGGTAAATAAACATTCAATGGTAGGGATTCAATCACAATTGTTTCATAGGGGCAAACATATCAAATTAACATATTTCAAACACTTCAGACGTTAGTTGTTGAAAATTCATTACTAGTTTTCTGGCTTCAGATTCTGACTTTAGATTCAGATTTCAGATTCGGACTTAGGACTTCAGATTTAATGAACAGGTCATTCTCTACAAAATAAGTAAAAGGTTAGAATGTAAAACAAACAATATCATTCATCGTATTCATGTAAATTTCACTCTTAGAAGTCTATTTGTAACATCATATTTCATAAAATTTACTTTCAATAAGAAACTAGAAGGCAGGTTTTCATCGCTCTTTCCAATGTAAACTTCATCATATGATTTCTCATCCCGAAATTGGCGGATCTTCCTGTCATATGATCTGAATGTACTTTCTTAGACAGAAGTATTTACTGGTTAATCTGTTATGAGAGATCTGCATTGGAATCTGATGGACGTCCTGTCGAAGATGGGCGTTTTCTTGAATTCTTCCCCTTTTACACAAGGAGGATTCATGCACCCCATAATGGTATAGCCTGTCAAGATAAACTATGAGATCCTGCTCAAGTTACATTTCTACGACTTTGTTCCATTTGAATGGTGATCATAACCGTTCGTCCAATGGCCCACCATGATGGATTAATTGTCCATACGTGGACCTTTTGGTGATGAATGCAGGACATTTCTTGTTTTTCCTTCAATTCAATTTTGGGCTGTCCCATCCATTCATTTTAATCTGTGGATGGATGGTATTGATGACTGTACGTCTATGCCACATGAACAGAACATATGAGATTGCTGCAAGAAAACATTGGAATGATTCCTTAATAATACCACTCTCCATTAGAAAAGAAATCATAGGGTCATGATGCATCATGAAGTAGGGCCCATGATGTGCAATGTTAAAGCCATGCCCTTGTCTAATGGTCTATACCATTTGATCCTATGATCCAACTCAACCCATGGTTGGGTCCATTTTTAGTCTGAGCCAAGATGGACCCATTTAAAAACTAAATCTAAGTTAGATCAGGCTAGGTTAGTTTTGAGAGGACTCAGATCTGATCCATTCGGTAATTTGGGTCCAAGCTGTTGGACCCAAATCCACCCCACAGGTCTAAATTTTAAACCAGAACCCACTAGTTGTTGGGTTGGGTCGAGTAAGAATTGTGTGAGTGGTCCGTTCGAGGTGGTAAAAAGATTTAATAATCTGTGATTTAACAGAGGACATGACACTTGATGGAGTGAAACGGCAGAAGAGGAATCGTTCACCGGACACTAATTAGTTGGGATAAAGTTGATACTTGTCTATGAATTTTTATAGATAAACAACTGCAAGCAATCGTTTCCTCTCTTTTGGACTTTTGGACGTTAACCTATCCTAAGTGGGTCCCGCAATTTAGATGGTTCGATTTAAGTTAATATTAGTGCATGCGTATAACCGTAGTACTTTATCAGAGTATCAAATAATATTGTATATTGTGATACCGTCGGGTCAGTGTACTCAGTTGTATCATTTCATTTCCTTCCTGAGAATCTTTAAATTATTAATGACAATTATCATGTGTTTAACTAACTAATAATCAGCTGGAGCTGATCCGGACCGGAATTCTCCTCAATAATACATATACTAAGAGTCGTGCCACACCCGAGCTTCGTGGGCCCACCATGATGTTTGGGTGATATTTACTCCATCCATCACATGTGGGCCACACAACAGGGAAATGGGCATGGGGTTGTCCACCGTAAAAAACTTTTGTAGGGCTCACCGTGTCTTTTGTGTGATATCGGACCACTTCATTGGGTGAATCCCAACCAGGATGAAGGGACATCCCATATGAACCATCCTTCTGACCAAACCGGGTGATTTTACACTGCTCCTGTGGTGGGGCCGTCTGAGTTTGTTATGTACGGTAAACGTGATGACAAAACTGATGTATGGGATGGATGCCGGATACACCCACGTCACTGTGGGTCCCACGACACTTGGGTTTTGCCCATGCTTGCTGCAATAAGGTTGGTGAGGATGCCGTCCCACTACTTACATGCATTCAGTAGTTCAAAGGAGTACATACTAAAATCCTTGGGAAACTTTTCTAGCAAGAAACTAAACTGCTTTTATAGGATGCCATATTGTTAGGGTTGATTAAAAAAAGGTGTGTCAAAAGTTTTATCTCAGCTGCCAACATAACACAACCCTACTTTATTCAAATTTGGGGCCGGCAATGAAAGTAAAAACCCTCGTAAGGCCCTACATAATAGTCAATTAGATAAGTGGATTAAAATCAACAACTCAATCCAGTTAGTATGTAGCTTTTTTTATTATACACCATCAATGATGGGCCTCGTGATTTGCACAGTCTGGATTGAGGGAGAGAGAGAGAGAGAGAGAGAGAGAGAGAGAGAGAGAGAGAGTACCAGATCTCAATAGCTGGTAAATGTACTCAAAGTCCATTAATGAAAGCAGTTTTACCTGCGTAGGTAGATAATCATAAAGAACTAGGATTATTAATAAAGGCATTTACCTACGTAGCTAGCTAATCATAAAAAAGAATAATAAGTTGTGTACGACTAGGATCGAAGAACTCCACTATCTTTGAAAATGGTTTTCAACGGAAGAGGGTGCATGCACATTCATGAAGATGACTCCCTTCAATCATGCTTTTCTCCTACTAGAAAGTTATATCATACCCAACGCAACAGGTCATGAAAGATGATTCATTGGATCTGGACCAAGGCCTTCAATAGTATACTCGGCTTTTCAGCGCTGACATGGTGGCCCATGGTTCATTCATTTTTACCGTTAGTCGTACGGGTGGCTGTTGGCCCGTCTAGAGCCAGACTGTGATTTCCCTACCTGGGCTCTAGTACTTGAAACCCCGCCTGACCAGGCCGGGTATAAACTCCAAGAAAAAGAGTTGAATGATCAAAATTTATTTATTTAGGAGCATTGTCTTCCAATGACCTCATCACGTGAATTTTTTGAATTATTGAAACATGATCTTTTGTCCAATTTAAATTACAGATGTATCTGTTGTATCTAAATTACGAAATTAATGGATCTTTTATGCATCAATAATAGAGATTCGACACTTCAATATTATTAAAGATATGTTTATGTTGTTGGAATTTTTGCTACGGAATTATATAGAAATGGATATAAGATAACAATCCAAAAGCAACAAACAAACTAAAGAAGAACACAAAGATTTAACGTGAAAAATTCTTATGGGAAAAAACTACGGCATGAAGCGACATAATTCCACTATGAAAGAAGACATTATAAAGATAGAGAACTTATTCGACTTGAGCAATCTTCAAACCTCTGCTTTCTCACCCATTGAAACCCTAGAACTCCCTTTTAGAATCCCTAGAATTCTTTTAGAAGTCTTAGGATGTCTTTCAATACCTCTCGGTCTCGTATACATCTTTATTTATAGGTTTAGAAAGAAGTCAAGACGGAATAAAAAACAAATTTCACAAAATCTGCATTTCTGTAGAAAATCTGCGTAAAACCTTCAATGACATCGAACTACCTTCGATGTCATCGAAAAATGACAAAAACAGTCCAACGACCGAGGGTGAAAATCCTGAAAATACTCATGGCATCAAGCGGCTTAAATGTCATTAAGCTGGCTTCGATGACATCGAAGCCTGCTCGATGTCATCAAGCCCAGTTTGTCAGATTGAAGGCATCTGACACTAACATATGCATCAAAAATGAAGATTCTACACTTCATTATTAAAGGCATGGTTGATTGGGAAGATATTCTCGATTCTTTAATGTCATCGAGAGTAAATCTGAATATCCTATGTCTCATACATTTAGAAGAACCTGTCAATAGTACTTAGGGTATTTTTCTCTTATGTGGGTGAAGGGACCAACGCATCCATCTATTGTAAAGAGAGCTAAATAAAATTACCCATCATACTTCTATTCTCTGGGATCTTCACACTGTAGATTTCATATTCGACTTAATAACCATGTACACGAACCATTGTTAAAGCATCTCATTCCAAACTTATTAGCAATGATCACAACTGTAGTGGGGTGCATTGAATTGCTCAATTTGAATAATCTAACGGTCATATCTAAACTAGTGATCATGTGTGGCCCACCTAATGGATTCTTACAATATCTTGATTTTAACCATTAAAAATTGTTTTTAAACTGTCCATTCTTTTTGTATAACGGTGACCCTGAACAGGCCAACGGGCCAGCCTGGGCTATTCATCATTGGCCAAATCGTACGTGACCCATCTCAGGCACCGGGCCTAGCTTTCAAACCTGGTCATGGTCATCGGCCCAAGTTCAGGACCCACGCCCTGGACCTACAGGCTCAGGTCACCCAACCATTGCTATTTTCCGTACAGTCAGGTGGCTATCTGTTCAAAATTACTTCGATTGAGCGATGCTAACCATCTTTAGTGTATCCATTTTGTGCCCCACAAGATGGACGGTCCGAGATTTGCAACCAGCGCACGGATCTCTCACGAGTTAACACTATCGATTTCTTATGCATGAATCTCATGACTGATGACTTGTACATTTCCATCATTTGGTGATAGAAACACCCCAATAGTAACATAATTACAACAGAGACATACTATTGTATTACCAAAAGTATAAAACAGAGGGCGTATTTGCTAAATTGGGTGTGTAAATATCAAACTTATAAAAATCCAGTACATATCTAACCGTTAAAAAAAATGGTTTGGAAGAAAGAACTTTTGCAACTGAGTGTACCTAGCTTTTAAAAAATAAAAATAAAAAAGGTAAAAACTGAGCGTGGGGTCCACTGATTCATAGGATGCCTCAAAAATCAGGCAGACCCAACAAGGAAGTAGGCCTCCACGTGAGTTTGGAAGTTTTTGAGTGGTTGTCCTTGTATCTTGCGATCCACCTGATTATTAAAACAACCTGAATTTTCAGTGTGTCATTTTCGTGGTGGGTCCACCCTGGTGTACACGCACACATGGTGACACCACACGCAGCTATTGTATAGCAATGTGATAAATAACACTAAGATTTATAAAATAGTGATAATATCGGGAAACTACATTAAATTATATTACAATATGTTATCTTAAGATTTTCAAAATATCAGCACATTTAAAAATATGATGTTTCCATTGCAATATTGACTCAAAAATATTAATACCCAAAATAGAATGTTATATAAATATATAGCAAGTTTTACCATAAAATCACCGAGGAATGTATATTTTACCAAATAATGGCTCCACGAGAAGAAACCAAGGGGTTGTTTGGATGTCCGTAAAATCATTAAGCTATAATTTGATTACAGGTGTAAAGTGTTTACATATGGTTCTGCTTAGCTTTAAGTTGTAATTTGATTATAGGTAAACATTTATCTGTATTTGGATAAGTTGAAATCGGTTTGCAATCTGTAATTAAGTATTCATGTATGGCCGAGCTTGAGACGGTAAATCCTTTAAAAATAGTCAAATGACATATAAAATCTTAATTTAATATAGATCATTGGAATAAGCCCAACTCAATAAAGCCTTTGACCGATCCTTACTCTAGACAAATCATTTGGTGGCCCACAGAACTAGGCCCACTAATTCAAATTCCCTTTAAGTAGTATTTATAGGCAATTAGATAATTTTTCTTGAGGCTTGAGATAATGTCAGCCATTGAATTTTAAAAGCTCATTTTATTATGAATAAATACTTTTGATTTATGCGAGGGAGTTAATGAACCATGCTATATCTAAGCCCTTCATGATAAACCCTTTACCGATGGACATCTTAAGTTTTTATGTTTCTCAAACACTGTACTGTCCTTTGGGTTTGATAGCATCTCAACGATGAGAGGTTTCAACCCAGAGAGAGAGAGAGAGAGAGAGAGAGAGAGAGAGAGAGAGCCACCATCCAAGGATCTTCTTGTTCTTCCATTTTGGGTCCTTGCATAGCTAGCCGTTGAAAGATTTGCAGCTCTTCTTGCTTAGAATTTTTTATTTTTTATTTTTTATTTTTTATTTTTTTTTTAATTATTGTTTGAAATATCTTCACCTGTAATATGAAACATGACTTTTTCTTATGTTTCAGATTATAGCTAAAACCTATAATCGGATTACATCCTATAATCTGCTTACCGGCAAAATGCTCGTCCAAATGCAACCTATAATCTAATTACTTGTAATTAGATTTCTACTTAGAAACTTTACAGGCATCCAAAAGACCCTCAAGTGAATGTGCATTTTAAGATATAAAATTATAAAAATGCCCTCATTTAATTTTTCTTTTAAAAAATAGTGAAACTCAAGACTTGTGGAGCCGTTAAACTTATGCACCACATTTTGATGATAAGATGAGCAAAACATCAGGTCAATCAGTTCATTATATGGGCTACACTTGAATTAGGATATTTTGAATGGTGTAGGTTTTTTTTTTTTTTTTGGAATTGGCTCACCTTACGGTTGGATCCACTATACTTTTTTTTCGCCTAATAACGATGTTGGTGTGCATCCGTTGGAAGGGTTGGATGTGAGACACATACCATCTGAACCCTGCAACTTTCAATTTTCCATTTTGTTGTAAAGAAAAAAGGTAAATATGCCAACGTAATTTCTCTTTTGAAAAAAGCGCTCCTAGAAAATATTAGTTCAAGGCATTATTTTGGTAAAATCCAATTCCTTGAAGAATTTTTTAGTAAAAATCCTAAATATCTATTGAAGAGTTTGCTGCTATATATCTCACCTTTAGGAGGAGCTCAACAACATCCCAGATTTAGCATTATGAATAACCTAATGTGGATATGAACAAATCAGATAATCCTAATCTTTTCAGTGGGACTAATTAGTTACAATTGTTTGTTATTTATGAGCCATAAATAAATTATAAAGTAGGATTTATCTACTGGATGTTTCAGATTATGATTGAACTGGTTGATATGATCTTTTTATATTTCTCGAATAATCTGCTCCATATGCCAATTAAAAGAACTGAGTACCTCGCTAATGTACAGTGAAAGCGAGATGTTATTAAAACATTATAATTAAAAGTTGAAATTATTATTATTAATTTACATTTTTTTCCCCTTTTGTAAGATTTTCTATTCATATCCCAAATAAAACCACAAGAAAACCTTAAAATTTGAAAATCTCCTTAGGAATTTTTAGCGAGAAATTGTTGAGAACGATATATGTCGCTATGCTGTCGAGGCGGTTCCTCTCTACTGGAGTTTTTAGTGAAACCGATATCTGTTTGTATTCCTTGCGTATCACTAGTAGGGAATGATAAACTAATAGAGGTCATCTAAACCCCCTCGCACCTCTCCACGTAGGTACTGGCATGTTTGCAGAACATCCAAGCCGTGGATCAAGTGGGCCCACCGTGTAGATGATCAGATCCAAAATCCAGACTTAAATATTAGATAGGACACTTCTACAGAAGAAATGGATGGTCTATAGAAACTTGCAGGGTTTCTAAACAATCCACTGTTTTCTTCCAAGTGTGTCCAATCCCTGAGACTTTTGACCAAACATCTACATGTGGGTCCCACCTGATACACGGATCAGATGTCTACACATGTGGCAGGTTTGCTCTGTAGCTACGTGAGAAAGGGTGCGTGTGAGTAATGCAAGCATGATTGCTGAGCATGTGTAATTATAACTTCAAAAGATCTTTGTTCGTTCCTCTTTCTTTCGCAGTACACAGATAAATGAGTTTAGTGTCCCCTTCTTCACGAAGAGAATAACATGCTCTGCTGGATAACGTTGGATCGTAGTCACTCATCCTTCCACCATACACGTGGCATGAAGGCAGGGAAATCCAATCCGCTAAATCATTGTTTTCATGGGATATAAAGCATTTCCCTAAATCTCAACCATCAGATGATCCTAACCATTCAATATTTATCTGTGGAACACGATCGTTAGAAAATTCTTCCCATCCATCCGTTGAACGATGGCCAACAATCAGATAGTAAAATGTACGGATGGATGTGCACGTAGATAGCCTGCATGGTGGGTGGATAAGATCCACTTTAGTCTGCCAAAGCATGGTGCAACAATATTTCTTAATGACACTTCCATGGAATGAGGAGAAGGCCTGGCAGGAGGTGGGCCAGATGTCAACGTTCCACCGCCCTCCATCCAATTCATTGTAGGTGGTAACAGGTCCCCATCTCTTCCCTTGTGTCCACCCTCCTTTCTCCTTTCCTCGCTTACAAAGCCACTGTAGGTGGTACTAGGTCCCTATCTCTTCCCTTCTGTACACACTCCATTTCTCCTCTCCTCCCTTACAAAGCTACCATTACCCTTGCTTTATGAACCTCCATCTCTCTTCTTGAAGGCCCACCCATTTTACCAAATTCACAAATCCTCTCTCTCTCTCTCTCTCTCTCTCTCTCTCTTGTTCTAGTTGCCCAAGTTCAAATATTGAGTATTTCTTTTAGGTTTCTCGTTGTGCTGCCTACACTTGAAGGGTGGACATTTATCTCATCTGGGTCTTTGTTTTTAGTGGTCAAAGACTAATATAACTACTCCCATTTTGAGTTCCCTAGATTTAGAGGGCCCAGTGTCCACTGTCTTTTGGCATTGGAAGTCATTATTTAATGATTTTTAGCTAAAAGTGGTACAAAAATCTCATTTGGGTCCCCCCCTACGTTCTAGGGGCTGAAGTGTTCATGATTGTGGACATTAGAAAACAAATGATTTTCATGGTTTGGATCTAAAAAGTGGTCCACCAAAATCTCATCTGGGCGCCTCCCATACAGGGAACTTTTGTTTTGTTTTTTTTTTTTTTTTTAAAATAAAATTAAATCAGACAATGTCGGCCGGCAATGGGATGCTGTTGTACTCTCTTCTTGGTTTTGCATCATGTATTGCCTTCATTTACATGTCATTGGGGGATTTGAGTTTCCATTTTCAACAGCCCAAGATGGGTTTTGTGGAGAGGGATGGTATCCACTTCTTTGTGGGTGGGAAGGCATTCTATGTGAATGGTTGGAATTCTTACTGGTTGATGGATCAAGCTGTGGAGGAGTTCAGCAGGCCCAGGGTCAGGGCCATGTTTCAGGCAGCTGCCAAGATGGGCCTCACTGTTTGCAGGACTTGGGCTTTCAATGATGGAACCTACAATGCTCTTCAGATCTCACCAGGCCACTTCGACGAGCGTGTCTTCAAGGTATTGATTTTTTTATTTTTTATTTGAATTACTAGCTTTGTGTTAAGCTGTTGAAATTTGAATGCAACTAGGATGTTTTGGATTTTTTAACATAGCTGGAAAAAAGTAGGATTGGTAATTGCCAAGAACTTAATTCAAGCACTTTCATGGTTAAAATGGAGCAGTGATTGTAAATGGATTGGCTGAAATGGATTTTTTTCCTAGATGAAAATTGCAGAGTAAATTCATTCAGTAAAATGCTGACTGGTATTAATGGAAAATTCTAGTAATTTCATAAGGTTGAGATTTATAGGATCCTGTTGATGACATTGCCATTTTTGTTCTCTTTACCTTTATTCTGTCTTGTTTGCCAAGTAATTACTGTTGTATTGCAAAAGGAACACTCCATTCATCATCATAATCGCTTTTGGAATTTTGCCTTTCCTTTTCCATTTCTTAGCTCCTTGACTATGGCCACTGTAAACAATTCCATCTATGAATGATCTCAAGCTTGAAAGCAAAGAAAGATCTAACATCATGTAAAATTAGCTGAAGATTCGAAACAATTGAAGATTAGAACCTGTAAAGATCCTTAGTTTGCTTCAATTTATAAGACTGATTAGACCTACTTCAAATCTAATGAACCATTGTAAATATTGTATCCTTTTTTTTTTTTGGGTCTCTCTCTTTTGCATTCCATAACCAATGAGGATGGCAGGCATTGGACCGAGTCATTGCAGAAGCACGCCGACATGGAATCAAGTTGATTCTTAGCTTGGTCAATAACTTGCAACCATATGGCGGGAAGATGCAATATGTTAAATGGGCATTGGAAGAGGGCATTGCTTTGAGCTCTTCCAACGATTCTTTCTTCTTCGATCCATCCATTCGCAATTACTTCAAGACTTACCTCAAGGTGGTTTCTCTGTCCCATCTTAATTAAATGAACTCTGTTTGTGAGATGCATCTTAGCTTTCTCTTCTCATAATAAATCTTGTTAACGCAATCTCATTGCAAAGAAAGGAAAAATCATGGCTTGAAAGACCTAATTTAAAAGTCAAGTAGATTTCCCAACTTAAGATGATTCTTCTTCTTTATTAAGCTCATGAGTAAGGGTAACAGTGAAGTGTCAACTGACAGTAGGGTGTACTAACAAGCTAACAAAAAAAAAAAAAGCTCATTAGTAAGGGTAAGCAGATTCGACTGAGCTGAGGTTTTTCCAGGCCCAGCCAATGAGACAAGGACCTAGGTCCAGGGACGGTGCGGCCAGCTGGTTAAGTATCCATGCCCAAGTGCAACCCGGATTTCAAGCTGAGTACCTAGCCCAACAGTGTAAAATAAGTCCAGACAGCCCAGGCCACTTCACTGGGCCAGACTTAAGCCTGGGTCGACCTGATTGGTTGTTGGGTCCAAAAAGATTGGCCCAGGACCGTCCCCACAGACCTCTAGGCTCAAGCTGTGCATTGCTTAAAGAAGGTTGGTCCCACCCATTTGAAGCCATATTCATGAGTTCTGCCCTTGTGACATTTCGCATCATGTCAAGGGTAAGACGGTGAGGATGGTTAGGAAAATTTTACCTGTCCACATGAGTGTTTGCAATTCCTCAGCATTAACTGTTTCTTTTACATTTGCTTAGGAATTTCAATTGTAAAACATTTGAACAGCAGTCCTTAATTCTAATGAGAACATTGAATATCTACATGCCAGCAATTTATTTGGATTTTCCAATTAAAAAATCATTATGATGTGCTTTTTTTAGTAATTCCAGAATTTCATTACTCCTTAGATCTTTGTTAAAACATGAAGTAGCATTGTTACAATACTATCTTTATCTGCTTGGTTTTGCTTCTGCTTTCTGTTTACAGGCTGTACTGACTAGGAGAAACAGCATTACTGGAATGGAATACAGAGATGATCCAACCATCTTTGCGTGGGAGCTAATGAATGAGCCCCGATGTATATCTGATGCTTCTGGCGACACTCTGCAAGTAAGTGGTCTTGACATCCATGTTTTGTAGCTAGTATAGGCACTTGAAACAATCATGGTAACTTTCAGATCATCTGATTAATGTAAGATGAGAAGACAAGGAGTAAAAGACATCTCCGGATTTGTATCTCTCTTTAACAATTCCATAAGTTTGTATTTCCAGAATGCAATCATAGAAAACTAACCTTTGTGACTCTGCACTTGAATTGGAGACAAAATGTACTATTTTACGACCCACAGAAGTCTGTGATCTGGGCCATTACTGGATGGGTCCCACCTTGTATCAACTACTGTTTGTGAATCAAATGGATTGGGTAGAAATTTTCTATTGTATCCAATCCACACTGTGGGACACATCCAGTGAATGGGTGAGATCTTGGACCATTGTCCCTTCTTTATTTTATTTTTTGTTGCTTGCAACAAGGAGCACATTGCATGTTGGTGATTTATAAAGGCTTTTGTGTCATTGTTTTTAAATTTTCTTTTGACAAGTAAGGTTGTACACAGTGAAAAATATGTTTTAGTAAATCTTATTGATGGATTTCTTGGTGACCCGTCGGTATATTTGAAGAATTGCAGGATTGGATTGAAGAAATGGTGAGATTTGTGAAGTCAATTGACAGAAACCATCTATTGACAGTGGGTCTTGAAGGGTTTTATGGTCCCACAAGCCCAGGGAAATTGACAACAAATCCGGGAGAATGGGCGGGTGTCGTTGGATGTGATTTCATCCGCAACTCCAATATATCATCCATTGATTTTGCGTCAGTTCATGTCTATCCCGATCATTGGTAAATGTCAGATTGCACCATACTTCTCTTATTTGCATTTCACTTTCTACAAAATCATGTTTAATGAAGTATATACCATATGCACTTACAGCATTGTTGATGATACACATGTTCACGTCACTGTACGTGTATAATACATGCCCATCAATCTAGACCATCCAATATGGGCTCCATGGTGGATGGACTTGGCCTAAAAATCAAAGTTATCTGATGATCCTAATTGTTTGATTTTTCCTGGTGAACCAGGACTGTTGAACATTTATCTTTTCAAACTGTCCATTTGATGGCCACTGAACTAAAATTAGCATCTGATGATCCTAACCATTTCATTTTTCCCAGAAAAGAACAATCCATATCTGTTTCCTCCTTTCCTTTCATAACAATCCAAAACCAAATTCAAACAAAGAAAAAAGCTAAATTCTTCTATGGCAGGATTATGGAACAAGACCTTGGAAACCAACTAAAATTCATGTCCAAATGGCTGCGTTCTCATATCGAAGACGGGGACAGAGAACTAAGAAAGCCCATTTTGTTCGGTGAATTTGGGCTGTCGAACAAAATCAAGAACTTCCAACCATCTGATCGAGAGATATTTTTTAAAGCTGTTTTTGACATAATCTATGAATCAGCAAGGAAGAACAGATCTGGGGCAGGAGCACTCATTTGGCAGCTCATGGTCGGAGGCATGGAAGAGTACAGCGATGAGTATGGGATCGTCCCTTGGGAGAGGCCGTCCATGTATAGACTAATAAAGGACCAATCATGTCGGTTGGCAGAGATTCGGCACCGACAAGTTCAATTGAAAAGGAGGCCAGATGAACCTTGTTAAATGGATTATCTGATTTTATTTTTATTTTTAAATTTTGTTGTTGAAATTCAATCTTCTTTATCATACAAATACAACTGAAAGAGAAATGAATGAGATACGCATAGTAAGTCTGGTTGTTTTGATACTTGAAGTATGCTGTGAGAAAATTGAAGATCACGTATAAATGGCTGTCCCATTTTTCTCTGATTAGTAGATCCTAACCATTGGATGTTTGGCCTTTTTGTCCATTGAATTTGCTCAGTCGCCATGTTCTTTTCTTAGTTGTTTATATGTCTTTAGGATTGCCCATCAGGGAGATTCTTGTGCCATGGCACAGCTGGTCAAGGGTTCGAGTATCCATAGGTGGTGAAATCCCACTGGCGTGAGTGTGTGGGGGTGTGTGCACGCGTGTAAAAAAAAAAAAAAAGAAAAAAAAAAAAGAAAAAAAAAGAAAAAAAGGGAGATTCTTGTGCGATGGCACAGCCACAATGGAAACCTCGTAATCAATGGTCTAGATCACCTAATCATGGGTCCAAACATATGAATTAAAAGCAAGAAGATAATCTAAAAACCCTTGGCTGGAATGTTCATCTACAAGAAGTGAACAAGTTTTAGATACATATGAATAGGTTTCTCTTGAAAATTGCATTCTATAGTTTTTTTTTTTTTTCATTAATGGATCACTTCCAAAATATCTTTTCAATTGGCCAACTCTAGCGGTCTTCCCCTTGTTGGCTTGCAAATACATGGTTTATTTATTTTTTATTTTTTTAAAGAAAAAAAAAAAGCGAGAACAAACCACATTCAACAGAGGAAAGAACAAAGATTCGATGGCTAGCATCTTCCAATTTGGGAGATTTTGGAGAAATGGTCCTTCCATGATGGGGCCTTTAGATTAATGGCTTGGATAGACCAACCATGGGCCTCACATCTACAAACAAGATGCAAACAGGGAACTAGAACTTAAAAAACTTGCAGTTAATAGTTTCTTTTTCTATTTTCTTTTGTTAAACAAGGGTCAAGGCGCTGATAAAATGGGCCCCACTTGTATGAATGGCCCATGACAAAATATCTCCTAGATGTAAAATGCTAACCCTACGATATGTGTCCCAATAAATAGTTGATATTTAAAAAATAATAATAAGAAAAAAATGCAACAAAGACTCACACTCAACTGAATAGAATCTTCCAATTTGGAGATTTTGGTGCATGGGCCATCAACTCCTACGCCCATTACATCAACGATTTAGATAATCGAACTATGAGAGTAGACCATCTTAGACCCATTTAAAAAAACAGATCAGCTCAGGTAACTAATCAGGTAGCCTTCAATTAATTAAAATCACTGTTGCATATATTAACTAGTTAATAACTAGTATCTATCATATATTTTGATAAGTTAATAGCTTAACATGCATTTTTAATGAGTTGAGCCCGACGTAATTAAACTGGACTACATCAACGATCATAAAACCTGACTGCACCAACCCGATAAGACCAGATCCCAAACCCCTTAGGTTGGGCCCGTTACAGTGTTCACTGGGCAAACTGGTAATTAATAAGATAAGCATTCAAAAATAGATAATAGAGGAAGATTATATACTAATAAAAGTCCATTAAAGAGCAGAAATAGTAAAGATTATTACAAACCACATGGGAAAGCCAGACATGGCTAACCCCAACATCAACACAAATACAAACAGACAAACTAGTTTATTCACCACACCACACCATTATTACATGTTTCTTTCTTGAGTCTTGTGGTTTTATATTTACATGTATATATGGACCTTAATGGCCACAGGTGCAGCCCACACAAGTGCAGCCCGCTCCACACTTGCACTTGCCATCGTTCTCGGCAGATGCAGCCACCTCGACCACATTGTCATTGTAGCTGCAAGGAAAATCGCACCACTCAGTCAGTATCACGCCCCATGGCCTGGCCCCACATCTTTTTATTTCCATGGGTGATTTGGGACCGAAATCAAGGTTGCAACCGATCAAGCCATGGGCTGGACCCTTTGTGAAGAGCCACTTAGTTGGGCCCCACAAATTTCTCAAGGAATTAGCCATTATGTATATGATTCATGCACACTCTATACTACTTTATAAAAGCAAATATAGCTTATTGTTTTAGAAATTTTCAACGGTCCTTAATAAAATCACTATATAGAGACCAAATTAAAATACCTTTGATATATACTTATGAACTTAATCATACGCCATCAGCTGCCCGGGTCTCATGTGAGAAATGTCAGCCGAAATTTTGAAAATCTCACTGTAATATCATGAATGATATTTATCTAAGAGGTGGGGCACACTGGATGCCCAAAAGTCAAATCTACTTGAATATCAAGAAAAATGGATCCAAATTTTTAACTGCTACTTAACATTAACATATATGTTTTTTAAATAAAAAACTATGGCATATATGTTTGGAACAGATTTCATTATGGGGTCTGGTCCAAAAATTAGGGCAGTTAACTTATAGGTGGGCCATTCTTGGAACTTCCAATTTGAAAATCTAACCAAAGGCCCACGTTCAACGTTCTTTGTGGCCCACCAGATAAGTAGATCGGCCTAAATTTAAGCACAGGAAATCTCAACTAGGGCTGAACCATATGAACGGCTTCGATGGTGCACACGTGGGCCGCTTCCAAACAAGCGCCATGAGTTTGCCCAAGTGCAACCTGCAATTATTTAGAACGGGTAGATCTCTGATTTGAGGTGAACTTTCAGCTTGATGTGTACCTCTTTTCGGTCTCAATGATTTCGATTCCATAAGAGTTTCCCTTCTTCCTGTAACCATAAGCATATTAAGTAGCTAATCAGATCATGCTAAAAGAAAAATACATAGCTATACATTTGATTCAACGGCTACGATCAACTGTTAGAAACCCATGACCGTCCCATGTTAATTGGATGGTGATGAAACGTGGGTCTAATATTTTAATTCACATGCTAAAGAACCCATATCTGATCACCGTCCAATTAAGAGTGGTGATAGGATATCGTAAATCCAACGGTGGTCGAATCACAAATACAGTTGCACAAAGTTAGTATCATGGGACCCACAACAACATGCATGGTAGCTATGACATGGTCGTCAGGTTCCATCCATGCAATCCTTGTCATGGAAATGGATGCATGCTACACAAGTACGTAAGAGACATGGAAATGGATGCATGCTACACAAGTACGTAAGAAGTAAGAAGGAGAAGAGGAGAAGAGAGTTCATGTGGACATGAGAGGCATGGAGCGTGTCCGGTTACTTACACGCACTGGCTCTTGTCAGCGCAGTCGCAGTTGCCGCAGGTCGACATGGTTATGATGAGAAATGAGAGAGATGAACGGTTTACGAAGAAACGTTGGTTGAAATCTCGATGATATGATATAAAGCATGGATGGACGACTGGTATTTATAGAGGATGTGTGGGCCCCACGAATTCATGTGATCGGCACACGCCTCTATGTGAACTGGCCAAAGGAATCTCAATTATGGAGCTGCGGCTGCCTGTGAGCCACTCCTGTCAAATCATCTTCCTTTTTTCTCTGGATATCAGTGACCCAACACGCTACACTTTGCGAGAGCACGCGCTCTGCACGTGCCTCACCTTTTGTCTTATGAGACATTATCCAATGCTTGGCCGAGGGTTCTCATGGGAGAACTGTGCGTTGGTAGCTAATAAGGGCATGTTTGGTCTGTCCAATAAAATGATATTGAATTGAATTAAATGGGATTAACACTGTTATTGCATAATGACGGTATGTCCGTAGCCATCCAATTTTATGTTTGGAATAAAATTCTTATTACTAGAAAACGTTAGATTAAGCAAAATTATGTTTGG
Organism: Magnolia changhungtana; assembly: GCA_030180095.1. Classification (NCBI taxonomy): domain Eukaryota; kingdom Viridiplantae; phylum Streptophyta; class Magnoliopsida; order Magnoliales; family Magnoliaceae; genus Magnolia; species Magnolia changhungtana. Next base: position 5,625,684 of record JASAUF010000620.1, on the reverse strand, counting down.
TGGACCATAAAATCGTAACTAATGGACTAAATTCACAATAGATGTCATTCACTTGTACACATATATAACTAGAATGAATGTCACGTGTAAACAGTGTATATGGATGGACGACATGGATAAGCGCATGCATCAATGTAGGGATCACATGTGTAGTGGATATCAAAATCCATGGAAATCCCACATGTAACCTTTTTCATCCTCTATAGATGTTGAATGGAATTTGCACCGACCAAATGCAATTCTATCTTACCTAATTCCATCTAATACCCTATGCCAAACGCCTCCTAATGGAGTTCACTTTCCATAACATTGGATATATATATATATATATATATATATATATATATATAGAGGTTTAAAAAGCCATATAGTGCCGTTATTTGAAGGTAATATTCACACTTTATCAGCTTAGTTAAACAAATTTACAAGAAAGTAATGATAAATCTTTCATATAACAGACCTTTTCTTTTAAACTGAAAAAATATAAGCATTGACCTCTACAATTAAAAATTGCATTCGGTACACACCTTTACAGCGAGCATCTCTGATATTACTTTTCTTTATTTTTTTGGAATTTGTCCTCTGAGTTCCTTTCTACTTGCGGTTTCCTCATTAAATTTTATAACATTTCAAAACTATAAAAACTAAGAATAGTAATGAAGATGAAGAAAATAAATTAATATAGATAATAATTAAAATTAAAATAACTCAAAATTAAATGAATTTTTATAGACAAACAAGAGCCATTTAGAGTTCCTTTTATGAGAAAGCATGACTTCTTAAATGGGAACTTTTGATTATGATTGTGGGGTTTATTTTATTTTATTTTATTTATTTATTCTTTTTACACACACCCTTCACCCACAAATACCACAGTGGGTACTCAAGCCTATGACCTTGGTGTTGAAATTCCTGAGCCATGAGTAGGGATTCAAATAAGGATTTTGGATTAAAAAAAATTAATTCATTCATTAAGAGCCACCATATTCACTATTAAATGGTTATAAAGAACCACCAAAAATCACATTTTTTAAAATTAAATTTTATGCATGAAATACTTTTTTTTGTGGGGGGGGGGGGGGGGGATAATTCGGGGGGGGCGGGATAATTTTGGCGAATGGGCCATCCCCGTCCAGGCACCACAGATGATGCCAAGAGTTGCACTGCTGAACCTGGTGGACTCACTTCTGCGAACTGAAAAACCCGGGCAAACGGTACACATTCTCGAAGGAGCATCTTATACCTATCACGTGATGGGACCACCATATATGCCAGGGGTTTAAGAAATAAAATACGGCAAACGTCCGCATTCAAACAGAGATGAAGTATTCCACGGCTAGGATCTTCCGATCTATTGATCTTTTTTGGTCAGTGGGGTTTCAAATATGAGTCCCATCATATCAATGGCTCGGATCACTAAAGCAGGGGATCCAATTGTACAAACTGAAAACAAAAGAAAGCCGCATGTTGTCAGGTCGAGCACCTAATAAAAACCCTCAATCAGCTTCCACGGGCTGATGGGAATAGGATGTACCGATGATGATTGGTCGGTGATAAGAAGCGTGACGCAGCGAAATATCAGTAGCAAAGGACTACGGTGCAAGTTTACCACCGTTCTATTCTAATAATGGACCCCAGTGGGGATGGATCGAAGCCTGAAAATTGCAGCGCGATTGAACGATCTTAACCGTCAAATTGAGTTCTATTAAACAGATGCTGAAAAGAATGCCCTTTTGCCCAAAAAGTTGAATCATGATGTAGGCCCAATAATCCTGCCTAGCTGGGCCACGACATGCCAAGTGCACCTTGCACTTTGCAGAACCATCACACAGAAATTTCGAAAAATTAAGATAACAAAATCATTGTGATTGATGGAAAACAAGAGAAGGTGCAACGGATTAGTATATGGCCTTTCGATGGGTGGGCCCTACCATAGAGGGTCTACGGGATCACAAACAGATAAGCATTGGAGCTGTCCGAATGAGAACCAAAATGCAATAATCGATTGCAAACCAACAAATTTTAGTGGAAAAGCATTCCGAATCTCTGATTGGACGTGTGGGATCATCTGAGCCATGAATCTGCACCGTAGGGCCACCTTATGAATGGTCTGGATATATATATATATATATATATATATATATATATATATATATATAGTTCAAACATTGTACACAAACCTTGGATCGAAGGTTCAAGACAGTTTTATTGTGTACACTGAAAGACAGTTTTACTAAGCCCGTGACCGTGAGCCCCGTGCCTCCAGATGTGTGTCAACATCCAAGCCATGCATCTGATGGGGCTCAGACCTCTGGGTGACCCAGCACGAAATATCAGGCTGGTCAACTGATCAGATGCGCTACAGTTGCACTGAAAGAAAGACGATTCGTAAGTTCCTGTTTGGCGCTACAGTTGCACGAAACATCGGATGGGGCATGTTTGGACGGGCCCATCCCATGGGATTAGATTGTAATAGGGTGGATGGCAGGTAATGATGGCTGCGTCAGTGGATTGCTGGCCATCCCCTGGGATCCCTATATCCAGGGAATCCATCACCGAGTATGTTTGGTCCGCCTGGCCAATCTTGGGATTACGACTGGCCAATCCCTTCCAATCCGTCCACCCAAACATATCCCAGGGAAAATAGATGGGATTAAGAGGGATTGGGTGGATTTCAAGGTAATGATGGTGATGTCAGTGGATTGCCGGCAATCCCATGGGATTGCTCCAATTCAGGTAGTGCCTGTTTGGCACGCCCGGCCCATCCCGGGATTGCTCCTTCCAATCCCTTCCAATACAATCTAATCCCATCCAGTCTGCCCGGCCAAACAGGCCCTAACCGTCCAAATTCAAGGTTCACATGTGGCTTCCTTGATGAGGGTCCTGACCTGTTTTTGGGCCCATATTATCTGTACGATGGGGCCCATACGACACACCGCTCGGACGTCCTGAAAAAGGCAATACGAATTCCTACTTACGCCGTTTGAGCCATACATCTTTTTATGTTGTTATTTGAATGAACTTTTGTAAACCCCATTTAATCCAAAATAGGTACTAAAAAGCCCACTCTCCAAAAATTACTTTGGAGCCCCTGTTTGGCCGGCTGGATTGGAAGGGCTTGAATGGTATTAGGGTGGATGGCGTGGATTTCTAAGTAATGATGGTGCTGTCAGTGGATTGTCTTGAGATCCTTGCTACATCCCTGGATTGCTATATCCCGTCTGTTTGGCACGCTCGGCCAATCCAGGGATTAAACCTTTCCATCCAAATATGTCCCAAGCAAATTTGAACGGATTAGGGTGGATTGGATGGGCTTTAAAGGTAATGATGGTGTTGTCAGCTGATTGTCTTAAGATCCATGGGATTGGGATCAGATCACCAACTCTGTTTGGCACGCCCGGCCAATCCCGGGATTTAACTTCTAATCCCTTCCAATACCATCCAATCCCTTCCAATCCGACCGGCCAAACAGGCCCTAAAGATTGTTCTTGGAACTCTATACCCTATAGAAAGCCTTTTACCGAGTGAAAAGTAATACCTCGTTTCAACACTGAGGTCTTAGTATCGATTCCCTAGTGGGGAATAAGCTTTGATAATGTCTAAAGTGACATCCACTCGGTCCACCAAATTTGCCTAATTATATTACTAGTTCAGCGGTAGGTCCAAAATTCAAGTGGGTGGTGGGCCACACCACACAAAACAGTGGGATGAAAATGCACACCTTTTGAAACCTTCATAACCATTACCGTTTATATGCCATCCAATCAGTTCATAAGATAATTCCCACGGGGATGCATGCAAATCAAAAATATCTGCCTGATCCAAAACTGCCGTGGCCCTTAAGAAAGTTTCAATAGTAGGATTTCAATCCCCACTCTTTCATGTGGTGTGGCCCATTTAAGTTTTGGATGAGCCTCACTATTGGCCTCATGTGTTAACAGGAGCCTTAAGAAAGTTTCAATAGTAGGATTTCAATACCCACTCTTTCCTGTGGTGTGGACCATTTAAGTTTTGGATCAGCCTCACTATTGACCTCATGTACTAACATGAGCCGGCGAAACTGATGGACGGAGTGGATGTGACATGGACATTGCAGTGCGCCTCACTGAGCTTACGCCTACATGGGGTTCTCTCCAGGCAGGGGTTAGGGGACATTCTCGTCCAGTTTTGAATGATAAGGTAACCGCACACCATTAACGGATTGAATGATAGAAGATGTATACACAGCTACTCTTGGAGTGCACCCTACGCAAACAATCTTTTCCATTTCCTTTACTAAAGTACATTGGACTGTTGTATTTTAAATTATTTTAAAATAATTTAGTGTTTCAAAATAACATTGGGACGGGCTATGGCTCGGGCCATAGGTGCCCTATAGATGTGTCTTTTCACTTACGTTTGAAAAGTTGCATCCTTTCATATTTTGTTTTGAAAAGTTGTATCCTTTTAAGTCTAAGGGTCGCACCACTTGAGTTTAAACCTAATAGTCACAATCTTTTGTGAAAGAGTGTATTTACACCCTTAAGGGTGTTTTCACTAAGTTTATAAATAGATTTTTATTTTAAGTCTTGAAATGAATTAGAAAATTGGTTTTCTCTTTAAAAATTTTGTTTAAGTATTTTCTAGTTTGGGTTAAGACTATAAGTGGTTCGAGCCTGTGTATAGTGAGTGCACCTCTGACCAAAGTCGATTGCTCTGGAAACTTGTTGCACTTGGAACACAGTTCAAGGGGAGCAAATTCAATTTGAAGCCGAGTGACTCACGTCGCGCCTCGACTTCTATAAATCAATAAGTTTTCTTTTATTCTTAATTTAAATTTATTTTGTTTAAATAGTTTTTCAAACTCCATATTCCAACAATCTTGAAATCGAATTTGAGATTTATTATTGGAAAACTATTTAAAACTATGGTTGCATCTGAATGCAGTACAACTATGCCTTGTTTACAACTAAAGAATAACAATTTCTTAAACGGTACAAGATGGAAGTCAATTGGGATATATGCATATGAAATTAACCAATGTCAGATAATCGTCATAGCCATCCATGATGAGCGGTCAATTTAGAGAGAGTTAGCAAATCACATTTTTAGAAAATACATCAGAAATTCAAAAAAATAAAAATAAAAATCAAATAGATCTTGTTTTTTAAGTTTGGTCCTACATGCGAGGGTGTTTAGTTTTGAGAAAAGACGTGTCCTTGTTGTGTTAGCGAGTACCCTGAATTGTCATCCGGATGAATGTGTCGTTTGGATTACTTTTTAAATTGTCAAATATTTGGTATGACCTCAAAAGCAAAACCCAATAGTAAGAGCTTGTACGGTACAGAGAAGTGGCATGATTTAATGATGGCTGTCTATATAAAATAATAATAATAATAATAATACCAACGGTTGTGATTGCCGATAATATTGGTCCCTGTACAAACAAAAAGCACGTGTAGCATTCTATATTGTGTAATCTCTTAGGCTAAGCTATGTAAAATGGTGATTCTTCCAAAGGGATGAGTGCACTTGTCCATTCTCATGGTAATTGCACAAATTTTGAGAAGATCTGAAAATACCCTCTACTTTCTCATAATTATGGATATACTTGGTGTCTTTTAGACTTTTGGAAGTCTAGGTTAAGAACAGTTGAAGAAGTTTTCTTTTTATTATAAGCGACAGTTTTCTTTTATTATTAGGGTCGCTCCATTAGGCCCAGATTAAAACATTATTCAATGATTAGAATTATCGATGTTTTTCAGATTATTTTAAAATTATCTCTCTATTTTCTTTTTTGGTATACGTATGTGTAAGACTCCTATCTGGTGGGCCACACATGATCATCAGATCTGATCGTTGGATTATTCAGATTGAGCGATTCAGTGGGCCTCACTTTAGTTGTGATCATTATACATAGGTTTGGGGCGGGACGCTTGAACCGTTATCCCTATACTCGGTTATTAAGCCAGATATAAAAACCTACGGTGTGGAAATCCTAAAGGGAGAAGTGTGATGGATAAGCTTTTAGCCCTCTTTTCTATATATTGATGTCTTGGTCCCCTCACCAAGGTTCTCATAAAGGGTGTGAGGTACGGAAGATCAAGATTTCTGTCGGCGGAATATCTTTCCAATTAGGTACACTTTTAATTTATAATTTTTTAAATCTCCATTATTGGTATATAGATGATCCGTCAATGATTCCTCAATTCCGCAAAGAGGTATAACATTTGGTATCAGAGCCTAATATGCATCACTTTGGTGTTTCGAGATTCACCATGTCTGTCATGGTCGTCAGATTGCACAGTCATTGTCGGTGGCGGTTGGATGATCCGAAACCTCGTAGTTTTCGGAAGTCATGGCCATCAGTTTTCAGAGGCAACGACCACGACTATGGATCAGACGGGGAATCGATCCAATGTTTGCGGCAGACATGCCGAGTGCCACTGTGGACAGAAGACAATCTTACTTCTCTGTCTAATCCAGCGCAGGGTCTACCATAGGTGCGGGTTTCCTGCAGCCACTTTCTAATTAAGAAAAATAAAAAACACTGTAATCAGTGGGGTTTTCTTCCCTGGCAGCAGAAACAAGGCCTCTGGCGGACGGTCGCCGTTTTCTTGAGAAGAGGGCAATGAGAAACCCACTCCATCGTTGCCGGCAACAATGACCGACGATTGCAAAACCCGAAACCCATCTCTCCTGGCACCAGCGATGACGGCTGCGTTTCACCATTGAAAACGGTGATTGTCATAGTCTTCTGCAATGTCGAGCAACAACCATGGCGTTTGGGGTTTTGCGGCCGACTCGTATTGTGCATACGGCTAGGGTTGCTGGTGGCGATATGAGCCATTACGGCTAGGTTTGGGAGTTACAGATATGCGCCTAGGGTTTCATTCCCTGCTATTGAGAATAATTCGGGGCTTGGGATTTGGATCTCGTTGATGGGTGTTGTGCATGGCCTTGGCCTAACAGTGTGTAAGTGAGTGGGCTTAGGCCTTGGACTTGGATAATTTAGATATATTCCCTTGTTCATCCAAGGCCCAATTTCTAATTTAGGCAGGGTCTTATGCACAGGTATAGTTATATGTGGCTAAAATGTTTTGCGCCCTGATGATGCGTGTTGGGTCTGACTTGGGCCGGCTCCTCTTGTTAATGAGGGAGTGGGCTTAGGTTTTGCTTTTGGACCTGGTGTTTTTTGACGGACTCAGCCGAATTACAACAAGTCCTTGTGCCCAATTTTGAGCCCATTTTAATGCACATTTGGCAGATCCTGGGCCTTATTCCAAGGCCCACTTTGGAGATAATTTTTGGGCCCATTCTTAATCCATCTCAGGCCCATTGGTCAGGTCTAATTTTTGGGCCACACTTGGATCTTAATATGGCCCTTCTTCATAATCATTTTAGGCCCAACCCATGTATCCCTTGCAATATTATTATCATTATTTTTGGACTTTTATGGGCTGTTATGGATATCTAGGCCCATGTTCAAGATGATGATATTAAACATTGAATGAATATACTTGGGCCATTTCAGTACAAATTGATACCTAAAAAAAGCTATTGATGGTTGGTAGGTTAAACTTATTGGGTGGTCCTAGTAATTCAATAGATATGGTTAAATTTATAGGTTCTGATTTGACCTAAAAAAGGGCCATTATCCATACGTTTGAGGCTGATATTGAATAGTTGACCATTAAGAATTCAATCCAACTATCTTTAGAATATGTTTAGCCTACAGGTAGTCAACACCAGCCATCTTTTGGGCCAACTCAGAATTGTTTTACAATGGTCTGTTTTGGGCAAGACCATGTAGCAATCCTTGGGTCTGGGAGTAGGGATTAGAGCTGGTTGTGTTAGCCACCAAAGTGACCTCAATCGGCGAAATTTTTTTGCTTTCAGACTTCTATTTATGGAATTCAGTGACTATCCATATTAGGATTGCATTTAGTTGCGTTCGTTTCCATAGTGGGCGGTGGTCAGCACAAAGATGTATCATCGCTTGGCAGGATATGAGCGGGGTGGAGTGATTGGTGATGGTGATATAACTTTAAGATCTTCATTTTACCCAAAGGTGATGGACGTTTTAGATTTATTTCACTAGCACTGGTCAGCTTCATGTTCAGTAGAGCTTCCTGTATGTCGAAATTTCGCCCAAAGGAGGAGTCGTGATGATACGCCGGGCTCTTGCCAGAATTTGATGATTATGGCCCATCATTATTTTGGGTCATTTGATTGAAGGCCCAAATCAATCAAATGTTTATACATGCATAATGTTTGTGGTTTACATTCATATATTATTTTGTGGGACGGGACTTGTTCATTCTATTAATGTGAGTATTGTGCTTTATTTGTCCAGCCATGATTGTTTCCAATATTCCAAACCAGTTTAATTTCATACCTTTGCTTATTAGGTCCAACTTTAAGAAAAGGAAGCACCATTTAGGAAATCGTTCTTTGGGTCCTGCAGATGATTGTACATAATTTAAAGAATGGGTTGTTTCTAAGGGCAAGAATCAAGTTTTAGTTTGTTTTGAATCTAATTTAGCTGATATATCCACAGACTCCTGGTGGATAGACTCTGGTGCAACTATTCACACATGTAATTCCTCCCAGGATATGCTCCAAAGCCGGACACCTACCGATACAAAAAGGTCGATTTATATGAGAAACGACATTAGAGTAGACGTGGAAGCTATTAGAGTCTGTAGGCTTAGGTTATCGTCAAGACACTTTCTTGGTCTAGTAGATACTGTATGTGTGCCTTCTATAAGGCACAATTTGGTTTCCATTTCCCGTTTAGACAAATTTGGTTATGAGTTTAAATTTGGAAATGAAAAATTAAGTATTTCCTATGATTCGGTTATGATTGGTTTTGGCACTTTAGTCAATAACCTTTATCAGCTAGATTTGGATGTTTCACATGTTTGCAGTATTAACTCATCACATGGAAACACTAAAAGCATTAAGCGAAGGTTAGATTGTGAAAATTCCTCCATGCTTTGGCACAGGCGATTAGGCCGTATCTTTCGTGAGAGATTAGAAATGCTTGTGTGTAACAGAATTCTTTACTATTTGAACTTATCAGACTTTGGGGTCTGCATAGATTGCATTAAAGGTAAACAGATTAGAACCAGGAAAAAGGGTGTCATTAGGAGTGTAGGACTCTTGGAAGTGATTCATACAGACATCTGTGGACCGTTCCCTTCAGCATCTTAGAATGGACAGAAGTATTTTATCACTTTCATAGATGACTACTCTCGTTATGGGTACTTACACCTTATTAACGACAAATCAGATGCCCTGGATACATTTGAGATGTATAAGGCTGAAGTCGAGAATCAACTTGATAAAAAGATCAAAGTCGTCAGATCCGACCGTGGTGGCGAGTACTATGGAAGGTATGACGAATCTGGGCGTAATCCAGGGCCATTCACTAGATACCTACAAGATTGTGGCATCGTCGCCCAGTATACCATGCCTGGTACTCCAGTGCAAAATGGTGTAGCGGAAAGGCGTAATCGCACCCTAAAGGACATGATGCGGTCTATGATTAGTAATTCAACGTTGCCAAAATCTTTGTGGGGTGATGTATTGAAAACAGCTATGCATATCCTTAATAGAGTCCCGAGTAAGACTGTAATGAAACACCATATGAATTGTGGACATGGCAAAAGCCTAGTTTATGATACTTTCATGTATGGGGTTGTCCTGCAGAAGCCAAACCGTATAACCCACATGAAAGAAAGCTTGATCCTAGAACGGTTAGTTGTTTCTTTATCGGATACCCAGAAAGATCCAAAGGATTCAGATTCTATTGTCTATTATATTCCATGAGAGTCATTGAGACTGCGAATGCTAGATTTATTAAGAATAATGAAGATAGTGGGAGCGTGAACTTAAGAAACATTGTGTTTGAGGAAGAATGAATTGTGATTCCCACCACAATCATTCAGAGCAGCATGGTTGTCCATCCAGCAGCGGACCCTGAGATCCCTATGGATGACCATGTAGAGCCTCAAATACAACCCATTGATGATTCCAAACGATTACATCGTCTATCTGCAAGAGTATGACTTTAACATTGGGGCTGAAAAGGATCTTGTATCCTTTTCGCAAGTCGAACAAAGTGCCAATTCTTCTCAATGATTCGATGTAATGAAGGATGAATTGAAATCCATGAAGGACAACAAAGTCTGGGACCTTGTTGAATTGCCTAAAGGGATTAGGCCGATTGGTTGTAAGTGGGTATTTAAAACCAAACGTAACTCTAAAGGCAACATCGAAAGGTATAAAGCTAGACTAGTTGCAAAGGGTTTTAGTCAGCGTGAGGGTATTGACTTTAAGGAGACTTTCTCACCTATATCCAAGAAAGACTCCTTTAGGATCATTATGGCTCTTGTGGCTCATATGGATTTAGAGCTACATCAAATGGATGTGAAAACAGCGTTTTTCAATGGAGACCTAAGAGAGAATGTATATATGTTGTAACCAGAAGGTTTCAAAGCTAAAGGCTCAGAACATCTGGTCTACAAGCTTAAGAAGTCCATTTATGGGTTGAAACAGGCATCACGACAGTAGTACCTAAAGTTTCATGAAGTTGTTTCTTCATATGGTTTCATTGAAAACATTGCGGATGAGTGTATATACGTGAAAATCAATGGGAGTAAATTTATTATTTGTCTTGTATGTTGACGACATTTTGTTAACCAGTAACGATATTGAATTGTTGCGTGAGACTAAGAAATTTCCGTCTTAAAACTTTGAGATGAAAAATCTTGGTGAAGCATCATTTGTCATCGGCATTCAGATTAGCCGGGACAGATCTCGTGGACTGCTTGGCTTGTCGCAGAGGGCTTATATCGATAAGGTTCTCGAAAGGTTTAACATGCAAGGTTGTGCTCCTAGCCAAACACCTATTGTAAAAGGTGACAGGTTTGACCAATTTCAGTGTCCTAAGAACGATTCAGAGAAGGACAAGATGAAAGATATTCCATATGCGCCAATAGTAGGGAGCATCATGTATGCTCAGGTCTGTACGCGCTCGGATATTGCTTTTGTGGTTGGAATGTTGGGCAGATACCTTAGCAATTTAGGGATGAACCATTGAATAGTCGTTAAGAAAGTATTGCGCTACCTGCAAAAGACAAAGGACTTCACACTCACGTACAGGAAATCCAACCGTTCAGAGTTAGTTGGATATACAAATGCAGATTTTGCACGCTATCTCGACAGCAAGAAGTCCACCTCAGGCTATGTATTCATGATGGGTGGTGGAGCCGTATCATGGAGGAGCGTAAAACACTCAATTACGGCATCTTCTACCATGGAAGCAGAGTATGTAGCTTGTCATGAAGCCACGAGTCAGGCGATCTAGCTTCAGAGTTTTTTCTCTGGTTTACGGGTTATGCAGATGATCCCAAAACCATTGAAAATCTATTGTGATAGTTCAGCTGCAGTTAACTTCTCCAACGACAATAAGCATTCATCGAGGTAAAAGCATATTGACATTAAGTATCTTGTTGTGAAACAAAAAGTTCAGAATCATCAAGTGTCTGTAGAACTCATCGGCATGAGGCAGATGATAGCAGATCCTTTCACTAAAGGTCTTCCGTTACGCTCTTTATGGAACATGTGACGTCTATGGGAGTTGTAGATCCCAAGGATGTATATCAGTAGTGGGAGTTTTCAGTTTTGATCCGATTATGTACAGACATTTCAGAGATCTCTTTTATATGCATTGCTGATTTTGTTATTCAGTTAAATCTTGCTTCTCATTCAGTGTGCACTTTCAGTTTTGAGTAAGCAAGAATTTGGCTTGTGTCTTGGTGATACGTTCAGATGGACCACTTGAAGATAGACATGTATGATCACATTAGATGTACAATCTTCATACCATACCCCATATCTTTGATCCATGTCGTTGAGGCTATTGGTATTCGTGACCGTGATTCGTCACACTTCGAAATGTATAAATGTTGTGTCGACTACGACAATTCAATATCTGTAGTTTTGATGGACCGGATCTGACAAGCATTGCTCATAATTATCCAATTGTATTGTTTTGAAATTCAGTAGGGCGCCCATTAGGAACTTTTAAAAGCAAATGCATTTTTTAAAATTGTTTTCACAATTAAAATAAAATGCTTTGTTTTCTTTCAAAGATCAGTGTAGCCCAAGTGGGAGAATGTAAATGAGAAGACAAAACAATACCGTTGGCGGATCGTCTATGCATCAACAATGGAGATTTAAAACCATAATCTAAAAGCGTACCTAATTAAGAAGACATTCCGCCGACAGGAATCTTGATCTTCCGCACCTTACACCTTTAGAAGAACCTTCAATGAGACTAGGGTTTTCTCAGTTGTGTTGGTGAGGGGACCAAGACATCAATATTTAAGAAAGAGGGTTAGAAGCTTACCCATCACACTTCTCCCTCTAGGGTCTCCACACCGTAGGTTTCCATATCTGGCTTAATAACCGAGTATAGGGACAACGGTTCAAGCGTCCCGCCCCAAACCTATTTATAATGATCACAACTGTAGTGGGACTCACTGAATCGCTCAATCTGAATAATCCAACGGTCAGATCTGATGATCATGTGTGGCCCACCTAATAGGAGTCTTACATTCTCCCACTTGGGCTACACTGATCTCTGAAAGAAAATAAAACATTTTATTTTAATTGTGAAAACAATTTTGAAAAATGCATTTGCTTTTGAAAAGTTCCTAATGGGCGCCCTACTGAATTTCAAAACAATACCGTTGAATAATCATGAGCAACGCTTGTCAGATCCTGTCCATCAAGACTACAGATATTGAATCGTGGTAGTCAACACAACATTTACACATTTCGAAGTGCGACGAATCACGATCACGAATACCAATAGCCGCAACGACATGGATCAAAGATATGGGGTGTGGTATGAAGATTGCACATCTAATGTGATCACATGTGCTTATCTTCAAGTGGTCCATCTGAACGTGTCACCAAGACACAAACCAAAGTCTTACTTAATCAAAACTGAAAGTGCACACTGAAGGAGAAGCAAGATATGAACTGAATAACATAATCATCAATGCATATAAAAGAGATCTCTGAAGTGACTGTATATAGTCGGATCAAAACTGAAAACTCCCACTATTCAATACATCTTTGGGATCTATAACTCCCATAAACGTTATATGTTCCTTAAAGAGCATAATACTTTCTCAACAGCTATCCAATGGTTCATTTCTGAATTGCTAAAGTACCTGCCCAACATTTCGACCACAAACGCAATATCCAGATGCGTACTGACTTGAGCATACATAATGCTCCCTACTACTGACGCATATGGAATATCTTTAATCTTGTCCTTTTCTAGGTCGTTCTTAGGACACTGAAATTGGCCAAATCTGTCACCTTTTACAATAGGTGCTTGGCCAAAAGCACAACCTTACATGTTAAACCTTTTGAGAACCCTATTGATATAGGCCCTCTGCGACAACGGAAGTAAACAAACCACACATGGAGGAAATTTCTAAAATATATCTCGACTTATACGAATGGTTGCCCATAGGGTATGACAAATGATGATCACCAAGATCTTTCATCTCAAAGTTTTGAGATAAAAATTTCTTAGTCTTTACATAACAAACAATATTCAATATTACTACTTCCAAGATTACCAACAAAATGTCGTGGAATTCAAATAACATACAAGACTAAAATAATAAACTTACTCTTACTGGGTTTCACGTATATGCACTCAACCATAGTGTTTTCAATGAAACCATATGAAAAAATAACTTCATGAAACTTTAGGTACCACAGTTGTGATGCCTATTTTAATCCCTGAATTGCCGTCTTAAGAGCTCATTATTCTGAATTAGATTTATACTTCTTCATCAGTGGGTGGTATTTGAGGCTCTACATAGTCATCCATAGGGATCACAGGATCTGCTACTGGACAGACAACCACGCTACTATGAATGATTGTGGTGGGAATCACAATCCGTTCTTCCTCAAACACAATGTTTCTTAAGTTCATGCTCCCACTATCTTTAGTATTCTCAATAAACCTAGCATTGAATTCAGATAAAGCTGAGTTGAGTTTGCTTATGCATAAACTGTTCTAGGGTCAAGCTTTTTTTCATGCGGGTTATACGGTTTGGCTTCTGCAGGAAAACCCCATACATGTAAGTATCTTAAACTAGGCTTTCCCCTTGTCCACAATACATATAGAGTTTTCATCACAGCGTTACTCGGGACTATATTAAGGATATGCACAACTGTTAATAAGGTATAAGTACCCATAGCGAGAGTAGTTGTCTATGAAAGTGATAAAATGCAGAAATACTTTTACCCATTCCAGGATATTGTAGGGAACTATCCACAAATGTCTGTATAAATCACTTTTAAGAGTCCTACTCTCTTAATCCAAACAAGGTGACACTCTTTTCCCTAACAAATTCCAAATTGTTTACTTTTAATGCAATCTATGCAGACCCCAAAGTCTGAGAAGTTTAGATAGTGAAGAATTCTTTCACGCATAAGCCTTTTCAATCTCTCGCGAGAGATATGGCCTAATTGCCTGTGCCACAATATGAAAAAATTTTCACAATCTAGCTTTTGCTTGATGCCTTTAGTGTTCACATGTGAGGGGTTAATATTGTAGACATGTGAAACATCCAAATATAGCTGATAAAAGTTATTAACTAAAGTGTCAAAACCAATCACAACTGAATCATAGAAAATACTTAATTTTCCATTTCCAAATGTAAGCTCATAACCAAATTTGCCTAAACAAGAAATGGAAACCAAATTACACCTTATATAAGGCACATAATTAGTATCTACTAGATCGAGAAAGAGTCTTGACGATAACTTAAGTCTACAGACTCCATTAACTTCCATGTCTACTCAAATGTCGTTTCCCATATAAACTGATTTTTCTGCATTAGTTGATATCCGGCTTTGGAGCATATCCTGAATGGAATTACATATGTGAATAGTTGCACCGGGATTTATCTATCCACCGATTTGAGTTGATCTAGAGTGGTTTCTAGAAACTCACGGATGGTTAAGTCAGACCTAAAAATCGTTAAATTAGATTCAAAATTGACTAAACTCGTTTCTTACCCTTAGAAACGAGCCATTCTTTAAACTCTTCGCAATCCTTCTTTTGATGATTAGGCTTCTTGAGAAGAAGCACAAGTTTACGTGGATACTGTATTCCCATTTTCAAGTCAATCATACACACGGCTAGTTTGCATCTCAGTCCGTGAATACATGCCCATCGTTAGGTCCCCTCTTTTCTTCTTTGATTTTCCCTCGAGTTAAGTTGATTGCCACCGCATTCAAACGACCCAAAGAAGAACAATTTCCTAATTATTCTTCCTTTTCTTATTTCATTTTGTTACAACGTCCTTGACCTCGAGATGTCACTAGGTGTGTGCACTCGTGTCTTGCTCAACCTTCTGAGTCTTTCTTCCTCCTGAACGCACTGAGATATCAGTTCGTTCAATGTCCACTTTTCCTTTTGTGTATTATAACTTATATGAAATTGACCGAACTGTGGAGGTAGAGAGTTCAAAACTAAGTAAACCAGGAGTTCATCCTCAATCTTAAGGCCTAATGCGCGGATTTTGGCCACCACATCAGACAACCCACCGATGTACTCCCTAATATTTCCTTGACCATTATAGATAGCCTGAGTTAGATTATGTAGAAGCGAACTCAACTCAGCTTTATCCGACCTTATTAAGGCACTTATTGAGAATACTAAGAAACATTACTAGGTTTATTGAGAATACTAAAGATAGTGGGAGCAGGAACTTTAGAAACATTGTGTTTGAGGAAGAACAGATTGTGATTCCCACCACAATCATTCAGAGTAGCATGGTTGTCTGTCCAGTAGCGGATCCTGTGATCCCTATGGATGACTATGTAGAGCCTCAAATACCACCCACTGATGAAGAAATATAAAACCCAATTCAGAATAATGAGCTCTTAAGACGACAATTCATGGGTTAAAATAGACATCATAACTGTGGTACCTAAAGTTTCATAAAGTTGTTTTTTCATATGGTTTCATTGAAAACACTGCTGTTGAGTGTATATACGTAAAAACTAGTGAGAGTAAGTTTATTATTTTAGTCTTGTATGTTGACGACATTTTGTTGGCCAGTAGTGATATTGGACTGTTGCCTGAGACTAATAAATTTTTATCTCAAAACTTTGAGATGAAAGATTTTGGTGATGCATCATTTGTCATCGGCATTCAGATTAGCTGAGACAGATCTTGTGGACTGCTTCACTTGTCGCAGAGGGCCTATATCGATAGGGTTCTCGAAAGGTTTAACATGCAAGGTTGTGCTTCTGGCCAAGCATATATTGTAAAAGGTGACAGGTTTGGCCAATTTCAGTGTCCTAAGAACAACCTAGAAAAGGACAATATGAAAGATATTCCATATACGTCAGTGGTAGGGAGCATCATGTATGCTTAAGTCTGTATGCATCTGGATATTGCGTTTGTGGTTGGAATGTTGGGCAGGTACTTTAGCTATTCAGAAATGAACCATTGTATAGTTGTTGAGAAAGTATTATACTCTTTAAGGAACATATAACGTCTATGAGAATTGTAGATCCCAAAGATGTATTGAATAGTGGGAGTTTTCAGTTTTGATCCGACTATATACAGTCACTTTAGAGATCTCTTTTATATGCATTGATGATTCTGTTATTCAGTTCATATCTTGCTTCTCCTTCAGAGATCTTAGTGATGCACTTTCGCTTTTCAGTTTGAGTAAGAAAGACTTTGGTTTGTGTCTTGGTGACATGTTCAGATGAACCACTTGAAGATAAGCACATGTGATCACATTAGATGTGCAATCTTCATACCACACCCCATATCTTTGATCCATGTCGTTGCGGCTATTGGTATTTGTGATCGTGATTCGTTGCACCTCTGAATATATAAATGTTGTGTTGGCTACCACGATTCAATATCTGTAGTCTTGATGGACATGATCTGACAAGCGTTGCTCATGATTATCCAACGGTATTGTTTTGAAATTCAGTAGGGCGCCCATTAGGAACTTTTCAAAAGCAAATGCATTTTTCAAAATTGTTTTCATAATTAAAATGAAATATTTTATTTTCTTTCAGAGATCAGTGTAGCCCAAGTGGGAGAATGTAAGACTCCTATTAGGTGGGCCATACATGATCATCAGATCTGACTGTTGGATTATTCAGATTGAGCGATTCAGTGGGTCCCATTACAGTCGTGATCATTATAAATAGGTTTAGGGCGGGTCGCTTGAACCATTGTCCCTATACTCGGTTATTAAGCCAGATATGGAAACCTACGATGTAGAGACCCTAGAGGGAGAAGTGTGATGGGTAAGCTTCTAGCCCTCTTTCTTATATATTGATGTCTTGGTCCCCTCAACAATACAACTGAGAAAACCCTAGTCCCATTGAAGGTTCTCCTAAAGGTGTAAGGTGCGGAAGATCGAGATTCCTGTTGGCGGAATGTCTTCTCAATCAGGTACGCTTTTAGATTGTGGTTTCGAATCTCCATTGTTGATGCATAGACGATCCGTCAATTTTTTATACATGTATGACCTAAATGATTACCTAATTGTCTTGATGTTCGGGACATGGACCATTCATTGTGGAATCATCCAAGGATTTTCAAATAATCCATTTCTTTAGCAGGTGAGAATCTAGGAGTTGGATGGCCAGAATTATCCGAATAGTGCAATCTGTGATTGTGGCTCATCTCAGATGGGGTCTATAAGGTGGATGGTCCTAATCACTTTACATGTTAGGCATATATAAGGTTGGATTAAGCATATAAACATGGGCTATACTCATTAAATAGGATCCACCGACTAATTCAAAATAGAGCATTTTTTTTTTTTTTTTACCATCTATTAGATATCCATCATTATAAGCCATGATTAGGTAATGCAAACCATTAATACGATGGGTCCTGTCATGAATGAAGGATGCTAGTAAAACTTTTGATTGGAAGGTCCAAACCTGTCAACTAATGGCTTGCATAAATGGTATTTTGTTGTTCTCCAAACAACAGCTAGCCATTTTCTTTGACAACGCATCATGGCTCATACACATAACAGGTAAGTAATTGATTATGAAAAGTATAATTAATAAGTCATACTGTACACAAGATATTGGATACCTAACTATTGATGACCAATACTATTCAACTAATATGTCGGACTATGTATAATATGTGTCAGCTAAATATTCTTCCCTTGGATAATCTTACATGTCCAACTTATATGGATTGCAAGTTGATGGTTTACCATCCACTTTTTGTCTAAAATTTTGGATAAGAGATTTTGGGAAGATGTTTGATGGTCACTGATGGTGGGTAGCACAAGAGTGCATGGTCTAAATAAAAAAAAAATATATATATAATAATAAAAATGGGGCATACTATACTGTTGGTGCTAGAACAAAATGTAACATGTCATTTTGATCAGGTGCATGTTAAGGAGTTGATTTTTGTGTAATTGATGTGCATAGAATGAATAGCTATATTAATGTCGATCTTTAGAAATGCAATAGAATGCACGGTTACATACTAAGGCGTTACTGCACACATGTTTGTAACATGAGTAGTTCATTAGTGGGTCATTCTTTGTATTTATAGTGACCTAAAAATTAAGTTATAACGTAGACTAATCATTGGTATGAATGACCTTTATAATAATGAGTGCACACAAGGAATAAATGAGTATGCTATATTGAACTTGATCAAATCAATGGCCAAGTCTATCAAACCATGGGCCAACTTATCACTGTGTATCTATAAATAACGCACATTATTCCTTTTGTATCATTGCATGTATCTTGTGGCTTTTGATCCATCCTGTGTAGATTTATGATTGATATGTTTGAATCTTACATCCATGTGTCACATGTACAAAATATAGTCTTCCTATTATAACATGAAACATTAGACAATATATGACACTTGATACATAGACACTCAGAAATTGTACATATGTGGAAAAGATCCCATTCACAAAGATTTTAAATTGTGGGGGTTAATCAATGGCCAAGTCTATCAAACCATGGGCCCACTTATCACTGTGTATCTATAAATAACGCACATTATTCCTTTTGTATCATTGCATGTATCTTATGGCCTTTGATCCATCCTGTGTGGATTTATGATTGATATGTTTGAATCTTATATCCATGTATCACATGTACAAAATATAGTCTTCCTATTATAACATGAAACATTAGACAATGTATGACACTTGATACATAGACACTCAGAAATTGTACATATGTGGAAAAGATCTCATTCACAAAGATTTTAAATTGTGGGGGTTATGTACTTAGATGCGCTATAATGTTCCAAAGTTATAGATCCATATAAATATTATATTGGCCCATGTGGAATGATTGGGCTGGTGTATTTTTAAAATATTACCTTTTACAGGCCCAATAGATAAAAGGTTTAGATCTTGTATGTATGTTACTTTTATGAATATTAAGTACTTAATAACTCACATTATATGAATGCTCATATATCTGGAGTTTCACTTACCATGAAGCAATGGGTAGCTTGAGTTTATCAAATGGACTAGTAGTGAATGTGTCTTAATTCAATGATAATTCTGACTTACATTTTATTATATATGTAGAAAGTGATATTATAGAATATTGAGTCCAATAACAGACGGACCATCGGCACATATCACTTAACTGTTTAACACACTTATTGCTGTTTTTTTATAAACGGTTCATATTATTAATCTTAAATATAAAGTTGTTGATAGGGTGATGAGTACGCATGCCTAATTTGTGAGACAAGTTACATTCACTTTTGGTAAGTTCACAATACTTTCTAAACAATATTACCTGCTTAGAAAGGCAGAGAAAATGTTATTTCCATCCGATCACGTGCTAACCTAGAACACCTGTTAGATCCAGTCAATTCATATGATAGTTCCTACGAAAGATTTCTCTTAACTCTTAGTTAATGGGTTTATTAGGCGGGTCATAGATATATCTATCGAGGCTAAATATGAAATTGTGGGGGTGTACTTGGATGCATTTAGATAAACTACTTACCCATGAAGTATAGGTTTAGTCAATGAGTATTTGATAAATGGGTTGACATATATAAAATTGAAGATTTGTACTAAGGAAAATATATGTTAAATGTTATGGATCGATATGCACATGTTTTACGTTGATGTGTGGGTCTTTAAGACAAGGAGTCTGGAATTAAACATATTGCATGTTTTAATGATCAAATTGGTAGCCATTAAATAAATGGTAGAAAGAATATTGGTAGCGGTCTGAATTCATAAGATGATTGTTGAATCAATGGAATTTTTAGGTTATATTCTATTCTCATTGGATGCTAAATTTAGACATTTGAGATTGGTATTCATATGAAACTATAAGTTTATATAATGAACTGTTTTATTTTACCATCAACAAATGTATCTAATGGCCAAACTTATGCACATATGGAGCTCATTGTTCAATCCATCGATCAAGATACTTGATAATGAACTTAGACATTTATCCTCTATATTCAGTTGTCAAATATCCATTGATTGTATTGAATTCTAATCACTAATTGATAAATTGGCCAACATTTCATGTGTTAGGGAACATATGATAACATGATAATGTTGCGATATGATTACATGAAAGTTATACTCTATTTTAGTTATCATATGTCTATGCATGACAGATTACTCCAGCCTCTTTGTATTGTAGATACAATAAGGTCGATTGGCTTTACCACTAGTTAGTTTAATGGTGAGCTAGTGAAGTTGCTTGAATTGTAAGAGTACATTCAAGGCTAAAAAAGTTAGTTGTATTCAGAGTTGTTGATACGACAACTATCATAATAAAAGTAATGTTCAATATCTGTTGTTTGATGGAGTCGTAATTATTGACTCTTTGAGGTTAGAAATGAGTTTGGTATGCGTTGGCTTGAGATATGAATAGTCAAAGAGGATGCGGCTGACTGCCGAAGACTTGACTAAGGAGCAAAAGAATGAATCCACCTAAGCAAATAATCATTTCTAAATAGCTAGTTGGTGAGGCAATAGCTTGCCAATACGATTATCCCTAGCTGATCTGAAAGTATGATTAACGACAATAGGACTAAGACATGACCAAACTCGTATGAGAAGTAAGCCTGACAGAGCAATGATGGGTGGAGGTAAAAGGCCTACGGGTCATAAATCCTCTGACCAAGTAACTACCTAAAAGATTAGTCAATGATATATCGAAGGGAATGGGGCTGAGCCTAATATATGAGCCACTAGTATTGGCAACCCAACCTATACGAGTAGAGATCCTATTAGATAGGTTTAATGGGCAAATAACAAGACACGAGATAGACGATTACACTGATATAAATGAGCCCCTTCTATGGTGTACAGTGCGAGCAGCAATGAAGAAGGATGAGTTTATGAATTCTTAATGAATCCATAGTTATATATTTGGTGGTGTACCCAATTGCTGTGTACACTTGATGGAATTCACTTATATGGGTGTGGAGGTGGAGGCCGCTTCCTATGAGGATCTAGGCGAATTCTCTAGAGCACTCATGAAATCCAGGTAATGGCACATGGCCGAAACGCACCGAACCGCAGAATCACTTGTAGTGGAAAAGTTGTATGAATGGCATGTACTTGCGATTTTCATCAAAAGGAATCAGGTTCAAGACTATGGTGTCACCTGATTCCTGTAGACCTGTCATGTTTACTCTAATGTCGGTTCAAGTCTATGGTGACATCGACACCATTGCACAACTCTTCCATCTTAACCCGAAATGTCAAAAATTTTGAAACATGTGGGGGATTGTTGTATTTTAAATTATTTTAAAATAATTTGGTGTTTCAAAATATCTATTGGGACGGGCTATGGCTGTGGCCATAGGTGCCCTATGGATGTGTCTTTTCACTTAAGTCTGAAAGGTTGCATCCTTTCATATTTTGTTTTGAAAAGTTGTGTCTTTTAAGCCTAAGGGTCGCACCACTTGGGTTTAAACCCAATAGTCACAACCCTTTGTGAAAGGGTGTCTTTACACCCTTAAGGGTGTTTTCACAAAGTCTATAAATAAACTTCTGATTTTAAGTTTTGAAATGGATTAGAAAATTGGTTTTCTCTTTAAAAATTTTGTTTAAGTATTTTCTAGTTCGGGTTAAGACTACAAGTGGTTTGAGCCTGTGTACAGTGAGTGCACCGCTGGGACCGGGTCATAGTCGTTGTATCCTGGAGGTCGATTGCTCTGGAAACCTGTTACACTTGGGACGCTGTCCAAGGGGAGTAAATTCGATTTCAAGCCGAGTGACTCACGTCACGCCTCAACTTCTATAAATCGATAAGTTTTCTTTTATTCTTAATTTAAATTTATTTTGTTTAAATAGTTTTCTAAACTCCATATTCCAACATGGACTTGAGTGATTAGACAACGACGCAAGCAGAGACTTCGTGTTTGTTTCCCTCATTAGAGATTTCTTACATTTCTTAGCCAATCTTTACTTTAAATATTTGCCAAAAACATAAAGATGAATATTTATAGCCTTATGTTTCAATCTCTTTTTATATCCATAGGCTTGTTGTAGTTGTCCTCATGGGCTTGTTGTGGTTGTCCCCATCACCCACGGCATGATTACCAGGTCTTTTGGTTGTCCGCGTCGAGACTTGTGTAATGGTGGGGACAGAATTCTACCAAGTTAGATCATATAGATTCGTTGAGTCAACTCAGATGATTTAATCCCCTTTAGATTCTAAGGAAGTTATTTTATACACTGGCTGTGTAGGATCCTCGATGAGCTAAACTGACTACATTGTGGAACCCTCAGTCGCTAAGTCACCCCTAAAATCAAGTTGGTTGAGCAATCCTAACCTCTAGTTCGAGGACGTTTGTTGAAACAAAACCATCGGATTCGTTTTCGTTCTAAACTATCCCTTAAATGTCCACCAATTCGATAATCAGGTAATTAAATAATCTCAAATTTTGGTTCACGATGTACCTGAACTGGGACCTATATTTTGTAATAAATCCGGTTGTGCTCTTTCTTTCATCCAATTCTCTTCCCTAATCACTATCAAAATAACCAACCAGTTTGCAAGCTTCATTGGAAGTATAGAATATACCATCGTTGATGGTACCCTTGATGTAACGAAGTATCCTTTTCGCTGCATTCAACTGTGATTGGTCGGGAGTCTCCATGTACCTATTGACTAATCCGACTCCATAAAGTATATCTGGTCTAGTACATGTCAGGTATCTTAACCTTCCAACCAGACTCGTAATAAGTTGAATCAACATCTCCTTGCTCATTCCTTCTCAACTCTAATCCCGTTTCTACTGGAGTAGTGACTGGATTACAGTTATCCATTCCAAACTTCTTCGGAATACCCTTTGCATAATTGCTTTGGGAGATGAAGATTCCTTTCTCGCTTTGCACAACTTCGATCCCGAGAAAATGTGCCATTAGGCCAATGTCAGTCATTTCAAACTCTTTGACCATGTTCCTTTTGAAAATTTCAAACATACCTGAATTGTTGACGGTGAAGATCAGATCATCAACATATAGACATGCGTATAACAAGCTTCCGTCTGACTCCTTCATATATAGTGCATGCTCGTAGGGACACTTCTCAAATCCATTCCTTTGGAAGTAATCATCAATCCTTGTATTCTATGCACGAGGTGCTTGCTTTAAACCATACAATGCCTTCAGCTTGTATACCTTATCTTCTTGGCCTTTATTCATATATCCAAGTGGTTGATCCACAGAGATTTCTTCTTCAAGATATCCATTCAGAAATGCTGACTTTATGTCTAGCTGATAAATCTTGCATTTGTTTTGAGCGGCTAATGTAATTAGCAGCCTGATGGTCTCAAGTCTGGCAACAGGAGCAAAAAATCTCTCCATAATCAATTCCTTCTTTCTGCTTGTATCCTTTTGCTACAAGCCTTGCTTTGTATCTGTGGACTTCTCCTTGAGCATTTCTCTGTCTTGTAGACCCATTTTACTCCAATGGTCTTGCGGTCTTATGGTAGAGTAGTCAGCTCCCATGTTTTGTTCTTTTCAATGGATCTAATTTCTTCATCCATTGCTCTCTTCCATCTATCTTTTTTGTTAGCTTCTTCAAAGCTAATTGGATCACTGCTCATCAGAAGACAATACAGAGTGATGTCCACATCCATTGGTTCTGCATACAGATCATTCAAGCTTCTATAACCACGAGGTTTCATATCTGAAAATTCTTGTTCCTCTGATGATGAAGCTTCATTCCTTAGTACTGAAGGGGAATCACATGGAGGTGTCTGTTGTGGTTCTCTAACCACTTCTCTCGACTGATCATGCTCTTCTTCTTCAAGAATTTCCTCTGCATTTTTGGAGGATTCAATTCGATCTCAGTTCTAGGATTTTTGGAAGCTTACCTCTACACTCATTGTTGTATGTCGAATTAACCGTTGCTGAAAAAATCTTAAGTTGTTGTTTTTAATTGAGAAAAAAGTGGAGTTAGTTTTTATCTTTTAGCTATTTAAGTGTTGCATCATTCTGTAACTGGCAGGGAGTTGAAGTACAATAAAATTTCAAAGAAAGTGTTGTTTATTTGTATGCTGTCATTCCAGCCACTAATAGTATTTTATAATTGAATCTGCCAGAGGTGTATCACTAGTGACCTCAACTACCCACTCTTGCTATCAGCTACCCACTCCTGCTATCAGTGGTATCAGAGCTAGCCTGATTCAGACGATCCAATAGTGTTTTCCAACTATTTCGTTCGTTCCAAACTCATCTACGGAATCAGATTTTCAATATTCAAACTCCAGAAGGCTGTATAAGGAAAATATTATATATTATATATATATGGCCAATGGAAATGCGTAGGTTATTATTCCGAAGCTCCCCAAAAGCACCTATGACAACTGGTGCATTCAAATGAGAGCACTACTAAGTGCTCAGGATGTTATGGACATAGTCGAGGATGGCTATTCCGAACCAGTCTCCAAAGAAGCAGAAGTTGCTTTGCAAGAAGTACAAAAGGTACTCCTCAAATCCGATTGGAAAAAGGATTGCAAAGCAAAGTCTATCATATACCAAGGACTTAATGAATCCACGTTCGAGATCATAGCACCTGCCAAGACGTCCAAAGAAGTCTGGGAGACTCTCTACAAAACACACAAAGGTGCTGACAAAGTAAAGAAGATTCGTCTCCAATCTCTTCGAGGTGAATTCGAATCTTTGAAAATGAATCTCCTAGAAACTATTGCTGATTATTATACACGAGTTATGATAATTGCAAACCAACTTAGAAGGAATGATGAGACTCTCATTGACACGAGAATCTCAGAGAAAATTTTGCGATCTTTAGATCTAAAATTCGATTATATTGTCGTGGCCATAGAAGAGACAAAAGATCTGGAGACTCTGTCCGTGGAAGAACTTGTGGGCTCGTTGCAAGCCCATGAACAGAAGGTGCATAGAAGGAGTGATGATAAAGCATTAGAGCAAGCTTTGCAATCAAAGCTATTAATCACTGAAGAAAGACATGATCGGGGGAAGACATCACAATGAGGACGAGGTCAGGGATCTCGTGGATGAGGCTCTGGAAATTTTGAAGCCAGAAACAATTGCTATGGTAAAAGAGGCTTTAACAAAGAAGGACGTGGACAACAAAACTATGTTCCACGAGGAAGAGGACGAGGAAGAAGAGGCGGTTACAACAATCGTCAAAACACTGACAAAAGAAGTGTTCAGTGTTATAACTGCTACAAGCATGGCCATTACAACAATAAGTGCAGAGGTAAGCTTCCATCAAATGAAGCTATCGAATTTGCTAACTATGCAGAAAATGATCAAGTTAAAGATGATTTGTTGAGTCTTATGGCACACAATACAATCGATCCGGATCCAAATATTTGGTACCTCGATTCTGGAGCCAGCAATCACATGACTAGCCGAAGGAATTTATTTACCAAACTCGATGAGAAGATTCAAGGAGAGATTTCATTTGGTGATCTCTCAAAGGTGTTCAAGGGAAAGGCGATGTATTGATCAAGTAAAAGAATGGAGATCATGCTTTTATCTCCAATGTCTATTATGTCTCAGACATGAAGACCAACATATTGAGTCTCGGACAGCTTGTGGAGAAAGGCTATAATATTAGCCTTAAAGCTATGCAGCTGACTATTGCTGACACTCAAGGAAGGTTGGTGACTCGAGTTAAGATGGCAAAGAACAGGATGTTCCCTCTGTCAATTCATGATGACTCCAAAGTGTCTAAATGCTATCATCAATGACAAAGACTGGATTTGGCATCGGAGGTATGGACATCTGAACTTTGAAAGTTTGAAATAATTGGGAAGAAAAAATATGGTGAAAGGCTTGCCCAGCATCCATCATCCAAATGAAATATGTGAAAGCTGTGCTCTGGGCAAACAACACAATACAGCTTTGGAAAACAAAATAATTGGAGAGCAACCAAGCCTCTCGAACTAGTCCACACAGATGTATGTGGTCCGTTAAATCCAATATCAAACAGACATAATCAATACTTCCTCACCTTTATCGATGACTTTAGCAAAAGAATGTGGGTATACTTTCTTAAAAGAAAGTCAGAAGTATTTGGCTTTTTCAAAGAGTTTAAAGCTCTTGTGGAGAAACAAAGTGGCTATCTCATCAGGATATTGCGATCAGATCAAGGCGGAGAATATACTGCAGACATTTTTCAAGAATTCCTTAAGCAACAAGGAATCAGACGTCAATTCACACCAGCTTATACTCCTCAATTAAATGGTGTATAGCTAAAAGGAAGAATCGCACTATTCTTAACATGGCAAGAAGTATACTAAAAGATAAAAATATGTCGAAGAGTTTCTTGGCCGAAGCTGTCTCATGTGCGATATATCTGCTAAACAAGTGTTCTATGAGAAGTATACAAACGAAGACACCACAAGAAGCATGAAGTACTCACAAACCAAAGGTGAGTCATCTCATAATTTTTGGTTGTATTGCCTATGCCAAAATTCCAGAAGCAAGAAGGACCAAGCTCGAAGATAAAAGAGAAAAGTGTATCCTTGTTGGATATGATGATAGAATTATGGGATACAAGCTATATAATCCCATCACCAAGAAAGTATACTTCAGCAAGGATGTCATTTTTAAAGAAAATGGACCCTGGAACTGGGATCAAATTAAATCCTCCAAAAATGCAGAGGTAATTCTTAAAGAAGAAGAGTATGATCGGTTGAGGGAAGTGGTTAGAGAACCACAACAGACACCTCCACGTGGTTCCCCTTCAGCACTAAGGAATGAAGCTTCATCATCAGAGGAACGAGAATTTTCAGATATGAGACCTCGTGGTTATCGAAGCTCGAATGATGTGTATGTGGAACCAATGGATGAGGACATCACTCTGTATTGTCTTCTGATGAGCAGTGATCCAATTAGCTTTGAAGAAGCTAACAAAGAAGATAGATGGAAGAGAGCAATGGATGAAGAAATTAGATCCATTGAAAAGAACAAAACATGGGAGCTGACTACTCTACCATAAGACCGCAAGACCATTGGAGTAAAATGGGTCTACAAGACAGAGAAATGCTCAAGGAGAAGTCCACAGATACAAAGCAAGGCTTATAGCAAAAGGATACAAGCAGAAAGAAGGAATTGATTATGGAGAGGTTTTTGCTCCTGTTGCCAGACTTGAGACCATCAGGCTGCTAATTATATTAGCCGCTTAAAACAAATGGAAGATTTATCAGCTGGACGTAAAGTTAGCATTTCTGAATGGATATCTTGAAGAAGAAATCTATGTGGATCAACCGCTTGGATATATGAATAAAGGCAAAAAAGATAAGGTATACAAGCTGAAGAAGGCATTGTATGGTTTAAAGCAAGTACTTCATGCATGGAATACAAGGATTGATGATTACTTCCAAAGGAATAAATTTGAGAAGTACCCCTACGAGCATGCACTATATATGGAGTTAGACGGAAGCTTGTTATACGCATGTCTATATGTTGATGATCTGATCTTCACCGGCAACAATTCAGGTATGTTTGAAATTTTCAAAAGGAACATGGTCAAAGAGTTTGAAATGACTGACATTGGCCTAATGGCACATTTTCTTGGGATCGAAGTTGTGCAAAGCGAGAAAGGAATCTTCATCTCCCAAAGCAATTATGCAAAGGGAATTCCGAAGAAGTTTGGAATGGAGAACTATAATCCAGTCCAGTAGAAACGGGATTGGAGTTGAGAAGGAATGAGCAAGGAGATGTTGATTCAACTTATTTCAAGAGTCTGGTTGGAAGTTTAAGATACCTGACGTGTACTAGACCAGATATACTTTATGGAGTCGGATTAGTCAGTAGGTATATGGAGACTCCTGACCAATCACAGTTGAATGCAGCGAAAAGGATACTTCGTTACATCAAGGGTACCATCAATGATGGTATGTTTTATACTTCCAGTGAAGCTTGCAAACTGGTTGGTTATTCTGATAGTGATTGGGGAAGAGATTTGGATGAAAGAAAGAGCACAACAGGATTTATGTTCTGTATGGGAGATATAACATTCATATGCACATCAAAGAAGCAATCGATTGTAACATTGTCATCATGTGAAGCTGAGTATATTGCTGCTAGCTCAGCTGTCTGTCATGGTATATGGCTAAGGAATGTTATGAAGTATTTACGATTTCCACATAATCATCATACAGAGATCTACATCGATAATCGTTCAGCAATTGCACTGGCAAAGAATCCAGTATTTCATGAACGAAGCAAGCATATTGATACTCGATATCATTCCATCAGAGAGCATATGAAAAACAAAGAAGTTGAATTTGTTTCTTGCAAGACGGATGACTAGATTGCTGATATTTTTACAAAACCGCTCAAACACAATGTGTTTACAAGATTGAAAGCAATGCTCGGGATGATGAAGCTTGAAGAGACAAATTTAAGGGGGAATGTTGAAGGGTAAACTTGTTGTAACAAATCAGTCCGACTATTGCTGATTTGTCACAACAAGTTTACAATCAGTCCGACTATTGAAGGGTAAACTTATTTTCTTTTTCTTTGGGAAAAAAAGAAAGGAAAATTCTTTAAATAAAGATACAGCTCTCATCATTTGACCATTGACATTTCAGAAGAAATAAAAGATGTAAGCTATCTTCAACAAAGTGGCATCGGCATTTAATACAAACTCAAACATGTCCCCTCAAACAAAGAAGTAGACATTAGGATATGACAGTGCAGTCGCCACTACATGAGGGAGATCGAAGACAGTGCATTTCAAATGTGGGAAGGCCTCTGCCAGCATACTCATAGCCAAGGTTGACCAAAGATCCAATTCCCTTAGGAACATCTCCACTGATGGAATGGTATCGAGTATCAATATGCTTGCTTCGTTCATGAAACACTGGATTCTTTGCCGGTGCAATTGTTGAACGATTATCGATGTAGATCTCTGTAAGATGATTCTGTGGAAATCTCAAATACTTCATAACATTCCTTAGCCATATACCATAACAGATAGCTGAGCTAGCAGCAACATACTCAGCTTCACATGATGACAATGTTACAATTGCTTGCTTCTTTGATGTCCATGTGAATGCTGTATCTCCCATACAGAACATAAATCCTGTTGTGCTCTTTCTTTCATCCAAATCTCTTCCCCAATCACTATCAGAATAACCAACCAGTTTGCAAGCTTCACTGGAAGTATAGAACATACCATCATTGATGGTACCCTTGATGTAACGAAGTATCCTTTTCGCTGCATTCAACTGTGATTGGTCAGGAGTCTCCATGTACCTACTGACTAATCCGACTCCATAAAGTATATCTGGTCTAGTACATGTCAGGTATCTTAAACTTCCAACCAGACTTTTGAAATAAGTTGAATCAACATCTCCTTGCTCATTCTTTCTCAACTCTAATCCCGTTTCTACTGGAGTAGTGACAGGATTACAGTTCTCCATTCCAAACTTCTTCAGAATTCCCTTTGCATAATTGCTTTGGGAGATGAAGATTCCTTTCTCGCTTTGCACAACTTTGATCCCGAGAAAATGTGTCATTAGGCCAATGTCAGTCATTTCAAACTCTTTGACCATGTTCCTTTTGAAAATTTCAAACATACCTGAATTGTTGCTGGTGAAAATCAAATCATCAACATATAGATATACGTATAACAAGCTTCCGTCTGACTCCTTCATATATAGTGCATGCTCGTAGGGACACTTCTCAAATCCATTCCTTTGGAAGTAATCATCAATCCTTGTATTTCATGCACGAAGTGCTTGTTTTAAACCATACAATGCCTTCTTCAGCTTGTATACCTTATCTTCTTGGCCTTTATTCATATATCCAGGCGGTTGATCCATATAGATTTCTTCTTCAAGATATCCATTTAGAAATGTTGACTTTACGTCTAGCTGATAAATCTTCCATTTGTTTTGAGCTGCTAATGTAATTAGCAGCCTGATGGTCTCAAGTTTGACAACAGGAGCAAAAACCTCTCCATAATCAATTCCTTCTTTCTGCTTGTATCCTTTTGCTACAAGCCTTGCTTTGTATCTGTGGACTTCTCCTTGAGCATTTGTCTTTGTCTTGTACACCCATTTTACTCCAATGGTCTCGCAGTCTTTTGGTAGAGTAGTCAGCTCTCATGTTTTGTTCTTTTCAATGGATCTAATTTCTTCATCCATTGCTCTCTTCCATCTATCTTCTTTGTTAGCTTCTTCAAAGCTAATTGGATCACTGCTCATCAGAAGACAATACAAAGTGATGTCCTCATCCATTGGTTCTATATACACATCATTCAAGCTTCGATAACCACAAGGTCTCCTATCTAAAAATTCTCATTCCTCTGATGATGAAGCTTCATTCCTTAGTGCTGAAGGGGAACCACGTGGAGGTGTCTGTTGTGGTTCTCTAACCACTTCTCTCGACTGATCATGCTCTTCTTCTTCAAGAATTACCTTTGCATTTTTGGAGGATTCAATTCGATCCTAGTTCCAGGATTCATTTTCTTCAAAAATGACATCCTTACTGAAGAATACTTTCTTGGTGATGGGATTATATAGCTTGTATCCCATAATTCTGTCACCGTATCCAACAAGGATACACTTTACTCCTTAATCTTCAAGCTTGGTCCTTCTTGCTTCTGAAATTTTGGCATAGGCAATACAACCAAAAATTCTGAGATGGCTCACCTTTGGTTTGTGAGTACTCCATGCTTCTTGTAGTGTCTTTGTTTGCAAACTTCTCGTAGAACACCTGTTTAGCAGATATATCGCACATGAGACAGCTTTGGCCCAGAAACTCTTCGACATATTTTTATCTTTTAACATGCTTCTTGCCATGTTAAGAATAGTGCGATTCTTCCTTTTGGCTACACCATTTAATTGAGGAGTATAAGCTGGTGTGAATTGATGTCTAATTCCTTGTTACTTAAGGAATTCTTGAAAAACGTCTGCAGTATATTCTCCGCCTTGATCTGATCACAATGTCTAGATGAGATAGCCACTTTGTTTCTCCACAAGAGCTTTAAACTCTTTGAAAAAACCAAATACTTCTGACTTTCTTTTAAGAAAGTATACCCACGTTCTTCTGTTGAAGTCATCGATAAAGGTGAGGAAGTATTGATTATGTCCATTTGATATTGGATTTAACGGATCACATACATCTGTGTGGACTAGTTCGAGAGGCTTGGTTGCTCTCCAATCATTTTGTTTTCCAAAGCTATTTCTGTGTTGTTTGCCCAGAACATAGCTTTCACATATTTCATTTAGATGATGGATGCTGGGCAAGCCTTTCACCATATTTTTTCTTCCCAATTGTTTCAAACTTTCAAAGTTCAGATGTCCATACCTCCGATGCTAAATCCAGTCTTCATCATTGATGATAACATTTAGACACTTTGGAGTGTCATGATGAATTGGCAGAGGGAACATCCTGTTCTTTGCCATCTTGACTCGAGTCACCAACCTTCCTTGAGTGTCAGCAATAGTCAGCTGCATATCTTTAAGGCTAATGTTATAGCCTTTCTCCACAAGCTGTCCAAGACTCAATATGTTGGTCTTCATGTCTGGGACATAATAGACATTGGAGATAAAAGCATGATCTCCATTCTTCTGCATGATCAATATATCGCCTTTCCCTTGAATAGGGACCTTTGAAAGATCGCCAAACGAAATCTCTCCTTGAATCTTCTCATTGAGTTTGGTAAATAAATTCCTTCTGCTAGTCATGTGATTGCTAGCTCTAGAATCGAGGTACCAAATATTTTGATCCGGATCGATTGTATTGTGTCATAAGACTCAACGAATCATCTTTAACTTGATCATTTTCTGCATAGTTAGCAAATTCAGTAGCTTCATTTGATGGAAGCTTACCTCTGCACTCATTGTTGTAATGGCCATACTTGTAGCAGTTATATCATGTAGTGCCTGTGTATCATCCATCACACCCTACCAGATTATCAAAGTTCTTCTCTAGATTCTTTTGGTTTTTCTTCTACTGGCTGACATTTCTACTTCTCGAACTGGGCTCAGACCACCTTATCTGAATTGACTCAGTATCCCAGGTCAAGACTTGCTAATTCCTAAACTACTTGGACCCAGTTAGAAAATAAAGATGCACCTCTTTCTCAGGGAGGCAGGGGCACCGCTAGCATATCTCGTTGTCGTGATTAGAATATCAGTTTATGTAATGTTTGTGAAGTATTGCTAAACTGATGACTGTCAGACCGGGACCTTTAATGGAAAAGATCATTTCAAGCACCTCTCGTATGAAGGGTTATTTCAAGAGATTTGGTAAAGGGACTACAGATGGAATAGGACACCGATTGGTGGAATGTAAAGTGGGTTTAGTGGGTGAAGGGGCAACATCATGTTCCATATGTTCATGTATACATCCGATACAAATTTCATACATTCAATGGGGGTCTTAAATAGACAAATTATACTGATTTCATTTCCGAACTAGCTATTAGAAATTTAATGGAGGGCCAAATGAAAACATTCAATGGGACGAATTCAACAAACAAATTCTTGTTGATCAAAGACTAGAATGTTATATTAATCTGAAATTTGGAAGCTAACCATCTACTATCTTTCTAACAACCTAAGACGGTTTAGTGGAGCTAACACACATATTAGAGAGAGGGGGAGAGAGGAATGCTTACCTGCGCACCAGTTCTCACTAAAACTCATGAAAACTTTTTTGAGAACTCATCTCATGTGATATGAGCCCAAAATCTAAACCATACAAGTGATGCAGCACCCCACGAAACTCTTAGGGCCCAAATTTTACCCTGATTCAAGACTTTGGTGGACCATGGAGAAAGAGAGGCAAATCAAGGGAGGAAACTATTTTGTTTTGCCATGGCCCACCAAAGAAGTTTTGGATCAGGGTAAAAGTTGGGCCCTGGGGGTTACATGGAGCAGTGATTGTAAATGGATTGGCTGAAATGAATTTTTTTCCTTGATGAAAATTGCAGAGTAAATTTGTTCAGTAAAATGCTGACTGGTATTAATGGAAAATTCTAGTAATTTCATAAGGTTGAGATTTATAGGATCCTGTTGATGACATTGCCATTTTTGTTCTCTTTACCTTTATTCTGTCTTGTTTGCCAAGTAATTAGTGTTGTATTGCAAAAGGAACACTCCATTCATCATCATAATCGCTTTTGGAATTTTGCCTTTCCTTTTCCATTTCTTAGCTCCTTTACTATGGCCACTGTAAACAATTCCATCCATGAATGATCTCAAGCTTGAAAGCAAGAAAGATCTAACATCGTGTGTAAAATTAGCTGAAGATTCGAAACAATTGAAGATTAGAACCTGTAAAGATCCTTAGTTTGCTTCAATTTATAAGACTGATTAGACCTACTTCAAATCTAATGAACCATTGTAAATATTGTATCCTTTTTTTTTTTTTGGGTCTCTCTTTTTTGCATTCCATAACCAATGAGGATGGCAGGCATTGGACCGAGTCATTGCGGAAGCACACCAACATGGAATCAAGTTGATTCTTAGCTTGGTCAATAACTTGCAACCATATGGTGGGAAGATGCAATATGTTAAATGGGCATTGGAAGAGGGCATAGCTTTGAGCTCTTCCAACGATTCTTTCTTCTTCGATCCATCCATTCGCAATTACTTCAAGACTTACCTTAAGGTGGTTTCTCTGTCCCATCTTAATCAAATTAACTCTGTTAGTGAGATGTATCTTAGCTTTCTCTTCTCATAATAAATCTTGTTAACGCAATCTCATTGCAAAGAAAGGAAAAATCATGGCTTGAAAGATCTAATTTAAAGGTCAAGTAGATTTCCCAACTTGAGACGATTTTTCTTCTTTATTAAGCTCATGAGTAAGGGTAAGCAGATTCGACCGAGCCGAGGCTTTTCCAGGCCCAGCCAACAAGGACCTAGGTCCAGGGACAGTGCAGACAGTTGGTTAAGTATCCATGCCCAAGTGCAACCCATATTTCAAGCTGAATACCTAGCCCAACAGTGTAAAATAAGTCCAGACAGCCCAGGCCACTTCACTGGGCCAGACTTCAGCTTGGGTCGACCTGATTGGTAGTCGGGTCCAAAATGATTGGCCACAGACCTCTAGGCTCAAGCTGAGCATTGCTTAAAGAAGGTTGGTCCCACCCATTTGAAGCCATATTCATGAGTTCTTCCCTTATGACATTTCGAATCATGTTAAGGGTAAGACGGTGAGGATGGTTAGGAAAATTTTACCTGTCCACATGAGTGTTTGCAATTCCTCAGTATTAACTGTTTCTTTTACATTTGCTTAGGAATTTCAATTGTAAAACATTTGAACAGCAGTCCTTAATTCTAATGAGAACATTGAATATCTACATGCCGGCAATCTATTGGACTTTCCAATTAAAAAATCATTATGATTTGTTTTTTTTTAGTAATTCCAGAATTTCAGAACTCCTTAGATCTTTGTTAAAACATGAAGTAGCACTGTTACAATACTATCTTTATCTGCTTGGTTTTGCTTCTGCTTTCTGTTTACAGGCTGTACTGACAAGGAGAAACAGCATTACTGGAATGGAATACAGAGATGATCCGACCATCTTCGCATGGGAGCTAATGAATGAGCCCCAATGTATGTCTGATGCTTCTGGCGACACTCTGCAAGTAAGTGGCCTTGCCATCCATGTTTTGTAGCTAGTGTAGGCACTTGAAACATTCATGGTAACTCTCAGATCATCTGATTAATGTAAGATGAGAAGACAAGGAGTAAAAGACATCTATGAATTTGTATTTCTCTTTAACAATGCCATAAGTTTGTATTTCTAGAATGCAATCATAGAAATCTAACCTATGTGGCCCTGCACTTGATTTGGAGACAAAATGTACTATTTTACAACCCACAGCAGTCTGTGATCTGGGCCATTATTGGGTGGGTCCCACCTTGTATAAACTACTGTTTCTGAATCACATGGATTGGGTAGAAATTTTCTACTGTATCCAATCTGTGCTGTGGGACACATCCAGTGAATGGATGAGATCTTGGACCATTGTCCCTTCTTTATTTTATTTTTCGTTGCTTGCAACAAGGAGCACATTGCATGTTGGTGATTTATAAAGGCTTTTTTGTCATTGTTTTTAAATTTTCTTTTGACAAGTAAGGTTGTACACGGTGAAAATATCTTTTAGTAAATCTTATTGATGGATTTCTTGGTGACCCGTCAGTATATTTGAAGAATTGCAGGATCGGATTGAAGAAATGGCGAGATTTGTGAAATCAATTGACAGAAACCATCTATTGACAGTGGATCTTGAAGGGTTTTATGGTCCCTCAAGCCCAGGGAAATTGACCACAAATCCGGGAGAATGGGCGAGTGTCGTTGGATGTGATTTCATCCGCAACTCCAATATATCAACCATTGATTTCGCATCGGTTCATGTCTATCCTGATCATTGGTAAATGTCAGATTGCACCTTCTCTTATTTGCATTTCACTTTCTACAAAATCATGTTTAATGAAGTATGTACCATATACACGTACAGCATCATCAATGATACACATGATCACACCACTGTACGTGTATAATAATACATGCCCATCAATCTAGACCATCCAAATATGGGCTCCATGGTGGATGGACTTGGCCCAAAAATCAAAGTTATCTGATGATCCTACTTGTTTGATTTTTCCTGGTAAACCAGGACTGTTGAACATTTCTCTTTTCAAAATGTCCATTTGATGGTCACTGAACTAAAATTAGCATCTGAGGATCCTAACCATTTCATTTTTCCCAGAAAAGAACAATCCATATCTGCTTCCTCCTTTCCTTTCATAACAATCCAAAACCAAATTCAAACAAAGAAAAAAGCTAAATTCTTCTATGGCAGGATTATGGAACAAGATCTTGGAAACCAACTAAAATTCATGTCCAAATGGCTGCGTTCTCACATTGAAGACGGGGACAGAGAACTAAGAAAGTCCATCTTGTTCGCTGAATTTGGGCTGTCGAACAAAATCAACCATCTGATCGAGAGATATTTTTTAAAGCTGTTTTTGACATAATCTATGAATCAGCAAGGAAGAACAGATCTGGGGCAGGAGCACTCATTTTGTGGCTCATGGTTGGAGGCATGGAAGAGTACAGCGATGAGTATGGGATCGTCCCTTGGGAGAGGCCGTCCATGTATAGACTAATAAAGGACCAATCATGTCGGTTGGCAGAGATTCAGCACAGACAAGTTCAATTGAAAAGGGGACCAGATGAACCTTGTTAAATGGATTATCTGATTATTTTTTTTGTAAATTCTGTTGTTGAAATTCAATCTTCTTTATCATACAAATACCACTGAAAGAGAATGCATGGTAAGTCTGGTTGTTTTGATACTTGAAGTATGCTGTGAGAAAATTGAAGATCATGTATAAATGGCTGTCCCATTTTTCTCTGATTAGTAGATCCTAACCATTGGATGTTTGGCCTTTTTGTCCATTGAATTTTCTCGGTCGCCATGTTCTTTTCTTAGTTGTTTAGATGTCCTTAGGATTGCCCATCAGGGAGATTCTTGTGCCATGGCACAGCAACAATGGAAACCTCGTAATCAATGGTCTAGATCACCTAATCATGGGTCCAAACATGTGAAATAAAAGCAAGAAGATAATCTACAAACCCTTGGCTGGAATGTTCATCTACAAGAAGTGAATAAGTTTTATAGCCATGTGAATAAGTTTTAGATACATATGAATAGGTTTCTCTT
This sequence comes from Magnolia changhungtana, assembly GCA_030180095.1. NCBI lineage: Eukaryota > Viridiplantae > Streptophyta > Magnoliopsida > Magnoliales > Magnoliaceae > Magnolia > Magnolia changhungtana. The sequence continues at coordinate 5,588,435 of JASAUF010000620.1, read as the reverse complement.
GAAAATTGCACTCTATAGTTTTTTTTTTTTCATTAATGGATCACTTCCAAAATATCTTTTCCATTGGCCAACTCTAGCCTTCCCCTTGTTGGCTTGCAAATACATGGTTTAAATATTATTATTATTATTATTATTATTTTAAAAAAAAAAAAGCAAGAACAAACCACATTCAACAGAGGAAAGAACAAAGATTCGATGGCTAGCATCTTCCAATTTGGGAGATTTTGGAGAAATGGTCAATCCATGATGGGGTCTTTAGATTAACGGCTTGGATGGACCAACCATGGGCCTTACATCTACAAACAAGTTGGAAACAGGGAACTAGAACTTAAAAAACTTGCAGTTTAGAGTTTCTAAAATGCAACAACGACTCACACTCAACTGAATAGAATCTTCCAATTTGGAGATTTTGGTGCATGGGCCATCAACACCTACGCCCATGGCATCAACGATTTATAGCTTAACATGCATTTTTAATGAGTTGGGCCCGACCTAATTAAACTGGACTACATCAACGATCATAAAACCTGACTGCACCAACCCGATAAGACCAGATCCCAAACCCCTTAGGTGGGCCCGGTTACAGTGTTCACTGGGCAAACTGGTAATTAATAAGGTAAGCATTCAAAAATAGATAAGAGAGGAAGATTATATACTAATAAAAGTCCATTAAAGAGCAGAAATAGTAAAGATTATTACAAACCACATAGGAAAGTCAGACATGGCTAACCCCAACATCAACACACAAATACAAACAGACAAACTAGTTTATTCACCACACCACACCACACCATTATTACATGTTTCTTTCTTGAGTCTTGTGGTTTTATATTTACTTGTATGTATGGACCTTAATGGCCACAGGTGCAGCTCACACAAGTGCAGCCCGCTCCGCACTTGCACTTGCCATCGTTCTCGGCAGCTGCCGCCACCTCGACCACATTGTCATTGTAGCTGCAAGGAAAATCGCACCACTCAGTCAGTATCACGACGCATGGCCTGGCCCCACATCTTGTTATTTCCATGGACGATTTGGGACCGAAATCAAGGTTGTGACCGATCAAGCCATCGGTTGGACCCTTTGTGAAGAGCCACTTAGTTGGCCCCACAAATTTCTCAAGGAATTAGCCATTATGTATATGATTCATGCACAATCTATACTACTTTATAAAAGCAAATATAGCTTATTGTTTTAGAAATTTTCAACTGTCCTTAATAAAATCACTATATATAGAGACCAAAATACCTTTGATATATACTTATGAACTCATGGCCCAATCATACACTATTAGCTGCCTCGGTCTCATGTGAGAAATGTCAGCAGAAATATTGAAAATCTCACAGTAATATCATGAATGATATTTATCTACGAGGTGGGGCACACTGGATGCCCAAAAGTCAAATCTACTTGAATATCAAGAAAAATGGATCCAAATTTTTAACTGCTACTTAACATTAACATATATGTTTTTTAAATAAAAAACTATGACATATATGTTTATAACAGATTTAATTTTGGTGCCGTTTTTTAAATAAAAAACTATGGCATATATGTTTGGAACAGATTTCATTATGGGGCCTGGTCCAAAAATTAGGGCAGTTAACTTATAGGTGGGCCATTCTTGGAACTTCCAATTTGAAAATCTAACCAAAGGCCCACGTTCAACGTTCTTTGTGGCCCACTAGATAAGTAGACCGGCCTAAATTTAAGCACAGGAAATCTCAACTGGGGCTGAACCATATGAGCGGCTTTGATCGTGCACACGTGGGCTGCTTCCGAACAAGCGCCATGAGTTCGCCCAAGTGCAACGTGCAATTATTTAGAACAGGTAGATCTCTGATTTGAGGTGAACTTTCAGCTTGACGTGTACCTCTTTTCGGTCTCGATGATTTCGATTCCATAAGAGTTTCCTTTCTTCCTGTAACCATAAGCATATTGAGTAGCTAATCAGATCATGCTAAAAGAAAAATACATAGCTATACATAGATTCAACGGCTACGATCAACTGTTCGAAACCCATGACCGTCCCATGTTAATTGGATGGTGATGAGACGTGGTTCTAATATTTTAATTCACCTGCTAAAAAACCCTTATCTGATCACCGTCCAATTAAGAGTGGTGATGGGATCATATCGTAAATCCAACGGTGGTGGAATCACAAATACAGTTGCACAAAGCTAGTGTCATGGGAGCCACAACAACATGCATGGTAGCTATGACATGGTCGTCAGGTTCCATCCATGCAACCCATGTTATGGAAATGGATGCATGCTACACAAGTACGTAAGAAGTAAGAAGGAGAAGAGGAGAAGAGAGTTCATGTGGACATGAGAGGCATGGAGCGTGTCCGGTTACTTACACGCACTGGCTCTTGTCAGCGCAATCGCAGTTGTCGCAGGTCGACATGGTTATGATGAGAAATGAGAGAGATGAACGGTTTATGAAGAAATATTGATTGAAATCTCGCTGATATGATATAGAGCATGGATGGACGACTGGTATTTATAGAGGATGTGTGGGCCCCACGAATTCATGTGAGCGGCACACGCCTCTATGTGAACTGGCCAAAGGAATCTCAATTATGGAGTTGCGCCTGCCTGTGAGCCTCTCCTGTCAAATCATCCTCCTTTCTATGGTTATCATTGACCCAAATCCACACGCTACACTATGCGAGAGCACGCGCTCTGCACGTGCCTCACCTTTTATCTTATGAGACATTATTCAATGCTTGGCCGAGGGTTCTCAATAGAGAACTATGCGTTGGTAGCCGAGGCTTGTTTGGCCAATTGCGTTGGGTGGGATTAAGGTGGATGGAATTGTAAAAGTTATAATAAATGCATGTGTAAGATATTATTCTTAGATTGGGTGTATCCCATGTTTTCTAATCCTATGCTTGGAATGTATGCATTAAAAAATAAATCTCAAGATTTACTTTTAATTTACATTTGGATTGAATTTGGGTGAAGAAAAAAATCCATCATCCTTGGGATTAGTAATACCATCTCACACTTTTCAACACAAGGCTTATTTTACAAAGCTTTACAAAGTTAATTTTAATCCTATCTCATACTCCTTCCAAACATGTCGTTCTAAATTTCAAAGAAGTATTAGTAGTGCAATACCATTTAATACAACTTAATACCACTGTCCAAACAGGTCCTAACCGAGTTCACTTTCTCTAATGTGGGACAACGGTTTAATACGCGTGGAATCCACTCCATCCATCAGAAGGAGTATCTGCCTTTTTTTTTTCTTTTTCTTTTTCCTTCGTACCAAGAGCCAGGCCCATTTAGTACTCACCCAGTCTAAAATAATATAAAAATCTCTACGTTATTGTCGTATGGCCCACCTGAGTTTTAAAATGCTGTGAACTTTGGGTAGTCCGTTCATCCAGATGAGGCACGCCAGATGGAATTAATATCATATAAATGCAATGGTCAGCCCTACAGAAAATTAACGGTGGACGTTCCATCACAACTGGTGAGGCCTACCTGATGTTTAGATCATCATTTTTTTTTTTTTTTAATTACACACGCACACACACCCCACACACCCACGCTGGTGGAATTTCACCACCTATGGATACTCGAACCCTTGACCGGGTGTTGAAACTCCTGATAGTGATGCAATTGTTTAGATCTGAGTTTTGGGTTGAGAAATTTGCGACTGTACGACCCATTTATGGCCCATTTAGGAGAATAAGCCCACCTCATTTTCCCTTGCGAGAATACGCCCCAGCTGTACGGACGCCTTTCCAAAGGTCGAAAATGCCCCTCCTTTTTCGATTTTAGTCCATTGTCTCATTTACGCCCAAAAACATGTCCGGACTCATGTCTATCAACCCTATCTCTTCTTTTCACGTATTTTCTTCACTAAATCGCCATATAATCTTCATTTTCTTTACTAAATCATCAAATCATCTTCATTTTCTTTACTAAATCGTCATATAATCTTCATCATACTATCACATTACATCTTCCCTGTTACATTCTCCTTGAGCCCAGTTGCATTCTTTTTACGAATGTACGTGAAATCTTGAAGACCTTTCTCCAAAGAACGTGTTTCACATCAACGCACTCTTATTCTTTTTCTCGAACACGGATTTCACTGAGTGTTAGTATAACATCCCGGATTTTTGCCACTTGGAATTAGACGTCCTTCAGCAATGGGTCAATCCTAACACCTGATTAACTTCTCAAACACTCAATTTAAATGTCTCAAATTTCTTCTTCAAACCATTTTCCTGAAAACCTTATTTTTCCTTCACAAATCTCATCTCTCACTATCTTTTCCTTCAAACTTGTTTAAGTGCTTTCATGTTAGAAACAAATCTTGAAGTTCAGGTGAATATAACGACTCGAAAAAATTAGGTTATGAAATAACTAACATAAAGCATTTTATAAGTTACCAAACTGCTGTATACGAAAGCTTAGCGAATCCATCGACTCCGTTACGATTCTACGACAAAAGGTGCGGACTTTAGGTGTATAGGTTATGGTTTTCAACGCTTTCAATGTCAGATAATGATAGATTCATGATCTGCATGCAATTGCACATGTACAAAGTGTTGTTTGTTTTCCTGTTTATATGGTGCTTTATAACATGCTTTGTAACATGCTTTATGACATATTTGTTAACATGCTTGACTTACTTTGTTTATTATGCTTTACTCTACATGCTTTGGAATATGGATTGATTGCTTTTGGGACTATGATTTTAGTCCAGATAATCGGTACCAGACTTGAGATCGTGGTTGAGATTCATTTCGCCACGTAGGATGTGTTTGACGAACCCGAGTCGTACTTCAGTTGGCGACAGTGGTTAGGCCACGCGAAGTGCTTATGCACTTCATGTCGTTCAATTGATTGTGCGCTCGAGCTAGTCAGGCTCGTCAAGTAACCCGATCTGTCTAATGTATGTTCACCATGTTTGGACGCTACTGCTTGAACCTAGGGTACCAAACTTACCAGTGAAATCCTTTTTAACCATGATACCTCGATCCGCTAAGACTCATGAGCCGGGCATGGTGTATGGGACACCGTGGTCGAGCTGTCGGCCTACGCTGGGGCCACGTGCCTCCCCGTAGTGACCAGTGAGCAACCAGACTCGTGAGCCGATTATGGTGGTATGGGACACTATATTCGTGCTGTCGGCCTATATTGATAAGGTGATGGGGGAGTGGTGCAACGAATGCGAGCAACAGCCCAGACAGCCCTTTGTAGTGACCTCGAGCATACTCTGAATTTGCGGTGAGGCGATGAGTTTTGCCGCGGTGTATAGAGTATGAACTAGGCCTGTATCTGTATAGTGATGAACCGTTAAAGAGATGATGGGGGAGTGGTGTAACTATTGTGTGTAATAGCCCTGGCAGCCTCTGCAGCGACCTAGAAACACATTATCGTATGAGATTAACTAGGACTGACGACCCTAGAATGGATCATGTTTGGGAATGATACAAGGGAGGTACCTTAGTTTCCCAATACTGCTGTTTGAAATGGACTAATAACAACTCGGTAATCATGCTCATCATGCATTGCATGTGCCTGGAAGATGTGGAGCACTGAGGGATGAAAGCATGCCGCGAACGTAAGATGGTGTCGCATGAGGGTGGTTTGGCAAGGGCATCCATCATGACTGCATTCATACTTGCATTAATAAGAGTATTTAGAATTGTTGATTGTACTGCTTTATCATTACTGCTTGACTGAATTGATAACATGTTAACCTATGCTTTATTGTTCCACTGAGTTGATCACTCACTCCCACGATACGGGACGGTGTTCCGAACACTCACCAGACTTTGTCTGATTGCAGATGGCAACGCTACTTCTGAGGCGGAGCCGGACTTCTATGACGACGAGAATGCTTTCTCATATATGTTGTTTTCTGGCGGCTTCGTGAGAGTCGTGCCTTGATCGCTGGGGCTACAGGGATGTTGACTAGATCACACTACACAACTTGGTATAATTTAAAATTGTACTTATAATTATTTAACCTGGTAATGTTATCACACTCTGGAGACTCACCACAGTTTATATATTTTACATATCTATCACAGTCTTCCGCTTGCAAATTTAACTGTCTCTGGAGTATGATATGCTGTTTTGGCTTAATCTCACTCATGTTCACTACTCTAATACAGACAACATTCAATCATCATTCATTTTGTTGCATAAGTGATGCGTTGGAACTCGAGAGTTGAGTTTATGCTCGACCCTCGATTTTCAGGGCGTTACAAGATGGTATCAGAGCATAATTTGGATTAAACTGGACCTGGGTTATGGTCACATGACGCACTCTGACGCACGCTAACTTAATAGGGGGCGACGAAACATAGAAACCGACTTAAGATTTTCCAAATTTGCCGAATGGCGAAACCGACCGAAATCGACCGCTAAGATTGGGCCCGTACACACCCATGATCACACGAAAAGATCCCGAATGACTTCTAGACCGTCAGTCGACAGGTTTGAGTCGTTTCCTATAAACGAATGTCCTTAGGTTGTGGGTCAACCACAACACCTTACACTTCATCTCAAAGCCTAAAACCCCTTTTATCCAATTCCTTCAAATTCTCTCCTTGCACCACTTCATTCTTTAATTTTTTTCTAAATCCTTTCATATTAGATATAAATTCTAACATATAAATGATGAAGAATAATACTTAAACAAAAATTATTTTTTTTTACTATAAATAGTGAATATATGTAGAAATTGGACTTTTGACCGTTCAAATTATGGAATCTTGTGAAATAAATGGGTTAGCTGGAGAGATTAGCACCTCCTACCCCAAAATCATATGCTACATATCATATAAACTCATTCCGGTTTGTAAATTGGCCCCGAAAATGCCTTAAATGGAGTCGGGGGCCAAACGGAGCACTTGCAGGGGGACCCAGGGTGGGACCCATATTTTTTTGGGGCCTAGGGGTCACGAGGACCTTGCCCAAATGGCGAGTCATCGCCAACCACTCCAAAAGTCGACGAGGCCCTCCCTAAGTCGGCAAGGCCTCCTCGGGTTTCGGGCCCAGCCGGGCGGGCTGGTCGGGCTGATCATGTTTGGGGCCTAGGAGAACCCCCTGGTATATGGGCCATCCCTTAAAACCTTCCCAAACTAGTACTTCCTTCACAAATTAGTACTCCCTTAAAACCTTCCCAACCTCCCTTTCAATCGCCCATTCCACTGTTTTCTGTTAAAACCCACACCCCTCCATCGTTCATAGCAACACATACTCTCTACCCTTTTCGTTTTTCCTCATTTGAGCTCCCACACCCCCTCATTTGAAGCTCAAAACCATGTAAGCTCTCAACCCATCCTATTTCTTCATTTCCTTTCTTCAAACCCTATCTTTTGGGGCCTTTACAATCCCTGTTGAAGTTCAGACTCGTGGAGAATCAAAAGTTCCAGCCCCTACGTTAGGATCTTTATGTTTTCATGTTGATGAAATGTGTCGAATGTTTAGCAAGTTAGAGTTGTACGCGACAATTGTGAATTCCTTCCACCCCTCTACCATTACTCCTCTTGGCCTCACCATTTCACACCCATATGAACACAAAATTCATATTTTTTTTTGTGTCCCATAACTTTCATAGCCTCCGAATGTTAGGACGTTTAGGGCCCGTTCGGCCAATTGCATTAGGTAAGATTAAGGTGGCTAGAATTATAAAAGTAACAATAAATGTATGTAAAATGTATGTATAAGGTATGCTCACTAGATTGGGTGTATCTCATGTTTTCTAATACCATGTTTGGAGTGTATGCAATTAAGAGTAAATCCCAGAATTTTCCTTTCCAAGTACACTTAGAGATTTATGATCATGGGATTTGGAAATCCCATCTCACACTTCCAACACAAGACTCATTTTCCAAAGCCTATAAAATTAATCCCCTCCCACCTTCCTACCAAACATGCCACTCCAAATCCTGAAGTGGGATTAGCAATGCAGTCCCATTTAAGATAATAGGCCCTAGAGTTTTGGACCTAGAGCGGTGCTCCTAGATTTCGACAAGCCTGACCGTGTAAGAAACCCAACAAATTTATAATGTGAACCTTAGGACCCTCTTCGTTAGAATGAGCATATGTGAAATGCTCGAGCGTCAAGTACAGGCAACTCAGTTCCAATTAGACAACTTTGACCCTAGGTGATAAGACCCTTTCTGTATTAGAAATGATGTGAACTCATCTAGCGTAAGAGCATAGACTTTGGACTACACCTATGGATTTCCACTACTTCTAAATTAAGACTAGACCACCGGTTACATTAGAAAATGTCAGAGACCGATAGATGTAGCTAGGTCAAATCAATACACCCCTTTGATCTGGGTGGCGCAACGAAAGCGTGGTGGACCCTACCCCACTGGCCCAGGATCGAAACTGTGCTCGTTGAATACGAACATTATAGAAGCCCTAGCAAGTTCTACTATGAGAAGCCGTTTTAGGATGATCTAGTAAGATTTGATTCACAATTTCCTTGGACATAGATAATAACGAGGACTCTCTTAGACTAAAACCAAAAGGGCAACCTTAGAAATAGGCAATTTGAGCCTTTCAATTATGGACATTCCCTAAGTTTTTAGAGTGATCAGTCTACGAAGATACTGAAATATAAACTGCGAAACCTTCGCGGCTTGACCCAATTCTCAATCCTGGGCGACTACCAATGGACTCACTGCTTGGCCGAGCAGAAGACCAGGATCCACTAGGATTCGGAAGGGATACGATGAGCTTTCTACCCTGGCCCGGTAGATGATCGATGTATCGAGATCAAGCCCATTATAACCGTCTCTCCGTGTTGGTCAAATAATGAAAACAGCTATCTTACTCTAAATAATTGGGGATTGTCATCAAGACTCCAAATAGGTAAAGAAATAAATTGTAGCAAACCATCAGGGTATGAGAAATGGATAAAGAAATAAGTTTTAAGGGGGGTAGACTAAAATTAACCAGGCTAGTATATACCCTACCACGCGTAGAAACTCGAAATCAATAAAACTTAGGCAAAAGAAATAAGTAAATCTTTCCTTATTACCCTTAAGCAATTTCGGGGACGAAATTTTGTTTTAAGGGGGGTAGATTGTAATATCCCGGATTTTTACCACTTGGAATTAGACGTCCTTCAGCAATGGGTCAATCCTAACACCTGATTAACTTCTCAAACACTCAATTTAAAGGTCTCAAATTTCTTCTTCAAATCATTTTCCTGAAAACCTCATTTTTCCTTCACAAATCTCATCTCTCACTATCTTATCCTTCAAACTTGTTTAAGTGCTTTCATGTTAGAAACAAATCTTGAAGTTCAGGTGAATATAACGACTCGGAAAAATTAGGTTATGAAATAACTAACATAAAGCATTTTATAGGTTACCAAACTGCTGTATACGAAAGCTTAGCGAATCCATCGACTCCGTTACGATTCTACGACAAAAGGTGCGGACTTTAAGTGTATAGGTTATGGTTTTCAACGCTTTCAATGTCAGATAATTATAGATTCATGATCTGCACGCAATTGCACATGTACAAAGTGCTGTTTGTTTTTCTATTTATATGGTGCTTTATAACATGCTTTATAACATGCTTTGTAACATGCTTTATGATATGTTTGTTAACATGCTTGACTTTGTTTATTATGCTTTACTCTACATGCTTTGGAATATGGATTGATTACTTTTGGGACTATGATTTTAGCTCAGACAATCGGTACCAGACTTGAGATCGTGGTTGAGATTCATTTCACCACGTAGGATGTGTTTGACGAACCCGAGTCGTACTTCAGTTGGCGACAGTGGTTAGGCCACGCGAAGTGCTTATGCACTTCATGTCGTTCAATTGATTGTGCGCTCGAGCTAGTCAGGCTCATCAAGTAACCCGATCTGTCTAATGTATGTTCATCATGTTTGGACGCTACTGCTTGAACCTAGGATACCAAACTTACCAGTGAAATCCCTTTTAACCATGATACCTCGATCCGCTAAGACTCATGAGCCGGGCATGGTGGTATGAGACACCGTGGTCGAGCTGTCGGCCTGCGCTAGGGCCACGTGCCTCCCCGTAGTGACCAGTGAGCAACCAGACTCGTGAGCCGATTATGGTGGTATGGGACACTATATTCGTGCTGTTGGCCTACATTGATAAGGTGATGGGGAAGTGGTGCAACGAATGCTAGCAACAGCCCTGACAGCCCTTTGTAGTGACCTCGAGCATACTCTGAATTTGCGGTGAGGCGACGAGTTTTGCCGGGGTGTATAGAGTATGAACTAGGCCTGTATCTATATAATGATGAATCGTTAAAGAGGTGATGGGGGAGTGGTGTAACCATTGTGCGTAACAGCCCTGGCAGCCTCTGCAGCGACCTAGAAACACATTATCATATGAGATTAACTAGGACTGATGACCCTAGAATGGATCATGTTTGGGAATGATACAAGGGAGGTACCTTAGTTTCCCAATACTGTTGTTTGAAATGGACTAATAACAACTCGGTAATCATGCTCATCATGCATTGCATGTGCCTGGAAGATGTGGAGCACTGAGGGATGAAAGCATGCCGCGAACGTAAGATGGTGTCGCATGAGGGTGGTTTGGCAAGGGCATCCATCATGACTGCATTTATACTTGCATTAATAAGAGTATTTAGAATTGTTGATTGTACTGCTTTATCATTACTGCTTGACTGAATTGATAACATGTTAACATATGCTTTATTGTTCCACTGAGTTGATCACTCACTCCCACGATACGGGACGGTGTTCCGAACACCCACTAGACTTTGTCTGATTGCAGATGGCAATGCTACTTCTGAGGCGGAGCCGGACTTCTATGACGACGAGAATGCTTTCTCGTATATGCTGTTTTCTGGCGGCTTCGTGAGAGCCGTGCCTTGATCGCTGGGGCTACAGGGATGTTGACTAGATCACACTATACAACTTGGTATAATTTAAAATTGTACTTGTAATTATTTAACCTGGTAATGTTATCACACTCTGGAGACTCACCACAGTTTATATATTTTACATATCTATCACAGTCTTCCGCTTGCAAATTTAACTGTCTCTGGAGTATGATATGTTGTTTTGGCTTAATCTCACTCATGTTCACTACTCTAATACAGACAACATTCAATCATCATTCATTTTGTTGCATAAGTGATGCGTTGGAACTCGAGAGTTGAGTTTATGCTCGACCCCCGATTTTCAGGGCGTTACAGTTAGGGAGTGATTGTAGTTCGCGGTCAACTACCTTGAAGTTTAAATTCTAGGTAAATTCGTAATTGTTTACATAGAAGACCATGGTCAATTTCACATGGTCAATATCATGCATTGCTGAGTCAATTTTACGTGACTATCCAATTAGATGAAGTATCGTGGTCAATTTCACTCACTTTCCGGTCAATATACTGAATTGATCGGTCAACTTCATGCATTACTTGGTGATTTTCACGTAATTTACTGTCAAATTGTAGTTCACCTCTGTAATACGACGGTGAATCTGTAGTGCATTTAGTGTAATACGTTTGTGAATATTATATATTGAATACATCCGTTGCTTTCTTTGAGCCCGTTTGGTTTTCCATAATCCAGGTAAATCGCCGTAAAGAAGTAATTATTACATTTGTTCACTTGTTTGGAAATGAGTGAGTAATTTCACCTAGAAAACTGGTCCGAAAATGTTGTCTTAAATCCATGGGCCCACCATAATGTATATAATATATCCGTGTCGTCTATCTGTTTATTTAGAATATTTTGAGGCTAGATCCGAAAAAATTCAAAAGATCTAATGTTCAATTGGCCCACATGAAAGGAAACAATGGATTTAATTTGTCCACTGTTGAAAGTTGATTCTTTTACTGGGCCCACATTGAGGTTTATTCACCATCTAACCCATTCATAGGGTCACATGGATATGGATAAGTGTAAAGTATAAATATAAGCCTGATCTAAAATTTGTAAGGCCCTCAACAAGTTTTTAATGGTAGGCATTCAATTCTCATGATTTCGTATTGTGTGGTCCACTTGACATTTTCATTTGCCTAATTTTTGGGGTCATGCCTTGAATTCATTTGGCATAATGTATGGGCGGTAAATTCCTCGATTTATGAGTCAGCATTGGGAAAGATCTTACCTTGGTAAATAATGATTACTCATTTACAATGACAATTACACTTGAGCTAGAAAACCAAACAGGCCCTGAAATTGCGAATTGATATCAATACGATTCAAATTTCTAATAAGACATTCATTTCACGGTCAATTCCATTCATTTCACGGTCAATCCCCTTCACTCCACGGTCAATTCCGCGCATTTGTACGGTTAATTCCAAGTACAATTAATTCCATGCGAATCCCCCTAACTTCACGGTCAATTCATTTCATTTCGCAGTCTACATTGGGACAGATGTGGTAATTACATAGGTAAATAATTATTACTTGTAATTACATGGTAAATACAAGTGAGCCCAAAAATCAAACAGGACCTTAAGTTCACTTACTTTGCAGTCATTTTCAATCCTTTCAGGACCGAGAATTGAATGATAATTCATCGCGAAAAATACGAACCTTCCCTGTATGTAAGTAAAATTGACTGTGAAGTGAGTAAAAATCATCGCTAACTGAGTGGCATACATCTCTGTAATTTAAAACTTTGTGAATCTGACCGATAAGCCTGTCATATTTGAGCTGGTACAATGGTAGATTTCCTACTACTCAGTCAAATCTACCATATACATGTGAACACTAAACGAGTTATATTATTGTGTTTGTTTTCAGGAAATGGCTTCAGTAATCATCCTATGCTCATATGGTAGGGAGTTAGTTTGTGAAAATGATTGTTATACGTACAAGGGTGGAGAATCGAAAACTACAGCTGTATGTGCTGACATTCCATATGAACAGCTTCTATCGAAAATGTACAAATTGCGAAGAGTAGACCTGAGGATTATGATATAAGGTTGAGGGTATTGTATCCTTGCACAAACCAATCAGTCCCTCTAGCTGTAATTGAAGACGATGACGATGTGAGAATGTTCTTGACAGCATAGTTGAAGCACCCGGATCACTACATCCCTTTATTCATCGAGATAATGCAGCGCGTTAATGAATCAGTACTCGAAGACCAGGTCGGTTATAGTGGGTTCGAACATGACGCCCCAGCAATAGGAAGTTTGGGTGAGGAGCATATCTTCACTTACGAATATAAGTGTTCACCTTCACAGGTTCCTCTAAGCAGCACTCCGGTACCCGTGCCCGCTCACTAAACTTGATGATAAGTCAAGGTCATACATCAAACTATGACAAGTCCAGTGAGACTGTCGGCTGACGTGAACCTCAAACCTGAATATACGGTAACACCTTCATTTACGAGAGTAGATTTGCCCTCAACATCCAACATCGGAAATGTGAGTAGATGCGATATTCCATTGCTTGAGCAGGGTCGATCATTGGACTTCACCACCAGGCTTCCCATCATGCCTTTCGATGATACTGGTTTCACCAATGTGGACCTATCACCGTATTCTTGTCTTGTTGATGACCCGATTGATATAGCCATTAACCAAACGTTCGAGGACAAGAGCCGGTGTCAGTATATTTTGAGCCAATTTGTAATCCGCAACAACTTTCAATACAAGGTGTTGTATTCCACAAAGAAGAAATTCGCCGTGGCATGTATGGAAGATAAGTGTGAATGGAGGGTGCATGCATCTAGGGTGAACGATGCGGGGATATTCAAGATTAAGACCTACAAGGAAAAACATACTTGTGGAATGTCATGGATGAAGAGCGATCATCGACAAGCAAGCAGTAAGCTGGCCAGCGAACTAGTTGTCAATCGCATTGAGCAACGCATGGGGTTTAGGCCGAAAGACATAATATTCACAATGCAAGAGAAGTATAATATTATTATTAGCTATAATAAGGCATGGTGTGCTAAAGAGATTACAATCGATCATGTCATGGGGTCTTATGAAGACTCTTACAAAGAACTCCAGATGTACTTGCATGAGTTGAGGATGGTGAACCCGGGGACTTTGACTTCTCTGCTTGTGAATCAACAGACGATGAGGTTTGAGAGATGTTTTGTTGCGCTCGGACCGTGTGTCAGAAGTTTTCAAACATCCCTGCGAAGGGTCTTGGCCGTTGATGGGAGGCATTTAAAAGGTAAGTAGAAGGGTGTTTTGTTTGTTACTACAGCATTGGATGGTGACAATCACATCTTTCCAGTCGCTTTTGCTATCGAAGAACCAGAGAATAGCAACAGTTGGAACTGGTTCCTTACATACCTCAACGATTCATTAGGGAATTTACCTGGTCTTGTTATCATATCAGACTGTCATAAAGGTCTGATGAAAGAAGTTCCACAGGTCTTCCAGGTAGCAATCCATGGGTACTCACCTACCATATATACTGAAACTTGGTGGATACGTTTAAAGACAAGTCATTGGAAATCTACTACTGGCAGGCTGTAAAGACTTGTAGGAGGGATGATTTCGATAAATTCATGCATGATATCGAACTTGTCAACCCCCCGATACATGCATGGCTAAGGAAAATAGGTTATAAGAAGTGGGCATCTTCGAATTTCCCAGGAAAAAGGTTCAATTTGGTGACTACGAACATAATTGAGTGTGTTAACGCTCTATTTAAAGAAGCACGAGAATATCCAGTGACTATGCTAATAGAGACGGTCAAATTGAAAATTCAAGAGATGTTTTATAAAAGAAGAGAATCAGCCTCATCATTCATTGGACCGTTGACACCGTGGGCCGAGAAATAAATAAAAGATTTCATACCGAAGGCACGAGATGTTCGTTACCACGCAATTTTCTGAGATGAATACTATATTGTGGGAGACTACAATGATACCATCAAACTCAATGAGCTTTCATGTACATGTCGCGAGTTTGAAGTAAAGGGTTTGCCTTATTTTCATGTTCTTCCAGCATGTATAAACTACAATCTTCTTCATTACTCGTATTGCTCCCCATTGTACACGGCGAGGAATTATTAGATCACCTATGAAAATTCGGTGTACCCAGTATGAGACAAAAGTGAATGGAAAATTTCTCCTGCATTCAAGGAGTATTATTCGAGAATCCGGCCCCCACTACAGATGAGGTCAGCTGGAAGACCAAAGAAGGCACGAATCCTTTCCCGTGGAGAGGAACGAGCTACAAAAATATGTGGATGTTGCAAACAAAGGGGGCATAATCGTCGGAGCTGCAAATTTCCAATACCTTCAAAACAATGTAATTTGAAGTGTATTTTTTGTAATACGACTGTAAATGTTGTATATTAAATACATCTGTTCCTTTCTTTGAAATTATTAGAGTATATTGAATTATGCCCACTCACTTCATGTTGTGAGGGCACTTTATGGTCATTTACATGCATTTCACGGTCATTCCCGCATATTTCGTATTGATTCACGGTCATTTCGACGCATTTCGCGGTCCCGCGTCTTCACTTCACGATCACTTCCGCGCATTTCGTGATCTAATCGCTTCACTTCACCCCCATTTCCATGCTTATTACGGTCATTCCCGCATATTCCGTGTTGATTCATAGTCATTTAGACGCATTTCGTGGTCCCGCGTCTTTACTTCACGGTCACTTCCGCACATGTTGCGATCCAATCGCTTCACTTCACCCCCATTTTCATGCTTATCACGGTCATTCTGGCATATTCCATGTTGATTCACAGTCATTTAAACGCACTTCGTGGTCCCGCGTCTTTACTTCATGGTCACTTCCACGCATGTTGCGGTCCAATCGCTTCACTTCACCCCCATTTCCATGCTTATCACGGTCATTCCCGCATATTCCGTGTTGAATCCCACATGAAAATTTTGACGCCTTTCACGATCTCGCGTCTTCAATTCACTATCGCATATTCCGGTCACCCCCATCAGACCGTAAAGTAAAGGTCTGATGAAAGAAGTTCCGCAGGTCTTCCAGGCAGCAATCCATGGGTACTGCGCCTACCATATATACTTAAACTTGGTGGATACGTTTAAAGACAAGTCATTGGAAATCTACTACTGGCAGGCTGTAAAGACTTGTAGGAGGGATGATTTTGATAAATTCATGCATGATATCGTACTTGCCAATCCCCCGATACATGCATAGCTAAGGGAAATAGGTTATAAAAAGTGGGCATCTTCGAATTTCCTAGGAAAAAGGTTCAATTTAGTGACTACAAATATAATTGAGTGTGTTAACGCTCTATTTAAAGAAGCACGAGAATATCCAGTGACTATGCTAATAGAGACGGTCAGATTGAAAATTCAAGAGATGTTTTATAAAAGAAGAGAATCAGCCTCATCATTCATTGGACTGTTGACACCGTGGGCCGAGAAACAAATAAAAGATTTCATACCAAAGGCACGAGATGTTTGTTGCCACGCAATTTTTCGAGATGAATACTATATTGTGGGAGACTACAATGATACCATCAAACTCAATGAGCTTTCATGTACATGTCGCGAGTTTGAAGTAAAGGGTTTGCCTTGTTTTCATGTTCTTTCAACATGTATAAACTACAATCTTCTTCATTACTCGTATTGCTCCCCGTTGTACACGGGGAGGAATTATCAGATCACCTATGAAAATTCAGTGTACCCAATACGGGACAAAAGTGAATGGAAAACTTCTCCTGCATTCAAGGAGTATTGTTCGAGAATCCGGCCCCCGCTACAGATGAGGTCAGCTGGAAGACCAAAGAAGGCACGGATCCTTTCCCGTGGAGAGGAACGAACTACAAAAATATGTGGACGTTACAAACAAAGGGGACATAATCGTCGGAGCTGCAAATTTCCAATACCTTCAAAATAATGTAATTTGAAGTGCATTTTTTGTAATACGACTGTAAATGTTGTATATTAAATACATATGTTCCTGTCTTTGAAATTATTAGAGTATATTGAATTATGCACACTCACTTCATGTTGTGAGGGCACTTTGTGGTCATTTCCATGCATTTCACGGTCATTCCCGCATATTCCGTATTGATTCACGGTCATTTCGACGCATTTCGCGGTCCCGCGTCTTCACTTCACGATCACTTCCGCGCATTTCGCAATCCAATCGCTTCACTTCACCCCCATTTTCATGCTTATCATGGTCATTTCCGCATATTTCGTGTTGATTCACGGTCATTTAGATGCATTTCGTGGTCCTGCGTCTTTACTTCACGGTCACTTCCGTACATGTTGCGATCCAATCGCTTCACTTCACCCCCATTTCCATGCTTATCACGGTCATTTCGGCATATTTCATGTTGATTCACGGTCATTTAGACGCATTTCGTGGTCCCCCGTCTTTACTTCACGGTCACTTCCGCGCATGTCGCAGTCCAATCGCTTCACTTCACCCCCATTTCCATGCTTATCACGGTCATTCCCGCATATTCCGTGTTGAATCCCACACGAAAATTTCGGCGCCTTTCACGGTCTCGCATCTTCAATTCACTGTCACTTCCGCACATTTCGCAGTCCAATTGCTTCACTTCACCCCCATTTCCATGCATATCACGGTCATTCCCGAATATTTCATGTTGATTCACGGTCATTTCGACGCATTTCGCGGTCCCGCGTCTTCACTTCACCTTCACTTCCACGCATATCGCGATCCAATCGCTTTACTTCACCCCCATTTCCATGCATATCACGGTCATTCCCACATATTCTGTGTTAATTCATAGTCATTTCGACGCATTTCACGGTCCCGCGTCTTCACTTCACTGTCACTTCCGCGCATTTCGCGGTCCAATCGCTTTACTTCACCCCCATTTTCATGATTATCACGGTCATTCTCGCATATTCTGTGTTGATTCACGGTTATTTCGACGCATTTCGCGGTCTCGCGTCTTCACTTCACTGTCACTTCCGCACATGTCACGGTCCAATCGCTTCACTTCCCCCAACTTCATACTTATTACGGTCATTCCCGCATATTCCGTGTTGATTCACGGTCATTTCGGCGCATTTCACAGTCATTTCGGCACATATTCCGTGGAAATGACCTTGAAGTGAGATGATTGGATTGCAAAATGTTGTCTTCACCATTCATAATGAAATCAGTACTACGAATATATCATTTCCTACAAAATTATGATAAAAAATACAACACATCATTTACATCCTTTCACCATGAATGTTTTATAGTACATCATTTACACCAGTTTACAACATTTCACAAAAATTTTTGATTCCTCTTATGCCTAAGACAAATATATCATATTTTGAGGTCACTCAGGCAATCATGGGCTATTGACTCCCTGAAGCTGGAAGTGAATTGCTGCAAGTCTCTCCCAGTCAAAATTTGATTGTTGCACAGAATGTCGATATATTTCATGATAAAAATGACACAGTCATATCCGTTCGTCTGCTTTGCTATAGAGGTATCTTCTCTGACCGTCCAAGCATTTCCTTCCAGCGCAGCCCTATCTCCAGTGGCATAAAACAATATAGGCAACGCCTCCTTCATCAGATCAATATGTTGCTTGTATCGACTAAGTGCCCTCGAGTATAAACTGTCAAATATAATGATTTCTTGGTCTCGAGGGTGGATGACCATCAGGTACCAATGACTATTGGCGTGATTGACTGGTACATATGCCTGTCCATGTTTGGCAAGATAAGATATCAATATCCAGAAATTATAGATTTGGGTAAACCTAGCGTTGATAACTTGTAACGACACCATTACCTCTTCATGTTGCCACATGGCCTTCTACCCGTCATGAGGCTTGACAATGTTGATCGGAGAGAGTTTTTCTAGCCCTTCAAATAATAAACGCGATTCGTCACTGCCAACATCCCGATATATTCGCAACGTCGACATTTGCATGCTGATACATGAATATTACAAACAAAATGGGAAATTATAACATATATCATATAATGAAATAACATAATAACCATGATCCAAATCATACAGTTACCAGAAAAAATGTGGGACACAACTTGCAGTCCTTTGTATATAACAGAGGAAATGATCGATGTCTTCTCTCCAAGAAACCGACGTACTTGTCAATAACCTTATCAATAAAGAAGGAAAATTAACCTATACTCTATCATATACAAATTCTAAATAAAACCATGTATGTGTGTGTGATTTACTCACCACGCTGTCAACCCAAGCATTCTTCTCCCAAATGGTCTTGAACCAATAAAATTTGGGTGATTCTTTGTTTGCGTTGGCCCAGCTTTCCAATTCATGGAGTTCGTCATGCGATATCACCCTAAATGGATCAATGTTGGCCTGAAGGGGTATCGGAGAAGTCGGAAATTCTCTTTGTTTCTCATCGTCGGCGGCGTTGCTTGGAGTGATTTGCACGACAGAGATGGAAGTGAATGGAGAACACTTGTAGACAGACAGCTTCAACACCCTTTTAGGTCTCCCCGTATATACTGGAATGGAATGGAGTGATTTCTCACATATATCAACGCCCAATGCATCATCGTCCTCCTTCTCAAACCTTCCTTCTAATTCTCTAAGTCCTCCTTTCAAAACCGAATCTTTTCTATACAAAATGCCTCCATCTGCTTCTTCAACTCTGCTTTACCCTCCTCCAACTCTTGCCTCTCCTTCTTCAATTCTTCCTTCTCTCTCAGCAGCATTTCCCTCTCCTTCTTCAAAACCTCCCTCTCATTCAACTCATCCTTCTCTAACCTCAAAACTTCTTTCAGTTTCAGGATTAGTTCAACCTCCTTGAGTACTACTTCTCTCTCCCTCTCAATCAATTCTTCTCTCTCTTTTAATGTGCGTTCGAGAATCTTCAACTCTTCCCTCTCTCTCTCCAACTGAAGCCTCTACGCCTACACCTCCTCCATATCCTCCCTCGACTCCCCAGTAAGCTGCAATCCTGCTCCCTCTCCCTCTCCCTCACCACTACTGTCTTCCTCTCGCCCTTCTTCTCCCTCTCCACCCTCTTCTCCCTCTCCCTGTCCCGATTTCTCCTCCATATCTTCATCATCTTCATCTTTAATACCCTACAAAATGAAGCTATGTATGTATCAGTTATATAACATGTCAAATTAAATATAAAATATCAACATAAAAGAAGACGTTTCTGACATCTTACATCAAATATATCACGAGCCAAATGAACAGCCTCCGTTTCCAACTCCTCTGTGGTAGGCCCTAAGTTAACAGTGATCTCAGCCTGCAAGAGAACATCTTCATTTTCATGCTACAGAAACACAAACGCACACACATAGACACACACACACACACAAATATATATATATATAGTTAAATGAGTGACCACTTAGCTTCATAGAAATTGACTTACATATTTACTCTCTATAATTTCATGAATTTTCTTATACCTCAAAACCTTCCATCCCCGATATTTTATGAATCGTGGAAATTGGAAAGGAACGTATGAAATTATACATTGTTGGAGAGCTGGTACTCTCTCAATGGCCCATATCTATTACAAAGAAATAACAAGATGATGTTTAAAAAAATATAGTTTGCTATGAATTATGAATTAAAATAGACAAGGAAAGAATCCTTAGCTATAGGGGAAATATGTAACCAGTGATATTGCAATTAGGCCCCTGGGATGTAATGAAGGCACTCTCGATCCCTTCCGTCATCGTTTGGAAGGCTAAGCTACCCCAGGGGTAGATATTAAAGTCTTCCAATGAGTCGACAAGGTCAATAAACTCTTTACAGCATATAACATTCGTGTCGGTACCCCTAACAAACCACTCTACACATAATATTAGGGCTAACTTCACGACATCTTCGTGCTTATTGCTATCAACTATCCTATTGAATACATCATGTACATGTTTCTTTAGGATAGGATATTCATGAAAGTATTTTTCTCTTAATGACTTCTTTGAACGATGGATATTGGGTATATAGAGGTCACCAGTCTTCAGCCCTGTTATTAGGGTGAAGTCCATCTTGGTAAATTTTATATGGTTCCCATGTATCTTGAATACAAGGTTGCCTATATATCTGTTAATAAGTGCATGAAAAATGACTCCTATAAACCTAAACGATGGAATGTGTAATAGAAATGAGAATGGGGTCTGCCTAAATATAGTTAATCTAGTGTTATTCTTCTCCAACCCACTCTTCACACTATCAAACCACCATGTCAAGGAACATCTGCATGAGATGGTGGGGGCCGACTTGCCAAATCCCTTATGCAAGGGTTTATCATCTGCAAGGATGAATTGGAAATTAAATCAACGATAACATTCAGTATTTAACGACACATAATGTGAAAGTTGACTTATTATGGTCAAAATTCATAAAGTATGGTGTGAGTCTGCCGAGTCAACGGTCAATTTTTGGCGAATTCCAAATGAAAGTACAATACTTATTAGTGATTTTTCACAAGTTTGGGCCGCTTTCACTCATTTATCAGTATATTTCATATAGTTCTTGGTAAATTTATACCAAGGTTGGCAGTCAAAAAAATGTCAATATCAAGCAGTCATCGGCTATTTTAAAGAATTCCATGTCAAATGGTCAACTCATAGGTCACATTCAACAACTTCACCGCTAATTTCACTAAGATATGGGTCAATCTTCAGAGTTATATGTTGCATTTTGGACGAGAATGTCGTGAATTTGACCATGCATGGATTTGTCTAAGGACTGTAATTGACCATTAAGTGAAGGGGATTGACCGTGAATTGCATGTGAATGACTGTGAATCAACATGGAATCGCTAGGAATGACCGTGAAATGCATGCAAATGACCGTGAGGTGAGGTGAATTGACAGTGAAATGCATGGAAATGACCGTGAAGTGAAGCGAATTGACAGTGAAATGCATGGAATTGACCGTGAAATGACGGGGAATGGCGGGAATTAAGTCAGTTCACGGTCATTTTAACTCAGTTCACAGTCATTTTAGCCCAGTTCACAATCATTTTAGCTCAATTCATGGTCATTTTACCTCACTTCATGATCATTTTAGCTCAGTTCACAATCATTTTACCTTAGTTCACAGTCATTTTAGCTCATGAATCAATAACTCAGTGGGTACTCAGTCTGTTAACTCAGTAGGTGCTCGGTCGCTTTCATTGTCTTCGTTTAGTTTCACATCTAATTTCATTCTTTATTTAAACAACTCTCAATGTGGGCCATTTGAGTCCTGATTTGGCTCATTTGTCAGGACATGTCATACCATTAAGCATTATAAAAAACTGAAAATGGATTGGGGACCTTGCGCATATATAGTATAATATTCAGTGGGGTCCACCTAAAGAAAGCTTTTTTTTTTTAAATGAAAATCGATAGTGGACCGTATGCATATATAGTATAATATACAGTGGGGTCGACAAAACGAAAGCAGGGATTTCAATATACCTGCCATTCGAGGCTTCTTAGCTGAGGAGACCATTTTTCGTCCTATCTTTGGCTCGGAAAAGACAAAAAGGATGTCTATGAGGTGTGTATTCTCGACCAGATAAAGGGGAAAGAAGAGAGCGGTAAAAGAAGGGTTTTACTGCTACGATGGACCGGTGGGGAGGGGGGGGGGGGGGGGGAGAAGTGATCAGAAATGGGTAATCTACAGGTAGGATGAAGGATCAGGGAGAGGAAAAAGGGGAAAAAGTAGGTTTTTTCGGTGGAGACGCAGCTGGCAACATCAGCAGGGTGAGTCAGGTATTCCAGGGGTATTTTCGACCTTTGGGAGGGTGTCCGTACGGCTGGAGCCTATTCTCGCAGAGTAAAACAAGGTGGGCTTACTCTCCTAATTGGGCCATAAATGGGTCGTACAGTCGCAAATTTCTCGTTTTGGGTTTCCGGGTGCGGTACTTTGCAAAATACAAACACATGGGTCCATCCGACACTGGGTATGATGTACCTGGGTCCTGCACCGAAAGTACCTCCAAAATTATGAAAGAGGAAAAAAAGAAAAACACTTTTAATTAGATTAAAAAGCCATATATTGCCGTTATTCGAAGGTAACATTTGCACTCTATCAACTTGGTTAAACCTTTTCTTTTAAACTGGAAAAATATAACCATTGGACTCTACAATTAACAATTGCACTCAGAACACACCTTTACAACAAACACCTTTTATTACTTTTCTTTATTTTTTTTTTGCAATATATCCTCTAAGTTTCTTTCAGTTTATGGTTTCCTCATTAAATTTTATAACATTACAAAACTATAAAAACTAAAAATTGTAGTGAAAATGAAGAAATGAAATGACCCAAAGATAAATTTTTATAGACTAACAAGAACCATTTAGAGTTATTAAATGGGAACTTCTGATCAGGATCTTGGGGTTTATTTTATTTATTTATTTATTTATTCTTTTTACACACAACCTTGCACCCACACATATTGCATGGGTACTCAGACCCATAATCTTAAGGGTCATTTGGCACCATGGAATTGGGGGATTTAAGGGGATTTAAAGGGTTTCAAATCCCTGGTTGTTTGGAACCATAAAGTTACGGGGGGTTTCAAATCCCCTCAAATGAGAGGTTTGATATCCGCACAGAAAGCTTGGATTACAAATCTTTCTGAGAGTTGCATGTGTAACATGTTTGTCACTAGTCTATCAATCTACAGGACACATAGCGCACAATTGATATCCTAAAATAATTAGATAATCAATTGCATCACTATAATTACTTTAATACAATAATCAGCGTCGTCCAAATATTGTTCATATAAATCAATGGTTAAAAATCATTGGGTAGTCACTCGGACATGATCTTGTGCCTGTGACTCATCCAATACTTGAAATTTCATCATTTTCAAGCAAAGTACATATTCAGCTGGCTTCTTATAGCTATTGTGTCAAACATTACATACTTTCACTAAATAGATATATTAAAGTTTATTTAGTAATTAAATTCAAACCCTGATAAATATACCATGCACAACTACTTTTGGATTAAATTTGATTCTGAATCCAAGGTGACAGACACAATAAGAGGATTTCAAATCGGGGGGGTTTCAGATCCAAGGGTTCCAAATCCACCCTCCCAAACGGGCCCTTAATGTATTCCTTAAGAGTCACCATATGCACTCTTAAATGGTTATCAAGAATTACCAAAAATCACATTTTTAAAATTTATTTTTATGCGTGAAATACTGTTTTTTTGAGGGGGGAGGGGGGGCAACATATTCGATATTTTTTGTGGCTGAAAATGTATCCGTGCTTTTCTCTTTTTTAATCATGTAATTTTGGTCCACCAATGCACGGTTGATGTTTACCCGCTGGGGATAATTTCGGCGAATGGACCATCCTCATCAAGAGCACGGCAGATGATACCAGGAGTTCCACTGCTAAACCTGGACTCACTTCTGGGGACTGAAAAACCCGGGAGAAATTGATCACAGTAGACACCACCTTTAACCCAGCGTCTTTTCAAAGCGCTCTCAAACTTTACTTTCCTAAGGTAAACTATTGTACGGACACATTATTTGCATATAAAAGTACCCTTGCATTCTATGACCCATAGCTTCGAATTATAACAGTAGCCATAGCTATTTAGCCACCCTGAACGCAAGGGTATTTTTGTCCGTAAATAATGTGTCCGTGCATAATGGTTTACTTTGGAAGTAAAAGGTGGCGTTTACAGGGGTAAATATTTCAAAACCCGGGCAACAGTACACATTCTCGAAAGAGCATCTTATACCTATCAGATGATGGGACCGCCATATATGCCAGGGCTTTAAGAAAGAAAATACAGCCAACGTCCGCATTCAAACAGAGATGACATATTCCACGGCTAGGAACTTCTGATATTTGTTCATTTTTTGTCAGTGGGGTTTCAAATACGAATCCCATCATGTTAACGGGTCGGATCACTAAAGCAAGGGCTCCAATTGTAAAAACTGAAAACAAGATTACTGTGCATGTATCAGGTCGAGCACCTGATACAACCCCCCCCCCCCAATCAGCTTCCACGGGCTAGAGTAGGGTAGGGAATCGGCGTCACCGCGTAGAAAAAAATTGTACGGATGATGATTGGTCGGTGATAAGCAGCGAGGTATGACGGTGAGAGTTTACCACCGTTCTATTCTCAAAATGGAACCCCATGGGGATGGATCAAAGCCTGAAAATTGCAGCAATTGAACGATCTTAACCGTCAAATTGAGGTCTATTAAATAGATACTCAAAAGAATGCCCTTTTGCCCAAAAAGTTTAGTCATGATGGTGGCCCGATAATTTTGCATAGGTGGGCCACGACATGCCAAGTGCACCTTGCACTTCGCTGAACCATCACACAAAATTTTCAAAAAATTAAGTGAACAAAATCATTGTGATTGATGGAAAACAGGACAAGGTGCAACGCATTAGGATATGGCCTTTCCATGGGTGGGCTCTACCATAGAGGGTGTATGACCGAAAAAGTTGCATTGCTCGAACAGGATCACAAACAGATAAGCATTGATGTCCAAATGAGAACAAAAATGCAATAATCGATTGAAAACCAACCTCTTTTTATGTTGTTATTTATTTTATTTTATTTTTTATTTATTTAAACACGCAACCACTGTACACCCACGCATGCCGTCGTAAGGATTTCACCACCTATAGAACTCGAACCCAAGACGTCGTGTTCAAACTACTCCTTGGAGTCCACCATTCGGGCAAATGACGGGAACCTTATGTGGTTATTTGAATGCACTTTTGTAAACCCCATTTAATCTAAAATAGGTACTAAAAAGCCCACTCTCCAAAAATTATTTTGGATCCGTAAAAGATTGTTTATGGGACTCTATAAGGTCCATTTTGAAAGGGCCTAGATTTCCTGTAACCCCAGCGGGTAGAAAGCCTTCGCTGGCATAAAAACTTTGTTGGGCCACCATAATGTCTAAAGTGACATCCACTCGGTCCACCAATTTTGCCGGATTATATTAATACTTCAGCCCAAAAATGAGGTAGGTCCAAAATTCAAGTGGGCGGTGGGCCACACCACACGAAAAAGTGGGATGAAAATGCCTGCCTTTTGAAACCTTCTTAACCATGAAGTTTTTATGCCATCCAAACCGTTCATAAGATAATTTCCATAGGGATGCCTGGAAAACACAAAATATCTGCCTGATCCAAAACTGCCGTGGCCCTTATGAAAGTTTCAATAGTAGGAATTCAATCCCCACTGTTTCCTGTGGTGTGGCCCATTTAAGTTTTGGATCAGCCTCACTATTGGCCTCATGTAATAACATGAGCTGGCCAAACTGATGGACGGAGTAGATGTGACATGGACATCGCAGTGCCCTCACTGAGTTTACGCCTACATAGGGTTCTCTCTAGGCAGGGGTTACAGGACATTCTCGTCCAGTTTTGAATGATAGGGTTCCCGCACACCATTAACGGATTGAATGGTGGAAGATGTGTGCACAGCGACTCTTGGGGTGCACCCTACGCAAACAATCTTTTCCATTGGACTGGAGTGGTTAGACAACGACGCAAGCAGAGACTTCGTGTCTGTTTCCCTCACTAGAGATTTCTTACATTTCTTAGCCAATCTTTTCTTTAAATCTATGCCAAAAATATAAAGATGAATATTTACGGCCTTATGTTCCAATCTCTCTTTATATCCATAGGCTTGTTGTGGTTGTCCCCATCACCCACGGCCTGCTTACCAGGTCTTTTGGTTGTCCACGTCGAGACTTGTGTAATGGTGGGGACAGAATTCTGCCGAGTCAGATCACATAGATTCGTTGAGTCAACTCAGATGATTTAATCATCTTTAGATTCTAAGGAAGTTATTTTATACACTGGCTGTGTAAGATCCTTGATAAGCTAAACTGACTACATTGTGGAACCCTCTGTCGCTGAGTCATCCTTAAAATCAGGTTGGTTGAGCAATCCTAACCTCTAGTTGGAGGACGTTTATTGAAACAGAACCATTGGATTCGTTTTCATTCTTAACCATCCCTTAAATATCCACCAATTCGATAATCAGGTAATTAAATAATCTCAAATTTTGGTTCACGATGTACCTGAACTGGGACCTATACTTTGGACAGTTTAGTTTGAATTTCTCGCATTGTCCAAGTGCCTGCTTATCATCCATCACACCCTGCCAGATTATCAAAGTTCTTCTCTAGATTCTTTTGGTTTTTCTTCTACTGGCTGACATTTCTACTTTTCGAACTGGGCTCAGACCACCTTATCTGAATTGACTCGGTATCCCAGGTCAAGACTTGCTAATTCCTAAACTACTTGGACCCAGTTAGAAAATAAAGATGCACTTCTTTCTCAGGGAGGCAGGGGCACCGCTAGCATATCTAGTTGTCGTGATTAGAATATCAGTTTATGTAATGTTTGTGAAGTAGTGCTAAACTGATGACTGTCAGACCGGGACCTTTAATGGAAAAGATCATTTCAAGCGCATCTCTCATATGAAGGGTTATTTCAAGAGAGTTGGTAAAGGGACTACAGATGGAACAGGACACCGATTGGTGGAATGTAAAGTGGGTTTAGTGGGTGAAGGGGCAACATCATGTTCCATATGTTCATGTATACATCCGATACAAATTTCATACATTCTATGGGTCTTAAATAGACAAATTATACTGATTTCATTTCCGAACTAGCTGATATTAGAAATTTAATGGAGGGCCAAATGAAAACATTCAATGGGTCAAATTCAACAAACAAATTCTTGTTGATCAAAGACTAGAATGTTATATTAATCTGAAATTTGGAAGGTAACCATCTACTATCATTCTAACAACCTAAGAGGGGGAGAGAGGAATGCTTACCTGCCCACCAGTTCTCACTAAAACTCATGAAAACTTTTTGAGAACTCATCTCATGTGATACGAGCCCAAAATCTAAACTGTACACGTGATATAGCACCCCACGAAACCCTAAGGGCCCAACTTTTACCCTGATTCAAGACTATGGTGGACCATGAAAAAAGAGAGGCAAATCAAGGGAGGAAACTATTTCATTTCGCCATGGCCCACCAAAGAAGTTTTGGATTAGGGTAAAAGTTGGGCCCTGGGGGTTACATGGAGTGTTGCATCACGTATACGGATAACTGGTGAGCATTCCCCTCTCTCTCTCTCTCTCTCTCTCTCTCTCTCTCTACACACACACACACACACACACACACACACAAAGTATCAAGTACTCCTCGCCCTCTCTCCCACGTCTTGCAAATTGCAAACCCCTATCTCTGATTCTCTGATACACGTGACATCCACTAGCAATAAAAATAAAACCTAGGCTGAGAAAGACTTACTGGTCGCCTTGCAAACCAAGGATGGTTGGATAATTCATCTCTAAATTGTACAACGAAGAAAATGATGTCAGCGATAATGAAAATTGCACAAAGAAGATTTGTTTCCATTCTACAACATCCGAACCTCCCATCTGATGGACCCTACCATGGCTGTAAACTGCCTCTTAAACATAAGAATGGGTTCATCTCAACTAGTCCATACGCAATTGGATGGACGTCACGTAAGTACACCCATTGGATAATCTCAAGCATTCCACATTCAATGGGATGAGAAATCCATTGATCACTGTGAACATCTAGGGCCCACCGGATAGTCATTGCTGATGGTTATAAATGAATAACCTACATAAAAATGACTTCCTTGAAAGTTAGAGAAAAGAAATGTGTTAAGCTTTGTCAAAATGTAAGGTGTTTAATACCTGTTACGATATACAACTGCATTATAAAATGCAGAAGCACGGGCTCATAAGATGCAATATAGATAATCAAATAGATTATGCAAAAAAAAAAAAAAAAAAAAAAAAAAAAAAAAAAAAAAAAAAAAAGGCCAGATCGCCATATAACAAATAGGGAAAATGAGGGGAAAAAAAACAACAACCTGAGAAGGCGCAAATGGGAAAATCATGCTCGCAATAGCTATATTCACTCACATAAACCAATCAAAAACAAAAGAAAACAATAAAGATTAAAGCATTGCACTCGCTAAGGCGAAGCTTTAAAAAGTGATATCAGTGGAAATTAGCGAAATGATAGAACATCACCAAGGCAATCGAAGAAATGGTTAATGTTAATCTTTTCTCTGCCAGAGTAAATAGCATCAGCACTCCCTCCCTCTGGTCCATGAGCAGCCATCTCCACCAGCATATACAGCTTCTTGATCGGGATCTGTAGCATTGCACCCAGAGTTATCAGAACCCAACTGACAAATGTAGTAGTCTTACAAAAGACAAGAACACGTTATATTTGTGAAGTAGCTGATAGTAGAAACTGTCATTTGCTGAAATATTTGGGCTGGGAATGTTGACTTGACAGAGTGAGTTTTTACTACATATATAGTAGTAAAAAGTGAGATGATCAAGCATGTGACTTCACGCCAGAATAACAAGGTTTAGACCATTGCTATCTGCCCATGATGGGATGTGGGGCCCAGATAATCAGATTTTTTACCAGGACAAGGAATAGCTGATCTGTAAACGAGGTATGGTCCTAGTAAATGTATGTTCTCTTTGTTGGAAGGAGAGTGAATCGGTTGATCACCTCTTCATGTATTGTACATTTGCGAGGGGTGTTTGGGATAACTTCTTATCTCTGTTTACAATTTCATGGGTGATGTCAAAGTCCCTCCCCGAACTTTTGTGAGCATGGCAAGGAGGCATAGTCTGCAAGGAATGTTTGGTGTTTAGCCTTGCTTGCGCGAATGTGGGGGATATGGAGGGAAAGGAATAACCGGTGCTTTAACAATTCCTTGGGCAGCATATCAGGAGTCTTTTGCAAGGCAGAAAGTTCGGTTATTGAGTGGAAGGTGCATTGTTCTGCGTTAAAAGAGTGCTCTCTTGCCCATCCGAACTGGGCCAAATTGTAAATGTCTGTTTTTTTCTGTGCCTTTGGCCCAGGGTCCTCTGTATAGTTGTATCTATATGTTGTATATAGCTGCTGTAATTATGCTGGCCTTTTGGCCCTGTATTAATAAATTTGCTCTCTCCAAAATAAAAAAATAAAAAGAAGAAAAAAAAGAATAGCTGGCCTTTCGTCGAAAGTCCCAATCATGGATGGGACAGATGAAGACTCATACTGTTCTTTTGGTGTGAGTCAAATACCAGATCATCAGTCCAATCATGGGGGCAGATATGAAAGACTCAAAACTGCTCTTTTTGTGTGACTTGAATGACAGATCACAGCCTAAAGTAAGGCGGAGCATTTTCCAGAGTCCAGTCTCTCTATTGTTGAACATATAAGATGTTAGTAAGAAAAGGGGCACC
The DNA here is from genome assembly GCA_030180095.1 of Magnolia changhungtana. Classification (NCBI taxonomy): domain Eukaryota; kingdom Viridiplantae; phylum Streptophyta; class Magnoliopsida; order Magnoliales; family Magnoliaceae; genus Magnolia; species Magnolia changhungtana. Next base: position 5,558,266 of record JASAUF010000620.1, on the reverse strand, counting down.
CATGGCTGTACTGACAAACAAAGTGAATTTGGCCATACTTAAAAAAGGATCATAACCTTCAGTAGCTTAGTCTTTCCAGCTTAATTTTCTATTCCAAAAGATTGAAAATTTATCAAAGCAAAACAGATAACAAAATAACACATCCTCTGGGAACAATGGAAATGTGAGTGCATCCATGCATGCTCATGCAAGAGAGAGTAATCGAAGCATACATTGTTCAACGATTCAGCTGCTGTATCAATATGGTCTGCATCAAACACACCGAGTTGTTCCAAAACCTGGAGAGAAGGAATTATCAAAATAAGGATGTCCAAAGTAATTTCAAACAATTACATTTTTGTCTATGTATGAAATTAAGAGGCATGGTTATTTCTCCAAAGGGCAGAATGTCAACGATTTGCTGTTCTAAAAAGATAATCCCATTTCCCAGATGTGTGGTGCTGTGTTCCAGCCTTCCAGGTAGAAGCAGGTATACTGGGATCATCAATTGATACATCCAGTAGCAGCAGCCTATCTATTCAAGCGCCCAAACTCTTGGATCAAACTAAAATTTTCTGGCAAGAAAAAGAACACCTCTTGCCTCCACCAGACCACTTTGAGGTGAGATGAAAGTCAGCTATTTGCAACACAGTCTTGTATTTCTGTCAGGTTATTGGCTGACCGTTGGCATATATACATGCACACACGTACATATAAGAACACTCAAGCATTATCTCTGGAAATATACTATCTTAAGAATCAATTCACCCTCGAAAAGTAGGCTCCTGGGATGGTTTTAAGGCACAGATACTTCTGGCTTTTGGCTGAAAAGTGGTTATGATGTTGCCTACATCTAGCCTGCCAACAGAGCTGCAGTTCTACAAATCCCAGGGGTATCTTTCAGTTAGTGTTGAATGCTTGCCCATGATTTAGTGACTACTTGAATGACATTAATGTCCTTTTGATAAAGGCAGGTCTTTATCCTTATTCATGATTTCCTGTTCTTTGTTCAGTTCCTCATGCTCGTTCTTAATTTGTCTTACCCTTTTAGCATCTGCTGTTCGCAGTGTTGGGACACTGTAACTGACTGAAAAAGCATTGCAGATGCCAACAGACTCCAGGAAGCCCACCTCACTAGTCGTTCCAATCACCAGCAAGTGTTTACCCTGGCATCAAAACAGAATTGAAATTAATAAATCTTCTATTAACTGGCAGAGAACTGGATATTGGTGGCCTCAGCAAGGACAAAAATACACAAAGACTAATACCAAAATAATTTGTAAAATCAATTGCCAAAATTTCCACCACTACGGCTACGTGCTATCCAATAAATTTCTTCAATAAGCACCGGATTAGACAGTGGCTAAATGGTTTAGACAAAGACTTTTAAAAAAAAAAAGCACTTTCGGGTAACAAAGGTTAACTTTTCCCATTTATCATGTAATGAAGAATGAATACTTATTTAGCCTCAAGAAAACAAGAGACCAGGATCTGAACACATCAAGCTGAATAAGGGTTACAATTTGAGAGGATGAGTGGAGCTTTCAGTCAAACAGTGAATAAACGACTGAAAGCCAAATCTGCCTTTTCTGAATATAAGATCTAAACTCATCTTTCTTTCTTTCTTCTTCTTCTTCTACTTTTTTTTTTTTTTTTTTTGGAAGGGAACAACAGAAGGGAAGCAAAAGAGGAATTGTGAGATACCAACACCAACCTGCTATCAACCATTTATAACACTAAAGCCCAGTAACCTAGGGCTGCAGGTTGGGTTTGGTTTAACCCGAACCTAATTGAACCAACCCAAGGTCGGGTCGGGTTATGTTCGGGTTGAACAAATTTGGGTCGGGTAGGGAATAATCAGGTGTATTGAGTCAGGTCAGGTCAGGTTCAGGTTGGGCACATCAGGTTGGAATTCAGGTTGGGTCAGGTAGAAGGTAGGGTCTACTTGAAGTCAGGTTGAGCTGAGGTTGACCCTCAACCCAGTGCAACCCGCCAGAGTTGCACCCCTCCAATCACCCAACACAACATCCCTCTTACACAAATTAAGACCCCCTGCCCATGAAAGTACATTTCCCTTGGCCTATGCAAAAATCAAGTCTAGAGAGATCTAAATCCACCTTTGTCCAACATAAGGGGAAAAAGATTACTACCAGGTAAGCATGATTGGACCTTGAGGATATACACACAATTATTAGCTAGTGAAACTTCTACTGTTAATACATTTTAAGGAGCCACTACTTACACCACCCTTCACTGTATATATACAGCCTTTCTTCTACTTGTGTAAATAGTAAGATATTGTACTATAATATTACAAAAAGTAGCAAATGGGTTCGCCTATCAAACTGGGTGGATGTAAATTAGTTCCTTTTTTTATTAAAGTATGGAGCAGATAAATGAATCTATGCACACAGTTTATGCCTCTGTAACTGCTAAAAAAAAAAAAAAAAAAGAGGAGCAACCTTTGGAGGAAGTCGTTTGATGAAGAGCAGCAATGTCTGTAAAATCACATTTGAAAAGCGTGGTCCAATTGGTGCGTATTCAAATAACCTGAAGCAAAGATTTCATGTCATTGGTTGGGACTATAAATAAAGGGAAAAGCTAAAGCTATAGCCACCTTTTGGACAGCTAAATAAACCCTCCTACTTTTGGTCATACAATAATACAACCTTGAACTATTGTATAACCAAAAGTAGAAAGGATTAGTAATTAGGTATGTTAGTGGCTTCCTAAATAAAAGTATCAGAAAACAAACAGCACAAATGAATCATATCAAACATCTAGAATCAAATTCGCAGGAATTACCTTTCAATGTCATCTAGGACGATGATGCTCAATGGAGACTTGTAAGCATCCTCAAAAACCTGACCAGAGGATGTTTTAAGGCAGTTTAAAGCTTTCTCTTAAAGAAGAAACATCAAAGTGGCTATGGATAACCAACTCAAAAACATAAAACAAGAACGATGCAATAGCCTCCCAAAACCCCAGTTCTGAGAATCAAGATGGAAAACGGGCTAAAGCCACACTTTGACCAGTCCTAGCTGATGCGGACAACACCAAGCCATTCAAAGTATATCAACGTAGGAGGCGTGCATTACCCATGTCAATGTGGTTAGATGACGTATATGGGTCGGGTCTCTAGAGGTTGAAGACCTTACACATGTGTTCATGACATGTGTAAGTTGCTTAGAGGAGACATTTGGACCATTGGATCGCGAGGATGGTGTGATCGGACCGTTGGATCGTCACGGCCCACCTTCATTACACTACCTTCGCGGCACTATCATCGAGGCCCATCGGGCATCTTAAATTTACATTTAGTTTATGAACATTTGAGTTAATTAAGTTTTGAGACAGTTTGTGCACAATTTTGTGCGAATTTCTTTTTTTTGAAACTTTTTTTAAGTAGGGGTATTTTGGTAATTTCATGTAATTACGATTTTATAGGGGTTGCCATAAACCCATAGCATGTTATGTGATATTTGATGAAAAAGAAAAAAGAGCTTTTTGCTTCTGACGATCTCGTCTTCGACTTCCAGTGATTGAAAGAGGGCGTGAGGCCCAGGTAAACGATTTCTCATCCCCTACTTCTTTCTCCTTCTCTCTTTTCTCAAGGTATTCTTTTTTTTAACCTCATTCTCTTCTTTTTCTCCTAATCTCAAAAGATTTTCATTCCCTTTTCATCCCCACATAAAACCCATCACCCAAATCTATATTTAAAGAACCACCATTTTTTTTTCTCTGAATTTTCTAGATTTCCAATCCAGGAAATTTCTATTTTTCTAGATTAGAAAATCCACTTGAATCGTTAGACGGACCCATTGCAAGACGAAAGTTCTATCTTTCGCCGAATCCAATTAAATTCAGATTTTAAGATTCAATACTTCGTGTTTGTGATGGATGGCCCTAATCAATGCTATGTTGCCCTTATTTCCTTCTTGTGTTTATGATGTATAAATCAAGCTGATATTTATTTGTTTTTAAGATTGCATGAATCTGCCCCTCTCAAATAGTATGCTCATTTAAGGTTAGATTAGGCTGTCCTACATCAATTTTGGTATCAGAGCTTAGTTCTTGCATTGGGTCGTCTTAGATCGAGTTATCAAGAGTCTAGATTTTTATTTTATTTTATTTTATTTTTCTAGGGTTTCATGCATCGCATATAGAGTCTAAATCTGAAATTTTTAGATTTGCATTTATAAATTTTATTTTTATTTTTTAAAAAAAAAAAAAAGAGTCTAAATCTGAATTTTTTCACATTTGCATCATTCTAAAGGTTAGGATCATCGGTGTCCATAGTCTTGTATCAAAACAGTCTCTTAGAATCATGTTTTAGGAAACCTAAGTTGAGTCTTATTGTGTATGCCCACTCGGACTAGTAAAGGATTTGGTGTACACCCGATTTTCAATATGGAACAGTTGACTGAGATGATGAACACGATCAACCAACGTTTGGCCGTCATTGAGGGACAATCTAGGAACACGAATACCCGTATGGATCAGATAGAAGCATCCCTAAGAGAAATCTCTGACATTGGAGGGGATGAACAGTCTCACGTAGGAGGAGTAGTTGAGGAACGGGTAGGAAATCATGGTAGAGGTCGTGGAGCACGTGGCCGAGGGGTAGGACGTGGAGGGGCACGAAATCCGCAACCCGCTGTCGAGTATCAAGACCGTTATGATGTCAATGAGAGAGTCTTAAAAGAGTGTTAAAGTAGATGCTCCTAGTTTTGATGGGCATCTTGACCCAAAAGCATTCCTTGATTGGTTAGCGGACATGTACCATTATTTCGAATGGTATGAGATGTCTGAGAACTGACAAGTGCGGTTTGCAAAGATGAACTTGTGGGTCAAGCTAAATTATTTTGGACAAATACGGAGCGTAGGATCGAGAGATCAGGAGGTGTCCCAGTCGCGCATTGGGTAGAGATGGAGTTATTAAAGGAAAAATATTTTCCTCTCTTTTACCGTCAAAAGCTCCTAGATCAATGGCAAGCATTACGCCAAGGATCTATGTCGGTTGTAGATTACATCGCAAAATTTGAGGAGTATATGATGTGGTGTGATATTCAGGAGGATCCCTTAGTGACGCTGGCGCGTTTCAAGGTGGGTCTTCGCATGGATCTGCAGCGTGAGCTTATGACCCATGCAGTGAGTGACTTGGATCAGGCTTACCAAGTTGTACAGGAGTTAGAGCTTTACCGAAAGTCTCCTGTCATGAGGCGCTTTGAGTCCCGAGACTCTACTGTTAGATCTGGTTTTCAGGGAACCAAACCTAACATTGGAAGTCAGCCTAGGGCGCAGGCTAGTGCACCTCCTAAGCCTAAGGATGATAAGGGAAAAGGTGTCTTTGGTGCCAATCCTGGCAGTGGTAGTCATTTGAGATGTTATGAGTGCGGAGGTACAGGTCATTTCACATACCAGTGCACGGCAAAGACTCGTAGGAAAGCCTTAGTCATAGACGAGTCAAATGAAAATGCGGATGACATGGGTGATTATGAAGTTGAGGAATATCATCCAGAGATAGGTGCTAATGATTATGAAGAAGAAGAATCAGAGACTGCACCACTAGCTGTAGTTAGATGTGCTTTAGCACGGGCCAAAGAGAGTGATGATTGGGGCCGAAGCACAATTTTCTACACGTTTATCAAGAGCGGTGACAAAAACTGCAAAGTCATCGTAGATAGTGCTAGTTGCACCAACGTGGTCTCAGCTAGCACAGTCACTCGTTTGGGTTTGAAGCCCATCCCTCACCCTCAACCCTCAAGGTTTCTTGGGTTGATATGTCTTCTATGCCTATGTCCCAGCAGTATTTAGTACCCATCCAAATCGGTTCATATAAAGACGTTGTGGTGTGATGTTTTACCTATGGATGTAGGTCACATCATTTTAGGGAGGCCGTGGTTATACGATAGAGATGTCATGATTTTTGGTCGCTCGAACGTGTGTACATTCACGCATGAGAGCAAGAAAATCAATATTAATCCGTTGCCACCCAAGAGCCACACAGACAAGGCTAGGAATGTGAAAACGAGTGAGTCAAGGATGTGAGGAAATCTATTCCGAAGTCTCTACATATCATAAATGCAAAAGAGTTTGAGAAAGAGACAGAGGATGATTCGACGGTGTACGCCCTAATGGCTAGGAAAGTTACACCCGAGGTTCATGTAGAGTTATCCCCTGAGATGACTTCGGTTCTTAAAGAGTACAGTGATATATTCCCCGAGGATTTACCGGATGAGCTTCCACTTATGCGGGACATCCAACATGCCATTGATTTCGTCCCAGGGTCTTCTTTACCGAACCTTCCTCATTACAGGATGAATCCTACAGAGCATGCAGAGTTGCATAGACAGGAAAATGAGCTCCTGCAAAAAGGTTTCATCCGTGAGAGTATGAGTCCGTGTGCCGTACCAGCGCTATTAACGCCTAAGAAAGATGGTACGTGGCGGATGTGTGTGGACAGTAGGGCCATTAATAAGATCACGATCAAGTGTCGGTTTCCGATACCGAGGCTTGATGATATGTTAGACATGATGGCCAGATCCACCATTTTTTTCAAGATAGACCTCAAGAGCGGGTATCACCAGATACGCATACACCCTAGAGATGAGTGGAAGACAGCCTTTAAGACGAAGGATGGGTTGTACAAATGGTTGGTCATGCCCTTTGGCTTGACTAATGCACCCAGTACTTTTATACGTGTGATGACCCAGGTTTTGAGACCCTTTATGGAGAAGTTCTTAGTGGTTTATTTTGATGACATACTCATATATAGTATCACTAAAGAGCTGCATCTCGACCACTTGAGACAGGTTTGTAGTATCCTGAGGGCGGAGAGGTTATGTGCGAACCTTAAGAAATGTTCGTTCTTGTCTGATAGAGTTGTCTTCTTAGGGTTCATAGTGTCGTCTGTAAGGATGCGAGCAGATCTAGAAAAAGTCAAGGCCATAGTTGACTGGCCTGAACCGCGGAACATACATGAAGTGAGAAGCTTTCATGGCTTAGCCACATTTTATCGTCGGTTCATTCGAGGGTTTAGCACTATTATGGCTCCCATTACTGATTGCGTTAAAAAGGGAGAGTTCATATGGTCTAAGGCCGCAACTAAGGCATTCAAAAATATTAAGGGCAAGATGATAGAGACTCTCATCATGCGTCTTCCAGATTTTTCTAAAGTCTTCGAAGTAGCGTGTGATACTTCAGGCGTAGGTATAGGAGGAGTACTAAGCCAAGAGGGTCATCCAGTTGCCTATTTCAGTGAGAAACTGAATGAGGCAAAACAAAAGTATTCCACCTATGACAAAGAATTTTATGCGGTAGTGCAATCGCTACGTCATTGGTGTCATTATCTTCTATCGCAAGAATTTGTCTTGTTTTCTGATCACGAGGCTTTGAGGTATTTGAATTCCCAAAAGAAGCTTAACCCAAGGCATACCAAGTGGGCAGCGTTTCTTCAGGAATATTCATTTGTCCTGAAACATAAAGCCGGGATCGAGAACAAACCAGCTGATGCCCTTAGTAGGAGAGTGACATTGCTCAACTCCTTGAGTGTAGAAGTTGTCGGGTTTGAGCAATTGAAAGACGAGTATCCCATGTGTCCAGATTTTAGGGGAACATATGTGTCACTCTTAGGTGCCCAGCATAGTTCGGGTGAGTTCGTGCTAAAAGATGGTTTCCTTTTCAAAGGAGACCGACTTTGTATTCCCCGCACTTCCCTCCGGGATTTTCTTATTTGGGAGCTTCATGCTGGAGGTATTGCTGGCCATTTTGGTCGAGATAAGACCATCACCCTAGTGGAGGATCGATTTTATTGGCCAAGTCTTAAGCAAAACGTAGCCAAAATTTTAGGGCAATGTCGAACATGTCAACTGGCAAAACAAAAGAAGCAGAATACTAGATTGTACACCCCATTGCCAGTGCCACACGCACCGTGGCAAGACATCAGTATGGATTTCGTGCTTGGACTTCCCAAGACAATTAAAAAGTACGATTCCATTTTTGTGGTCGTGGACCGTTTCTCAAAAATGGCCCACTTCCTCCCTTGTTTTAAAACCTTAAATGCGTCCAACATAGCCAAGATTTTCTTTGAAGGGGTGGTTCGCTTACATAATTTACCTAAGACCATAGTATCTAACAGGGATGTCCGGTTTACTAGTTATTTTTGGAAGACATTATGGCATATGATGGGAACGAGACTCCAGTTCTCGTCTGCCTACCATCCTCAAACTGATGGTCAAATTGAGGTTGTGAATCGAAGTCTCGAAAATCTACTACGATGTTTGGTGGGTGAACACATTAAAACTTGGGACTTAGTCCTGCCAGTCGCTGAGTTTGCATATAACAGTTCAGTTAATAGGCCTACGGGTATGAGTCCATTCGAGATTGTTAGTGGTTATAAACCTAGATTACCCATAGATTTGTTACCTATGTCAGTCACTCAGAGGACCTCAGAGTCAGCCGATGCATTTTCCCATCACATTCATAAGTTGCATGCAGAGATTAGGAGGCAAATAAATGCTAGTAATGAACAATACAAAATTTCAGCTGACTTACATCGTAGAATTCAAGAATTTAATGAGGGTGATTATGTAATGGTTAGGATGAGGCCAGAACGGCTCCCACAAAGTACCGTTAAGAAGTTATAAGCACGCAGTGCTGGACCATTTAAGATTCTGAAAAAGATTGGGTTAAATGCGTATGTGATAGATCTTCCACCTCGCATGGGGATTAGTTCAACATTCAATGTGGAGGATCTAATGCCTTGTTCAAGCCATCCCATAGACCCTAATTTTGTTCCAAACCATTGGTCAATTTCTGAATTTTCTTCCCAACCTACACCACCTATGCTTACTATACCTGAGATAAGAGAAGAAATTGAAGGAATTGTGGATGAACAAATTGTTTCCACTCGAGACGGTGGATTTCAGAGGTACTTAGTGAAGTGGAAGAACAGACCATCATCCGACTGTACATGGTTGACGTAAGCAGAGTTGCAGCGACTAGATCCAGATTTGTTAGAAAAGCACAAAAGTTTTATCTCGCCGGAGTCGAGATCTTCTCAGTCGAGGGGAGTTAATGCGAACAACACCAAGCCATTCAAAGTATATCAACGTAGGAGGCGTGCATTACCCGTGTCAATGTGGTTAGATGACGGATACGGGTCAGGTCTCTAGAGGTTAAAGACCTTACACGTGTTCATGACATGTGTAAGTTGCTTAGAGGAGACATTTGGACCATTGGATCGTGAGGATGGTGTGATCGGACCGTTGGATCGTCACGGCCCACCTTCATTACACTACCTTCACGGCACTATCATCGAGGCCCATCGGGCATCTTAAATTTACATTTAGTTTATGAACATTTGAGTTAATTAAGTTTTGAGACAGTTTGTGCACAATTTTGTGCGAATTTCTTTTTTTTGAAACTTTTTTTAAGTAGGGGTATTTTGGTAATTTCATGTAATTACGATTTTATAAAGGTTGCCATAAACCCATAGCATGTTATGTGATGTTTGATGAAAAAGAAAAAAGAGCTTTTGGCTTCTGACGATCTCGTCTTTGACTTCCAGTGATTGGAAGAGTGCGTGAGGCCCAGGTAAACGATTTCTCATCCCCTACTTCTTTCTCCTTCTCTCTTTTCTCAAGGTATTCTTTTCTTTAACCTCATTCTCTTTTTTTTCTTCTAATCTCAAAAGATTTTCATTCCCTTTTCATCCCCACATAAAACCCATCACCCAAATCTATATTTAAAGAACCACCATTTTTTTCTCTGAATTTTCCAGATTTCCAATCCAGGAAATTTCTATTTTTCTGGATTAGAAAATCCACTTGGATCGTTAGACGGACCCATTGCAAGACGAAAGTTCTATCTTTCGCCGGATCCAATTAAATTCAGATTTTAAGATTCAATACTTCGTGTTTGTGATGGATGGCCCTAATCAATGCTATGTTGCCCTTATTTCCTTCTTGTGTTTATGATGTATAAATCAAGCTGATATTTATTTGTTTTTAAGATTGCATGAATCTGTCCCTCTCAAATAGCATGCTCATTTAAGGTTAGATTAGGCTGTCTTACATCACTAGCCATCCTAAAATGGCCATCAGATCAAATGATAGAAGTCAAACTGAGTGAGCAAAATCAGACAGTCAACATTTGTCTAATTAGTGTGATTTTCAGATATGAATCACCCTTGATGGGGCATATCACTGATAGGGTGTGGATTTACATGAACACCCCATTATGGATGGATCAAGGCCAAGTCACACTCTAACAGTCCTGACTGTCCTGTTGATGGCCATCAGTTGGTAAATAGAAATGTCATAAAGTCAAACTACGTGGGCAAAATCAGATGGTTAATATTTGCCTACTTAGAGTGATTTTCAGCTATGAACCACCCATGATTGGGAGGGTCTGGGTTTACATGTACATCACATGTACAGCAGATAGGTTGCCATTATTTGTAAATTGGGGAAATGCATAGTTTAGTAGTAGATGCCAAATATATTCAAGAAAAAATTAGGCAGCTTCAGCAAACCTTGGAAATTTGTGCACATTTACTGCTTTCACTAAGACCAATCATCGTTTCTGCTGAGACCTGTCCTCGTACAAAAGATCATTATACATTAGGCAATAAGAAATCCAGAAAAGCAAGAACAATGTTTAACAATTTGGATGAACTTACTATCTTAGCATAGGGGAAGTCACTGTCAATACCAATTGTAGCTGCCAACGCAGTCTTACCACTGCCAAACAATGAAGTTTTAGAAGAAACTACATTTGAAAAAGGTACATAAAGAAAAGATATTGAAAAGATAGAACTGAAGCATACCTGCCACTTGGACCTTCCAGAAGACAAGTAACAAGTGGGCTACCCTTGCTAAGTTTGACTTGCTCTACTAGAAGCATAGCTCTTTGAAGAATATGTTTATGGCTCTCACCACAGTCCACAATGCCATTAACTCTGTGTTAAAGAGATTTGAAACAAGAAAGTCAATGAAATTTTGAAATAAGGTAAATCTGCTCTGAAATTGACAGCTTATGCAAAACACCTACACTCAAACTTGCTATACTGGGTTTTGAGTTGAATTCTTGACTAAGAAGTCGAATGCCCAGCTGGGTTTATTCAACTTACTTTGACTTAGCACTGCTTGTCTAGTAAACTAGTTTGATTTGGCAACGACTTTCATCAGCCTGGCATAGAAGATGCTTCCATTTGTTCGGATGAATACAGTCCAGCATTTTAACCCCTCTAAAGCTGTACTGGAGGTACTATTAATAGATTGTTCAGAGACATGCCTAGCAGAAATAATGCCTCATGCATGACTTGAAGATCATGAAAGCATCAATAAGGCCCACAAGGGTCAGAACTAGGTTCCTTTTGGTCAAGGAATTCACATCACAACACTGGCTCAAATGAACCAATTCCATAAATCATTCTTTGGATGCTAATGGCAACATAAACATGGGAAATTAGCTATGTTAGGCATGAAATTTAGCTTTAGTATTTGAAAGAGTCCCAATTTCTATAGTCGATAACAGTGTGAAGGAAAACCAGTTTAAAAGCTAAATTGTTGAACATGGATGTATCCCAAGTGAACAACTTCTAATACATTTTTACCAAACAACTAAAAGCAGTAACTTGAACCGACCTGCATCTCTGCAGATTATCTGTTGATGCTCCAAATGCAGGGATAATTTCTTGGAGGGCATTCAAAAAATCATCCATGGTAACTTTTATGTTCTCCTCATCCAAGGGCTTAGTAAGATCATCTAGACTTGTTTGGCGGTTCAAAGCAAATGACACTGCACTTTTTACAACACCTTCAAGTTCTGCTCCACTGAAGTTCTTTGTCCGAGCAGCTGCATCCAAAATATGATTTTTCAATGGTTAATGAGATATACATGTCAATGTTCATTAATCTAACAAAAAAATAAAATAAAAAAACGAAAGAAAGTAGAATTATAAATCCAACTTGCCATACTTCTTTCTGAAAAGTAAAACTCCGATGCACCAACAATACTTGGAATTTCTTATATGCATTGTTCCAAGTATCAGCGATATTACCGATAATATCACTGATATTATTGGGATTGCCAACTTGGCGACACTGATAACACTAATAGTATCAGAAATTCCAAGTATCAGCAGTATATCGCCAAGTATCTATCACCAATGTTTTCGACTGTGTAAATTCCAAGTGTCACTTGTATCGTCAATGTATTGGCGATATTTCAATAATAGAGCTAATGTATCGATATCGCCAAAAATCTTTGTTAAGAAAAAAAAAAAATCCATTTCAAATTTTTTTTATGGGTGCATGGTTGTATGATGAAACGCAAGTTTGTCTGCGTGTATGTGTATGCATGCATGGATGGATGAATGGATGTATACATGTGTGTGAGTGTGCATGCATGCATGAATGGATGGATGGATGAATTCACACATGTATGCATGCATGGATGGATGGATCATGCATGTATGTATATATGTATGTGTCATTGTATGTATGTATGCATGGATGGTTGGTTGGATGGATGGATCATGCATGTGTGTTTGTATCCATACATGTGCATGCATGGATGGATGGATGGTTGGATCCACCATTTTCCCCATGTGTCCCATGCTTCCCCAACGTTTCCTTGAGTCAAGGATAAATGCTTTAGGCTCCCCATTAAAGGGAAGCTTATTATTTGATTCCTTATGCAAATCTGTCTTTTTTGCTATTATTTGATTCTTAAATATGCAAATGTGTATTTCAGCATCTCTTGAAGTATCATTGAAAAATTCCACCATTTTACTGAATCAGCATTAACAGGCTTTTAGGCTGCCATAAAGGGAAACTTATTACATATGCGCCTTTTTTGCAATTATTTGATTCCTAAATATGCAAATATGTATATTTTAGCATCTCTTGAAGTTCGATTGAGAAATTCCACCATTTTCCCCATGTTTCCCTCAATCAGCGATTATTTCTGGGCATCGACGATAACGATTTATGTTTTTCTATCCCCAGCCAGCGATAAATGTAACGATACCGATGCTATAAACACTGCTTATATATTACGAGGATAGTACAAAATCATGGTATAAAAATCACAGCTCTTGCCAACTTATCTAAGGCAATTATTGAAGCTCTCTTTGGGCAAGTACCTGAAGCAATTTCCAGTCTTGACCACACAGCTTTTTTCTTACCTAAGTTGGAATTAGAATACTATCTTCTTTATAACATACAATTTTTTTTTCCTACCATTATCATTGACTACTCCATCCCTTTCTTAAGAGAAGAACTTTTGAAAAGTATTATGCAAAAGCATGTCTATCTAAAATGCATACCAAGTTCCTGAAGGTTCACGTCGGCAGCAAGAAAAGAGTTCTCTTTCATCTTGTTTGTATGTATTTGAAGAATTTGTAGACGACCATTTTCATCAGGAAGGCTTATCTCAACTTGAACCTCCAAGCGTCCAGGTCTGAAAATAGAAGTAGATCAATCAACAAACTTCAATCATAAGAAAGAATTCCTCGACAGAAGATGCAAGTGTTAAGAATTCCCATTGAAATTATTATACAGAAAATAAAAAGGACTTAATGTTAATATAAACATTTTAATCGGATTTCCACAGGTTTCCCAAATTCCCCCTTTTCGCATCTAGTGATAAAATGCAAAAAAAAAAAAAAAAAAAAAAAAAAGCCACAATAGTATAATTCCATACGGCGATACAATTTTAAAACATTAAATAAAAAATTAGTTCTTTTTTTTTTCTTTTTTTTTTTGGGGAGAGAGAGAGAGAGAGAGAGAGAGAGAGAGAGAGAGAGAGAGAGAGAGAGAGGGAGAGAGAGAGAGATTCACCTCAAAAGGGCTTCATCAAGTAAATCCTTTCGGTTAGTCATTCCAATCAGCAAAACATTATTCAAAGCTTCGACGCCATCTATCTAAAAAGCAATAATGTGCTTAGTTGAGCTGATGAGATATATTGGCAAGGAGAATATCTAAGATAGTTGAGAAATCACATGGCAATTCTACCTGCTAGAAAAACCATTTAAAAAATCTAGACTCACCTTCGTAAGGAGCTGGTTCACGATGCTATCATGTACTCCAGTACCATCTCTAGTAGATCCTCTTGACTGCAAACTCAAAACAAGAATGAATTGTGTAATCAAACTAAATGTATAAGAATCCAACCAATAGCTGTCATCCAGTTAAGTGTGTGATTGGTAAGAAAATACTTCTTTTATAATGATTGGTAATGCATCATTGTCATCGTCATCATCATACCCTTGCCCTCAGCTATTTGTGGGCTAAATAGGGATTCTCATGGTAGCTTAGCAAATTTCAGCGATCAGCTAACCCATTGGAAATCGACTGCTACCCATGTGGAGTTTTTACAGTAATTGCTAACTAGTGATGATTGGTAAGACATACACAAATAATAGATAGTATCTTTGATATAAACAAAAGGCATGAAAATTTTTGCAAAAGAGAAATGCTCACACGCTAGTTGCACGTCCAACTAGTTGGCGTGTGGGGACCACCATTGTGTTTGTATGACATCTCGCCATCCAAAAAGGTTGTTACCCCATCATGAAAATGGGAATCCCCAAAAATCAGGCTGACCCAACTATCAGGTGGGGCACATCATAGAAAACCATGAACCACCCAAAAAACTCCACATTTACACGGGGCATCCCATTTTGATGGTTGGATCAACCTGATTTTTGGGGCATCCCAATTTCTTGGTGGGAAAACTTTGCTGGATGGGCGAGCTGTCATATAAACAGAATGGTGGGCCCACACGCCAACTAGATGGACATACAACTAGTTGTGTGTGAGCATTTCTCTTGAGAAAATCTAGCAACTTCTTTGGAATCTACATGGGATTCATATTAATTGATAACCACTACAGAGTGAAATAGACCAATGAAACATCGGTTCTAAAACATACAAGCACAGAACCACAGTTGACATGGTAAGATAACAGATGTAGTAAATGATGAGACAACTGAGAAATGAATGTATGGAAACAAAGGTGTGAGGGGAAACGGATTTCCCAACAACTTTTTCCAGCACATCAATGTGGTAGAAAGCATAAAACACAGTTGCAGTCTAAAACAACTATCCTTCAAATGCATCAAGAATTCAAAAAAGAAAATAATCATCAGTACATTGAAAGCTAAGTTTTTATATCACAAATTTTGAAGCACCATTGGAGATTAAACAACAGATTTGGTGGAAAATGTACAAAATATAAACATGCAGACGAACATAAGGGGCCATTTGGCATCTTGGAATTTGGGCAGTTGA
Source organism: Magnolia changhungtana (assembly GCA_030180095.1). Taxonomy (NCBI): domain Eukaryota; kingdom Viridiplantae; phylum Streptophyta; class Magnoliopsida; order Magnoliales; family Magnoliaceae; genus Magnolia; species Magnolia changhungtana. The sequence goes on along the minus strand of JASAUF010000620.1, from coordinate 5,542,985 downwards.
GGATTTGAAATCCAAATCCAAAGATTTTCTATTGTTTGGGCCCCTGGATTTTTGGTGAATTACAAATCCAGCAGGATTGAAAATCCTCAAAACGGCCACTTTTTTAATATTCTCTAAAAGGTGGAATGCAATATCCAAGGATTTTCAATCCTCTCCAATAGTGATAAGTCCATAACTGCTCTATCCTCCTTTCTGTGAAGTGTCCTTTTCTGAAAATCCAGGTTGCCAAATGCAGTTTATGGATTCCATGGGATTGAAAATTCAGGCTGCCAAACACAACTGATGGAATGAAAATCTCAGGGATTGAGAATCCTGGATTTGGATTCTTAAGTTAAATCCAGATGGAAAGTGCCAAACCGCCCCTAGTGATCTCCTTCACTGATTCAAGAATTCAAATATCTCTATTGATACATTGAAAGATAAATCCTAAAACACGAGCCCTAGGTAGCATCCATCAAATTTGATAGAATCAGTAAGACATGCATTTGCAAACTAAAATGCATGAATGCATGGTGCCATAGTTGCTAACAAGTCAAAAGTGGGAAGGAGGACCCCATTTCCCAAACGCAACATAACTCATTCGTAGCATTTAGCTTGAAATGTCATTGCATCTCAGGAAGCCAGGCATGTGAACAAGACCTAAAACAAAGTGATGATTTAGTCGATTTCCAACCTCTAGCAAGCTCACATAGTAAACCCTGCTCACGATGATATGGAATTGCAGTGCCAGGTAGACGATCTCAAAACAACAGTGCCATATACCTAGCCAATAGTACATGATATACGTGGAACTAAGACTAAACATAAGCATAGCTAACAGAACACAACCAATATCAACAACACAGGAAAAGAGTACAGAGCTACCTCATCTGAAATTTTCTAATGGATGCAATCGACTAAAACGTGCAGCTGAATCAAATGAATGCCACACGCACACGCACACGCCCGCACACACACACACACACACACACACACACACACAAAGGAGAAATGGTACTATGAGGTCGAGCTGTGAGGGCCCCACCGTGATGTGTGTCGAAAATCTACCCCATCAGTCAGCTGCACCATTCTATGGTGGGCCACAGGCTTAAAAATCAAGTCAATCCATGACTCGGATGGGCCACACCACATACAACAGTTGAGAGGGGTTACCCTCCCATTAAAACATTCATAATCATTTATTGGGCCCAACGAGATGTGGTTCACAAATCCAGACCATCCATTGTGTGTGTCCCACTTGGATGAGGGGTTAGACCAAGTTTCAGCCACATCCAAAACTCAGGTGGATTCCACCAAGTGCTTTTATATGTTTTAGGCATGGTTTTAGATGGTATTGCCCAATGGAGTTCCGTATACGGCTGATTTTTGGGATATCCCACCTGAGTTCCGTATACAACCCATCAAATGCACGGTGTTGATGTTCAACACACATCACGGTGGGGCCCACACAGCTCGACCTCATGGGAAGTTCCCATGAGGTCGACCTCATAGTACCATTTCCCATATATATATAAAAGCACAATTTTGAAATGCTATCACTGTTGAAATTCATCCATATCCAGTGTAATATATTCTTTCTCCATTTACAGTAAGGATCAATTGAGGTAAATTGAAGTGGAAGTTTAATAAGGTACATACCTTGCAAATAGCATCAATTTCATCAAAAATGATAACATGCAGATCACTTTGATCACCTAAAACAAGGAAAGAAAGGAATACAAATTAGACTACCAAAACAAGCATGAATGGCATAGCCATCACTATAAAACATGACATTTCTCTGAGCAAAGCTGCTCACCCCGAGTCCGTTGGTCATTCTCAGCATCAGCAAACAGGTCCCTTACATTCTTTTCAGTCTCTCCAACATATTTACTTAAGACTTCAGGCCCATTAACAATCTGAGGTTTACAGAAGAAGTTAAGGTCAAATGCTGACAAGAATAAGTAATGACCCATGGCTCTATCTAAAGAACAACATTAATACGTGCCGTCCTGTTTAATGGAAGCAGAATCCTGAAAATTTTCAGTTTTTTTGAGCAAGGTAGCAACTTTTTAGCAAGCAAGTCCCAGAAAAAGAAACAATAGATGATGAGAAGTCAAACACACGAGAACCATCAAATTCTTCCGAACAACTTCCTCTTGAAGCTTTAATGCCAAGCACCAACTTGATAACCCTGCCCTTTGCCCCTCATGGTTACCTTGACTGGAAGTTCTGACTTGTCACTAGAAGTCAGATTGTTGCATTCCTTCCATATCAACCAAAGACCCACAAGGAGTTACTTTCTCCACATAACATGCTTTCATGAGCCACCCCATCTTCCATCCCACATATAGAAGAGCCCGGCTATCAACCCAAGCATAACCCAAGCAGTCTTAAAGAGAACCAAGACTTGGCTCCATATTTCCAATGCATACACACAATGAATGAATAGGCGGTCAACAATTTATGCTTCTGATGCAGGACAATTAACCACTTACTCTAAAAGCTTGAACTGTAAGAGCATAGCGAATTAATCCCTTTATCTCATAGCCCAGGCCCCACATCTAATGGGTTAGGACCTCGGCTGAACCCCCCTTGTGGGCCCTAAATCACATGGGTACTGCCTCACACAAGCCACCCAAATCACACGGGTGGGGCCCGCCTCACACGGGTTGCCCACCCAAAGTGTGTCCCCGTATCGCACGGGCTATCCCACTCGAGCTCGGTGTGAAAATGCTCCTGCATTAATCACCCCCGGTGAGGAATCTCGAACCTGAAACCTCCCGCTCTAATACCAATTTGATGCAGGACAATTAACCACTTGCTTTAAAAGCTCGAATTGTTAGAGCATGGAGAATTCATCCCTTTATCTCACAGCCCAGGCCCCACATCTCATGAGTTAGGACCTCGGCCGAACCCCCCTCGTGGGCCCCAAAATCACATGGGTACCGCCTCACACGAGCCACCCGAATCAAAAGGATGGGGCCTGCATCTCATGAGTCACCCACGTCCCATAGGCTACCCCACTCGAGCCCGGTGTGAAAATGTCGCTGCATTAGCTTCTCAAACACAATGGATCTATTAACTAGAACCATTTCCTAGCTCCTGAGGTGTCAACTATGACGACCTTATGTCTATCCACTAAACAATTGAACGCAACAATAATGGGATCCTAGGCATCTCTAAATTCTTGCCATGGGGGCTCTCTTTCCTCACCTATCCCTCTCAAAAGAATGTTATAAAATGAATTCATTTTAAAAAATAAAAATAAAAAAGAACTCTTTGATCAGTCGAAGGCCCACAAGGGGCCAACCGTTAGCAACCAAATGAACTCATTTAGTTCCTCACCCACTAAATTCCTACAGAAGCAAGATTCCTGGACCTTTGATACCATCTATCATTCTAAATTCTTTTTTTTTATTGTTTTTTTTCTTTTTTCTTTTCTTTTCTTTTTTTTTTTTTTTGGCTACAATTTCACAGTCAGCTATATGTATTCAACTTTTTTGCATTTTACAACCACAAGAAGTTAATATAACAAATGTAAGGCATTATGTTTACACAGAATGTCACAAGCAGGGCTTTCATCCAATATTTCATTGCCTCTCTCCCAAGATGAAATGGAAAGGGGCCACCCTGTCGAAACAGACCCAAGTTTCTACACATTACTGGAAGTTTTTCGACTGTTCCCTGATCAGAATTCTCATAATCTACCGAAGAAACAGATTGTAGCGAAGGTACTGCCAAAAAGATTCCTGCAAAATTTATAAGCATGCATGTTATCAACATATTGATGCAGCATATCTCTTCAAAAGGGTGAAGTCACTCATAATTGATGATGCTAATATTACCAAATCTAAACATGTTAACTAATTACGGAAAGAAATCAAAGACCATCTCAGGACACAACAAACAATAGTTCCAATAGGCAATGAGGCAATGAGACATTAAAGTAACCATATTCCCAAGCCAGTAATAATCCCCTCTGTTAGTGCATTATAAAATCCAAGAATTAAGCTATTCACAGGTGTTTCTAAGTGAAAACTTGGCAACTGGATGGTGACTAGTGTCATATCCAGCGACAGTAAATTGTTGTGGAAAATCTCCCAAGTCATGTTATGGAACATTTTGCCGGAAAGGGATAAGAGGATTTTCCATGGTAAAATTAGCGATGCAATTGAAGTTTTTCCTTGGGTTTAGAACACATTTACAGCGGGGAAAGACAAACAGGCAGCTGGCAAGCGTCTCTAAAGAGATGTTACAGCTCATGTGATCTGCGGCCAAGGGGACCATTGAAAGATGGAGGGCAACCCGAGCAGGGATGAGAAAACTCAACTTTGAAAAACCTGGCCCTGCTGAGGTAGGAAGCTATGAAGGAAACATATGGGAGAGAGCATCACCATGTAGTTTGACCCGCTCAGCCACTACTATAGCCCAGGCTATGTTTTTAAGGGGTTAGAATTGCACACTACTAAATTTTTACCACTCATACTAGTAAGAGAAGCTAATACTAGTTTAGTTTTAAGTACATCTCTCCCTGCGAACCTCCATGACATAAAAGGAATTGCACCTGATAATGAATTATAGTTTTAAATTACGGCCATGTTTGGAAGAAAGCATGATTTCCAAGTCAAACAGCAGAAAAGGAAAAGGGTAATCCTCTGATGTGATGTATTGGTGTTGTTTAAATAGTAAAGAAAATGGTGGATTCCACCAAGCAATCATTACACATTTCCATAATTTGGATGCTTGGCACAAGAATCTAGGTGAGTATAGTGAGAGGAATATGAGATTTCCGCTTGCTACCCAAACAAGAACTCAAAATTGGAATCCATATTTCAATAATTTCTCATGGAAATCATCATTAGATAATTAATGTTGTTTCCTTTTCTTTTGCCTTGGATTCCATGTATCCTAAAATTCCCCAAGGAATTGGACACTTACTAGTTTAGTTTTAAGTAAATATCTTCAAGTAGGGATCTTCAAGTCAGTTCCCAAGGAGGTTGTTATATGCAGGAATTCAAAGCTCATAGTGTCAACCAGGACATGGCTCTCTCACATTCATAGTGAGGCACATAGACGCTGATAGTCTTGCTAATGATGGGGTCAATCAGAACAATCTAGTCGTGACTAGAATCTTGACTCTCATGTTGTAGTCAATAGGCAATAGCCAATCCACATATCATGTTGATTCTGTGCTTTCCTTTCTTTATTTAATAAAGTTCCTTTGATATACATTTATTAAATTTATAAATAAATAAATATAAATAAAAGAAACAAACAAACAAACAACAACAACAACAGTATCTGCATACCTTAGGATCCCTTCCATTTAACATTTTCCCGATTTGGCGAGCCATAAGAGTCTTTCCAGTACCAGGTGGCCCATGAAGTAACATCCCCTTGACATGCTTGATACCCAATCTGCATTATACAAGCATCAAAATATTTCGAATAGGGTTAGTGGTTCATAATTACCGTAGACTAGTAATTCATAAAATTTAAACAAAATTTACAACTGAAGATAGTGCAATACTTATTGATAACATGTGGGGGAAATACACGGGAAGCAAACGCTCTCCGAAATATATCTGCAAATTCCGCACTCAGTCCACCTATTCCCAGACTTTGAAGATTAAATTCCTTCTGCCTAAAGATTTTGCTACTAGCAGCTTCACGTTGATTGACTATCTGCATAACTCGATATTACAGATATCTCAATTTAAAATGGTGAAATAAGATGAACTATCATCGTTTGAAGATATTCACTTAAAACTAAACTAGTAACAGAAGGTAATACAAAAAGGAAAAAGACCAAGTGGCATTACAAGGGTACAGAAAGAAATACCTTAATTCCAGAGCTTGGAGAAGTTTCAAACACAAAATAGGTTTCTGCAGACACCATTCCCTTGTTCATGTCTTCCTGGTCCTCTACCGCAGCCTGATTGACAGTAAAGATATAGTTTGTTCCACAGTATTCAAATGATACCTTCTGCCCTGTTGTCATAACCTGCATATCATCCGACCTACTTAGCCAGTCCTTTAACAGAAATACATGATGTATTGACTTGAGCACATAATTGACATAAGCAAAGGGGTATGCATTACTAGCACGGATGATTCATAATTACAAACAGACATAAAATGGAAACAGGGAAAAAAAAAAAACTCATGTGGTTGCAATTTATAAAACATAAGCAACTATTCTAAAAAGGAAGAGGTCATCGAAGTACAGCACAGAATGATATCTTTGGGTTTTAAATGATGCGACATGAATGATAAATCATGCATTTCACTAAAATTGTCAGCACCTGATGGACAAACCTCAACTCAAGTAGCCAAAAGTCAACATAGAAGAACCATCAAGAGAAACAGGAAAGTTTACCTGGTTAATGAATCTTTTTCGAAGTTGTTCTGCCAGACGAACGGCATCAACCTAAAGAACACAAGAGCCTATACATGTCAGCCATACTGCTTTCACACAACACCTCAAGATTAGAAAAGGGTATTGGACATTCCTTTCAACAGAAAACCTGCTAGGCAAACTAAAATGGACGTAGCTAAAAGCCATAGCATTATTACAGTATACTAAGGGTGAAAACTCCTGGAAAAATTATACCTGTTCATTTTTACCCTTGGCTTTGACAAATTCCAACTCCAGAGTCAGCAACGCTAGCTTGAAGTTATCAGGTGGAACAAATCTAAATACGATGTTACCAAACAATGATTACAATGCTGAAAAAACTAAACTAAAAAATAATCCATAATATGTCGCTGAAAAATTAAGGAACTGAAATTTTCGAACCTACTAACGGATATTGTGTCCCCAGTAGAAACTTTGGTATGCCGGCGTTGGATGGCATTCAAGCCAATATGACCATCACGTATACTTTCATGAGTAGTATGAAATTTGTCAAGGGAACATGAAAATAAATCCAAGAATATAAGCACAATCTCACAGCAAGAGAATAGCAAATTGACAGTTTTGGGCATTACTAAAAATGTCACAGCAAGGGAACAGCAAATTGAAAGTTACACACATTACTAAAAATCAATCTCTTAGTTATGGAGGTTTTCATTGAAGATTCATCTACAGTCTAAAGAGGGAGTTGGAGGTAAGCATTCCAAAATTTTCTACATGAGTTTTTCTCAAGTATTGTAAGAAGTTTAATATCAATAAATTATTTCTCCCTCTCTACTGAAAAATTCTGATTGACTCAATAACCAGGTTGCACCACAACAAACTAAGGTAAGCTTCCGGGAAATAATGAATGTAATATCATTTGTTCTATAAATGTGCTCCAACTTCTCTAGCTTTTTGGAGTGTAACTTATTAAAAGTGTATTTGTATTCTTTTTTTCTTTTTTTTTTTGGTAAAATCTGTATACTCTGCTGGTGTACCATACTTTTATATCAATATATGTTAGAGGGGTGTTGTGGAGAGGAACACTACACAAAACCCTGACCTTTTCCTCCCTTTCTCTTGTCTCTTTCTCACTTCTTCTAATCATCTCATTCTTCGTATCAGAGCAATCCCTTTTTAATCGAGGGTTTGATTGGAGGTCTACAGCTGGATATTGCACTTTTATTGGTGGGAATCTGGTCACTTGGAAGAGTAAGAAACAGTCGGTGGTTGCTCGGTCGTCAGCAGAAGCGGAATATAGGGCAATAGTGCATGCAACATGTGAACTTATGTGGCTTTGAACGTTGTAACAAGAACTTGGCTACTCCTCTCCCGATCTTATTCCTCTACACTGCAATAATCAAGTTGTTATTCATATAGCTAGCAATCATGTGTTTCATGAGTGCACGAAACATTGAAATAAGTTGTCACTTCATTCGTGACAAGGTGGCTGCTAAGGAAATTTTCACTCCTTTTATTCATTTAGGGAAGCAACTGGCTGATATGTTCACTGAATCTCTGGGTCGGGATGTCTTATGTGGCTTAGTGGTCAAGTTGGGGATGATTGACATCTATGCTCCAACTTGAGGGGGAGTATCAAAAGTGTATTTGTATTCCTTTTGTGTGTGTGTGTAATCTGTATACTCCACTGGTGTACCATACTTTTATATCAATATATGTTAGAGGGGTGTTGTAGAGAGGAACACTACACAAAACCCTAACCTTTTCCTCCCTTTCTCGTCTCTTTCTCACTACTTCTCCTGATCATCTCATTCTTCTACAACCTACATCTACTTAACTTCCCCACTCTCACAAATAACCACTTCCATGCAGCTAGGAGAACAAAGAGGTCAGTGGCCATGTAACAATTATCCAAGAATACCATAATCAGACAAATAGATTCAAGAATGAAATACCACACATGAGCATGTTTCATGAAACAAAAGCAAATGAAGAATCCAATATTGAGTGCACTCCTCTCAAAAACAAGGAAAGAAAAATCATATTGCAAAAAAGTAAAATGGTCAAAGTGGTTGTCAGACTTTGTTTAGGCCACATTTGGATGAACAATAAACTTGAGTTGAAAATAGTTGGTTTAAATGAACAAAGCACGACAAGTTTTTCCTATCATCTATAATGATTGTAGTGTTCAGAGTATCGGTATCATTACATGAATCAATGACTAGGGATACAGAAACATGTATTGATATCGTCAATATTATAGCAACAACTTGGACAGGAAGCATTGGTAAAAAGGTGGAATTTTTTAGTGATATTTCAGGAGATGTTAAAAGACATGTTTACACTTTTAGGAATCAAAAAAAAAAAACTATACATCAAGTTTCCAATTTATAAGGGCCTGAACCTTGTGATATTGGAGAAAAGCGGTGCAACTATCCAAAATGAGTTCATATCATTCAAATATCATATAGTGCAAGTAATAAAACACCTAAATCAAACATTTCTCTGCTTTCGAGTTCACATCATTCTCCGCTATGAGATTTCTCCCCCCAATTAGAGATTTGATTCTAAGGACTTGAGAGGAGTGATTGAAATCACCATAGAAAGAGAATCCCAAAAAAAAAAAAAAAAAAATGGAATTTGTTTGATTTTTCCAATTTTTCCTTTAAATTTCTATTGATTTCAAGAGTATTTACACACGTTGTTTGCATCAGCGATAATATCGATATTATCATCAATACCAAGAAGCAATTAGAAAAAACCAAAATATGGAAGACACTGACAATATTGAGCAATGTTGCTGATATATCAAATGTTGCCGACATCATGAAATCTGAATAATACCTGGGTGTTCTGTATCACTGACCTAGTGATACCAATAATATCACCAATATTTGGAACACTAATGAGGGCGAGCCTTTAAATTGTTAGTTGTGTCCCTTTCAACTCTGACTTGCAAACAATCCATTTGTAATCTGGAATAAGGGCCCATTTGGACATCTCCCTCAAAATAGGTTTCTGCAAATCCCTTTCTATCAACATTTTTGTCAACTTGCCAAAAACCAATCCAACTGGTTTCAGCAAGTGAGCTTTTTAGCAACCACTTTGGCGAACGGGGAGCAGACAATAGTTTGCGAATGTGCATCCAAATGCAAAAGCCAAAAAGGAGTTTGGCCCAAAATGGCATTTAGCCATCAAAACACCCTTTTGAGGGTGCGTCCAAACAGGCCCTAATGCTAAGAAAGTTAATTACAATTTCACCATTTCCACATTTTGAATTGTATTCAAGATAAAGAATTGCAACATTAAGGCCCTATTTGGTAGACACCTAAAAATGAGTCTCATTTTAGTTAACAATAATTATGTATTAGAGATATTGATCTCTAGTACATAATCACTATCAACATGAACTCATTATGCATTAAATAATTACTGTTAATGAAAATGAGATTGACTTATTTTAGGCATCTACTAAAAGGGGGCCTAAGTTATTGCAATAGAGTCAATTACATGTCCAAAGACTCTGCATTTGGACGCACAATCGGAGTAAAATGAAATAATTAGTCAAATAAATGGAAATAAAATAACAAATTGTTGCAATTTACCTTCATTAGTAATCATACCGAGGGATTGGGTTCAAATTGCAACTATATTACTTTTAAGTTGGGTAAGAAATGCAGCAGCAATTTGAGGGCTACTTCCTCATTACGAATACTAGCAGATGTCATCGATCTTTTGTCATTTCCTCTTTGATTAAGCACAATATTCACAGTACAATACACTTGCGAATCCAAACGGGGCCTAAATGTCCATTGAAACAAAAGCAAATTACAGATCTAATCTGTGATTCCTCTCATTGGTGAGAAAGAAAAAAAAAAATACACACATCATTGTTTCTTCGATGCAACTTCCAACATGTTATGAATATCCCTACCTTCTGACCATTAAAAAAACACGTGTCCATCCAACAATCGTCAATCAAAACAAGCGAAATCGCAACTAATGCATCGAAAGCAAAATCATGTGAACGACCAAATCGGAGATTGCGAGAAAGCACAAGCGAATGTGGAAATTAAGGATATCAAATAGAAAGAACGACGGAATCAGCGATGGAAGCGAAAAAGAGATTCGATCCAGGGACGGAGAACTTCCGAAGATCTGCGGCCGAGCAGTAAGCAAAATTGGTGAGGGCGAGATCTGCTGCTGGTGTGTTGGTGACGATCATGCCCATCGCAGCGGCAGACGAAGAGCCGAACCCTAGTCTTCCCGCCATTGACAAGGATCGGTCGGTTAGAAAGCAGGGCGCTTCGAGAAAGAAATGAAAATGAGGGGATCAAGACCGTTTGGGCTGTTCTTTATATTTTTCGAAGATGGTAGGATGACTTGCGTAGGAATGCGAAACGGATTGGCTACTCCCCCTGCCACCAGCCAATGGCTGATGGTCGGTACTCTGTGGGCCCAACCATGATTTCTTTGTTTCATCCATGCCGTCCATAGTTTTTCCAAATCATTTCATAGTACGGAACCAAAAATGACGTATATCCCAATCTCAAGTGGACCACATTACAGGAAACAGTTTTGAATGAGCGTCGACCATTAAAAACTTTTTGGGGGCGATAAAATTTTTGGATCAAGCTGATCTTTGGTTTTTTTTTCCCTTCATCTGGTCCTTTATGACATAATCAACAGATTGGATTTCAAATAAACAGTACAGTGGGCCTTGGGAGGATTTTAATGGTAAATATCTAATTACTATTTTTTTCCTGTGGTGTGGTCCACTTGAGATTTATATCCTTCTAATTTTTGTATTAAAGTGTTAAAATGATCTTTAAAAATGGATGAACGGAGTGGATGAAACCCATACATCATGGTGGGTCCCACAGAACACCGACCACCAGTCACCGGGCTGGTGGCAGGGAGTAGCCAATCCGGAATGAGGGACGCGGATTTCCTGCGAAAGCCCGCGCTGGGAAGCCTACCTTGATGTTTACGAGAGATCCACCACGTCCATCCGTTTTTTTGATATCATTTTAGAATTTAAGACTAAAAATGAGCCGGGTACATTACTCAAATGGGCCGCAAAAGTGAGGATTTAACGTCCACAATTGAAATATTTGTAGGGTCGAAAAAGTTTAGAATTCGTGTTTTCAGTTTATCCAGGTAGTAATGAGGTTATGAACCGTTTGGATGACATGCAAACATCACTGTCGACCCTAGAGAGATTTCAAAGGTAGGAATTTCCCTACCGACCTTTTTCTTTTAGGACGGCCCAACTGAGTGTTGGAACCGGAGGAAATCCGCGTCCAGCCATGAGCGTGACTTACGCTGACGTGGAGGGAACCCATTCATCCGGTAGATATTCACCCGTCCATCAGGTGCGCATCCACGGCCCGGCACACGAAAATCAGGCCGACCCAAAACTTAGGTATGCTACAACTCCAATGGTTGGGATGGGGACACGGTCTATTAAAATCTTCCAAATTATGGATGGATCCACCAGCCGACCCAAAACTTAAAATCTTACAATTTGTGTGGGGTCCACCTTCGAGTTTATATGCCATCCAATACATTCTTCTACGTACCCCGGTCTGAAAGAAAATGTAGCTGACTCCCCGAATATCGGGACATTCGGACTCGTGTGGGCCACACAATATGAATTTAAAGGTTTTAAGAATAATTTTAACAAAAGCATATGTGTGTCCCATCTAAGTCTTGATTTAGAGTTAGTTTTGGGATCAGCTCACGTGATGGACGGGGTGGATCTGATTAATGTGTCTCGCACCTTGTGGTGGGCCGGAGCATATCACTCGACTCAGTCCCTAAGCATTAGGGTTGGGTTGGGTTGGGTTGGTGCTCAACCCTAACCCAACCCAAACTTCCTATACCTCAACCCTAACCCAACCCAACCTAACCTCGGGTTGGAAATTCTCAACCCAAGCCTAACCCAAGCGTGCTCAATCGGGTTGATCGGGTTGGTCGGGTGTATACGTGCTAATATTTTTGTTATTACATTAGTTTATTATATTTCAATATAGAACTTATTTTTTGTATCTATCATTTTATTAATTATATATGTGATTATTCATCATAAAAAACTTTATTTTTTCTTTAAAAAAACAAGCTAAAATATAGGACAACTACTCCTTTAAAAATCATGTAGTATAGCACCCAATCTATTTGGGTAAGAGAAATCTAGCATATTTTGTTAGCTTGAGTCCTTGGAAATGACGTGGACAAATGAGACCCGACATCACTAGTGTGCCTTCAACACAAATGATCCACACTCAATTGTAATTTATAAGTAACTTATATATTGATCGCAGGTTGGGTCGGGCAACCCGAGACCTCAACCCGAGCCCAACCCAAGTTTTATCGGGTTGGTGTTTGTATAGCCCAAGCTTGAGATCGGACCCGCTATATCCTACCCGAGCCCAACCCATTGTTGGGTTGGTCAGGGGTCGGTCGGGTTGAACCCGCCCAACTTTCATCCCTACTACGCATGCTACGCGAGTCACACTACCACTCCACACGGGGACGAGAATTGCGTCATAGCCCGCCGTCTTTAGCTACGAATGGGAACGCGGACCCACCTTGATGTATCTGTTTATCCACGTCGTCCATCCCTACTCTAATATCATTTTAATGAATGTATATAAAAATGAAGTAGATCCAACGCTAAATTGGAACACACCAAATAATAAGCTTGGTTGCACTAAATGCAAGAGTTATCTTTGGTGTAGTCTGTTTGAGCGTTGGATCCTTCCGGTTGAATCCGTCCGGGCAGAGCTGCGGGGTTCACTGTGATGTAAGGGTCTTATCTACGCCGTCCATCCATATTTAATGATCTTTTAGGATGTGAACCCAAAAATTAGCTACAACCAAGGATTAAGTGGGCCACAAAGTGAGGATTGAACTTCCACCGTTAAAAACTTTTTAGAAGTTTCACATCAAGCTGATATTTGTGCTTTCACTTCATCCATGTCTAAATGACCTTATGATTAAGTCAGGTGGGTGGTAAAAAAAACATCACACTGCCCCTCGTAAAGGTTTCAATGGTGAGTGTCATTGTCACTGTTGATTCCTTGGCCAGGCAGACCCCATGGCATTGGGACGGATGAGATCAATTTTAAGGTAATGATGGTGGTGTCAATGGATTGTCTTAAGATCCATGGGATTGCTTATATCCCGGGACAAGTTTACCTGGTCTGTTTGGCACGCCCTGCATATATCGCGATTTTACCTTCCAATCCATCCAACAAAGGGATACAATCAAATTTAGGGCGTGTTTGGGCGATGGGATTAGAAGGGATTAGGTGGGATGGGATTCCAAAAACATAACTATTACCCATGGCAGGATTGTCCCCTGCTGCCATGGGATAAGATTAATGTCATGCTTTGTTGGTAACATGGTGGTACATTGAATTGATATATCCACCATCAATTGAAATTCCTAAGAATAACACACATGTGTTACATCTAAACTGTTCATTTGTTTTGTAACCTCATTTTATGGCATGGGCCTAAAAATGAGGTAGATCCAAAAACTTATGTGGCCCCAAAGAAGTTTTCAACGGTGAGTATTCAATCCCCGTTGCTTTCTATGGTGGGGTCCACTTGAGCTTTAGATTTACTTGATTTTTTGGCCCATGCTCTAAAATAATCTTTAAAATGGGTGGATGGTGGGGATATAGCCCACACATCATGGTGGGACCTACACAACTTGCTGACACGGAGTGAAATTGGCACAGGACCCAATACACTTCCATCTAATCTAGTTCCAAGCTTTTCCATTCTTCCCAAACATGAAGTGGAATTGGCACACGACCAGATGAATCCCATCCCACCTAATCCCTTCTAATCCCACTGCCCAAACACGCCCTTAGAGCCTGTTTGGCCGGTCAGATCCCATGGTATTAGGAGGGATGGGATCAAATTTTAGGTAATGATGGTGGTGTTAGTGGATTGTCTTAAGATCCATGGGATTGCTTATATCCCAGGACAAGTTCACTGGGTCTGTTTGGCACGCCCTGCATATCCCAGGATTTTACCTTCCAATCCATCCAACCAAGGGATAAGATCAATTTTAAGGTAATGATGGTGATATAAGTAGATTGTCTTAAGATCCATGGAATTGCTCAGTTCCTAGGATAAGTTCACTGGGTCTGTTTGGGACGTCCTGCCTATCCCAGGATATTGCCGTTCCCATCCCTACTAATACCGTGGGATCTGCCTGGCCAAACAGGCACTTAATGTAATGATGGTGATGTCAGTGGATTGTCGTAAGATCCATGGGATTGCTCCTATCCCAGGACAAGTTCACCGGATCTGTTTGGCTCGTCATGCCTATCCCAGGATATTACTGATCTCATCCCTCCTAATACTGTGGGATCTGCCTGGCCAAACAGGCCCTGGTGTGGTCTACTGAGCTCTGAACCAGTTTCGTTTTCTTCTTCATGCCGTAGAATGATTTGATAATAAGGATTAGACGTGGATAAAACCTTGCATCAGGGTGGACCCCACAGATATTTCCTGCGAAAACCTTTGGCAGGAAGTTCCTCCGCTGGGAACCTAGGTCGGCCCACCGTTATGTTTGTGAAAAATCTACTCTGTCTATCCGTTATATGATTTTATTTTAGGACATTAGGCCAAAAATGATCGGAATCCAATACTTAAGTGAGCCGAAAATTGAACATATACCGTTGAAATATTCATGGGGCCACAACGGTATGTATGGCAGGTAAACATCACCGTCGAAGGTTTCAACGGTGGGAATTTCCCTAACCATATTTTCCTTTAATAGGGACAACTTGAGCCTTAGATCCGGCTTCATTTTGGCCTGGTATGCGAAAATGAACTCAAAAACTGGATGGGCGGTATGGATTTTTAACGAATATCCGGTGGGCCCCACTTTGGTTTCCTGCGGAAGGCTTCCGCGGGGAATCAGCGTACTTCCGTGGGCGTGTTTGGGCGGTGAGATTAGGAAGGATTGGGCGGGATGGGATTTAAAAGACATAACTATTGCCCATGGCAGGGTTTGTCCCTATTGCTTTATTGGTAATACTGTAGTACATTAAATGGATATACTCACCATCATTTGAAATTATTAGAATAACACGGGTGTTATATCTAAACTGTTCATTTGTTTTTTAACCTCATTTTATAACGTGGGCCTAAAAATGAGGCAGATCCAAAACTTATGTGGCTCCAAAGAAGTTTTCAACGGTGAATATTCAATCCCCGTAGCTTTCTATGGTAGAGTCCACTTGAGCTTTGGATTTACCTGATTTTTTGGTCCAGGCTCTTAAATGATCTCTAAAATTGGATGGACGGTGTGGATATAGCCCACACATCATGGCAGGTCCTACACAACTTACCAACATTGAGTAAAATTGGCACCAGACTCAATGGATTCCATCTAATCTAATTCCAAGCTTTTTCACTTTTCCCAGAATTGGCACAAGACCACCTACCTAGCCCGACGCATAAGAAAGAACCGGTTTTCCCGCTTCCTATTTCTTACGCGAAATCGTGTTGCGTACGATGCTTCTTATGCGAAACCGGAATTGGCACAGGCGTACTTCCGTGGAAGGTTACTTAACGGGGAACGGCTTGGCTACTCCCCCTGACACCAGCCCCGTGGCTGGTGGTTGGTGCTCTGTGGGCCCTACCATGATGTATGTGTTTCATTCTTTCCGTTCATCCATTTTTACAGATCATTTTATGGCTTGAACCAAAAAATGAGAGGTATGTAAATCTCAAGTGGACCACACCACATGAAAACAATAGTGATTGGACATCCATCATTAAAATCCTCCTAAGGCCCACTGTACTGTTTATTTGACATCCAATAGGTTGATTAGGTCATACCGCCCCAAATGAAGGGAAAAAATAAAAATCAGCTTGATCCAAAACTTTTATGGCCCCAAAATGTTTTTTAATGGTCGACGCTCATTCAACACTGTTTCCTGTGATGTGGACCACTTAAGATTGTGATATAACTCATTTTTGTTCTCATACCGTAAAATGATCTATTTAAATAGATGAACAGCATGGACGAAACACATACATCATAGTGGGGTCCACGGAGCACCGACCACCAACCATTGGCTGGTGTCAGGGAGAGTAGCCAATTCGTGACACCAGCCCCGCAGCTAGTGGTCAGTGCTCTGTGGGCCCCCCTATGATGTATGTGTTTCATCCTTTTCGTTCATCCATTTTTACGGATCATTTTATGGCTTGAACCAAAAAATGAGAGGTATGTAAATCTCAGGTGGACTACATCACATGAAAACAATAGTGATTAGACATCCATCATTAAAATCCTCCTAAGGCCCACTGTACGATTTATTGACATCCAATAGGTTGATCAGGTCATACAGCCCCATATGAAGGGAAAAAACAAAAATCGGCTTGATCCAAAATTTTATGGCCCCAAAATGTTTTTAATGGTCGATGCTCATTCAACACTGTTTCTTGTAATGTGGTCCACTTAAGATTGTGATATAACTCATTTTTGTTCTCATACCGTAAAATGATCTGTTTAAATAGATGAACAACATGGACGAAACACATACATCATGGTGGGGTTCACGGAGCACCGACCACCAGCCATTGGCTGGTGTCAAGGGAGCATACTTAACGCATAAGTAAGAACCGTTTTCCTACATCTTAAGTCAAATCGGATTGAATTTCTCAGTACGCTCTTATCTCTCTGAGTAAACTCAATTAGGGCACCTTGAATATAAGTGGTTTATTGACAACGCCCATTATTTTTCCATCTAATTTAAAGGGTTGAGCTTAAAATTGAAGCGCATGTTTGAAGATCAAGTGGATAGTAGCACAGGAAAAAGTGGGGATAATGATTTTTACTGTTGAAACCTTACTGGGCTCCATGGTGATGTTTATTTGTCATTTAACCTGTTCATAAAATCATACGGACATGGATGAATGTAAAACACAAATATAAGCTTGATCCAAAACTTATGCGGCCCCTAAGAAAATTTCAACAATAAACATTCAATTCAACTGTTTCTTGTGGTGTGGTCCATTTGAATATTGTATATGCTTCTTTTTTTGCCTCAATTTCTAAAATTATCTGGGAAAATGGATGGACGGACCCGATATAATACATAAATCATAGTAAACCTCATTAAGTTTACTCAGTACGCTCAGCATAATGACTTACTCTACGCAGTCCACATCCTTCTTATGCGTACAGTTCAAAACGTAGTAGAACGGGAGGGGCACGGATTCAGTAAGCTCATGACCTAACTAAGTTCAGGTCTTTTCCGTGAGGCCCGCTTAGAAGTATATGTTGTATATCTACCTGTCCATCCGTTTTGACAGCTCATTTTATGGCATGTGCCCTGAAATGAAGCAAATCCAAATCTCAGATAGACCACCCCACAAAAAACAGTGATCATCAAATGCCCACCATTAAAAACTTCTTAAGGAATGTATTTATGTTTATTTGACATTCTATTAACATAGATGAACGGAAAACACAAATATCAACTTGTTCTAAAATTATTTTAGCCCACAAGGAGTTTTTAACGATCAGTCACCTTTGGTACAGTCCACCTTAGATTTGCAACTCTTTATTTTTAGACTATGCTATACAATGAGATGATGAAACCGTTGAATGAGGTGAATATATGTTACATCCATCAATGTGTGCCCCACGAAAACTATCAACGGAATTCAGTAGAAAGAATCCGTTTAGCCCCTTAAGATGGTGACATCCCAAACGGAAATCAGTCCAAAAGAATTTTTAATCCATGAGGACCCTTATTGCACCCGTGGACTCTTGCCATCCTTGCACCAGTCAGACTATTTATATTACTCCTTTAGCTAGTGCACCATAATATCTTTCCCCTCAAAGAGTTTCCTGTAGCACTGATTATTTGGAGTTGTCAAGATAGAGATTAGTACAGCACGCAGCCAACTAAGGTGGAGCCTCTTTAGATATTAGAAATTCAAGGTGAGGACATAAATAAATGTAAAGAAACTCAAGCAAATTCCAAGGGTATGTTTGGATGGGCAGATTCCATGGGATTAGATTGTATTATGATGGATGACAGCCATTTCAAGGTAATGATAGCTGCGTTAGTGGATTGCTGGCAATCCCATGGGATTGCTATATATAGGGATTTCACCACCGAGTTTGTTTGGCATGCTTGGCTAATTCTAGGATTACTCCCGGCCAATCCCTTCCAATCTATCCAACCAAACACATTCCAAGCAAAATAGACAGGATTAGGAGGGATTTGGTGGATTTCAAGGTAATGGATTGCTGGCAATCCCATGGGATTGCTCCTTCCAATCCCTTCCAATACAATCCAATCCCTTCCAATCCGCCTGTCCAAACACGCCCGAAGGGTGCGTTTGTATGGTAAGTTAATTAGGAGGCATTTGGATCATCAATTAATTAAGATAAGTTATTTATGCTATAAGTAACTTTTCTAATTTTTTATTTATTAAATTGAAGTAATTAAGTAACTTCAAATAAAGAAAACTATTTATAGTTGATCATAAACCAAATTTACTTATATAAAATAAGTTAATTATCGAGTGTTGTAAGTAGAAAAAAGAACTTATCTGTTGGTATCCAAATGGGCCCTTAACATAAGTTTCTTATGCCTCAAGTAACTTATTTGGTTTATACTTAATTAGTAAATAAGCATATTTGGTAACGTGTGTTAGATATCCACCTCGTTTATCGATTTTGCTAGCTCATTTTTAAGTATTGGGCCAATAATGAACCAAATCCAAATCTCAATTGGGCCACACCACAAGAAACAATGGTGATTGAACACTCACCATTAAAACCTCAAAGGGCCTATTATAATGTTTATTTGTCATCCAACCTGTAGATAGGGTCACATAGACCAAGATGCTGGGAAACACAAATACCAACTTGCTCCAAAACTTTTGTGGCCCCCTATAAGTTTTTAATGGTGGGTGTTCATTCACCATGTTTCTTATGGTGTGGTCCATTGGAGATTTGGATATGCCTCATTTGTTGGCTCATGTACTAAAATGAGTTGACAAAATGGATGGAAGGCAACGATATATAACACATACAATAAGGTGGGTCCACAATCACCGCCTAACTAAATAGTTTGTTCTTGGCTAACCTAATTTGCTCTGCTCCTCTTGTTGGAGGCAAAATGATGGGTATAATTCCACCATGCCGTTTCTTTAAAATGCACGGTAGTTATCCATTTTACTGGATCATGTTGGGAGGTGGGCTCAAAATTTGAGGTAGACCCAAAGCTTAAGTGGGTCATATTAAAAAAAGAAACAATGGAGATTGAACGACCACCATTGAAATATTCTGAGGGGCCACCATGTTGTATGCCATCCAAATTGGTCTTAAGGTCATTCCCACACCCATAAGATCATACGAAGAAATTGGTGGATATTTGAAAAGAAAATCAATGTAGGCCTCGTGACTATTTCAATAATGGAGGTTCAATACCATTCTCTCAAGTAGTGTGGCCCACTTAGTGTTGGATTTGTATCATATTTGGGCCCACAACCTACAATGAGCTGACAAAAATGGTGAACATGGTGGATTTCACAAAACATCATGATAGGACACTAGTTTTTTAAGCTCCTTCTTTGGGATGGTGGGGGTTCAATAACACTGTTTCAAGTTGCCTAATCTACTCGAGTTTTGGATCTTCATTGTATTTTTGACCAAGGTTTAATTTTAGTTGAAGAAACCAATGGATGGGTTGCATTCTTAGAAACATCTTGGTGGGTCACACAACAATGGGTGCGGTTCAAAGGTGGCCATTCAACACCACTATTTTAAGTTCTATGGCCCACTTGAGTTTGGATTTATATCGTATTTGGGCCACCTCCGAAATTGAAATAAATAAAATAGTTGACAGGGTGAATTTCTCAAACCATCACATGTGGATTCCCACCACGCACATACATTCATCATGATTAGAGGGCAGTACTCTTACAATGACAACACTTTAAGTCACTTTAAGTTACTTTTAATAAGTTAAAAAGGTAATAAAAAAATAACTTACGAAAATAAATTACTTTATTTAAAAGTTACTTCTTTAAGTTGATTAACCAAACTGTTTTTTTTTTTTTTTTTGAAGTAGCCTATATTAACTAACATAAATTTTAAAAAAAGTTAGAAAAAAGTGTTGTAGCCGAACGAGGCAATCCACATTAGTTAAATAAAAGGGCTTTGTTTAAAATTCAATTGAGAAATTTGAAAATCCCTTATTTATTTAGATTACAGTTACCTTATATCTCGTATTAAAAAAAAAAAAAAAAAAAAACTAACTAACTAACTGCCACTTAATGAAAATAATTATTAGCTTGCTAAAGGGAATATTTTCTTTACAATTTAAAGAACAAAATACATCAAATTGAAAGAAAATAATTTATTTTCTTATGTTTGCCCGTAAAATTCACACAAGTCAACAACCTACAATTGCTACTTTCAACTGGTCATTGGTTTTGTACCCAAGTTTAAGAGAAGTGAATAGCATCCTATTGTTTCGTTTTGCATAAGTGGACTATGGTTCCCTGATAAAGCTGATTATTCAAATACTCACGATCGGTTAAGGAGAGCCCAAGATCCCTTAATGGGAAGTTTCGATCCTCCAATTAGCTGCCTGAATACAAAGGAGGAAGGATACGGATAAACAGGCCAAGAATTCCAGCCGAACCTAACCCACGACCCATTACCACGTTGCCTGATCTGGCCCACTTAAATTTCATCAAGCCCAAGATCGACCCCACCTAACCCATTTGCCTAACTCCACCTATTTGCCCAAAACAATACCAATTTTAACTTAGCCTAGGCCAGGTTTAATGACCCAGGTGCCAACCCAGCCTAGCCCTTTGCCACCACCAATGGAAATGGGTAATATTACATTGTCACAATCTTCTAATCTGTAAGATTTAGCTAACTAGAAAAAACAAAGACAGCAATCCGTACATTTTGGGGAAAATCCTATCATTCAAAGATGAGAAGAGGATAAGTTCAGTTTCTGATAGCTGTCCAACCATGCCCGTGCATGTCAAACCATTACCTATTTTTAAAAGGCTTGTTTGGTTTTCTAATTTTCCATCAAATGTAAGGTAAAAGAGTTCTCACGTTATTATTTGTACGTATTTGTTTTAGTAAGAATTACAGTTGATAAATCAAAAGTAAAATAAATAGTAAATTTACATAAAGTAATTGTAATCATTAAATTTTTGCATCATATAACTACCAATTTTATAATACTTTATACGTTAAATCAAAATTCATTATTACAATTAAATGTAAGTGATGTCACACATTATTACAGAAGTAAATAATCATTACTTATTTTTTGTAATTGGAAACCGAAAGGGTTATATAGGAAACCAATAGCGTGATTTGCATAGATAAGGCGAGCGTGAGTTATGAGAACGTGTGGATGACCAATTTATGTCCATGAGATCTAGCTGTTCATCAGGCATACCATGCCGTGCTTAGATTGAATATAAAAATCAAATCAATCCAAAACCCAAGTGGGCCAGAGCATGTGGAATAGCAAAATGGGAAGCATGCAACTTAACTATAACCTAGGGTTACACGTAGAGTGTGTCGCAAACACTTTCATGTCCAAGATGGACTAGAGAAGGCCTGATGGGAGGCAGAGGTGATCTAGACTGTCAAAATCTTAAATATAACAGTCGTATCTCACAAATCAGAACGAGTGTTACTGGATGTAACATATATGATTTTGGGTAGGAAAAGCTATTTTGCCAACCAACCTGGCAATGCCAGGTTGCCCATGCTAAATTTGTAAGATTATATATATATATATATATATATATATATATATATATATATATATATATATATATATATATATATATATATAGACATAGACACACACGCACGTGCACACACACCCCCACACACTCACGCCTTAGTGGAATTTCACCACCTATGGGTACTCGAACCCTTGATCTGGTTTTGAAGCTCATGAAAGTCTACCACCCGAGCAAGGGTAAGGACCTCATCACGTCCACACTTGCGTCAGTTCTACAGCTATCCTCTCACCGAAAGTTTGGTGGCCCACTACAATGTTTGTGTTATATCCACTCTATCCAGTCATTTCATTAGCTCATTTTAGGACACGACCACAAGAAATAGTGCAGATCACGACACCCGCCGTTGAAACATTCCCGGCCGGTGGCCACCATGATGTCTGGATGCCGTCCAATCAGTTCACAGGTTTTAACAGTGGGCGTTCAATGCTCACTTGTGTGGCCCACTTGAGTTTTGGATTTCCCTCATGTTTATGCTCATGTCCTAAAAAAGGGAGGGACAGAGTAGATATGACACAAGCATCATGGAGGCCCACTGAGCTATGGGTTACAGGGAGAGAGGAAGACCGAGAAAACCTTCCCTGTTATTTGTGGATCACGGTGGGTTATGCACGCCATCCAATGCATTCATCTGACTCGCCTCACCGGATAAAGGATTTCCCCAAAACCAAGCCATTCCGGAACTCGTGTGGGCCCCACGTGAATTTAAAAAGGGTGCTGGATGGAATGGCCCAACCGAATTTTAGATTTTCCAAGTTCCATACTTTTAGCATCAGAGGATGAAAAGGAGGCCGCATTTCTAATAGACGGGTTGGATCTAATGCTACAACCCTCGCTGAGACGACTGCTTGGTCACACTTGCAAACCAAGGATGATTTGATATTCATCTTTATCTTGTTACGTAGAAGATTATTTACTCTCTACAGCATCTGGACCTACCATCTGGTGGGCCCTGTCATTATTTAAATTGCCTGATAAATGCACCAGCACAATCCCAACCATTACACATTCAACTGGAGAAGACTATTTCCTCTCTACAGCATCTGGACCTACCATCTGGTGCGCCATGCCATGATTCAAATTACCTCATAAATGCACTCATAGCACAATCTCAACCATTACACATTCGACTGGAGAAGACGCTACCATCTGGTGGGCCGTGCAATGATTTAAATTGCCTTATAGCACAATATCAATCATTCCACATTCAACCGGATGGAAATCTGCACGCATTGGACAATCCCAAGATTCTACGTTCAACTGGCATGCTTTGCAATATTGAAATTAACTAGCCAAATGATAGTCTCTTTGTACCCAGACCCACAGGTACCCAATGGATCCGACCTGATTTTAACGGGTTCAAGTCTCTTGCCTCCTGGAGACCTGGTTAAAAATCAGTCTGGCCTGCAGGGCCCATGTGATAGACACAGTTAAAGTCAGGTCTACGAGGGTTGCCGCAGGTCAGGTTAGTTTCAATAGTAAAATTGTATACATTTAATATATATTGAAATAAGAAGTAGTATTGATGTCATCTTTGCAAAAGGAACCAATATTTCTGAATGTTCCCAACCATATTTAGGAAGCCACCAATCCAACTATCTTCATATCTATATCTCATGTCTAATAAAAGAAATGAAGCTTCCTTACCCACACACATGTAAAAAAGCTCATTTACACACCATACATGTATTAAGTAGCATATGTATATGCCCACAATCGAAACCAAAAGATGACAAATATATGAAGTGGCTAGTGATTGGACTCAAAGACTTGGACGTGCGAGACTTGAACCCAGTTAACTTGGGTATAGGTACTATAGGACATGACCCAATGGTAGGCTTAGCAAGCTTAAGGTAATTAAAAGGAGAATATATTACTGGGATTCAAATATACAACATTCTGTTCTAATATCATGTCACACAAGCATATGTTCTAAAAGCTCAAGCTATTGGAGGATAATATATCGATGTGTATCAAGGGACTTTAACACTAGTCACCTACTTGTTTATTTCTATGGTTCATCTGAATATGACCAGCCTGATTTTGGGGCAAGGCAACTTCAGGGGACTCCATTCGATGAATGCGTAGGATCTTATATGAAACATGGCTGAGATGGGTGGGCCCACAATATACAATGGTCTATAAGATCTTATGACCTTTGCAAAAGTTGAAAATGGACGATGCATATACAATGATTTGTCAGCCGGCACTATAAAACCAGAGAGGTCTGATTAGCCCTCCGATTCTACAGCCCAAATGGACTCAAGTTACGATCAATAGTTTGGATCTTTAATGCCATGCGGGTCATATAAACATACTTTGAATATATTATCTCCCGCATTTTTTCTATGATAAGTCATGACCTCAAGATGAGATAACGAGAGAAGCCAACCTTTTTTCTTATTGCAAGGAATGGTAAGAAAGTTTGGATTATGCTAAAAGTTACAATACTCTGTCCAATATCATCTTATCTCAATCTCTCAATTTTAAATTAAATTTTAACATTAAAATTTTGAAATTCAAAAATCATGTGATCTCCAAACATAAATGAGTTATTTCTAGTCAATTGAGCTAGTTTTAAAATTTCAAAGATGTGTTTAAAAAACAAAAAAAAAAAAATTATCCCATGAACGAACATCCGTAAACCATTCCAGCTCTGGAATTTTAGCATTTTAATTAGTTTATGAAGGTTTGTTAATCGGTATCTCTGATACCACACATCTTTTCATGAACTATACAACCCAATCTCGCTAGCTTGCCAAACATCCAAGTTATGTGGTCCACTAACAACAAATGCTAAGTGTATGTATATTTAGTGCATGAGTCGCCCAAATGACGAGTGGACCGATGGACATGTTAAGCATGGTAATTGTTGGACAACAATAGCACCGTGGCTCACGGGTGGACCAGCTTGAATATTGCGCCTGGTCTACTAGGGCTGGCCCACTTAGTGATCGAACGGTTAGCTATGGTCATCTTCAGCCACCAACAGGCTTCTGCTGGAAAATCAAACTAATCAAATTGATAATGACTGATTACTAAATGAATCCTTTTTTGTTTTCTATTGTTTTAGACTAGTAGGGAGCCTTCCCATGCACGGTGGGTTACGTAGAAAGATAATATACATAACATCTTGATTATCAATCCAGTCCATCCATCTACTGAGGCCCTAACAATGATTGCTACTTCTTCGTCTTCTTCTTCTTCTTTCTTATTAATAAAACTGTTAGACAGTCCTATGATTTTTTATTCCATTTACCTTGTGAAATATTTAAAAGTTGGATGGTCTTTTCTAATGCAGTCTTGATAGCTACGGATGAGATGGATATGAATGAATTTTTTATCACGTGACATTCATGATAGGGATAATTATATGGTCGGAATCAATTGGTGAATGATTATGATAAGTGAGCTATGCTACGTAGAAATGTATCTATCATATATGCACAGAGGAGCTGAGGGACACAAATTTCTTATTTGCAGGATTAATACCTGTGACTATAAACTCTAGGAGTCCAAGATGTTTATGTCATTTTCGTTCATCCATGATCCGTTATACCAATGTATGTTAGGATGCAATCTTGAAAATCAGGTAGATTCAAAACTCAAGTGGGGCAACACTACAAGAAAAATTAAGATTGAACGCCCACCGTTGAAACCTTCTCAAGGGCCATAGAAATTTTGGATCAGGCTGATATTGGGTCTATTACTTAAAGCACCTAGACAATTAAAAAAAAAAAAAAAAAAAAAAACCAAAAAAGCCCAAAAGAGATAAGATGTAAGTTGCACAGAAATTTACATAATTTGACGATATACATATATTTATAGGATAATAACATAACTTTTTTCGGAAATACACAGTTTTCTTTATTAAAACAAAAAAGAAAAGTAGAAAATTAAGAATACAAAGCTTATCTCTCTCTCTCTCTCACTCTTCTTGTAAATATATGTATATTTTGTATTAAAACAAAAATACATAGCTTTTTTCAGAAATACATAGTTTTCTTCTTCATTAAAATTAAAAATAAAAAATACAAAGCTTATCTCTCTCACACTCTTCCCTGGTACTTTTGCTAAATAATACCCAGAAGAATGACTAAATCCCTTCCTCTATAGTACTCTCCCAAATAGACAGCCACAAGAGAGCACACATCCAAAGCCTTATAGAACTAGGCTTCATAGCAGCCATATACAAGGAGAGGGAGGGGAGATGTCCATGTATTTCTTACCGATAAGATACCTAAGTTGTCGATTTTTGGCTATGAAAAATGGTGCATCCAATCACAAGGCATTGATCTAGATCTAGGATGGTAATCCAATGGCACCAAGCACACATAATGAAAAGAGAACACACAGATTTAACGTGAAAAAACCTCATGGGAAAAAAAACGGCACAAAGCGACAAAGAGATCACCACTATGAAAGCATCAATTACAAAGAGACCTTCAAAAGATTACGAAGCAACATCAAGCAAGCAAGCATGGGATACCTTGGCACCCTTCGAACAACCTCGAATCTCACCTCTTAAGAGCTACACCCTTTTGAAACCCCGAACCCTTTTAGAAAGCCTTAGCATTCATCACCCTACCCTAAAAGCCCTGAGAGATACCTATTTATAGTTTAGAAAACTTTCCTTCCTCCCATTGAGGGGTTGAAAAAGACTCAAATCATGAGCAACGAATGCGCAAAATCGTGGAACAAATCATCAGATTGACTCAACCTACGACTAGTCGTACGTTTCACTCTCCGCGACCGGGTCGCGAAACCACCAACGACTGAGTCCAGTAAAATACTCTCCCACGACCAATCGTAGCTACGTGGACGAGGAAGTAAAAAACAAAATGAAACCAACTCACTGGACTTTGAGTCGTACAAGGGCTCGAACCTACGACCAGTCGAGTGTCTCCTACGACCAGTCGAAGCTTCCCACGACCGGTCGAACGACCTCAAAACCTTAGATTTAAGACTTTTCTCAATAATCTCCACCAAGTCTTCAATCTTCAACCGCTGTAAAGGTCCTCAACCTCTTTCTTATCTCGTTCACATCATATTTTCAAGATCACATTGGTGCCAACATGAAAAGTAACAATCACGGATCCGATAGATACTTGAAATACCGTCATACACGAATATCTCTTTCTATAAGAGAAGCCGATCCTTCTCTCTCCGAGCATAACCCTTGCTTCCTCCAACCTCACCTTGTATCTATGTGTGTATCCTCCTGAAGATCCACCTGCATCCAACCGCTCACTGGCCCACAAGCATGGTGCAGCTCCACCATTGAAGCTCCCATATGTGTGGCCGTGCACACTTGGGTACAACGAAACTCATCACATCGCCCATAGTCACCTTCCACTTCACACCAGGCTCACCTTAGAGCCATCGAATAAAAGATGAATCCCCTACAATATTGGGAGTCGTAATTATGTACCTTGCCGACTATTTTTTAAAAATTTTAATCATGCCATGATTCTTCTCAAAACTCTCAGGTCAGTGACGGTGGTGGGAGTCACCTCAAATGTTTTTCTCAGATCCCCGTCCGCATTAAGTCTCACCTTCCGGTTACGCCACAACAAAATGGCTGCTCATGTGGTCATGCCCATCATGCCACACATGTGCGGAGAAAAGTGGAATTCATGCCACATCCACTATAGCTCCACCTTTTGTGTCGAAATGCTCCCAATCAACCTCATGGAGTGGAAACATGATCGAAGTCGTTGCCTACGCTTTCATGACTACCCGAAAAAGCTTGCCCCCTTGGATACCTTAAGAGCACCATCAATACCGTGTGGTACTAGAGATGCATCCCTTTGAATCTCAAGCACACCAAGAGAAATCGGTTCTGTTTTATGAAGAAAATCGTAACGTGCTCGACATCGCCCAAGGTACGCTCCACCCCATCAAACATCCCGATGCGTACCATACCAATAGCCACACATTACAGAAATGTCATTGCCATTGCCCATAAATACATGTCTACCATCGCACTCCCTATAGAATGGGAACCAACTCCGATGAGGAGTCATGTGAAAAGATGCCCCGTGTCTAAGCATCCACTGTGAATTTACCCTTACGATCATCGTATGACCGTATGAGCGAAGATACGAATGTTGGAAAAACATCACCATCACATCCACTCGATTCATCCGACGTGGCAGTTGTTAGCCTCCCCACATGAAGCCTCGAATCCATTCCCTCTTAGATTTAGGATTTTCACATGTCCTTCCTTCCCACAATTCCAAAGACTTTACCTTTCCTTTGCCCTTGCCCTTGGATTTGGATCTAGAACCCGAAGAACCCGTTACTCTTGTTCATCAATTCCTACCCACCGTGTGAAACAAATGGCATCGAAGACGTCCCCATGTTGTCTTTGTCATGCCTCATAGCCTTCCTCAAGGGTGAGATAACCTTGTATGGGTTAAACACTCGTGGTTTTGTTCATGCCGCACATAGTATCCTTCAAGAATGACTCATAGGATGAAAGGAGAGAATTCAAAGAACATACATGCTTGTTCTTCATCTTTCATCACTTCCTCCATATCCAAGAATTTGCAAACCAATTTATTAAAGTTCACATATCCCGGAAGAGCCTCCTTGAGAAGTTTCGGATGGTCGATCTCCACCCTCTGCCATCTTGAAGTTATACCACCGCGTCGCTTCAAGTGTAGACAAGATTTTAAAGGATTTCTTCAAGCATAAACATCCTCCAACTTCGCCCATAAATTAGCCAATGCTTTTTCCCATCATGACGTTGTAGAGAACCTCATCCGTGAGACATAAACGGATCGATGATAAAAAGCCTTCTTATCAAGAGTATTCCAATTACCATCAAGAAGCGTAGTGGACTTCCGCTCCTCAAGAGCACCATCCTCGCCTTGCTTTGATTGAAGGAACTCATCATCTTGATCTTCCATAACTCAAATTTATTTTTCCACCGAATACTTCTCAATATGGATATCCGGGCGCCGATTACTAATCCTCGATTCGGATTTGAAGTCCCAACCGATTGCTCCCGATACCACTTGTCTGGGATTTTGGCCTCGCGAAAATCACACATTGATCTAGATCTGGGATGGTAATCCAATGGCACCAAGCACACACAAGAAAAGAGAACACACAGATGAACGTGAAAATACTTGCGAAGGATTTTGAAAAAAACCACGGCACAAAGCGACATGCTAGTATCACCACTATGAAAGCATCAATTACAAAGAGAAAGGATTTTTCCTTTGATTCTTTAGACAACCTCGATGATCTCACCCTAAATTAGTAATTTCATAGTATAAGAAAGCCTATACACCCTTTAAACCCCGAACCCTTTTAAAGCCTTAGCATTCATCACCCTACCCTAGACAAAAGCCCTAGAGATACCTATTTATAAATTTAGGAAACTTTCCTTCCGCATCCTATAGGATAATACTCAACTCAGCTAGCTTTCAGAAAATCGCGAACAAAAAAAGAAAAGAAGAAAATTAAGACTAGTCGTAGCTTATCTCTCTCTCTCGGGGCTTGTAGACCACCTACGACTAGTCGTAGCTCAAAAATACATAGCTTTTTTCGAAAAATACATAGTCTTCTTCATTACAATTAAAAATAAAAAAACAAAGAACTAACTCGTTGGACTTTGAGTCGTAATACAAGGGCTCGAACCCTACGACCCTCTATAGTACTCTCCCAAATGTCTCCACGACATCCAAAGCTTCCCACGATTGGTCGAACGACCTCAAAACCTTAGATTTAAGACTTTTCTCAACAATACCATCAGCCACCTCAATAGTGTTTCCACTTTATCCTGGTAGAATGACATTTTAGAGGGATTGGATGGCATATAAACATGACGATGGCTCTAGCACAGTTTAGCAAAACTAATGCCCAGAGTCGATACAATATGGACATCAAGTTGAGCCCCATAGCTTAGGGTTTTAGGAAAGTAACATCCAACTCGAACCTTTGAGCTTCCCTTGGAAATTTGATTGCAAATATTATGAAAATTTATGAATAATCAGTTTAATCTTGTGGAAATTCTCATTATATCTAGTAAAATTGGACAACAAAAAACTCACTAATACAACTTTTAAAATGTCATGATAAATTACATTGGCTATAGAGAATGCATTTTAGAAAGTGAATGAGGAGACGGTTTGGCTACTGCCGCTGCCACTAGCCAGGTGGCTAATTGTTGGTGCTATGTGGGCCCACCATGATGTATGTGTTCTATCCATGCTGCCCATTCACTTTTTCACATCATTATAGGACTTATTCTCAAAATGAGAGGTATCTAAATATCAGGCGGACCACACAATAAGAAAACAGTAGTAATTGAATGTCCACCATTAAAAGCCTCATAGGGCCCACTGTAATGTTTATTTGATATCCAACCTGTTGATTAGGTCATACAAATCTGGATGAATGGAAAAAAAAAAAAAAAAAAAAAAAAATATCAGTTTGATCGGAAACCTTTGTGGCTGCGGGGAAGTTTTTAATGGTGGGTGTTCAATCATCACTATTTCCTGTGATGTGGTTCACTTGAGATTTAAATCTACCTAGTTTTTTGAATTATACCGTAAAATAATATGAAAAATAGATGGATGGTGTGGATGAAACACATGCATCATGGTAGGGCTCACGGAGCACCTACCAAATAGCCATTGGCTAGTGGCAAGGTCACTAGCCAAACCACGTCCGGTGAATCAAACAAATCAAACAAAAGAAAATATATCAAATCAAAACAAAAGAAAATATATCAAATCAAAACGAAAGTGTTTTGTTTTTCTCTTCAGCGAAAACGAGCGAAGCCCACCTTAAAATCCACCATCTTTCCGTTGAAATGTCAGAAGTGCCCTACCAATACCAGACTTATAAATAAGGAAGCTATGGCCCCACAGAAAGCAAAGAGGCAGTGATTTTTCCCCCTTCATCAGCAGAATCTCAACCATTAAATAATTTTACCAATTGGTAGTTAATGCGTTAATGCTAGTCTACAAAGATAATGATAAAGAGAAAGGATCCAGTAGACTAAATGAATGGATTTTTCCATGCACCTGGCTGCATTTGGTCTCTTTCCCATCCACATCACTGCAAGTCCACTTCTCATAGGCTGCCTTCAAAAAATCATACTCATCCAATGGTCCACCTAATACCTAATACGGGCATCAGCTGGAATGAAAAATGGATGGAGAATCATGTCCATCCAATATAGAACCAGTTACAGATATTCAGGAGCATCCACTGATGTGGTTTTTGCATATGAGCATAAATGAGTGCATGAACCTATAATGGATGGTCCTGATGGGTACATGAAGATGCTCCCAATTCCAAATGCAACTAGGTGCATGGAAGGTTTCATAACTACTACACTAGAACATTTCTCAATAATATCTATTTTCAGAGCTGTAGCAGTAGACATCTACATGTGGACGCACATGCGTGAGATTTTAGATTTTGTGGCATAAAAGCATAGTCATGTGACGCCTCAGGCGGGCCACAACATATCAAAACAAATGAATGGCTAGAGGACTTTTTCTGTAAATTTACACTATTTTGTGGCCCACTTGAAGCATGAAATTGTCTAATATTTCAATCAGAAGATCTAATCATTATTTCCAACTACATGGGAAGCTGAGATGTAACACACATAATTTTCATGTTTGCCCTTGTACTGTATGTGGATGCATACAGCTCGACACATGTGGAATTATGAAACCTCTAGATAAAGGGAGTTATTTGATACCCTTATTTAGCTTAGAACTGATGCTTGATAGCTCAAATTAAACCGGTAAAATTCTGGATACAAATAACCATGGTATTCGACATGGGCCCTTATCAGATATAGCTACGTAAAATCAATTTGAAAGTTGTTCAGTCCAGTACTTACTCGATCAGGAGCCATTTCTAATAGTGGGTTTTGTCCAATTAAATCCATGCTCGATGCCGCAATGGCTGTACCCAATTTAGTTCCAGTACTTTTAAAATTTTCTTTTTCATACTTTTTTCCACTAAAAGTGTTTTTAAGGTATAAATTGGCATATGGTGAGTGGTGGCATGTCACATTCTAGTGCCCCATGACTTGATGTATCATTTCCCTTAATAGCTGAAGGAGTAAAAAAAAATGAGAGAGAGAGAGAGAGAGAGAGAGAGAGAGAGCCTTTTTGTCTATAATGCTCAGCTTCTTTTACTCAGGCTACCAGCTTTTTCAAGCGAAGTGAAAGTTCGAATAAAATTAAAGCGGCCCAGAGGCAACGTTTGGCCCAAGACCTGCCATGGCTAATGGTGACATTGCCGTAGCTAATATGTGAAAATGTGGGATGTGGATATCTGGTCTTGGGTCATTGCCGGCGAGCCTTTGCTGAAAAAAAGCAATCCGACAGGACCATGCACGTGCCATTCGTGTGAAAGTCATTTTTTTAGCATATGTTTTTCATTCACATGGGACCCTCATAAATATTAGATTTTGGGGAGCAGAAGCACATCAAATGAATATCATGGATTATGCAAGTTGAATATATACCTATGCATTTTTTATTTGATTTTTGTTGATCGGTTTAGATTATCTCTATCTACACCTTTAGGCCGCACTTGGTATTTGAATCCATAGTTCCTGTAACTGGTTAAATCCAATCTATTTTTGCTTACCAGACATAGGAGCTGTTTGGAATGCAAGATTAAATGATATTGAATTGCATTATATAGGTGAAACTAACACCATTATTGCATGATGATTATATGTCAGGGAATACCATGGTATTTTGACTGTCCAATCCTACATTTGAATAAATTCTTTGCCAGTTAAAACATTGTATTAAAGGAAACTGGTGTATGGTGGATTATGGATTTGTATTCAATGGACCGGATTTCACAACTAAAGTTGCGTATGTAACTCGACTGTTACGTGTAGAGGGTGCATATGGATGGACTGTGTGGATAAAACACATGCATCAATGTGGGAGCTCGTAGATGTACTGGATTTCAAAATCCATCCTGTTGTGTCCAGTGCTAGGAGTGAATGATATGATACTGGATTAATCTAATCAATCCCATCATCTCCAAACAATAGATGAAATTTACTTTGGATCAAATGCAATTCCATGCCATCTAATCCTACTTTCCAAATAAGTGAATTGAATTGATATGCACACATTTACTTGTGAAAAATAGTTTCATAATAGAATTAATTGACAATATTATGTTACATACATGTGAACTCGTTCCTACTATGCACTTACTAGTGAAGGCTATGAAAATCCAATTGTTACATTAGGTGGGCCGCATCGTGATACATGAAAAGCTCTGATCATTTATTTGGATTCATGGGTTTTACTTTTGATTAACAACAATCTTGATAAAACAAATTTATCAATTGATTTGATTGCCCATTCATTGGTTAGGAAAATGTATGGTTTGTACTAATTATACAAAAATGCGAGATCATTAATCTAGGTCGTACATCATTTGGCTAGCTATTTTCACCTCCTGTCAAAATTCATTTTGATTGGATGATCCTAACCATCCAATTAATGGGCAGGTAAATGGATGATACATGGTGCTATAGTAGAAAAGATGTCACCATTGATCCACAAACTATCCATACGACTTTGATCTCATGTCTCTTTCAAAGGATCACTTCTTTGCCAAAGTAGACAAATACCTTTCCTTTTCTTTTTATCTTAAAGACCATTTAAACTTTCTTTTAGAAGTAGAATTCAAAAGTAGAACTTTTGATCTCTGTTAAGCCCACATTCATTGGATTGGGTATTGCTATGCCTATAGTAAGCTCGGCACCTACATGATACATTGGAATTTGATTGGATGACAGGCCATTATCAAAAATGAAAATGATCAAGTTTTATACATGCTTTGTATAGACCTCACTCAGCTCTAACCATGGCTCGTCGTCCAATCAAATTCTGCATTGCCGTTTTTTGCACTAAGCTCAGCACAAGCATAGGTAGTACTTGATCCAAGTCCTATGCCCACAACCCGCATAAAACAACTTGTCCACATGGCACAACACGTGCCCTTATAATGGACATGGATTGGGTACTGGCCTTGCTTGGGCCGAGTTTCATTCAACCTTGATGTGATAGGAGTTGATCAGTTGGTCATAAGTGACTGAGTATATATTTAACTGAAGAACTTTTCAACATGCTTTGTATGGGCTATCTCAGACAACTAGCTACTGTTTAATCAACTCGCACCATGCTAAGGCCGGGTGCAAAGCTGGGTCCAGGCAGGACAAAATCCCATCAGCATCCCTTTGGAATATGCATTCATGTAACAAGCTGTCGATCATGTGGGCATCACTGTCCCTAGTATCAAGCCATCGAACCCATCGGTCAGTGGCCAGGGTTAAGAAAATCAAGGACTCATGGAAACCCGGTAGGGTTTTCCTTAGCCGACATTCCCGAACACACAGCCCACCTGCCTTGTGGTTCGACCTGATTCGTGGAATTGTCTACCTGCCCGCGGCCTGGACCCACTCGATGGAGATGCCTTGGATCTTGGACGCTAAATGGGAAAGTATAGTAATCAGCTGGACTTGAGGGGACGCGGATTGCGTCCGACTGGCCCGTCTCTAGACACAAGGGGCGCGGATTGGATACTGACAATTTCAGCAGTAAAATCGCTACTGAAGTGACGTCACCAAGCTCTATGGACCCCACGATGATGCATGTTTTGTATTCATACCGTCCAACCATTTGCAGAGAATGTTTTATGGCATTACAAAGAGAATTAGACAGATCTAAATTTCAAGTAGACCCACCATAGAAAACGGTGGGAGCAGTCACACCCATCGTTGAAACACTTATAGGGCCCACCGTGTTTTATTTTTGAGATCCGACCTATTCATAAATTAACACAGAGATAGACGAAATGAAAAAAAAAATATCAGCTTGATTGGAAACTACTGTGGCCCCTAAGAAGTTTTGAACGGTGGATGTTACTGTCCCCACTATTTTCTATGGTGGGGTCCACTTGAACTTTAGATCTATCTCATTCTCTTCGTAATGCCATAAAACGATCTCTAAAAATGGTTGGACGGTATGGATACAACACATGAATCATGGTGGAGTCCACAGAGCTTGGTGATGTCACTTCAGTGGCGCTTTGGCTACTAACCTTGTCAGTATCCAATCCGCGACCAGCCACAAGGCAGTTATGTGGACGAGCCTACCTTGTTTGTCCATGTTTTTTATCCTTTTTTAAAAGATCATTTTAAGGAATTGCACAAAAATGAGG
Organism: Magnolia changhungtana; assembly: GCA_030180095.1. NCBI lineage: Eukaryota > Viridiplantae > Streptophyta > Magnoliopsida > Magnoliales > Magnoliaceae > Magnolia > Magnolia changhungtana. The sequence goes on along the minus strand of JASAUF010000620.1, from coordinate 5,507,572 downwards.
TAAATCCCACGCTCGAGGGGACCGCATCAAAGATCTATTGCATTTAATTCAACTTGCATTTTAATGTTTTGTGCATTTAAAGCAACCCAAGTTTATTATTTGGTGTGGTCCACTTGAGTGGGATCTGCCTCATTTTTGTGGTATTCCTTAAAATGATGTGAGACAATGGACGGACCGCGTGGACATATAGATATATCACTGTGGGCCCAACAATAGAACTGCCCGTTAGTGGCCAGAGGAGGGCGGGGTAGGACGCAATCCGCATCCACTTAGGAAATAAAAAAAGACAAAAATCTGGCTAAATCGCCGGTCCTTTTAGGGCCACACCTACAATGAGCTGGAGCGGATTAGGTGAGAACCCGGTCCACTAAGGTCGGTGGGATCCCTGATTGTGGGGCTTACAATGATGCATGTGCCTTAAATCCACACCATCCAATCTTTTAAAAGCTCATTTTAGGGCATGATCCAAAATATCCAAATCTTATTTGGACAATACCACACCATGGGAAACAGTAGTGAAGGAATCTCCACCATTAAAAACTTCATGGGGGCCACCAGAATGTTTATTTGTCATCCAACTTGTTGATTGAACGTACAAAGTTCCAGATGAAGAGACCACATGAATATCAGCTTGATCCAATGCTTTTGTGGCACACAAGAAGTTCTTAATGCCTGATTACTACTATTTCATGTATTATGGTCCACCTTAGATTTGGATCTGCTTTATTATTTGCATCATGCCTTAAAACGAGCTTTCAATATGAATGTACGGTGTGGATGTAATCGCATCATAGTGTGCCCTACAGCTAGGGTCCTACCCACCATGGTGGATCCGGGTCACACCTAATCCGCTCGTATAAATAAATGGATGACTTTAAAGATGCAAGCACTCTTGCCTAATGCAACAATGTTCTTGGGAATGGGAAGGCTTACATGCGCTTGGCCCCTAGATGTCTTGTCCATGTTACCATTGTACTCGGATCGGTAGTGACCTCTAAGGGCTGTGGGGCCCACAATTATGTATGTTTTATTATCCATGACATTTATCTATTTTTCCTGATTATTTTAAGGCATTAGCCTAAAGTTTGAGGCATGCATATCCAAATCTTAAGTTTTAATGGTAATAATTGAACATTCACCGTTAAAAGCTTTTTATGGCCACAAAAGTTTTAGATAACTGATATTTGTGTTTTCCCTTTATCTAAGTTAGTGTAACCTAATCAACAACATAGGATAAAAAATAAACATTACAATAATTACTACTTGCTAGTAAGTTTTAATGGTGGGCGTTCAATCACTGCCATTTCTTTTTGTGGGATTTATTTGATATGCCTTATTCATGTTTTTAAATGATTTTTAAAAATAGATGTACCGCATGGAAAAAATAAATATATGATTGTGGTGGGTGTTTAATCACTACTATTTCATGTCGTGGGATTTATTTGATATGCCTTACTCATGTTTTTAAATGATTTTTTAAAATAGATGTACCGCATGGAAAAAATACATATATTATTGTAGTGGGTGTTTAACCACTACTATTTCTTGTTGCGAGATTTATTTGATATGCCTTTTTTTTTTTTCGATATGCCTTACTCATGTTTTTAAATGACTTTTAAAAATAGATGTACCGCACAGAAAAAATACATATATTATTGTGGTGGGCATTCAATCACTACCGTTTCTTGTTATGGGATTTATTTGATATGGCTTACACATGTTTTAAAATGATTTTTAAAAATAGATGTACCACATGGAAAAAATACATACATTATTGTGGGCTGACAACACATCCCAATAAAGAGACGTGCCACTATCAAATCCAAGTCCGTTACGCGTGGGCAATGGTTAACTCGTGATATGCCACACACCACCCGATTTTGATGGTGTGTTTACGTGACCTAAGTTATGTCGGCACAACATGAAGTGTGTTATATCCACACTTTATCCATTTTATGAGATCATTTTAGTGCATGTGAACAAAAAAATTAAGCATATTCAAAACTCAACCATAAGATAAAAAGCAAGTGGAGATTAAAGATCTACAATTGAAATCTCCTTGAGGCTATAACTTTTGGATCAAGTTTATACATGTGTTTTCCAGTCATCAAGTCCAAGTTGGATTCCCTTCATCCAGGTCTTATTCCATTCATCCAGTCTTTTATGATCTTATGAATAAGTCGGATGGCACGTATATATTATGATGAGCCCTGTGAAAGTTTCAAGGATAATGATATCACAAAGTGAATCGTATGTATATATATAACATACGCAATATTATGCTGGGGTCATAGGAGGTCGGTGGTGGGGGGCACACCATGCAATCCGCTTCCGAATTCGTCATCTAGCAGTGGCTGAAAGTGGAAAGTGGGACCCACTTTCTATGACTTTGAATAATACGGGGACTTGCTTGCAATCGTATCTGATCCAATCCAACCATTCCTTTTTATTATCTCTGTCCAATAGAAAGAGATTTAATTCATGCACTTTCTCACTGCTGCCCCACTACCCTTGATGGTTTATATTTAGAAGCATGATCATCTTCTGACTACCGTCGGATCTTTGATCCAAATGGGGTATGTGGAACTTTCACGGGAGTGGATTACGTGAGAACCCAGCCTCGCCCAACACGGTGCGGCCCCAACCATGGGGCCCACCTTGATGTATCTATTCTGTATCCGTGTTGTCCATCCATTTTTTTCATATCATTTTAGGGCATGGTCCGGCAATGAAGAAGATATAGGTGGATCATACTCTATGAAACAATGGTGATTGAGCTGCTGGCATTAAAAAATTCTTATGTGCACCTATAGTGGTTACTTGCCATCCAATCCAATGATAAGGTCCCATAAGTTGGGATGAAGGTAAAAAGCAAATATCAATCCAAAACTCTTTTTGGCTCATTAATGGTCAGTCACCAATGTTTTCCACGGTATGGTCCACCTTATAATCGGATCTGCCTAGTTTTTGGGTTCATGCACTAAAATAATATGAAAAAAAGGATGGCGGCTTGGATGAAGAATAGATACAATACGGTGGGCCCCATGTGGGCCGCACCGTCTTGGGGTGAGGCTGGTGATCCGCTCCCAGCTTTCACTTACCGCCCGGTGCTCCTCGTGGGAATATTTTCCATGTGAATATTGCTTGACTAAAGATATTCTCCAAATGGGACCTGGCGGCAACTGTACACACTGTTGTGTGAATCTATGTGGGTCCCCTATGATATATGTGTTTCATCACTGTTCATCAAATTATTATTTTTTTTCATATTATTTTAAATCACCAGTTCAAAAATGAGACATCCAAATCTCTATTGGACCACACAATATAAAAACAGTGATGATTGAATGCCTACCATTAAAAGCTTCCTAGGATCCACTATAATGTTTATTTTTCATCTAATCTAATTTGGTTGCACAAACCTGATGAAGGAAAACAAAAATGTCAGCTTCATCCAAAAATTTTGTGGCCCCGAGATGTTTTTAATAGTAGGAGTTTAATCCAAAATTTTCCTATGGTGTAGTCCACATGAGATTTGGACATGCCTCTCTTTTGGAATCATGTCCTGAAATTTTCTAAAAAAGAATGGATGGATGACATGGACGAAACGCATACATTATAATGGCATTGTAAAGGCAATACTAAGTTGGCTGATATTCATGGTGCATAGTGTACTTTGAAATTGCGGTGAAGACCGCACTAGTTGAAAAAAGAATAGGCCAATATATCCTAAAGGGGGGTGAATAGGACTTTTAAAAGTTTTTATGATTTATTTTAAAATCCTATTACACTAATCCAAACAACAGACTTATATTAGTATTACTCAAATGTAACTCTACTGGCTTCCAAGCCTAGTAGAGGATCCAATCACAAACTATTCAAGAAGTAGTAATATATAACTTAGTTTATGATGAATATGACTGTGAATGTGTGTGAGGTGTGATTAGATATATAAATATGAATGCATCGACATGAATCACAAACACAGAAGAAGAGTAATCACAAACACAATCATTTTTATAGTGATTTGACTACTTGTCTACTCCACTCCCGGTAACCGCACTCAACCCTTGAGTGTACCGAATTTCACTAAGGAAGTTTCACAATGGTTCACCTCAAACCTAAAGTTTTAAATCAGGTTCACCTTCAACCTTTACAACCTACACTGAGGCTGACTGTTTATGCTCTCACGAGCAAGGGTCAACACAACGCACCTACTTTTAGGCACACTGGCCAAGGATCTTCTATAAGACCCTACTGGAGGCTTCCACATGGTTTACCTCAAACCCAGAGTTATACTGGTTCACTCCAACCAGATGTTTATGCTCTCCACAGAGTAAGGGTCCATACAACGCACCCACCACGTATACTCCTGCCGGAGGCCTCCTTGAGGACTTCAAAGAGTAAGAACAACTTAAGACCCAATCCTACAAAGGAATGATCACAAGTGTCCTCTTGGACTCTAGATACTTATAAATAAGTTAATGAGTCCCGATAAGCACAATGTCGAAGATCTCCTCCTCATTGTTGACGAAGAGTTTTCTGCTCCCTTGATCCACAACACAAAATGATATACCAGTACTTGGCTTCGGGTTGGGTCAAGGTCCAAATGGAATCTTACTCTCAAAGTGTTTTTCTATTAGGAAGATAGAGCGATTCCAATCTTATACATTTAAGGCATCTTAGCTTAATGATTTGCCATTAAGGTAGTAGTCGGAGGATCCTTGAATGCGGAAGTTCATTTCCCAATCCACTTTATTGAATATCAATGATGAGGGTGGATTGGAGGATGAACTTCCTTGAGAGAAAGGGCTTTGGGTATATGATCTAAGGTTAAACACTAAAAAACTCTCTCTGCTTTCTCTCCCAGCAACAATAGACAAGTCCTCTATATATAGGCAAAAAGGTTCCAACGGATATAAAACGGTCACATTTATGACTGAGTTCGATATCATCGAGCGTATACTCTCGACAGCATCGATGATCTGCTCGATGACTTGAATTCAAAGTCATACGCTTTTGAAACCTTTTGCCACATGGTTGATGAATCGAAACCACTATCGATATCATCGAATTTCGAACTCCGATTCCATCGATGGTAGGTTCGATCTATCGACATTTGAAAAATGAGAGAGACTTGACATGAAATATTTCAGGTTTTTAGGATATGATTGAGGGTCAGCCGATGTCATCGAAATTTGTATATCGATGATATCGAAGGTAGTGTTGATGTATCGATAAATCCAATAAATTTACCAGTAAACTTGTTGGACAGTTTGTGTCCAGTTTCGATGCAATCGACTCGGCCTCGATATCATCGACATATGAATATCGATTTCCTCAAATGACCCCCGATCAAAGTTAAAAATAACTTGAAATATCTGCTAAAAGAAATGAGCACCCACGGTCGATATCATCGATGGACTTACGATCTTATCGATATTTGATTTCAGATCATATCGGAAGGCGTATCGATATATCGAAGAAATTCGAATTTTTCTTTAAAAAATAGTGACACTGAAAATCTGCCTGTCGATCTTATCGAGCCACTTTATATGGGCTCGAGATTTGAGTATTGATGGTATCGATAGGTGTATCGATACATCGATAATTCGTCCAGATATGTTGTGAGGTTGCTGGACATATTTGATCCTTTTTTTCGATCATATCGATGAAGCATCGAGGACTCGACAGCGCAAGTCGATCATATCGAGGGTGTTTCGATAAAATCGACTAGATGAGAAAAACCTAGAGATTTTCCTATTTTGAAAAAGTTTTCTCATCTAAAAATTTTATGCTTTTCTAACTTGTTTTTAAGGGTTTTATTCACCTAGTGTTTTGGGACGTGAGATGTGAGGCTTTAAATTTACCTATGGCGAGCTTGCACACATCCAGTTAGGGCAGACGCTTGAAATGATCTTCCTATCAGGCTCTGTAGACAATCTGACTCAACACTCACGTAACTTGACAAACCAGGGCACTTTCATACTTCAGCCGAAAAAAATAATAAATATCATTTACACATGGCGTCCTATAAAAAAACCTCATTTGCATAAAGGACTCTGGATGTGGGCGTAACCAATGATTGACCTATGTCAAACTACTAACACATGTGGAGTTGTATAATAGGTCACAATTATTTATGAGTCCAAACTATCATTTCAACATATACAAATGCGAGGAGTGACTATTAATACCCTTTGGCCGCTGCTTAAAGTTTTTATAAATGGGAGAAAGATCAAAGAACTTTAGGCCTTTACCAACTCAACAAACACAACTTTATAACACAATGTTGCTGATCTTAATTTAACTCTTAGCTTAGCTCTCGGTGTAATTCAATTTATCTATGCTGCAACGGTAGGTAGACCAACTTAGTTTACCTTGTAGTGTAATGCTCTTTATTTGCTCCTACATCACCAAACCAATCAAGAGTTTTTATTTCATATTTTTAAAGCTTATTTAGTTCATGGACTTCCATAGTAATATGGTGAAAAACTCACATCATTACATCTCACATGTGGTTGGAAATTGACAATTGTAAAATCGCTGTAATCCTTTGAAATAACCACACAAGAAATGGATTAGTGAAAAGTGTGTTTACGTGGATGGTTTCATGATGTATGTATTATATGTACATTGTCCATCCATCTCGCATGGTCATTTATGGAATGGGACAAAAAATTAGGCAAATTTAAAGTAGAAATGGACTGCATCATAACTAGCAGTGAGGATTGAGCACTTGGAGTGCGGTTCACTTGAGCTTCTGATCTTCCTTATATTTTTGGGACATGCCCAAAAATGATATTGTGAGATGAGTTGACAGTGTGAATATAACATGTATTGATGAAATAATATCCAAATGTATCTGTCCAAGGAAAATACTTTACATTAAGGAAGCAAAGTGGAATAGGAGTATTGTGTGGGGCCTGTTTTACTTCCAACTATCATAATAATGATAATCATTATTCATTTACCACACATTACAATATGTTACTGCTATAATCGATAAACCAAATTTGCTTTTAGTGTAAATCTATTCATCTATGCCTAAGTTGCTAGATTAAGGAAGACATTAACTTTAAGACTTCACCATCTACATCACACTCATTAAATTGACAAGGATTTCCTCTTTTTATTTGCAAGTGTTTATCTTTGATGAATACTTGTGTTTTTTTATTCTCATATTGTATTAATCGACAATCTTTATTATTATGGTGAGAAAAGAGTCACTTCGATTGAAAGATTAAAAATATTCATTAGAAGCATGGACCATCTCTTTTGCAAAATTGTTTAATACATATCATGAGTGGTTGAATAGCCAACCAAATTGCTAAATTATTGATTATAGACAACCATTATTAGTTTTTATGTCTATCTCAACACTTGGAGTCAAAAGTGTCCCGTTCAAATTAAGTTGTATCAAATTTTGACATGCCCAACATTGCGTACATAATACTCGTGACAATATTTTAAGCTAAACAACAATGTCAAATGATAACTTACTATGACAAGTGTGTAATGAATCCATTGCCCTACAAAATCCCCACATATCATCCCATTCTTATGCAGACTCAGATTAGGTAACACATTTTTTTTTTATACCAAGCTTGGCATAGGCATAACATTACAAAATTCGATTGCACCACGTGTCATTACTGGAACTGGGCCACTCAAAGCGTGATTGAAAAGGGACATGAATTGAACATTACATGCCTCAGTTGAGTTCAAAACAAGCACAATATGGTAGAATTTAAATTGATGATACTACTTAGTAGAGATGGGGCTACCTAAACAACACTTGAAAGGGGGAATTTGATTGGACAGTAGATATATGGGACGTCAATGTGATGAACTCGGCCTTTAAAGAGAAAATCAGAATTTTGAATAAGGCTTCAGGAACACATTGAGCTACCCAGGCTTGGCCCTGACAGCCCTACTATCTAGTACTATTATCTAAGTACTGGTTGAGTATATATTCGACTGAATAATTTTAAAGTACTTTTAGCTCAGTCGACCAATGGAATCCCACCATGCTGCCTCATGTGACTGCTTTTCATGCAGGCACTCAGCTGTGCATGATTGGGTACAAACAGGCCGTACTCAATCTGGGTCGGTTTGAAAGTTGCTTTGTTAATTACTTAGTAAGTAGACGATCAAATTCCGCATGACAAGCAAGTCCAGGCCCAACTAGGATGGAGCGCATTAGGAAAATCAGGCTCATCAGAAGTATACGACTTCAACCGATGAACTTGGGCTAATGATACCTTCATTATTCTCCAACTTAATGGGTATGATTTTCAACTCACAATCGAACGGTCCATATTAAACCATAGAAAGCAATGCAAGCAACGTGTACGGTGGATGAGTCACTACCATCTAACAAATAGAAAAGAGAACGCACGTAGCATGAGGTTGGCTGAGAGTAAGAGTACTCTCGCTCTCAAAAGCGAAGAAGACGAAGAGCGGAGTCTTCTTTAGAAACAAAAATATCCCGATGCTCTTATTTTTCCGGCCTTTCCTCCTCTATTCTCTTCTACTCTTCCGATTGCTTGATTTTTTTCATGCAATCGCCCTCAGCCGCCACCGACCGTGAAAAAGACCTCGGCGCTGCGCCGAAGCCGTCTCCCGAGAAAGGAAAGCCTTGCATTCCTTAAGCCAAGCCAAAGCCGGCTTCATGAAGCCGCAGCCGTTATACCCCACCATCAATCCCAAGTCTCTCTCTGATTCTTCTTCTTCTTCTTCTTCTTTGGTTTGAGCTTTTCCGTCTCATCCGTCTCTCATTCTGTCTTCTTCGACGGTTTCCGTACAGGATCCATATGTTTTCCGGCAGCTCTTCGCGTCAGGACCCGGAAGTCATCGATCTCACGCCGTCGCCGGGCCTGCAAGGATCCAGCCGACAGAAACGCAAGCAGAATCAAGTAAGGGCGGAGAATTTTTTTCTTCTTCTTCCCCCTTTTGTTCTTCTTGTTTTCTTCGTTTCTTTTTAGATATTCAATCGAGTGAATTGCTAATCCTTCTTGCCCTTGGTAATCATATTGGATTTCGTCCAATTAGGGATTTTTGACGGTCGCAATTACAATTATTAAAAGTATATATATATATATATATATATATATATATATATATATATCACACACACACACACACACACACACACACACACACACACACACACTTTTAATAATTGTATGTTGATGGTTGATTGTCAATCGATGACGTTAGAGCCATTGCAGGTGAAATTGCCGATTGGTAAAATGCAATTTCCTGAGAGAACTAAGGGTGTGTTTGGATGCACTATTAAATTGACTTGCAATATTGGTTAAACGAAGTGGAAATGACCAAATTGTAATATCTTCCACTGCCACTCACTTCCAGGTCTTTTTCTCCAAATTGCAATTGGGGTACTTCCAATTTTGGTTTAAAAAGAACTTAGCTGCAGTGTTAGTGATGCTGCCTCACTATGAATACCAGGAGCCATCTTATTCTTTGGTCTTTATCATATCGACTGTTTTTCTTTTGCAATATATTTAACTCGTGCATTGATGCAGGAGCTTTCCCACCACATACGCCATCCTCCCTTGTTTTGACTAGATTTGGGACTTCTGTAAATTCTTGTTTTTTGAGGCTATTTTGATAATTTTCCTTTGATTGTTAGTTGTCAGTTGCGGAGATAAAAATGTTTTTAGAGTTAGTTTTGATTAATTGAGGATTAGTTGTGATTAGCATGCTAATCATTAGAAGGACTCACCTTCCACTAATGCAAATTGGATAAGTCCTTGGAAAAGATGCACACATCTTTTCTAAGGGTGAAGGCCTCCATTTTAGTGATGCCTCCTTCGCCAATAGGGCTGGAGGAAGAAAATTTAATCTCTAATCTTGAAACGCTCATTTCTGATTTTATTTTATTATTATTATTATTATTATTTTTTTTTGAGAAGCGACGAAGTATTATCAAACGAGAAAAGGGTTACAAAAGAGGGGATTGACCCGCTGAGATAGCGGGCCAAAACACCTATGAAAATGAGAACAAAAACAAATTACAACTACTTAAATGCAGAACATGGGAGGTCCATTCCACTATAAGAAAATGGACTCTCTTGATAAGATACCCTATGGCGTGGGATTCCCCTTTGAAGCATCTCCCATTACGTTCTTCCCAAACCCCCCACCACTGCCGCTAGGGACATTCTCCAAACCAGAATTTTCTGCTTACCAAAATCTGCACCATGCCAGGCTTTAAACAAGCAGCTCGAAGAATAGGGGAGAACCCATGAGATATTGAACCAAGAAAAAACCACTGACCAAATCTGATGAATAAGGGGGCAGTGGATGAAAAGATGGTTTACTGATTCTGCTTCCGCCATGTAGCAAAGACAGATGTTAGGAATGCACATACCTCTTTTTCTTAAATTGTTTACTGTCAGCACCTTCCTGATACTAACGAGCCAGCTGAAGACCGCGATCTTTGGAGGAAGCCTGTATTTCTACGATTGTTCAGACAAGGGATCTGCCGAGTGGAGGGAGATGTTGTATATGCGGTTGTATAGAGATTTGACTGAGAAAATGCTCATTTCTGAATAAGCTATCAATCCCACTAGGCTGGAGAAAGAGAACACCTATACCACCTTAACATTCTTTAATATTTGTTAGAGGTATGTTTTGCCATCTTTCGGTTTTTATCAACTCTATAAAACCAATGCTGTTTTCTTTCTATATAATGATTTTAAGATGTGTCTCCTTTGTGATTTAAGAAGTTTAGATTTTATGGAGATACCATTCATCTTGGATTACTAGACGAGCTCATTATCATCATTGCCTTGTAATGCAACTTGATCAAGGAAGGTAACCCCCCCCCCCCCCCCCCCCACACACACACACACACACACACCCCACCACCACCACCACCACCACCACCAACAACAACAACAAGGCCTTACAATCCAATCTAAATAAGAAAGCACAACAACAACAGGTCCTTACAATCTGATCTAAGTAAGAAAATTCTAACATTACTTCTTGCCTAATATAAAGATATGAAAGAAAAAGAAAATTTCTTAATATTGAGATTTGAAAGAAAAGGAAAGTAGAGATATTTCCTAATGTAGAGATTTGAAAGAAAACGAAAGTAGAGAATCTAGAGATATTTTCTAATGTAGAGATTTAAGTGAAAAGGAAAGTAGGGGTGGGCTTCAAAGGGAATGTGGAAATTTTCTCGTGCACTCATGCGGAGTGTGTATGTGTGGGATGTAGGGTGATTGCATTGTCTTGGCCCCACTAGTCGGGATCAGCTCTCAACACTGCCTGGTAGCAATGCACTGATCAATCCCTAGCTTGGGTAAGGGAGGGTTGGCGTCAACCAGTCAAAAGAACTCACCTGTAAGATGCCTCTTGACGAAAGTTGTTCTCCCTGCTCCTCCAAAAGTTAAGAAAACATAAACTGAAAATAAAAAAAGAAAAGAGGGAGTGAAAACGCAGCAGAGAGAAGCTACAACTCCCCTACAAAACAAACACCAAAGACACCGACAACTAATATCTGTTTATTTTTAAGACAGCCCTCAACGCCCCTTGGCAAAACGTCTGCATCCAATTAGCATCAAGAATTTGAACAAAAGATAAACAAATCTCCAAGGGAAAGACACTATTTACCCATGATATTGCATTCCGTGAGTCACATTCAAACACAATTGAACCGGGAGTGAACTCGACTGCCAATTTGCAAAGTTGGAGGAGAGCTGCAGCTTCAGCATAATTTGAGTCTTTGATATCAATGGGCTGCAAGAGATCTGGTAGAATTCTACTACTGCAGTCATGAATAAGACCCCGAACAACCGCCTGGCCTGGGTTTCTCCAAGAACAGCCATCAAAATTCTGTTCATGCAGTAGGATGCTTCCAAGAGACTGACTTCTTCATGACACGATCTCCCCTAATATCTAGTAATGACCTCTTTCGAAGATGATTTAAGTAGGGTGTAAGAGATACACCTGAAACTTGACTGTACTCTAGCCCAGCCCACTGTCATACTAAAGATTTCCTTAAACAAGCAAGCATGGAAAATGGATTTACCTTCGAAAACTCTCCCGATTCTTTTGAGACAAAACAACCATATAACTGCATATAATGACATCTTCCAAAGACACTTTCCATTTGAACCCAAGGCTGAAACCTCCCAACTATCCATCAACTCTTGGCTCGAAACAGGAATCTGTGCAATTTGGAAATTTGTGACAACATCTTCCGAAACGGTTCACAAAGTAATAATGAAGTAGAGATGATTAACTGTCCCATCTTGGTTGCAATAAGAATAGCACTGGTTTGCAAGATACACCTGTATGTTTCAGATTGTCAATAGTGGCATACCAACCAAATGAATGCTCGGATTTTTGGGGGAACCCGGGATTCCCAATTTTTTGCGAAAGGCCTTGTGCATTTATCCGTAGAATTCACCAAAAATTGTGAGAGGGACCGAACTGGAAGTCGCCATTTGTTTCCAATAGCCAACATTGTTTGTCACTTCCAACCTGCTAAACAGTGTTATCAAAATTGTAAAATTGGGTGATTCGTATCATAATCGTATCATACACCTGAGTTTCAAATCTTAAATAATTGTACGATATTCGTAGACTGTATATGGGCCCAAATTACATTGAAAAATCACAATATTTATTTGTATTTATTTATTTTTCTTTCTTTCTACCCTTTTTGCCTATAAAATATGAAAAGAAGCTCATCCCTACTAAAAGTATCCTTATTTTGTCTTTTGAGAGGGAGGGAGCCTCCAAAACAAAGATGTCAACTTTCAAGATATCGCAGCCCCAAAACATAGAAATCAAGATATCTTTTTATTTAATGAATGGAATTGTATCTTGTTTAAGATATGATTGTATCTTTTCAAGATATCTTTTAAATGGTTCTACTTCTTGTATCTTTTTGGAGATAAATTTCTTGAAAGACAACAAAAGCAAAGGAAAAGGACTAGAATCCTTTACTTTTTTCTTTTTGAAAGGTGATAATATTATTAAGGCCAAAGGCTGGGGAAAAAAAACAGAAAACAGAACAAAAGAAACAAAAATACAGACAAAAACAAACAAAACACCCTTTGGAAGCCCACTCCCTGACATACAAGGCCACCCTCGTAGAAACCCCCAAAGCAAAACCTCTTCGATTACAGAGGCAATGATCATAACTCTCCAACCAAATGGCTCAAAAGACAGCCATCAGCCCAAGAACCCCCAAAGCAGAAACTCTTCGATTACAGAGGCAATGATAATACCTCTCCAACCAAATGGCTCAAAAGACAGCCATCAGCCCAAGCCTCATCTCTTTCTACCAAGCGAACCTCCCCCTCCATCATGCCAAGCCTTGAGCAGATCGATGACCAAACCGGGCATCACCCAACTAACATTGGCTAACCTAAGGATGCTTGACCAGGCAATCTGAGAGGAGCAGTGGATGCACGGATGGTCCACTGATTCCTTGGCACTTAAACACACCGGGCAGGCGTTGGGCAATATGAAGGATCGTTTCTGCAAATTATCTATGTATGGTTAGGATCCTATTTCTTCTGGCAAGCCAAATGAAAGCAGTGACTTTCAGAGGAGCTCTATATGCCTAGATGTGGGCAGTATGGTTCAAACAACCAACAACAGAGGATGAGGAGAACTCTGAATAAAGAGACTGCATCGAAAAAGCTCCATTTTTGGAACGTCTCCAAACGAGCGAGTCCACCCCGGAACAGGCTGTAAACCCTGCAACAAAGACAGCAGGGGCACTAAATCGCAAACCTTGGAATCGCGCAAATCCCTTCTACATGGTATGTATACCGTATAAATGTTCTTATTGATAATATCATGATATGTATTACTTTTCTTTGTGCATGTTGATCGGAAGCAGATGATTGATGAATTTTAATTTTTTCTGCTTTATTTATATTTTTCCAGATTTTATTATATATATATATATATATTTTAAGAAATCAGATTTATTTATGTATTTTTTTACAATCTAAGATATGATATGATTCGACCCATTTTAAGATTTGCTTATAATAATGATTTTGGCAACATTGATGCTGAATATATACCTGGCTTAAGGCAGCCCACCGAACTATCAAATTCACCATCCTTGAGATCGCAGGAGAAAGAGGAGGCACCACACTATCTTGCCCCCTAACTGTATGATAGAGGCAAGTTGTGAGAGCATCTGTATTAACTGCAATGTTGGACAAGTCTTTACACAAATCCACTAGGGGCAATTCAGCACACCGGGGGTATCCTGCCAAAATCTCATTCTATCCCCATTCTTGATCCTGAAATGCAGATTGGAAGAGCAGAAGGATTGAACCCAGGAGATTGCTCTCCAAACAGTGGGTCCCAATTTCGTTGAAGCTATATTAATATCCCAACCATTATTCCTCAATCGATACTTCAAACTATTAAAATGTTTCTCAACAACGAGGTCTCTTTGCTTCCCATTGTCCACCATCATTTCCCCACGTCCCAGTGACTGACCAGCATGTGCACTGTCCACCAAGAAAAATGAAATTCATGGGCACCCTCCCAGTTATTGTATAAGAACCGTATAACAATTGCTTCAGTTCTTGTCACAACCTTCACTAAGCACCTTAGAAAGGAGAGGAGATGCACCCTGAGATGCAAGCGTAGATTTGATAAGCACCAGTTTTTCCACCAAGGGAGAGAAATCTGATCTTCCAAATAGCCAGCCTGCTCTTTACAATACCACTCCACTAGAGGATCTCCAAATTCTTCATGTGCTCTCCTGATACAAACAGGAATATGAAGATGCACCAAAGGAAGATCAACGACTCTACAACCAATTAACAAAGTGAAAACAACCACTTCCTCCCCATATTGATCCTGGCAGAACTACTATTCATGAGGTTTGCTTTCAGCCTTGTCATCACCTCAAAGATAACAAAGATATACCTAAACATACCTACTTCAACTGAGGACCCATCTCCAAAAAATTGAGTATGATTAGCATGCTGAACTAACAAGACCCTCACCCCATCATTACCCAAGACCATGCCTTTCAGCACCCCCACCTCAACTGCCTTTTTTGAGTAAGTAGCCAAACTTTCAGCTGCAACTGAAAAAGGACGGGGGTCGAAATATCGATACTGTCGGCCGATATTATCGGTATCACAGTCCAGTGATACGAAACCCTCAGAAAGATACTAAAAAATTGAAAAAAATTACAGGATATTTTGTATCGATCGATATATTGATAAATATAGCATAATATCACCAAATATCGTTCGATATTATGAGATATCAACGATATTACAACTCGGGGATGTTGGGACAGCATCATTATCCGAAAAAAATGACAAAAAAAGAAAAGAAAAAAGAAAAACTTTCAATAGGTAGATTCGGTACCTGTAGAGGAGATCGCTTTGATCGGAAGTCGTATTTGAAAGGCCATTCGAATCGAAGCAACAAAATCTCTAATTTGGGAGAGATTCGAGCAAAATCCGTCGAAATTCAGAGAAATCACGAAATCCGGAGAAATCCTTGGCGAAATTCGGAGAAATCCTCGGCGAAATCCGAAGAAATCCTCGGCCAAATCATAGATTTGGGAGAGATTTCAGGGTTCCGGAATGTCGGAACCCTCTCTCCTTCGGAAAAGGGCCCCTAGCCCTTATTACGAGAATCGGATGGGTTGGTGTATCGCACACCACCGACCTGGATGGTGTGTTGACGTCGCCAAGTTCTGTGGGTCCCATCATGAGGTATATGTTATATCCAAATTGTTCGTTGGCAAGCTCGTCGTGTAGCTTGAACCAAAATATAAGACAGATCCAAAGATCAAGTGGACCACACTGAAATAGGCAGTGGGAGATTGAACGTCTACCATTGTAACCCTTTTGAGGGTCACAAAAGTTTTGGATCAACATGATATTTGTTTCTCCTCTTCATCCAGGTTTGTGTGACCTCATGAACAGATTGGATGGAAAATGAACATTATGGTGGGCCCTATAAATGGTTTTACAGTGAGAATCATTATCCCACTTCTATTTGTGGTGTGGTCTACTTGAGCTTTGGATATGACTCATTTTTGGGCTCATGATTGAAAATAATCTCTCCAAATGGATGAACGGTGTGGATATAATAAATACATTATTTTGGAGCGTATGTAACTTTGATATCCTTTGAATTGTTTGTACAACTGGAGCTCGACTAGCGTGAACGCTCATCTTCGCACAACACGTACCCACACCAGCCAAGTCACTGATGTGTGGTACACCAGCCAATCCATATCGTCCATTCATTTTCAAGGGTAATCTTAAGGCATGAGCGCAAAAAGGAGACGTATGTAAGGCGCAAGTGTACCACACCACATAAATCGTGGTGGCAATGATGTCCATCATTGAAGCTCCTTAAGGCCCACCATGATGTTTATTTGCCATCCAATACATTCATAAGGTTTGACAAACCTGGATGGGAAAACATAAATATTAGCTTGATCCAAAAAATTTGTAGCTCCACAAAAATTTAATGGTGGTCATTCAATAACCAGTATTTTGTGTGTTGTGGTCCACCCTAGATTTGGATCTGCCTTAATTTTTGGCCCATGCCATAAAATGATACGTTAAAATGAATTGATGGTGTCGATACACCATCTTATGTCAAGGTAACCCCATGGTCATGGTCCCATTCAAGTTGTTGGTTGCTTGGATACCTCGATGTATGTATTGCATATCAATTGTCGTCCATCTACCTGGACTGCTTATTTTATGGCATGGTTCCAAAAATGAAACAAATATAAGTTTCAAGTGAATCACACTATAAGAAACAGTGGTCATTGATCCCCCACCGTTGAAAACTTTCTAAGGTCCACTGTTACCATCCAACCCGTTGATAAGTTCACACAGACTTGGATGAAAGGAAAAAACAAATATCAACTTGATCCAAAAAAAATTGTGGCCCACAAATTTTTTAATGATCAATAACCACTATTTTGTGTGGAGTGGTCCACATCTACCTAAATTTTGTATGTCTCATTTTTTAGGCCAATCCCTGAAATTAGGTTGCAAAACAAATGGGCGATACGGATGTGCCATGCATGCATCAAGGTGGGCCCTATTGTTTTCGACGGTAGCATTAATTGATCAGAGCCTTTTGTGGCTCCAAGAAGTTTTCAATGGTAGCATCAATTTCAATTGTTTTCACTAGCGTAGTCCACATAAGTTTGAATGAATGAAACAAAAACAATTATCAGCTTGATCCAAAACTTTTGTGGCCTACTAATGGTCGATCACCATTGTTTCTTATGGTATGGTCCCCCTGATTATTGGATTTGCTTCATTTTTTGGATAATGTCCTAAAATGATATGGAAAAATGGATGGACGGGGTAGATATTGAATACAAACATCATTGATAGGTATGTTTTCTAATTTCTACTATATCTTTTGCTTTTGAATGCATTAGTTATGTTTTCATACATATCTTTATACATTTATAAATGTTATGTATCATATTTGAATATAGTTTACCTTAGTTCAATCAGATAACGCATAACTTAGGACCCTATAGAAAAAAAATTTATTATGTGCACTTCTTTTTTGAGATTTTATGGTTTAAAAGTGTGTATTAAAGTCTTTTTAAATAATTTCTGAAGTTTCATAAAAAAATTCAACCATTTTGCCGATGTTTCCCCATGTTTCCCAAAAAGTGCAATAAATTATGCGATACAAACGATATATCCCATGCAATAACCGATACGTATCTGTATCCCAAGGTTGCGATACATTGCACGATACCGATATTTCGAACACTGGATACCACCACTCTTTGCTTTGAAGCAGTGTTAGCAAAGTCGTACGATTTACGATATGAATCGTACGATTCATATCGTACACCCAAATCACAAATCCCAAATAATTGTTCGAATCATATCGAATTGTACGATAATCGTAGATTACATAAATAGGCCTAAAAAGTACTTAAAAATTATTATTATTATTATTTTTAAAATTTTTTATTCAAAATTTATTCTTTCTTTATACCCTTTTGCTCATAAAACATGAAAAAGGCCTCTCCTATTAAATATATCCTCATTTTTTTCTTTAGAGGAGAGAGTGGCAAGAGGAGATTCGGGGATTTTGATATTCAAAAACCCAAAACAAAGAAATCAAGACACTATTCACAATGGAATTGAATGCCATTTTTTCTAACATGATTCTATACTTAAGAAATGTATAAAAGAACAAAATTATTAAAGGACTCTTGTATGTTTTTTAAGGTAAAATTTTCTAATGACAAAAAAAGAAAACGAAGATAAAAGACAATAATCATTTAATATCATGATATGTATATATAACACATACATTTTCTCAATTGATAATATCATGATATGTATTACTTTTTTCGTACAAGTTGATGGGAAATGGATGATTAATGATTTTTAATCTTTTCTGATGTATATTTTTTCATTTGCTTTTTATATGTATATTTTAAAATCAGAAAAATCTTACAGTTTACGATACGATATGCGATTCGATACGATTAATCCCCTTTTACGATTTGCAATATGATAACGATTTTGACAACATTGCTTTGAAGAAACCTTTGGGACTATTGTTAATAAGGATACAAAACCACATGGATATCATTTAGCCTTCAGTCTATCGCCTCCATTTTCTCCCGAAACCCATTCGATCAACAGATTAACAAGGCAATTCCAATCTATGCCATCATGCACGCTTTCCAAATCACCCTAAAAAGAATCCTATTGCCATTTCTTCATAAATTCATCCACCAATTCATCAGCAAAACACAGGCTATCCAAGACTGATCTACCAGTGATACAAGCACTTTCAGTCAAGGAAATCACTCTATTGATAACCTTTTTCAAACACACCGTTGAGACCTTTGAAATCAACTTGTATATACTGCCAATCGGTCTACTCAGTCAGAAAATGATGATTATCTTACCTTCAGCTTTCTTTTGAATTAGAGAGACAAAAGAAGACCCCAGGCCTTTATCAATAACAACTCTTTTGGTGGAGCTAAGTACATAGCCATCAAATCCCCTTCAACCACCTTCGAAAACATTGGAAAGAATAACAATGGGAAGTAATCTGAGTCAAAATCTGCAGCTTCAACCTTTAATGTTGCCCATGGCCCACTGTAAGGCCCAACATGTGCTATTTTGGGATGTTTATGGCGAGATTTAGGGCCTAAATGTTAGAGATCACATTTTCCATTTGTGAAAGATAATGGGGTTGATGTGAAAAATATGATTGAAGATTTTGAGAGTATTTAGTAGATTCAATTTTGCTATTTTAGGCAAAATCTTTGTTAATGGGATTTTTATTATCTTAAATAAATTATAAATTGATTTGAAATCAATCTAATATTTGGCGGGATTTTCATTAAAGATTCATAGGAATTGTATTTGGGGTCTCTATAGAGAAGGGGTGGTGTAAGAGAGGCATGTCACATTTTCTAAGTTTGTGAGTCTTCTCATGCAATGTTTATTGTATCGGTATCGCATTACGTGTCGCACCCTTGGGATACAGATATGTATCGGTTATCGTAGGGGATACATCGTTTGCGTCGGGTAATGTATCGCACTTTTTGGGAAACATGGGGAAACATTGGGAAATTGGTTGAATTTTTCAATGAAACTTCAGGATTGTTTAAAAAGACCTTTATACACTTTTAAATCATAACATCACAAAAAAGTGCATATAATAGGTTTCCGTTCTATAGGGTCCTAAGCTATGCGCTGTGTCACTGAACTGATGTAACTATATTCAAAGTGAATTTATAACATTTATAAATGCTAAAAAATTGTAGCCAATTGACCGCTGGTAGAAACTAATTTTCAAAAAAAAATATATTTTTAATAATATTTAATTAAAAATATTATTTAGTTTTGAAAAATATAGAAAAATACATTAACTAGTAGATCATGCCTCATACATGTTTGATTTCATGTTTGAAGTGTAAGATTGCAACGAATTTGGAAGATTTTGAATTATCCTCAATTTCCCCCAAATCGGACCTACCCTCAAATCTTGAGATTCGAGTGAATGTGATGATCATTGCATCAAACACTCCTAAATACTTTGAAATTGGATTCAATCGACTATTGTTAGAAGTGAAATTTCAAACAGAAAATTGTATTTTTATAAATTTTTAATAAACAATTATTATTATTATTTTTTTTTCTGAAATTTGACAAGAACTTAATAAATCAGTGATCAGGCCTCATGCATGTTTGATTTCATGTTTGGAGTGCAAGATTGCGAGTAATTTGGGAGAAATTGGAGGAATTTCGAATTTTTGCCAATTTCCCCTAAATTAGGCCACCGCCATCAAATTTCAAAATCAAAGGTTGAAATCCTTGATTTTAAATGCAAAACATGAAGAATCAAGGGTTTCTTATGATTTTACACTTATTTTATATGATTTTTTTTTTAAAAAAGGGATCAAAACACAAAATAACTCACATTTTGAGAAACAACACAAAATGCAAGAAAATCTTGATTCTGATTTCAAATGTAGGTTTTTCCCCCAAATCTAAGCAAAGGATGGACCAAAATCCACTTACAAACAGGTTAGAGGAGAAAATTGAAGAAAAATGTGGAAAAAATCGATTTTCGGGGTGTTTTGGGAAGTTCCCTTGCGGTTCTTAGAATGTATGGATGATATCTGTCAATATCGACAAGTATCATCAATACTAATAAATTTTGTAAAGGGAAAAGTTGCGATTGCGAGATATCGTTGTTACATCATGTGATACGGAGGATTATTTCATTTCCAGTTGTACTCCAGGGATGTTTCATATCCCTGGAGTTCAATATCGGCCAATATATCGGTTGATATTATCAATATTGCATACATTGTTCTCAAGCATTGTAAGAGAAGTTTTGAATATTGATAAAGTTATTCTCTCTTTCTATTTAATATTCCTTGTGAGTGTATACGTGTTCCTATCTTTGCGATTCGGGTGTCATGATTTCATTGACTTGATAACTAGGTTGCACCATTTTGGTATCAGAGTGGTTAATCGTTGGGAGATTCTTTATTTTACATCATCTCTTGATGGCTTCAAAGGGGGTGACGCATGAAGAGTTTGCATATGCAATCCAATTGATTCGTGCATTGATAGAGCATGTAGAGACCAACTATAGAGAATGCTAGTGTATTGTGTATGTCGTTAGTGGCGACACGTCACCTTGCTGTCGTCAGTAGTCGTACGGCTGACGTCAGTGTTATTCGGACAAATGGACTCCGTTTGAGCTAAAAGTTTAGGGATTTGATAGATCTTGATTTTAGAAGATTTGTCATGATTTTTTCAGAATTTATTGGACCTCCTTTCATGGTATTTTGGGCGAAATAGAGGAATTCGAAAATCAGGCCCATCATCAGTTTTTTTTCGATCTACCTCAAATCGGTAAGCTTTTCTTTTGTTTCTTTGCTCAAGATGAACCGAAATCTTCCTCCCAAGCTACCCATGGAGGATGTTTTTACTTAAGATCAATGTTTAAGAGGTTTTTAACCTCAAACGAACGTGCGGTTGGGCTGTTTTTTACTCGGTTAGGCATTTTTTGACTGCGTTTCATGGTATTTTGGATGATTGATATTTGTTTGAGGTTTATTTCTTATTATCTTGAAGGATTGAGTGAGATAGAGTTGTTTGAATCAATCTTTCTTGGCGTAGGGGCTCTCTTGGCATAGGTTTATCTCTCTTGGACCCTCCTATGGCTGACAAAGGGCCCTAATCTCTTGGCCTAGGGTCTCTTGAATCCAACCACTTGCAGATTACCTCCACTAAGTTGAATGGTGATAACTATCTTCAATGGGCACAATCTGTAAAAGTATTTTTAGGAGCCTGTGACAAGTTGTCATATATTTTGGATGATCCCCGAAGCTCTACAGATGTTACCTACAAGTCTTGGACAAAGGAGAATTATCAAGTTATTGCATAGTTGTTGAATAGTATGGATTCCTTGATTAGCCACTCAGCATCCTGTTGGTGATATAGGTGAGCCTAAGCCTCTGCGGGTGTATCATCATCGAGATAAATCTTCACACGCTTAGCCATCCACCCTTCCGTTCACTTTGGATGTTGGCTCAGGTGACTCTCCTACCTTGAGTTTAGATCTTCCCATTTCCTTGCGCAAAAGGTCACGATCTTGTACTCAACACCCCATTAGTAATTTCGTTTCATATGATCATCTTTCACTGTCTTTTCAGTCGTTTGCAGCTTCCCTTTCATCACAGACTATTCCTAGATCTCTCTCACATGCTCTTCAGAGTCCTGATTGGACGAAGGTGATGGTAGAAGAAATGTCTGCTCTTAAGAAGAATTATACTTGGGACCTTGTTCCACTTCCTTTAGGCCATAAACTTGTTGGCTGTCGATGGGTTTATACGATCAAGTTTCTTCCATACAGCTCAATTGATCGCTATAAAGCCCGTCTTGTTGCTAAGGGTTACACAGACTCATGGTGTGGATTACTTCGAGACATTCTCTTCGGTGGCTAAGCTTAATTCGATTCGCGTTGTGCTCTCCTTGGCCGTTAATTTATCATGGCCCTTGTTTCAGCTTGATGTTAAGAATGCATTTCTCTATGGGGATCTTGCAGAGGAAGTTTACATGCAAAACCTCTTGACTTTGTTGCTTCTCACAACCCTACACTTGTATACCGGTTGAAGAAGGCTCTTTATGGACTCAAACAATCCCCACGTGCATGGTTCAAAAAATTTAGTCAGGCTCTCTTGGAGTTTGGCTTTGTTCGTAGTCATGCCGATCATTCTCTCTTTATATGTCGTTGATCGATGGGCATCATGGTTTTCATTGTCTATGTGGATGATATTGTTATATCTGGTAGTGATTTTGCTGGAATGAGGGAGGTCAAAGATTTTTTGAAGACCAAGTTTGAGATCAAGGATCTTGGTTCTCTTCGCTACTTCCTCGGAATTGAAGTTGCTCACTCATCATCCAGATTGGTCTTGTCACAACGAAAATATGCGCTCGATCTTCTCATGGAGACCGGCATGTTAGGGTGCAAGCCTGCTACCACTCCCATGGATACTTCACAGAAGCTTCGACCAGATGATGGTGCTCTCCTTACCGATCCCGAGATGTATCGATGACTTGTAGGCCGGCTTATTTACCTGATTATTACTTGCCCAGATCTCTCATTTGCAGTGGGGGATGTTAGCCAATTCATGCAAGCTCCCCGTACTTCCCATCTCATGGCTGTCTACCGCATACTTCGGTATTTAAAATCAGCCCCGGATCTTGGCCTCCACTTTCAGTTGCATGGTCATCTTTATCTTTTTGGCTATTTCGATGCTGATTCTGCAGGTAGTACTTTTGATCGCTACTCTACATTCGGCTTCTGTACCTTCCAAGGTGACAATCTTATAACTTGGAAAAGCAAAAAGCAGCCAGTTGTTGCCCGGTCCTCGGCTGAAGCAGAATATCGTGCTATGGCTCATGCGACGTGTGAACTCATGTGGCTTCGCAACATTCTTAAAGAACTTGGCTATCTTCCTTCGGATCCTGTTCCTCTTCACTGTGACAACCAAGCGGCCATCTGTATTGCTCGTAACCCAGTTTTCCACGAGCGAACCAAGCATATTGAGGTCGACTGTCACTTTATTCGGGAGAAAGTCACTTCTAAGGAAATCCTCACTCCTTTTGTTCAATCTGGGGATCAACTTGCTGATGTTCTTACAAAGTCTTTGAGTCGAGATGCTTTTCATCGTGTTCGTGACAAGTTGGGCATGATCAACATCTACGCTCTAACTTGAGGGGGAGTATAGAGAATACTAGTGTATTGTATATGTGGTTAGTGGCCCCTTTTAGTGTAAGTGCATGTGCACACTTCCCTCTTTTCCTGCGGTGTACTATATACTTTATTATAATAAAATATTATGTGTTAGGGCAAGCAAGCCTAACACAACATCTCTCCCAAGCTCTCCTTCTTTTCTCTTAATATTCTCCTCTCTTCTTCACATTATCATCATCAATCATTCTCTACTCCAACTCACACATACGGTAAGCAATCTCACTAATCAAGTGCGTGAGCTTTGGCATGGAGGGAATTTGGAGACTAAAGTTGGAGCATGTGAGCATGTGGGAGGTCCCTACCAAGGTCCTAACTAACTTCAGGTAGCCTTGCTTTGTGAAGACACCAATGATCGAATCTTTCAATTGTTGGAATGCAACAAAGAGCCTATAATTAAGGTAGAAATTTTGGAATTCAATGGTCGTTTGCAATGTTGACAACTTCATCGGCTGGCTAAGTAAGGCAGAAAATGTGTTCGAGCATAAAGAAATCATGGATAATCGGAAAGTAAGTCATTAGCTATGAAATTTTGTAGCCATGGGTTAGTATGGCAAGAAGATTTCCAAGTTAAATAAATTTGCCAGGGTAGAGTAAATTCTTGGGAAAGATGAAAAAAAGTTAAAAATGAAGTTCCTAACCATGACTCATGCTCGTAACCTCTTCAAAGATGTCATAATCTACGTCAAAGAAACAAATTGGTAAATAAATACACTGAGGAGTTCCATACATTGGCATCACGGGAAGGGTTTCGTGAGTATGAAGACCAAAAGATTTCAAGCTATGTTAATGGTCTAAATGTGGATTTAAAAATAACTTGGTTTTAAAAAATGTATTTAAAATGTCCGATACATATACACTTGCATTAAAAGCTTAAGAGGCACTTAGTTTGGGACTTGGAGATGATTTGGGTCCCCACGAGGACTGTCGTCAATGATGAAATAGCATGCTAACTTCCCATGTAAGGCCAACACAAGGCCTCCTAGAGGTCGAGGGACAATGGCCTAATGTTCAACAATGAAATCAAACTCCATCTTGGGGGAGGTGGTTATAGACGAGGGTTAGTGCACTCAAGATGGGGCAAAACAACACTCCTTTTACATTCTTTAAGTGTGGGTAACTGGGACAATTTTCTTTTCATTGTCTTAAACATTACTCCACAATTACAATAAACTTGGCCAAGGAAGGAGAATATCTTGAAGACACCTTCGACCGCATGCAAATGAAAACTGAAGACGACAGAATATGACAAATATGCATATGAGGATGGGGCGCATGTTGGGGAAGATTTCACAGATGTGTATGGTGATAGGAGCGAGTCATTGGTTATCCAACAAACTATGCCATCAATGTTTCGATTGATTGATGAGGGGAGATGTTGTGACACTAACTTCCGCATCACTTGCATGTTTGGTGGGAAGATATGCACGATTTTGAGGGGATTAATGAGAGCATTGTTTCACAAAAAATAGTGAATGAATTAAATCTCAAAGAACATAAGCATTCACGTCCATACTAGATTCATTGGTTTAAGAAAGGGGGAAGAAGTGTTTTGTTAACTCCAGGTGCTTAGTTTCATTCTCTATTGATTTATGTATAAGGATGATATGTGGTGTGAAATGATCCCTATGTATGCATGCTACATTTTGTTAGGGAGGCCATTGTTGTGGGACCAAGAAATGGTGCATTTGACTCTGGCTAACACCTATTCCTTCACCAAGGGTAATGTTAATCCCACATTGCACCCAATCAAACATGTTCCAACACCCAAATCTGATGAAGATGAAGGTTAAAAATCTCTCCAAGAGGTACTTCATAAATTCAAATGCTTGGTGCCCGAAGAACTCTTAGTTGAACTTCCTCTTATGAGGACTATTAACACTATATTGATTTAGTTTTAGTTTCGAGTCTACTAAATCTTACACATTGCCGAATAAGTTCAGCTGAACATGTCAAGTTTCATTGACAAGTTATACTGAGTTGCTACAAAGGGTTTAATTCGGGAAAGCATGTCACTATGTATTGTTTTTGCATTATTAACCTCGAAAAAAGATGGATCTTTGAGGACGTGTGTCGTCATTTATGTGATCAATCGGATTACTATCAAGTGCCGGTTTCATATTCCTTACTTGGACGATATGCTCACATGTTGTTTGAGGTTTAAAAAAATCAACACGAGGAGCGAGTATCATCAAATTCATATCTGGCTTGGTGATGTAGGACGGCCTAATCCAACCTTAAATGAGCATGGTATTTGAAAGGGGCAGATTCATGCAATCTTAAAAAACAAATAAAATATCAGCCTGCCTTATACATCATAAACACAAGAAAGAAATAAGGTTAATATAGTATTGATTAGCGCCATTCATCACAAACACGAGGTATTGAATCTTAAAATTTGAATTTAGTTGGATCCGGCGAAAGATAGAACTTTCGTCTTGCAATAGGTCCGTTTAATGATTCAAGTGGATTTTCTAATCCGGAAAAATAGGAATTTCCTGGATTGGGAAATCTGGAAAATTCAGAAAAGAATTGGTGGTTCTTCAAGTTTAGATTTGGGTGATGGGTTTTATGTGGGGATGAAAATCTTTTGAGATATAATGATTTAGATAAAAAAGAAACAAGATTTGGCTTCTAGATCTAAAGATTCTAGGAGAAAAGGAAGAGAATGGGGTCAAAGAAAAGTGTACCTTGAGAAAAGAGAGAAGGAGAAAGAAGTAGAGGATGATAAATAGTTTACCTGGGCCTCACTCCCTCTTCCAATCACTGGAAGTCGAAGACGAAATCATCAGAAGCAAAAAACTCTTTTTTTTTTTTTTTTCATAAACATAACATAACATGCTATAGGTTTATGGCAACCCTTATAAATTCGTAATTACATGAAATTACCAAAATACCCCTACTAAAAAAAGTTCCAAAAAAAGATTCGCGCAAAATTGTGTGCAAACTGTCTCAAAACTTAAATAAATCAAATGTTCATAGACTAAATGCAAATTTAAGAGCCCGATGGGCCCTGATGATAGCACCGTGAAGGTGGCGTAATGAAGGTGAGCTGTGACGATCCAACGGTCCGATCACACTATCCTCACGATCCAACGATCCAAATGTCTCCTCTAAGCAACTTACACATGTCACGAACACATGTGTAAGGCCTTTAACCTCTAGAGACCTGACCTGTATTCGTCATCTAACCACATTGACACGGGTAATGCACACCTCCTGCGTTGATATACTTTGAATGACCTGGTGTCCGCATCAACTCCCCTCGGCTGAGAAGATCTCGACTCCGGCGAAATAAAACTCGTGTTTTTCTAACAAATCTGGATCTAGTCGCTGTAACTCTGTTTCCGTCAACCATGTATAGTCGGATGATGGTCTGTTCTTCCACTTCACCAAGTACCTCTGAAATCCACCGTCCCGAGTGGAAACAATTTGCTCATCCACAATTCCTTCAATTTCTTCTCTTATCTCAGGTATAGTAGGCATAGGTGGTGTAAGTTGGGAAAAAAATTCAGAAATTGGCCAATGGTTTGGAACAAAATTAGGGTCGATGGGATGGCTTGAATAAGGCATTAGATTCTCCACATTGAATGTTGAACTAATCCCCATGCGAGGTGGAAGATCTATCACATACGCATTAGACCCAATGTTTTTCAGAATCTTAAATGGTCCAGCACTGCGTGCTTGTAACTTCTTAACGGTACCTTGTGGGAACTGTTTTGGCCTCATTCTAACCATTACATAATCACCCTCATTAAATTCTTGAATTCTAGGATGTAAGTTAGCTGAAATTTTGTATTGTTCATTACTAGCATTTATCCGCCTCCTAATATCTGCATGCAACTCATGAATGTGATGGGAAAATGCATCGGCTGACTCTGAGGTCCTCTGGGTGACTGACATAGGTAACAAATCTATGAGTAGTGTAGGTTTATAACCACTAACAATCTCGAATGAACTCATACCCGTAGACCTATTAACTGAACTATTATATGCAAACTCGGCGACTGGCAAGACTAAGTCCCAAGTTTTAATGTGTTCACCCACCAAACATCGTAGTAGATTTCTAAGACTTCGATTCACAACCTCATTTTGGCCATCAGTTTGAGGATGGTAGGTAGACGAGAACTGGAGTCTCGTACCCATCATATGCCATAATGTCTTCCAAAAATAACTAGTAAACTGGACATTCCTGTCAGACATTATGGTCTTAGGCAAACCATGTAATCGAACTACCCTCTCAAAGAAAATCTTGGCTATGTTGGATGTATCTGAGGTTTTAGAACAAGGGAGAAAGTGAGCCATTTTTCAGAAATGGTCCACGACCACAAAAATGGAATCGTGCTTTTTAAATGTCTTGGGAAGTCCAAGCACGAAATCTATACTAATGTCTTGCCACGGTGCGTGTGGCACTGGCAATGGCGTGTACAATCCAGTATTCTGCTTCTTCTGTTTTGCCAGTTGACATGTTTGACATTGCCCTAAAATTTTGTCTACATCTCGCTTGAGACTTGGCCAATAAAATCGATCCTCCACTAGGGCATTGGTCTTATCTCAACCAAAATGGCCAACAATACCCCCAGCATGAAGCTCTCAAACAAGGAAATCCCGGAGGGAAGTGCGGGGAATACAAGGTCGGTCTCCTTTGAAAAGGAAACCATCTTTCAGCTCGAACTCACCTGAACTATATTGGGCACCTAAGAGTGACACGTATGTTCCCTTAATATCTGGACACATGGGATATTCGTCTTTCAATTGCTCAAACCCAACAACTTCTACACTCAAGGAGTTGAGCAATGTCACTCTCCTACTAAGGGCATCGACTGGTTTGTTCTCGATCCCAGCTTTATGTTTCAGGACAAATGAATATTCCTGAAGAAACGCTGCCCACTTAGCATGCCTAGGGTTAAGCTTCTTTTGGGAATTCAAATAACTCAAAGCCTCGTGATCAGAAAATAAGACAAATTCTTGCAGTAGAAGATAATGACGCCAATGACGTAGTGACTGCACTACCGCATAAAATTCTTTGTCATAGGTGGAATACTTTTGTTTTGCCTCATTCAGTTTCTTGCTGAAATAGGCAACTGGATGACCCTCTTGGCTTAGTACTCCTCCTATACCTACGCCTAAAGCATCACACGCTACTTCAAAGATTTTAGAAAAATCTGAAAGACGCACGACGGAAGCCTCTATCATCTTGCCCTTAATATCTTTGAATGCCTTAGATGCGGCCTTAGACCATATGAACTCTCCCTTTTTAATGCAATCAGTAATGGGAGCCATAAGGGCCTGTTTGGTTTTCCAATTACCACGGTATTTGGAAGTAAAGCAGTAATGATTGCTGTTTTACTTGTATTTCCAATGATTGCTGATATTTCATTTGACTACAGTCACGTGTTTGTTTTCTACAAGATTTTGAGTGGACTCTATACCAAATCAGCAATCTTGTGTTTGGTTTTTAGGAGTATTACATGCATCACACTGGCTGCAGTGTTATGGTGTCCAGCACCTCATTTGTAACTTGACTGCAATGCTGTTTGATTTCGCTAGTAGTTTCCCTTGCATTGTCATACAGGAGTAGACTGTCGGTCACTGGTCAGTTCAGACGTGGGCACCACTTGCTGCACTTAACTATAAAACGCTGTTCATCAAGTCTGCCACACACTTCGCTCGTTGATGTATCCACACCGTTCATCATAGGGGTCACAGTCGCTGACGGTGGATTATCCACGCCGTTCATCTGCGGGCACAACAATTTGTAGTATTCACATAGTGCATTTGTGGTCCCCACTTGTTATAGTCGTTTTATCCACGCCGTTCAACTGTGGGGCCCACTGGCCATAGCTATAGGTCGTAAAGATTTTAAAAATGGTTCACAATCCTATACTGTAACAAAGCTGGTTCCAACACTACGTGGATGCCAAAAATATCACCACCGATTTAAAACTTGTGTATGGGTACTTGATTAGTCCAATATGTTCTATTGGAACAAAACAGTCAAATGGGGTTCAATAAATACACTGCAATCCAAAAGTAAATAAACAAAAAATTCCATGTCAAACAACGATTATCAAAATACGTAACACTGTCCATCAAGAAAGGCAAACAGAAAGTTGTCCAAATCGTCCCCAATAATGTCCATACAAACACAACTAATTATCACTACTTCAGCTTTGATATAACCTGAATGACAGTAACCATTACCAAGATTTCAAATAAGAATCTTAGCAGTGCCCCACAGTCTCCAACATCTGCGACACCTTCTCCCTGTCTGGTTGTACCAAATTCATATGGGGCACAGGAGGTCATTGCCGAGGTCCGTCCATACGTACGGCTCGAAAAGATGGAACTAGGGCGCTCTCTAGGCTGCGACCTAACAATCTCATCGTCATCGACGATCTCGTCCCGTGGGACAGCTGCAAGCCCCATTCTCTTAGACCATTTAGACCAATCAAGAAATGCCTGGGCTGCGGAGGTGTATCCCTGGAAATGTGCCCGTGAGTATCCCTCCACTTGCATCCAACACTCCTAGTCATAATATATGTCAGGGTGTCGGCCGTTGAAGACAACGTAAGCCTTTTTTGCCATCTGCACATTGTCAAATAATAACACAATATCTGTTAGGAATATACCAACAAATAGCTGAACAATTTCAAATATCATTTTTTGCCATCTGCACATGTTCAGAAACCGGAAGTCAATAGTGTAAAATATTGCAGTTGAAATCATTATATTATAAGGTATAAAAGTATTTCATCTCACATACTTGAACCGGCCCTCAGAAGATCACTGACAGAGTCAACCAAAAAAAAAAAAAAAAACATGTGATGCAGTTTATAAGAAAAATGTCCAAACAAACAATAGTCACCAAGTTCAACAAATGCAAACGGTCATAAGGATGATAAAGAAAATCGCAGATGCAGTGTAACACACAGATACTTGACAGGTTGTCCAACACTGGCAACCATGTGCTATATCCAACCCTGCCAACCTAGTAGCAACAGTCATGAAAATCGCAGATGCAGTGTAACACACAGTTACGTATGAACAGACCGTATCCACCATGTCCAAAAAATAGCAAACAGTCATCAAAATATCAACAGGATGACAGTTTATCCAAAACTGCCAACCTAGTTGCAAGGTCCTTCCAACTGCCCGTTCTGAACAAGCACATCCATGACCTGTTCTACACAAGGCACATCCATCCACATAATGTCACCTACAATTATCCAAAACAACCACAAGCAATTGTCCAAAAAGAATATGTCCAAAAAAACATCCACAGAACCAAACAAAGTCCCTGTACGTCAAACAACCATCAGTCGGAGGAGTGGTCCAGTGTAAGCAGCATCAACACGAAGTCCAACCTCCTGTGCTTGGAGAGTGAAAGGAAGGAGGCAGACTGCTACTCATCTTTTGATAGAATTTTTGTAGCCCGAAGGATCTCATGTCCTGTTAGCCCTTCAATCTTTTCCAAAGCGGGAACAATCTGTGACATCCGGATCATGTCCTTTCCTTGGTGAATTGTTATCGCTAGCGACTTCACTACATCGGCCACCTCGCTCATTCCTTGCCCAATTACGTCACATGGGCGACTCATCCGTGCTCTCTTCCTTGACGCGGAAGTGCTACCTGTGTTGACGGAATTGTTTCTATTTTCATCTGGACTTCGGTGGGCCCTGTGGCTGCCGTCACGACTATGATACGACCAATGAATACCTTCCGCACTGTCACCTACGTCATCCGCTGATAGCACGAGCGTATCATTACCGAACAAGAAGGTTAAGTCATCATACCTCTGCACCGGTTTGCCCCGTACATGTTGGGTGTAAGGATGTGACTATTCACAAGAAGAATGAAGGTATCAATACAAGGTTACTTTTGCGCATTTTACATTTACTAATGATAAAGACAATTAACAACTCGAATGAACGTATGAAGAAGTTGAATCGATCAAACAACTCACCCGTATGTAATCTTCCCATACGTCATCTGGAGCAGTGACTACCTTATTGTCGTCATTCCATCCAAAACTAGAAGCACTCAATGTCTCACGCACTTCAAAATACAGCCTCTTCAGCGTACGGAGGCGATTCCCGACATGTTTCTCCTGTAGCACTATTCCAATGGCACCCTTCACATTATCGACAACCGTCTTATGTCTCCTTCTTAAACCCGTTGGCACTTTTATGGCCATTTGCGACAACTTCCATAAGGGTGTCAATAAGATAGTCGTTCATCTCATCGGTCCATCGCATTACACCACCAGATGACCTACTTTCATCGGTAGATTTTGACTTAATTTTCCTTGGGGTCCTCCGTGGTGTAACACGTGGCGATGGACGGGATGCTTTCGGAGGCGTCGATTGACTGTTACTCTTGTTAGGTGACATATCTCCGTCGGAATCTTCAGATATCTACATAGATTCAAATGAACAGCTTTAAATAATCAGTAAGATCTCAGGTTGTCAACTGAAAATGATTGATATTCTGCAACATATATTCCCACACATTCATATTTCTAACTATTACTTGACATGATATACCAAAAAGGCAGCAGATGTTTGACCAGCAGGGGAGATGTATACTATAAACAAGTCAGTGATGGGAAACAAGTACAAATATCCATTCCACCTCATACAATAAACTAATAATCGATACATTTTCATAAACTACGATGCACAGGATGGTAATCATTCCACATCCTAGTAGCACTATCGTCTCAAAACTTGTTCCATTCGTCTCTCTCATGTTGTGTGGCATTCGTAACCATCAGTCCATCTTCTTGAGAACTGAACTCAACTGTAGATGGATCTATACCATCTGCCATATCCGTTGGTGGGTCCTCATTCGCAACAAGTCCATCTCCCCCAAATCGTTGGATAACGTTATGTAAAACACAACATGCAATAACTATCTTCAGTTGTGTAAAAAGTGAATATGGTGGAGCTGATCTGAGGATTGGAAACCGAGCTGTCAATACTCCAAAAATCCGCTCTACAACATTTTGTAGTTGAGCATGTCTGTAGTTGAATAATTCTCTCTTGTTGCAAGGCTTGCGACCCACGCGGTATTCATTGAGATGGTACCGTACGCCTCGGTACGGAGCCATGAATCCTGGCGAATGCGCATAACCTGCATCAACTACGTAGTACTTACCTACAATTTATTACAAGTAATTATCAATATATAGTTTAACATTGATTAACTTAACGAATAACTTCTATTACATAGGTGAACACTATAATACCCTTTGGGATAGTGAATCGATCGTGTGAATGTGTTAAGGCACTCTGTAAGACGCGTGCGTCGGAGGCCGAGCCTTCCCATCCGGCGAGGACGTATATGAACTTCATATCAAACGTACAAGCGGCCATTATGTTTTAAGATAGAATCCCTTTTCAGTTACGATAGGTGACACTGTCCATCGTAGGAACATAAGCAGGTATATGGGTGCCATCAATTGCACCAATACAATCCTAAATTGAAAACGAATTATCAGGAAGAGAAGTGGAGGCATACATAATCTTATAACAATGATGTTCATGGATGATAGTGAATAGCATGATCCATACCTGAAAATACGTGCTCCAATTGGGATTGGATGAAATCTCCGTTGGAATATCTGCACTGGGGAGCTTTATGAACTCAGGATATAGACCCACAATTGCGTCCAATGCTTTAGAAAAATATCTGCTTACGGTTTGTCCTGACCGTATAAAGCGATGTCCAATGACACGGTTTCGCACATTATGCCCTACGGTATGCAGGAACATGACAAGTTGTTCCTCCATACTTACATGCTTCCCATCGAGTAGGAGATTCCTATCCCTGAGGAACGAGCATAAGCGAAAGAAAATATTCTTGTTCATTCGGAGTTGTGCCAGGCACTTATTATCACCGGATCTAATTTTTCCATTAATTATTTGTCTTCTTTCATAGTCACCAACTCTTCGGGGTGTCGTAATGAAGAGACTATTGCAAAATTCCCCAATCGCAATGACTGTAGTTGCTGCTGCAACTGAAGCTGCAAAGGCAACTATCTCCTCTTCCGTCCATCCATGTCCTTCCATGTTATGATATAAACTTGTACCAAAAACGTATGAAATAGAGTCAAGCATCCATCAGTCCAAATATCAAACCGTCTCGTTAGCCACCCCACTAGGGCTCATTACCAATGCATATAGCTTCAGATGCCTGTTTACAAGGTCAGATGGAATGGGCTACGTTTGAGTTTTGTTATAATTTTTTGGTTTTACAACCATCAAACCAGTATGAGAATTGTCTTGACCCTCAAAGCTATTTCAGTTTAAAGGATTTTATTATAATGCTAACTATGTTTGATTTGTTTTTTATCTGAACAAGTTACATGGCTGATTACAGTCCACTTTCATCGACCGTAAAGGCCCTATCCCTGCTATAAACATATAATACTCTATATGGGCCCAAGTTTACATATTTTATAAACTTTCCGTCTGCTGCATAATAGATATACAGACATCTGCTAGTCTGTTTTTTCCCTTACGCTTTACACATGACCATATTTGCTCCGGTAGACTGCTCATCACAGGCATTTGGTTTCTGCATATGGATAATCGGTCCAACGAGACTGACCATTGCTGGGCCACAGTTTCAATACAACCATTTCCACAAATTTTATCCAGACAGGATGATGGATTGAACTGTAGAACCAATTAATACAGTGAACTATCTTAATCAATGAAAGTTTAATGCAGCCCGTTATACATATTAAACGGCACGATTGGATAATGGAGCCCTAGAATGGGTGAAATTTCAAATCTCAAAACTGATCATTCCACTTAGAACAGTTAAACAATAAGAAATCAACGTTGATAAAGGCATTCAATATCATTTCATTTCAATGTTATGATATTATTTGATTTCACTGTTACAGTAGACCCATTTTGAGTAAGTACTTTCAGCATGAAGGACCGTTGATTTCACTGTTTTTTCATTAGTAAAGCAATAAGAGTGGAAAAGTCATAGTTACCCATTACAGGCTGATTACAGTTTTCTTGTAAAACCAGAAGGCCCTTACTAACGTCTTCACAAACAGGCCCTTTCAACCAAATGCTGATCTGAGATTCACATCGGGCATGTGGACTGTAAATAGAGTAATGTAGGCCAGATAGGTCGATTACTGTTAGGGCTTGTATGGTTTATCCAGATAGCTTATTCTTATTTATGAAGATGTATAATTGCTAAAGGAAGGTGCTAATCTCCAAAACAATACGATTGAGGAAATGAACACCAACATTTAGAAGACCTACTGCATGTATATAATAAATCGATTATATAAACATCTCAGCCCTTGTGATGATCACATTTTGTTTTCAACTGTTTCGAAGCAAATATGAACAATATTATAAAGTTGAGAGTGAGAAAGCGTAAACTCAAAGCGAAGAAAGAATCACGCTTACCTCAATCACAGATGAGTCAGCCAGTTCTTTATGGAAGTTAGTCCTTGCCTAACTACAATGAGCAAAGACATATTACATGGACAGTGGGAACTGAACAATCGTATGAACAGATCATGCTACAGTCTAATTGCACCATGACGATTCTATATAGTACAAAAGATCAGGAAGATAGAAAACTGCATCCAAGCTGAAAATGTCCAACGCTTGATAATATGTTTATCACATATAGCAATGAAATGGAAAACAACCAGATAGACAACCCACATCAAAGATCGGTCCTATTGATGAGCGTCCCACATCCAAAGTGAGTCCCACAGGATGTATGACTTACATTTGTTGGTGGGGCTCACATGATAGCCATCCACATTTTAATGTCATTTTATTTTATACCTACAAATTTGGATGCCTCATCCTACTTAAATCTGAACAAGTAATGTATTTTTTTTAACCATCTAACTTGCGAGCCTCTTTGTCGATGAGAAGTAGCTTTCTAACACACACAGGATGATGGAATATTCATGCAAAACAGGTTCATTTATGGCTACAAAAATGAGTTAAAATTTAAGAGAGCAATTGGTTTCAATGCAAATGACAAACATTCAGATGAATCATATTATTTTCCTTATGGTGCTCTGATTGGGAAATCATGATTTGAGAACCAGAATGGATGCTGAGAGGAGTAAATACCATGCATGATTTGAGAACGAAAATGGATGATTTGAGTACCAATAGTGGACAGAGAGGATCTTCCAATCTCAAAGCCTTGGGACATCCAAATCAGGCCTAAATACCATGCATTTTACGCATGGTATTTATTCTTCTTCTAAACATACCCATCTGTCCATGGTATTTCTGTTCAGTAAGAAAAAACTGGCAAGATGTGGACGGATGAAATAGCTGAACTGTCAAGAACATAAAGGTAGCAGGCGGTTTTAGGAGCTCACTTTGGCCGGCATCCTCTGCATGTTACGCATGAGGTAGCTAAGGACTACACGTCCGTAATGCCTCAACATTCCACAACTGGTAAGGAATAAAGAGAGGACCAACGACCACCCCGTTTGGGCCAAAAACGCTGCGGAGGTATATCCAAAGGTCCAATGTAAAGGGCAACATTATAAGAAGGTAATCGGTTACATGCACCTCATCAGACATGTCCCCTTCACAGAAGCTTTGCTGAAAGTTGGCGATGGCTGGACCATTTTATCTTCCTCAACATAGCAACGAAGAACCGATTCATGGTAGGAACTCACCCAGTAAATTGTGATAGTTCATCCCAATAAACATAAGAAGAGGACCCACTAATCGCAGCAAAGTAACTATAATCGGAAAACCGTAGAGCAATCACAACACATACCTTTGAGTAGAGTATCGTATTTGCAACAGAACACGTAGCCGTGAAGATGGTATTTGGCAGTCTAGAAGTAAGATCTAACCTTCACAGTCTGTTACACAGAGAGACAGGGATGGTTAGTATGGCCGATTAACAGGGAAGAAAATACCCTTGCACTAAGCCGAAGTATCAATGTAAGAATCGGAAGGCGGATTTCTGCATATTGGGCTACCTTCAACCCGATCATACCTGGGTGGTGATTCCGTCAGTCTTCTCTCGCTGGGAAGACGAAGATGATTTCTATAACAACAGCTGTGAAAGGATAAGCCTTTCACAGTTTATTTACCGTATGTTCAACACTACCGTGGAGTGGTGTCCCGTGGACCACCGTAAACTCATCAGCCTGCAAAAGAGGAGCGTTAGACGCAATCTCGAGTACCTGCATTTGCAGTGGATTCGGCGACTATAAAGGATCCGAAATACTTCCAACTGTAGCCGCCCTTTAAATGCAGTCGAATACTTTAAAAATCAAACGCCTGTGAAAAGTCATAATTGCCCATTGCAGCTCATTTACTGTTATTTGGGAAAACCAAACAGGTCCTAATAGTGCTAAACTCTGGAATGAACCGACGATAAAATGTGGCTAAGCCATGAAAGCTTCTCACTTCATGTATGTTCCGCGGTTCAGGCCAGTAAACTGTGGCCTTGACTTTTTCTGGATCTGCTCGCATTCCTACAGACGACACTATGAACCCTAAGAAGACAACCCTATCAGACATGAATGAACATTTCTTAAGGTTCGCACATAACCTCTCCACCCTCAGGACACTACAGACCTGCCTCAAGTGGTCAAGATGCAGCTCTTCAGTGGTACTATATATGAGTATGTCATCAAAATAAACCATTAAGAACTTCCCCACAAAGGGTCTCAAAACCTGGGTCATCACATGCATAAAAGTACTGGGTGCATTATTCAAACCAAAGGGCATGACCAACCACTGGTACAACCTATCCTTCGTCTTGAAGGCTATCTTCCACTCATCTCCCTGGTGATATCCGCTCTTGAGGTCTATCTTGGAAAAATTGGTGGATCTGGCCATCATGTCTAACATATCATCAAGCCTCGGTATAAAAAACCGATACTTGATCGTGATATTATTAATGGCCCTACTGTCCACACACATCCACCACGTACCATCTTTCTTAGGTATTAATAACACTGGTATGACACATGGACTCATGCTGTCACGGATGAAACCATTTCGCTTTAGCTCATTTACCTATCTATGCAACTCTGCATGCTCCGCAGGGTTCATCCTGTAATGAGGAAGGTTCGGTAAAGTAGACCTCGGGACAAGATCAATGGCATGCTAGATGTCCCGCATAGGTGGAAACTGATTCGGTAAATCCTCAGGGAATACATTACTGTACTCCTCAAGAACCGAAGTCACCTCAGGGGGTAACTCTACATGAACCTCGGGTGTAACTTCCCTAGCCATTAGGGCGTACACCGTCGAATCATCTTGTATCTTTCTCAAACTCTTTTGCATTTATGATATGTAGAGACTTCGGAATAGATTTCCTCACATCATTCTTTGACTCACTCGTTTTCACATCCCTAGCCTTGTCTGTGTGGCTCTTGGGTGGCAACGGATTAATCTTGATTTTCTTGCTCTCATGCATGAATGTACACACGTTCGAGCGACTAAAAATTGTGACATCTCTATCGTATAACCACGGCCTCCCTAGAATGATGTGACCTACATCCATAGGTAAAACATCACACCACAACATGTCTTGATATGAACTGATTTGGATGGGGACTAAAAACTGCTAGGACACAGGCATAGAAGACATCAACCCAAGAAACCTTGTAGGGTTGAGGGTGAGGGATGGGCTTCAAACCCAAACGAGTGACTGTGCTAGCTGAGACTATGTTGGTGCAACTACTACTATTCACGATGATTTTACAAATTTTGTCACCGCTCTTGATAAACGTGTAAAAAATTGTGCTTCTGCGCCAATCATCACTCTCTTTGGCCTGCGCTAAAGCACATCTAACTACAACTAGTGGTGCAGTCTGGTTATTCTTCTTCATAATTACTAGCACCTATCTCTGGGTGATTTCCTCAACTTCGTAATCACCTATGTCATCCACGTTTTCATTTGACTCGTTTATGACTAAGGCTGTCCCGCGAGTCTTTGCCGTGCACTGGTATGCGAAATGACCTGTACCTCTGCACTCATAACATCTCAAGTGACTACCACTGCCAGGATTAGCACCAAGGACACCTTTGCCTTTATCATCCTTAGGCTTAGGCGGTGCACTAGCCTGCGCCCTAGGTTGACTTCCAATGTTAGGTTTGGTTCCCTGAAAACCAGATCTAACAGTATAGTCTCGGGACTCAAAGCGCCTCGTGACAGGAGACTTAGGTAAAGCTCTAACTCCTGTATAACTTGGTAAGCCTGATCTAAGTCACTTACTGCATTGGTCATAAGCTCACGCTGCAGATCCATGCGAACACCCACCTTGAAACACGCCAGCGTCACTAAGGGATCCTCCTGAATATCACACCGCATCATATACTCCTTAAAATTTGCGATGTAATCTGCAACCGACATAGATCCTTGGTGTAATGCTTGCCACTGATCTAGGAGCTTTTGATGGTAAGAGGAAGATATTTTTCCTTTAATAACTCCCTCTCTACCCAATGTGCGACTAGGACACCTCCTGATCTCTCGATCCTACGCTCCGTATTTATCCAAAATAATTTAGCTTGACCCACGAGTTTCATTTTCGCAAACCGCACCTATCGGTTCTCAGACATCTCATACCATTCAAAATAATGATCCATATCTGTTAACCAATCAAGGAATGATTTTGGGTCAAGACGCCCATCAAAACTAGGAGCATCTACTTTAACACTCTTTAAGACCCTCTCATCGACATCATAACGGTCTTGATACTCGACAGTGGGTTGTAGATTTTGTGCCCCTCTACGTCCTACCCCACGGCCATGTGCTCCACGACCTCTATCATGATTTTCTACCCGTTCCTCTACTCCCCTTACGTGAGACTGTTCATCCTCACCAATGTCGGAGATTTCTCTTAGGGACGCTTCCATCTGATCTATATAGGTATTTGTGTTCCTAGATTGCGCCTCAATGGTGCCCAAACGTTGGTTGATCGTGTTCATCATCTCGGTCAACTGTTCCATATTGAAAATCGAGTGTAGACCAAATCCTCTACCAATTTGAGTGGGCATATACAATAAGACTCGACTTAGGTTTCCTAAAACATGACTCTATGAGATCTTTTTGACCCAGAACTATAGACACCGATGATCCTAACCTTTAGAATGATGCAAATGTGAAAAAAAAATTCAAATCTAGACTCTTTTTTGTTTTTTTTAATGAAAATCTGAAAATTTCAGATCTAGACTCTATATGCGATTCATGAAACCCTAGAAAAATAAAATAAAATAAAAATCTTGACTCTTGATAACTCGATCTAGGACGACCTAATGCAAGAAACTAAGCTCTGATACCAAAAATTGATGTAGGACGGCCTAATCCAACCTTAAAAGAGCATGGTATTTGAAATGGGCAGATTCGTGCAATCTTAAAAAACAAATAAAATATCAGCCTACCTTATACATCATAAACACAAGAAAGAAATAAGATTAATATAGTATTGATTAGGGCCATTCATCACAAACACGAGGTATTGAATCTTAAAATCTGAATTTAGTTGGATTCGACGAAAGATAGAACTTTTGTCTTGCAATAGGTCCGTCTAACGATCCAAGTGGATTTTCTAATCCAGAAAAATAGGAATTTCCTGGATTGAGAAATTTGAAAAATTCAAAAAAGAATTGGTGGTTCTTCAAATTTAGATTTGGAAGATGGGTTTTATGTGGGGATGAAAATCTTTTGAGATCTAATGATTTAGATAAAAAAGAAATAAGATTTGGCTTCTAGATCTAAAGATTCTAGGAGAAAAGGAAGAGAATGAGGTTAAAGAAAAGAGTATTTTGAGAAAAGAGAGAAGGAGAAAAAAGTAGAGGGTGAGAAATCGTTTACCTGGGCCTCACGCCCTCTTCCAATCACTGGAAGTCGAAGAAAAAATCGTCAGAAGCAAAAAGCTCTCTTTTTCTTTCATAAACATAACATAACATAACATACTATAGGTTTAGGGCAACCCTTATAAATTCGTAATTACATGAAATTACCAAAATACCCCTACTAAAAAAAGTTTTTAAAAAAAGAAATTCGCACAAAATTGTGCGCAAACTGTCCCAAAATTTAAATAAATCAAATGTTTATAGACTAAATGCAAATTTAAGATGCCTGATGATAGCGCCGTGAAGGTGGTGTAATGAAGGTGGGCCGTGATGATTCAACGGTCCGATCACACCATCCTCACGATCCAACGATCCAAATGTCTCTTCTAAGCAACTTACACATATCACGAACACATGTGTAAGGTCTTCAACTTCTAGAGACCTGACCCATATCCGTCATCTAACCACATTAAGATGGGTAACGCACACTTCCTGCGTTGATATACTTTGAATGGCTTGGTGTCCGGATCACTTGGGGATGATTGGAAGATTGCGTTTAAGACTCGAGAAGGGTTGTACGTATGGCTCGTCATGCCATTCCGTCTTTCAAATGAGCTAGGCACTTCTATTTCATGATGTTGATGACAGAGGTGCTTCGCTCTTTAATGGGGAAATTCCTAGTTGTTTGTCTCAATGAGATTCTTGTTTTTAGTCCCATTCAACCATTTACCTTGATGACTTACAGTAAATATTTGATGTACTATAGAAGTCACTATTTGTTAACATGAAAAAGTGCCCATTTCTTGCCGACAATGTTGTGTTTTGGGGGTATATTTTGTCTGCATAAGGGATCAAGCTTGGCCAAGAGAAAATTAAGACCATTATAGAGTGACCCACCCGCGAACCCTTTCGGAGGTTCATTCTTTCTGCGGCAGTTTACTAGAGATTTATCAAGAATTTCCATACAATTATTGCTCCTGTCACCAATTGCATGCGCGGATGCAAGTTCAAATGGACTAAGGTGGTGCATTAAAGCTTTAGAACATAAAAAAGAAAATAACAAAAGTTCCATTTCTTGCACTTCTAGACTTCAATAAAGTATTTGAAGTGGAGGGTGACGCTTCAAATGTTACCATTGGCATGGTGCCAAGTCAGAAAGGAGAGTTGATTGCCTTTTTTAGCAAGAAGCTCAAGCTCAATGAAATATAAAAAACTACTCCACAATGTCCACATACGATTTTGAGTTCCATGTAGTAGTTTAGGCATTATGACATTGGGGGTATTACCTGATTCATTAGGAATTCATTCTATACTTGAAAGTTGAACCATGAGGTGTTGAGATATCTTAGCTCCCAAAAGAAGCTAGGTGCTCATCATGCGAAGTGGACGACTTTTCTACAAGAATATATGTTCCTTTTGCATCACAAAGTTGGAAGTCCGAATTAAGGAGAATGCTTTGAGTAGGAGGGTGGTTCTATTAGGAACACTAGCCGTGGAAGTCGTGCAATTTTGGGCATTAAAATAACAACACAATAGGGACCTCATTTTTGGAAAAGTGCTTCACAGATGTGTTAATGGCTGAGATCTAGAGTGTGAATTCATCTCACACAATGGAATGTATTCAAGGGTTCTTGCTTATGCATTCCTGAATGATCGTTGTGAGAAGAGATGCTATCTGAGCTACACGGAAGACTGGGTGGATACTTTGGAAGAGATAAAAAATTGGCCACGGTCAAGGAAAAATACTATTGGCCTCTTATGTGTTGTGACATTGAATGGTTCATGGCACAATGTCACTGATGCCAAGTCTCCAAAGGTCATGTGTAGATCACTAGCCTTTATACACTGTTTTCCATTCTAGTTGCACCATGAGTGGTAGAGCTGTACGTGAGCCGAGCCGAACCGAGTTTGACCCAAGTTTGGTTTGGCTTGTTTATGTGACACCCCTTGTTCCTGCTTTACACGAGCCGAGCTTCGAGCCTATCTCTATTGTTTGGGCTTGGTTTGGTCCAAATATCCGAACCAAGCTTAGCCGTATTGAGCCAAGTTCGAATAGGGGTCAACTAGTCTTTTTTTTTTTTTTTTCCTTTTTTTTTTTGTTAAATAAACAATATACATAATATGAGCTTTTCATACAAAGATAACACTACAAAATAACATTAAAAAGTTATGGATCCAACTGATATTTGTGTTTTCCCTTCATCCAAGTCTGTGTGACCTAATCAATAGGATGGATGGCAAATGAACATTATAGTGGGCCCCAAAAAGTTTTTAATGGTGGGTGTTCAATCACTACTATGTCCTCTGGTGTGGTCCACCGTGGACTCTGATCCGTCTCAATTTTGGGATTATTCCCAAAGATGATGTCGTAAAGTGAATGGACGAAGTGGATAAAACATATGCATCAAGGTGAGGCCCATGCAACTTTTCCAGCGCTGACAAGCTGAATCCAAGTCCACTTGAAGGACTAGTTCCATCTAGATTTTTTCGTGGGACCCACCTAAATGTATGTGTTGTATATCCATGCCATCCTTCCGTTTTTCTAAATCATTTTAGGACATGGGCCAAAAAATGAAGCAGTTCCAAGTCTCAAGTGGGCCATAGCACAAGAAATAGTGATCATTGAACGACCACCACTACAACTTTCCTAGGGTTTACCGTAAATCCGTAATGTTTATTCACCATCCAAACTTTTGATAATGTCACACAAACGTGGATAAAGGTGGTTGACCATGAAATATTGTGCAGCGACAAAACTTTTGGATCAAGCTGATATTGACACTACGATGATTTCAATGGCGGTCGTTCAATAATCAATGTTTCATGTGGTATGGCCCACCTGCTATTTGGATCTACTTCATTTTTTGGCCTATGCCATAAAATGAGCTAGAATGGATGGGCGGCGTGGATATGAATCACATACATTGAGGCGGACCCCACCCCGGGAAAACAATATTGATCTGAAACTTCTGTCCGCCAACAAGTTTGGATCCCGTGTTGCGGTTTACCAGAGTTTTGAATCTTCCTTATTTTTGGCCTCATATTGTAAAATGAGTTGGGAAATTTGATGGATGGCTGGATAAAACACATATATCATGGTGGGGCCCACAGAGCTTTGACACCAAATACGTGGTGGGTGTTGAGGAACTAGCCAATTCGGATCCTACTTTAGCATACCGAGTAAACTTTCTGGGCCCACTGTCCTGTATATGTATTATCCACGCTATCCACCCGTTTTTACATATCATTTTAGGACATGATGCAAAATTGAATCATATCCAAAGCTCAAGTGGACCAAACCACAGGAAAAAATGTGCATTCTTGTGTATGTATTATGTATTATCCATGATGTCCATCCATTTTTATGTATCATTTTAGGACATGAGTGGATCACACCACAGGAAACAGTGTGCATACAATCTACGAGCTGAATTCAGCCGACCTTCAAGCCAAGCCGAGCCGGTGCTCCCTGGTTTGAGCTTGGTTTGTTTTTTTAAAC
This sequence comes from Magnolia changhungtana, assembly GCA_030180095.1. NCBI lineage: Eukaryota > Viridiplantae > Streptophyta > Magnoliopsida > Magnoliales > Magnoliaceae > Magnolia > Magnolia changhungtana. The sequence goes on along the minus strand of JASAUF010000620.1, from coordinate 5,463,409 downwards.
GAGCTTGACTTCGAGGCTTGGTTTGGTTTGACCTTATATTCGAACCAATCCAAGCCAAGCTTTTTCAAACCAATCTGAGCCGAGCTTTCGAGCTGGCTTGGTTTGTGTCCAGCTTTATTAATGAGTGGACATTCTTATGGACTTCATTCTGGGTCTTCCTAAGATTCAAAAGGGGAGTGGATCCACTTCATTCCATGCAAAAGGAAGGTGGACGCTATGCATATTGCCAACGTATTTTTTGCGGAGATTGTGCAACTTCATGAGGTACCAAAAACAATTACTTCGGACCATGATTTGAAGTTTGTGGGGGCACTTCTGGCACATTTTATGGAAGCTGTTGGGGACTAAGCCTCAATTCTCTAGTGTGTATCATTCCCAAACGGACGGCCAAATCGATGAAGTCAACAGGATCCTTGGTAACCTCTTTCGGAGTATCCTAGGCGAATATAGAGGACTTTGGGTTAGGCACCTCATGTTGTAATTTGAGTCAGGTCAGGTTACAGGTTGGGTCATCTTGAGATTGGGTTGGGCTTAGGTTGACCTCCAACCTGACCGATTTGCACCACCACATGAATTGGGAATGGGAAGCCCCCCTACATCAAGATCCACTATCCTCCCTACCATTAACTTCGGGCTGAGAATAACCCTCATCCAAGCATGCATTCATGAAAGATCTATCCAGGGACAAACAATCAATTTTCAATACCTCACCAAAGCATGAAATGATTTCTTCCAGGACAGATTTCGATCGAGCATATGCTGGCATCCCAAAGCAGTGCAACCATGATCCTTTGTTCAAAACAACCTCTGACGGCCACCACTGTTCAACTTTCTCCAGCATCATTGTCTGATGAAGGGATGAATTCAATGAGAAAGCTGCCATCTCCTCCTGGGATGTGAAGGAGAGGAAGAACTATCTCTCCGACAGTCTACTGATAGATATTCTTGATGCATGGAAAGGGGAGTTTCTCGGAGATTCCACCAAATCCACGTATGATACTCCAGCTTTGGCTACCAAGCCCACCAAGCAGTAGGTCAGTTACCACAATCGTCCCTCAACCACCCCACTGGGGACTCTGATCACATAAGATTGAGAGTTCTGAGATTGCCAGGGAAACAACAGCCTCTTTGAAAGTCCTACCCTGGCTCAATTCCAAAACAGGCTCCCTAGCTGCCTGAGCATTCCCTCCTGAATCTGCATTTATCCAAGCCAGGTTGGCTGCAACTGGAGTCACCTTCTCCTTGGCTATCCCATCCACTCTTCTGCCATTCGTCACCTTGATTGCCTTCACAGCATGGTCTGTGCATCAATACTGGATATAGGTGAATCCGTTGCCTTTTCCTCTCCCTGTGAGTGAAGGGATGCGTACATCTGTATTCACGAGAAATCTTCTCAACACTTTGTGCAGCTTTTCCACCAATTCCCTGAAGGGAATGCTGCCAACGAAAATGGGAAAAGACCCCTTCTTCTCATGCTTTTGTTTCATTATAATCCATTCGCTCAGTCTATTCTTCCAACATTCTTAAGAGTAGAGAGTTTCTTACAGCTATTCCTTTCCAGCATCTAGTGTCCAATAAATCTCTTACTACCGGTTAAAAAAGAGAGAATGAAAGCGTAAATCACAGTTGCATTTTTGCATTGGCAGTACTGGCTGGCTTAGATTTTAATCCTAAGATGTTTTCTTTTTTCATTTGAGCTCCGATTTTGACTGCTCAAATGAGAGATGAGTTGGGTTCCATGGCTCAGTGGATGGTGTGCTTCAAGATTGAGGTCATTGGTTCAAGCCCATGTTACCTTTCCAAAAAAAGAGAGAGGAATGAATAATAGGTTTCAGTTTCTTTTATTTAAACTACTTCTGGGAACTTCTGTAGAGTGGGTTCATATTCCTTTTTTTTTTTTCCCACCTTTAGGAATGAAAATTGATACTTGGTTGTTGGTTGGAGCCCTTTTTCTTCTTGATGTGTAAAGCTCTCTCCTCCCCCCTTTGTAATTCTATTAGGTACGTTCAACATTACTGAGTATGTCTGTTTTTGCCTTTTGTCTCTTGCTCATCTAATGGAGGAGTAATAAGCAGCATGTAGTTTCCACATGAAAATTGGAACTTGAACATCGTGCCATGCATGCCTAGTATAGTGAGGTTGTGTGTTTGGGCATCTCTATTTGATTTTGGGTGACGTGTTGCACTCTATGGTGTCAGCACTGTAGCTACACTGGAGCTTTTAACCTTTTCTGATGGACATGTGAAGCACATTGAAGTTGATGTCTCTTATGAAGAAGCTTTTGCCTTGTGTCACTTGACTTTCTTATATTACTTCAAACCTTTAACTTGTTTCTTGGTGAAGGAATTTGTTTCTTATTGGAGGTCTCTGTCTTCTCTTGTCAAGTTTGAGGAGAGGTATTGTTGATGTTATCATATTCCTTTTATTTTTTATTATTATTCCTTGCAGTGCTTATCATTTAAATCATTCAGTGGTATCATTTTTCCTTCTCAATTGCATCTAATATTGAAGCTTCCTGTTTATTTTCATAAATTATCTTGACACTGGTTGATGGACTTCTCTAATATCATAAAGTACCAAATAATGATTTGTCTGTCTAGGTTGCTCCCCATGACATAATTGAAATTGATGAAGATGAAAATCCACCGGGAGTTGTGATCACTGGGGCGAAGGATAATACAATTCTTAAGAAAAAGGCAGCAATGGAATCCCATAAGAATTGGCAAAAGGAAATAAAGGTAGGACTCTCACGGATTATCACTCCCACATGCTTGTTGAGACCTGGCCCCTATACATATCTTCACTGTGCCAAAGTGGCACATGTGTGCAACATTGAAACTGTCAATCAGGAAGGTTCCACCATGTTATATATTGTGTTCCAGAAATCTGGCCAATACGCTCTTCAGGTGGGTCAAAATACATATACATATCTTCACTGTGCCAAAGTGGCACATGCGTGCAACATTGAAGCTGTCAATCAGGAAGGTTCCACCATGTTATACGACATGTTCCTGAAATCATGCCAATACGCTCGTCTGGTGGGTCAAAATACATACCAACTGGATGGCGAAAGGAACTTGGTTTTCCATTTTGTTTCAAAGACTGGCCCACCTGATGAGTGGACCAATTTTTGGCTATGTTGTTGACTTGATGGGGCCCAGTCAATGGATGGCTTGTATGTTCCAGACACATCACATTGGCACATGCAGAAAATGTATGGGGTTTGGGCTAGACGTACGGGATTAGGAGACTTCATATGGCATCAATGTTGGCATATTTTTACTGATGATTCTGCTGCTCACAGTTGTATGCATTTGCAATGCTCATGTTGGTTGTTACAGGATGCTTTGGCCAATGCCCCTTGGATTCCCCTCGAAAATCTTGGGTCGGGGTCACAGGATTTAAACTATTCCGATATAATGGATATCATTGATTATAATTTTTTAGGCACCCAACTTGATGCCATAGACCTGCCTCCTTGGGTGGAGACTTCAATCCCTTCATTGCAGAAGCCTGCAAATCCTGAGCTAAGTACGAGCTATTCAGGAGCCCCAAGTCAGCCAAGTTCAAGCAGGCCAAGGGAGGAGACTGGAGATGAAACTGCGACAAAATTTAGACTGTTTAAGCAATTTGATATGGTTCATGATTATTCGGACCATCATTATACAGGATCGCATCAACCAAGTAGAGAGAGTTTCCTTGGAGGCTCTTTAACAAAGAAGGTGACTTCAATTTGAAATTGGACTTAACTTCTCCTTTCCTTGATATTCAATTACTTGGCTTAATGTCTCTTTTAAATCAGGCACCAATCGGATGGACAAAGAAAATTCATCAAGAGTGGAAGATTTTGGAGAAAGATTTACCAGGTGCATGTCTCTTGTATATTTAACTTGTTCCAACACAAATAGGGACACACAAAATGCTCTCATGGTATTGGTAGTGGTGGTACCGGTCCATCCCATATAACGTAGGTGGGTCACATCATAAGGAACAATGTAAAATCATGCCTGAAACCTCGAAATTCTCTTGGTTTGGCCCGCATGAGTTTTGGAATAGCCTGATTTTTGGGGTGTCCCTTCATCCTCACAAGGTGTGTCGAATGAATGGTTGGATGCCATATATGCACATGGTGGACCCACACAAAATTTCGACAGTGTTAATGGTGACTTCCCCATTCCAACTGTTCCCCATTACGTGACCCTGCCTAAGTTTTGGATCAGCTTGATATTTTGAATTCATGGCCGAACATTGGGACATTGGGGGGCACACTTGATGAACAGGATGAATCTCATGAACACAAAAGTTGTTCCCTCCATGTTATCACAGGTTATGCTCTAGTATACATACCGCAAAACATGTTAACATTTTCATTGTTGAAAGGTGAGTAGGTAAATCTATACCATCTTCTTGTCTCTTGTGAAACGTATGGCTGGAGACGCCTTTAAATTATGTAAATACCCTTTTATTTGGCTAGAAACCCTTTCCATATCCTCAAATAAAGCAAAGTTAGCCATGTAAAAAATTGGTTGCATGAAAGTTCCTGCCCCCTGCTACTCTCGTTATATGTGTGTGTTTATGTATATATGTATGGGAAATGCTCCTTTTACAGCATACCGTAAGTTACTATAAGGTCGAGCCATGTGAGCCCTACCATGATGCGTGTTGTGCATTTGGTGACTCCCTTCCTAAACATGGGATGGCTGAGGAATCAGCTGTATCTGAAACTTGGGTGGGCCACATCATCTGCAATATCGCCAAACCTTGCCTAAAACATCTAAAATCACTTCATGAGGCTCATCTGAGTTTTGGAATGTCCTGAAAGCTGGTGGAACTCCTCATTTAGGTGGGAGTGGGACACACAATGAATAGGTGGATGTCTAAACCACATCTTGGTGGGCCCCACAAAACAATACAGAAGGTTTTTCTGGGTTGGAGCCAAGCCGCCAACTCTCAAGTATTTCCTGTGGTGTGGCCACCTAAGTCGTTGATTGGGCTAGATTCCGGACTTTAAGCATAACAGGGGATGACGCATCTGATGGATGGAGTGGATGTTCGGCACGTCACGGTGGGGTCCACGAATCTCAGCATCACCGTAACTTATGGTAAGGTCGACAATACGGGAACATTTCCCCATATGTATTATTATGTGCGCGTGTGTGCACATGTTTGTATGGGGAATCTAGTTCCCATACAATCTACCTTCTGTGAGGCCCGTGTTTGACATCCACTCCGTCTATCAGTTGCACCCCCACATGTTCACTATACAGCCTAAAATTTAAGCTGATCTGAAATCCAGGTGGGCCACACTATGTGAGTTCTAAGTACTGTGGGCGCCACAAAAAATCCCAAAGTTTCTGTTGTGGGTTTTCCCTCTAATACCTGTGGTGTGGCCCACCTGAGTTTTGGATGAGGCTGTAGTTTGGGCCATGGGCCTAACATCCGGGGGCGAAACTGATTGTGGGTTGGATGGTTCACAAACATCACAGTGGGCCCCACACAGCTTGAAAGTATGGACCATTGTTCCTAGTGGTGTGGCCCACTGGACTTTTGGTGATTCACATACTGGGTTCTCTTTGTGGCGGTTGGAGCCATGTTGAAGTGCGTCTTGAGCTGTTTTTTCTTACTTGAAATGGGTGGCTGTCTAGTTTTCCAATCCATTTTTCTCTCCTTCTCAGGAAGTCACCTTGTGTTTGTTCTCCAATGTGCATCTTGTTATGTAATCTTCAAGCGAGTTTCACTCTTTCTTTCTTTTTTTCTTTCCTTTTTTCTTTGACAGAGTCGATATATGTTAGAGCTTACGAAGAGCGGATGGATCTTTTGAGGGCTGTCATTGTAGGAGCTGCTGGAACTCCCTACCATGATGGCCTTTTCTTCTTTGACATTCTCTTTCCTCCCAGCTATCCTTCCATGCCGCCGGTACATGATTAGTGATAATGTGTTATTTTCTGTTGTTCATCTCACGATTAGCTAAAGAGTTTTGATTTACGGCTGAAATTTAATGCAGCATGCATACTACCACTCCGGCGGCCTTCGGTTGAACCCAAACCTGTACGCATGCGGGAAGGTCTGCCTTAGTCTTCTGAACACATGGACCGGCAGTGTGAGCGAAAAATGGACCCCGGGAAAATCAACCATGCTGCAAGTCCTGGTTTCCATCCAAGCTCTCGTGCTTAATGCGAAGCCCTTCTTTAATGAGCCGGGATATGCAATGATGGCTGGCACGCCTATGGGGGAGGAGCGATCATTGGCTTACAATGAGGAAACATTTCTCCTTTCCTGCAAGACAATGTTGTACACACTGCAGAGGCCGCCAAAGGTAGGGTTGCTTCTCCATCAATGTTTTCTGGACTTCCCATTGATTCTCCCATCTTCCAGATGCTTTGTTGAGCATGTAGAATCATCTGGAAATTTCATTATTCTCACATGTATTGATTTTTTTTTTTTTTTTCATGATGTGGCGTCTACTGTTTCTTTTGCCCACAGCATTTTGAGGATTTTGTAGTGGGCCATTTCCGCGAGCATGCACACTCTATTCTAGAGGCTTGCAAAGCATATATGGATGGTGCTCAAGTCGGCTGTCTTGTTGGTGGAGGGGTGCAGGATGTAGATGAGGGTGACAAAAGCTGCTCCTCGAAATTCAAGACCCAGCTAGGTCAGCTCTTCCCGAGGCTCGTGACCGCATTTGCTGAAAATGGAGCTGATTGCAGACAGTTTCTCGTTCAAGCAGGCAAAGCTGATACTACACTAAAGCTGTGACTTCAGATTTTAAATCTGTGAACTCAGGAAGCCGAAATGAGGACTTCTGGGAGTCATTTTGCGTATACGACTTTTGAAATTTGGCTTTTCCATTCTCGATTGTTAGATTGGACAGGTATACAATTATGTAGTCCTTTATTTTCTTAATATATATTGTAAATAGGTGTAGATATTATAGATGATGTGATGTTTATAATTATAGATCGCCTGTTCTACGGACGAAGCGACAGTTTCTATTGGCTTGTTATAGGAAGCACCTTTTAATATATGAATTGCTGGCTAAATATGCTTTGGTGGATGATTTAGCTTGTTATTTGATGCTTAAATGCTAAAGTTACAGAGGCTACATCTCCAACTAATCTGATTTATATGAATCACTTCTATTTATTATTATTATTATTATTATTTTTAATTTGAACAGATTATAGGATGCATGTGTTGAGGTTGGCTGCATCTTAGCAGATATCCGTTTGTAGTTTTTGTATATCATTATGATTGCAATTGATCAGAACTTGTCTAGTATAATCAATATGGACCAATCCTATAAAAGTAATTTTTGAGAGAGATGGACCATCAAAGGTGGGTTCCACATGACAAGCGGTTCATTTCAATAGTAAGATCGTTTCTAGTATGATTGGAGTGGACTGCCCATTCTCCTAACATTGATCAGATGGTTGGGATCATCTTATCATAATGATTTCTGGCAGAGATGGTTGGGTTCCACATGACAAGCGGTTCATTCCTAGCCACTTATGAGATGGTTAATTTCATCCTATTAAATTGATTGACGGCCATTAAAATTGGCTTCATATTATGAATGGGCCAAATCAATGATCGGACCTGTTTTGGTATGATTAATATTAGATCGTCAGGATGTTACCTAAGGGCGAACCGTGTGGCAGGGTGAATGGTGTACAGCAACCATCCTAAAAGCTTAGGTTGTTTGTATTTTAGATTCCAAGATTCTGAAGTCCACCTTTAGACCTTGAATAAACTAGTAGACCTTGAATAAACTAGTAGACGCTAGTTTGAATAGGCCTTGGGTTGTGGGAGAAGAAAAGAAAAGAAAGCGTAAAAATGATTAACAAAAGATCGATTCTCATGATTCTATGAGGACTATTGAAGCATGGATTCTATATTGAAATAGTGTTTGGATAATAAGGGCCTGGTTGTTAAATTTATGTCTGAAGCTCGAATCTGAAATCTCAATCTGAAGTTCATAAACCTAAGCAACCCGATTGTCAACAAACGTCTGAAATGTCTAACATTTGTTAATTTGACACATTTGCTTGTATATCATGTTTGGAGATGTGGGTGGGATTCGTAATTATTGGGGCCCACCATGATGTACGTGCCTTATATCCACATCGTCCATCCATTTTGAAAACTCATTTTAGATGATTATGATCCCAAAAATGAAGTAGATCCAAATCTCAAGTCGACCATAATATAGGAAACAATGGTAATCGACTATTAAAAACTTCTCCTGAGCCACAAAAGTTTTGGATCAAGTTGATATTTGTGTGGTCTCTTCATTCAAGTCTTTGTGACCTTATCAATAGGTTGGATGGCAAATAAACATTTCGGTGCTCCTTCGAGTTTTCTAACGGTGGGGATTCAATCACGGATCCAGGATCCACTGAAGCCGCACATGCACCAATATGGGGACGGATGGTCCTAGTGGGGCCTACCCTGGCATATATATATTTTATCCACACCGTCCATCCATTTTTCCATACCATTTTAGGGCATGAGTAAAATTAAAAATAAAAATGAGGTAGATCCAAGGTTCAAGTGGGCCACATCCCATGAAACGGTGGGAATTGGGTGCATTCCATTGAAAACTTTTTGCTGTCATGGATGGTTTTGATCAAGCTGATATTTGTGTTTTCCTTCTTCCAGGTTTGTGTGATATAATCAGCAGGTTGGATGGTATATAAACATTCCAGTGGGCCATAGGAAGTTTTTAATGGTGAGCATTCAATCACCAATGTTTTTTTTATGGTGTAGTCCACTTGAGATTTCTCTTTCTTCTTCTTCTTTTTTATTTTCTTAATTTTTATTTTTTAAATTAATTTTTTTATTTTATCTCATGCATTAAAATAATCTCGCAAAATAAATAGACAGTTATGATATAACAAATATGTCATGGCGGGGCCCACATAACTGGGTGACCTCAAGTCGGAGGTGTGTGTCACACCATGTAATTCACTTCCACAACTCAGCAGCGTCGTACACAATCCCACGCCGATCTCCTGCTACAGCGTTTGAAACTTTCTGCGCTGGGATGATAGGTGAGGCCACCGTAGTGTTTTTTGGAAATCCACCTTGTTCATTCGTTTTGCAAGCTCGATTTAGGACAAGAAATAAAAAAAATGAGGCAGATTGAAAACTCAATTAGGCAACAGAAGGCTTGGGACAAGCTGAACAAGCTGATATTGTGCACTTACTGTTGAAAACTTCTCTGGGCCACAAAAGGCTTTGAACAAGCTGATATTTGTATTTGTACTTCATCACATCTGTGTGACCTTACAAAGAGGTTAGATGGCAAATAAACCTCACAATGGATTCTTATGAAGGTTTCAACTGTGGTCATTCAATTCCCACTGCTTTTTACGGTGTGGTTCACTCGAGCTCTTTATGTGCTCAGTTTTTGGGCTCATACTCTGAAATAATTTTAAAAAGTTGATGGACAATGTGGATCTGACACATAAATCATGGTAGGCTTAAGAGTTCCATGAGTTAAAAATTGGGTTGTGTATTACACCGTCTATTTTGGAGTGAAAATTTCTTTAGCAATGGTGCATATGAATAATTTTGAAAGCAAATAATTTTCTTTTTAAGATGGATTCGTTGAGCTGTATTCACCGTTAAGCCATCACAGAGCGCTTTTTAGCTCATGCTTTGCTATCCAAGCATCAGAAAAGATTGTAGCTCATGCTGTTCAGAAAACCAATCTCACCGACTCCTTTACTACCCAAACATCTGAAAAGGTTCAAGCTTTTGCTGTTCAGAAAACGTTATTCCGTAAACATAGCCATGATGTAAGAGGACACATGAAAGTACATATGGGCAACAATCAGGCCATGATAAAAATGCACATACCATTGATAGAAGTTGAGAGCAAGGTTGGTGTGGTAGTGAGCCTTGTAAGGGATTTCATGTCATTTCCATCGGCAGAACAAGGTTGAGAGGTAGGGCATCCTAGGCTGATATGGTCCAGGACCAGGAGTTAAGGTAATTGCGTCCGAAAGATTTTTGACTAGCTGTCCATACCACCCACCCACCTCATAAAATGAAATGAGAAATAAGTAGGAAGGGACTTTAGACTGATTGGATAAATAAATAAATAAAATAAAATAAGATCAAACCCCTCCACAAGCTTGAAGTCTCCCTCTTGGTTCATGATATTTTTCTAATACTTTAGACTGAGTCTAGTCCCTTGGTGTATCATTATTTCCTGAGTCCTGTAGGCTGGGGAACCAGTGTGTAGGATAATAGCATCCAAAAGGCCGTTGACCGGGGACTTAGCCAGCTTCCATGTTATATATTTTGGGCCCGCTTGGCTAATAAACAACTTTTTAACTTATGTTAAGTTACTAAGTTAATTTGATAAGAATTGTTGTAGTAACTTATCTAATGAAAGTTACAAGTTTTTATTTTTCATTTTTACTTTTTAACTTTTTGACTTCTCTTTCTCTCTCCATGTGATGGATGGTATCAAAGGAGGCCGCACATAATGGGCAATCCACATCAAAGGTGGAACCCATGTGACTAACGGTCCACGTCAAAGGTGGGCTCCACATTATGGACGACTCACATCAAGGTGAGCCTATTATGGATTTGTTCACATGAAAGGTAGGTCCTTAATGATGAATGACTCACATTCAAAGCTGGCTTTGCATAGCGGGGGTGGCTAACATGGAGTGTGTGTATTGACATGGGTGTGTACTAACAGGCTAACTCAAAAAAATAAAATAAATAAATAAATAAATAAAAAGGCTTTGCACGATGGATAACCCACATTGAGGGTGGAGCCAACACAATAGACGGTCCTTTTCAAAGGTGGGCTCCACATGAGGGGTGGTGGATGTTGAAGGTGCCCCACATGATCAACAATAACATTGAAGGTGAGTCTCAAGTGATGGATGACCGACATCAAGGTGGGCCCGACATAATGGATAATCCACATTAAAGGTTGGCTCCTATTGATGAATGACCGACATCCAAGGTGGGCCCCACATGATAGAGGGCCCATACCAAAGGTGGGCTCCACATGATGGGCGGTGGACATTGAAGGTGGGCCTCACATGATGTGGGCCATCCATCATGCAGGGTCCACCTTTGATGTGGGCCGGCCATCATATGACCCTATTTTGGATGTGGGTGAGGCTCCACATGATGGAGAATTTATTTTGATGGTGGGCCCTACATGATGGATGACTCAAATTAAGGTGGGCCCCACATAATAAACGATATAGATCAAAGACACCGATGATGAATGATGGACATCCCACATCGAAGGTGGGACCCGCATGATGAATAGTCCAAATTAAAGGTGGGTTCCACGTGATGGGTGATGGATATTAAAGGTTGGCTCCACATGATGTTGGCCTAACGATGAATGACCCACATCCAATGTTGGCCCCGTTTGATGGACAACCCACTTCGAAGTAGGGCCTTGCATGACGGACAGTCTACATTAAAGGTGGTCCTGCATAATGGACTATCCACATCCAAGGCCAACCGTGCATATGGCTAATCCACATAAGTAAAAATCAACATAAGCAACTTGAGGCAATAAGTTATGATCCAAATGCCCCCTTAGGGTGTCAGGGGACATTTCATTGTTAGCCACTCGTGCTGGGGCTTGGGGATCGATACCAAGACCTCAGGTGTTGAAATGAGGTATCTTTCACTCAGTCTACCACTTGAACTATGGATCAGGGTGTAGGGAAGCAGGGGACTAAAAAAAGGTCATTGTTGCTTGATCTTTTAATACCTCTTTTCTTCTTTTCTTACATGTTTGGACATATATCTAAGGTAAAAGAAAGGAAAAAAAAAAAAAAACTATTTGAGTTATTATTTAGGTAAATAATAATAATTTTATATTTCTCTCCCAATATTTATCTAATTTCTTATATTAAGAATTCAAATTTTAAAAAATGTCATGATTGTTTGGTGAAATTTACAATTTTCTCTACCATCCTACCTCACATGTCATCACATCAAAAGAAAACTCCTTTACTTTTCTGTTGTTTGTTGGAATCCATGGTTTCTAAACATGACCTCAAGTATCTCATTCTCTAATCGTGGATACCACCATATGCTAAATAATGGTGTACCTAACTTCTTGTGATCAAGCAGTTGTGATGACTGGTTCCCAATACACTTCCTAGAGAGGTGTGAGGCCCACCCAGCTAGTCCATGCAATATTTCTCAATTCCCATCTAGGCCCCATGAATTTGAGGATCAGATTCACAAGGCTAATGAACTAGTTTACATCTGCTAAAAATAGCCTACCACATAGCAAGTGGATTGAATTAATTGCAACTAAGTGCTGTCTGGAAATTGAGCAATTCACAAGGACGGCCACTCATCATCACCGTACTGTCGTGATCCCACGGTAGCAGTGGGACATATACAGAAGATTCAGTGTATGCTGGCCAGTTCTTAGCTGTTTCTGAAATTGGATATGGTTATTGACGTAGATTCTGAGGAGTCTAGAGTCTTCTCTTAACCTTTTTAAAGCCACTGTTCCAATAAGTCAAAGTCGTCCAAGACTTGGAAATTTTCGCCCATCACTATCCAAAGATAGGTAAATTAATAAGAAAAAAAAAACAGAAGGACATTGTTTTCTCCGTTTCTATAGCATTTTTGTTTGTAATTTTGCTCGGCAATGATATGGCACATGTGAGAGGTCTGAGCTTTCCATCATGTGTTAGGCTGTTTAGATCTTCTGGCCTGAAAATCAGGCTCCACGTTCAAAAACAAATGGTTGGATGGCTAAACAATCTTCCATTTGTTTTTGTGCATTGTGTGTGACCTGAGATGTGATGAGAGAGATTTTTAGGCTACAAGAACTAAAAAGTCTGGCCCACCTGGTGGGATGCTTGGAATCTTGCACATGAGCGCAGCTTGGCTGCGGAACGAGCAATGTGGGTGAGACGCTAACTGTAGGGGTACACATTGATGTATGCATTTTATATCCATGCCGTTTATCTGTTTTTATAGATTATTTTCACCCATGTTCTGAAAATTGAAATAGATTCAAATGTCAGGTGGACCACACCAAAGGAAACAATGGTTATTGACTATTAAAAAACTTTTATGAGCCAAATAAATTTTAGATTAAGCTGATATTTATTTATTTATTTTATCGGTTTGTGTGACTTTATCTACAGGTTGGATGTTTAATAAACATTATGGTGGATGCAAGGAAGTTTTTAATGGTGTGTGTTGAATGACCACTGTTTCTGGTGGTGTGGTCCACCTTCATTTTGGGACCTTATATTAAAATAAGATGTAAAAATGGATATTAGATGAGCACATTAAGGTGGGACCTACAGTAATGGTTTCACCCACATCCCTGGTTACAGGGTAACAGCCAAGTCACCTTTCGCATATGCCATGTCGGCATGTGCGTCAGAGTAAGGTTATAGAAGCGTGGGCTTGGTATATTTCCACATATGAAGAGAAAAACTGCTATCTGAACCCAACCTGTTTAAGATGCACCCTTTTATTTGTTGAGAAAAGTCTTAAATCGGAAGGTTTTGAGGTCGTTCGACCGGTCGTGGGAAGCTTCGACTGGTCGTAGGAGACGCTCGACCGGTCGTAGGTTCGAGCCCTTGTACGACTCAAAGTCCAGAAAGTTTTTTTTTTTACTGTAGCTAGGACTGGTCGTAGGTGGTCTACGACCAGTCGTAGGTGGTCTACGACCAGTCGTAGGAGAGCTACGACTAGTCGTAGGTTACGCAGTTTGTTCCGCGATTTTGCGCGAAACTGCGGATTTGAGTCCTTTCGCAACTGGGATGCGGAAGGGAAGTTTCCTAAACTATAAATAGGTATTCCTAGGGTCTTTCTAGGAAGGGGGTGATGAATGCTAAGGCTTTCTAAAAGGGTTCCAGGGTTTCTAAAGGGTGTAGCAAGGGTGAGATTCGAGGTTGTTCGAATCGGGTAAGTCCTTTCTCTTTGTAATTGATGCTTTCATAGTGGTGATCTGTCGCTTTGTGCCGTGGTTTTTTCCCGCAAGGGTTTTCCACGTTAAATCTGTGTGTTCTCTTTTCTTGTGTGTGCTTGGTGCCATTGGATTACCATCCTAGATCTAGATCTGTGTGATTCATTGGTATCGAGCAATCGGTTGGGACACAGATCTGAATCTGAGGGATTAGTAATAATGGCGAGCGCCAGGTATGATATTGAGAAGTATTCAGGGAAAAATAATTTTGAGTTATGGAAGATCAAGATGATGAGTTCCTTAATCAAGCAAGGCGAGGATGGTGCTCTTGAGGAGCGGAAGTCCACTATGACTGATGGTGATTGGAATACTCTTGATAAGAAGGCATTATCATCGATCCGTTTATGTCTCACGGATGAGGTTCTCTACAATGTCATGAGGGAGAAAACTGCGGCTAAGTTATGGGCATGTCTATGCGAAGAAATCCTCTGAAAATCGTCCGCACTTGAAGCGACAAGTGGTATAACTTCAAGATGGCAGAGGGTGGAGATCTGGAGGCTCACATCAGCAACTTTAATAAATTGGTTTGCAAATTCTTGGATATGGAGGAAGTGATGAAAGATGAAGAACAAGCATGTATGTTGCTGAATTCTCTCCCTGCATCCTATGAGTCATTCAAGGATACTATGTGCAGCATAAACAAAATCCTGAGTGTCGACACTGTTATCTCAGCCCTTCAAGGGAAGGCTATGAGACAGACTAGACAAAGAACATGGGGACGTCTTCGATGCACTCACATTGGGGTACAATCGAACAAGGTACAGGTTCTTCAGGTTCTAGATCCAAATCCAAGGGCAAGGGCAAAGGAAAGGTAAAGTGCTGGAATTGTGGGAAGGAAGGACATGTGAAAAGGGATTGTGAAAATCCTAAATCTAAGAGGGAAGATTCTGAGGCTTCATGCAGGGAGGCTAACACTGCCACGTCAGATGAATCGAGTGGATGTGATGGTGATGTTTTGTCTGTGTCTTCGCTCAGACGGTCATACGATGATCGTAAGGACGAGTGGATGCTAGACACAGGGGCATCTTTTCACATGACTCCTCATCGGAGTTGGTTCACCAGCTATAGGGAGTGCGATGGTGGACAGGTGTTTATGGGCAATGGCTTTGCCCAATGTTGTGGTCAATATGTGAGGCACGTTCCTGATTTGAAGCAGAATCTGATTTCTCTTGGTGTGCTTGAGGCAAAGGGATGCAAGTACACAGGTATTGATGGTGCTCTTAAGGTATCCAAGGGGGCACGGGTAGTCATGAAAGCGCAACGACTCGATCATGTTTACAGGTTGATCGGGAGCACTTCAAAAGGTGGAGCTACAGTGGATGTAGCGAATTCCACCTCTGCACATGTGTGGCATGATGGGCATGACCACATGAGCGGGCAGGGCAGGAAGGCTGAGAAGTGTGGACAGGGATACAGAGCAGGTGGAGCAGCCACCTGTGAGAAGAACCACATGGCATGATTGCAGGATATCGGCAAGGTACATGGACGACTCCAATATTGCAGGAGATTCATCTTCTATTCTGATGGCTCTAGGTGAGCCTGGTGCTGAGAAGTGGAAGGTGACTATGGGCGATGTGATGGATTCGTTGTACCAGACCGACATATGGGAGCTGGTGGAGCTTCCAGTGGGCCGGTGAGCGGTTGGATGCAGGTGGATCTTCAGGAGGATACAGCATAGATACAGGGTGAGGTTGGTAGCGAAGGGTTATGCTCAGAGAGAAGGGATCGGCTTCTCAGAGATATTCGTGCCGACGGTATAGCAAGTATCTATCAGATCCGTGATTGGCACTGGTTGGCCAATGTGATCTTGAGCTATGATGTGAAGCAAAGATAAGAGAAGAGGTCAAGGAGCTACACGGTTGAAGATTGAAGACTTGGTGGAGATTGTTGAGAAAAGTCTTAAATCGGAAGGTTTTGAGGTCGTTCGACCGGTCGTGGGAAGCTTCGACTGGTCGTAGGAGACGCTCGACCGGTCGTAGGTTCGAGCCCTTGTACGACTCAAAGTCCAGAAAGTTTTGCTGTTTTTTACTGTAGCTAGGACTGGTCGTAGGTGGTCTACGACCAGTCGTAGGTGGTCTACGACCAGTCGTAGGAGAGCTACGACTAGTCGTAGGTTACGCAGTTTGTTCCGCGATTTTGCGCGAAACTGCGGATTTGAGTCCTTTCGCAACTGGGATGCGGAAGGGAAGTTTCCTAAACTATAAATAGGTATTCCTAGGGTCTTTCTAGGAAGGGGTGATGAATGCTAAGGCTTTCTAAAAGGGTTCCAGGGTTTCTAAAGGGTGTAGCAAGGGTGAGATTCGAGGTTGTTCGAATCGGGTAAGTCCTTTCTCTTTGTAATTGATGCTTTCATAGTGGTGATCTGTCGCTTTGTGCCGTGGTTTTTTCCCGCAAGGGTTTTCCACGTTAAATCTGTGTGTTCTCTTTTCTTGTGTGTGCTTGGTGCCATTGGATTACCATCCTAGATCTAGATCTGTGTGATTCCGCAGGCCAAAAATCCCAACATTATTTTCAACTTTGGTTATTAAATGGTACATCTTTATTCTATTTGTAGAGGCCGTTTCCTCTACAAGACGTTTTAAAATAAAGCTTATTCTACAAGGGTTGAAGATTTTGGGCCACTCCCTATATGTATGGCATCCAACTTGTCTTGAAGGGTTGCCCCACTGTGAAGATTGGATGCTCAAGAAATGCCAATCAAACTATGATGTAAGAGGACACATGAAAGTACATGGGCAACAATCAGGCCATGATAAAAATGCACGTACCATTGACAGAAGTTGAGAGCAAGGCTGGTGTCGTGGTGAGCCTTGTAAGGGATTTCATGTCATTTCCATCGGCAAAGCAAGGCTGAGAGGTAGGGCATCCTTAGGCTGATATGGTCCAGGAAGTAAGGTAATTGACACCCTAATCCATAGCTCAAGTGGTAGACTGAGTGAAAGATACCTCATTTCGACACTGAGGTCTTGGTATCAATCCCTAGTGGGGGTGGCTAACAGTGAAGTGTCAACTGATAGTTAGGGCTGAAAGTTGGGCGGGTTCAACCCGACCGGCTTGTGACCGACCCAACATTGGGTTGGGCTTGGGTAGGATGTAATGGGTTTGGTCTCGGGCTTGTGCCATACAAACACCAACCTGATAAAACTTGGGTTGGGCTTGAGTTAAGGTCTCGGGTTGCCCGACCCAACCCGAACCCGATCAATATATAAGTTCTTTATAAATTAATTATAATTGAGTGTAGATCATCTTTGTTAAAGACACATGAAATTCCAATGCCGTCGTGTTTCATTAGTCCACGTCATTTTCGGTGACTCAAGCAAACAAGATACCCCAAATTTCTCAATCTCAAATAAGTTGCTTGATACACAATAAGATTTTTAAAGGAATAGTTGTCCTATAGACTGGGGAACCAGTGTCCAGGATGATAGCATCCAAAAGGCCATTGACCAGGGAGTTGGCCAGCTTCCATGTTATATATTTTGGGCCCGCTTGGCTGCCATCCAATAAATAACTTTTTAACCTATGTTAAGTTACTAAGTTAATTTGATAAGAATTGTTATAGTAACTTATCTAATGAAAGTTACAAGTTTTTAATTTTCATTTTTACTTTTTAACTTTTGACTTTTCTCTTTTTCTTTCCATGTGATGGATGGTCCATATCGAAGGAGGCCCCACATGATGAGCAATCCACATCAGAGGTGGAGCCCATGTAACTAACTGTCCACGTCAAAGGTGGGGTCCACATTATGGACAACTCACATCAAGGTGAGCCTACATCATGGATTGTTCACATGAAAGGTAGGTCCTTAATGATGAATGACTCACATTCTAAGCAGGCTTTGCATGATGGATGACCCACGTCGACGGTGGAGCCAACATAATGGATAGTCCTTTTCAAAGGTGGGCTCCACATGAGGGGCGGTGGATGTTGAAGGAGCCCCACATGATCAACAATAACATTGAAGGTGAGCCTCAGGTGACGGATGACCGACTTCAAGATGGGCCCCACATAATGGATAATCCACATTAAAGGTTGGCTCCTATTGATGAATGACCCACATCCAAGGTGGGCCCCACATGATGGAGGGCCCATACCAAAAGTGGGCTCCACATGATGGGCGGTGGACATTGAAGGTGGGCCTCACATGATGTGGGTCATCCATCATGCGTTGCCCACTTTTGATGTGGACCGTTTATCATGCGGAGCCCACCTTTGATGTGGACCGGCCATCATACGACCTTATCTTGGATGTGGGTCAGGCTCCACATGATGGAGAATTTATTTTGATGGTGGGCCCTACATGATGGATGACCCAAATCAAGGTAGGCCCCACATGATAAACGATATAGATCAAAGACACCGATGATGAATGATGGACAACCCACATCAAAGGTGGGACTTGCATGATGAATAGTCCAAATCAAAGGTGGGTTCCACATGATGGGTGATGGATATTAAAGGTTGGCTCCACATGATGTTAGCCTAACAATGAATGACCCACATCCAAGGTTGGCCCTGTTTGATGGACAACCCACTTTGAAGTAGGGCTTTGCAAGATGGATGGTTTACATTAAAGGTGGTCCCACATAATGGACTATCCACATCTAAGGCCAACCCTCTGTGATGGCTAATCCACATCGAAGGTGGACTTTGCAAGGTGGATGGTACACGTTGAAGGTAGGCTCCACACAATGGATGGTTCAGATTGATGGCAGCGTCAAGCGGGCCTAACATAATGAACAGCTCACATTAAAGGTTGGACTCACATGATGAATGGTGAATATTAAAGGTGAACTGGACAAACTCGAGAGGTAAATACTTACGTGACGTTAAACGCCAAGCATATTTTTTTAACTTTTTAGCTGATAAATATATCGTTTACAAAATATACTTATCTACTAAAGAAGTAAAAAATCAATATAAGCAACTCGTGGCAAAGTAGCTTAAGTTATGATCCAAATGCCCCCTTGGTTGATTGTGTCCTTTGCGCCTGATCTTTTTCCTCGTTAGTTTCCCTAGCTGGACTAGAAAGCAACGGAAATGTTTAGCCAAGTAGCTGTGAGACTGTACTAATCAAGGGCTAGTGAAGTATAAGTTGTTAGAAAGCAGGGACTTAAAAAAGGTTATTGTTGCTTGATCTTTTAATACCTCTTTTTCTTGCATGTTTGGATATATAAATCTAAGGTATAAGAAACTACTTGAGTTATCATTTGGGTAACAAAGTAATAATTTTATATTTATCTTATAATATTTATCTAATTTCTTATATCAAGAATTCAAATTAAAAAAAGGTGTTATGATTGTTTGGTGAAATTTGGCATTTTCTCTACCATCCAACCTCACAAATCACATCAAAAGAAAACTCCTTTATTTTTTCTGCTGTTTGTCAGAATCCATGGTTACCAAACATGACCTCAAGTATCTCATTCTCTTATTGTGGATGCCACTATACACTAAATATTGATATAACTAACTTTTTGTGATCAAGCAGTTGTGATGACTGGTTCCCAACACACCTCCTTGGGAGGTGTGAGGCCCACCCAGCTACTCCATGCCATATTTCTCAAGTCCCATCTAGGCCCCATGAATTTGGGGATCAGATTCACAAGGCTAATGAACTAGTTTACATCTGCTAGCTTTGCCATGAAAAAATAGCCTACCACATAGCAAGTGGATTGAATTAATTGCAACTAAGTGCTGTCTGGAAATTGAGCAATTCACAAGGACGGCCGCTCATCATCACCGTACTGTCGTGATCCTACGGTAGCAGTAGGACATATACAGAAGATTCAGTGTATGCAGGCCAGTTCTAATTAGCTGTTTCTATTGACGTAGATTCTGAGGAGTCAAGAGTCTTCTCTTAACCTTTTTAAAGCCACTGTTTCAATAAGTCAAGTCGTCCAAGGCTTGGAATTTTTCGCCCATGATCATTATCCAAAGATAGGTAAGTAAATTAATAAGAAAAAAACAGAAGGGCATTGTTTTCTCCGTCTCTATGGCTTTTTTGTTTGTAATTTTTATCAGCAATGATATGGCACACATGTGAGCGATCTGAGCTTTCCAACATGTGGGTCACGCTATTTAGATCTTCTGGCCTGAAAATCAGGCCCCAGGTACAAAAACAAATGGTTGGATGGCTAAACAATCTTCCATTTGTTTTTGTGCATTGTGTGTGACCTTAGACGTGATGAGAGAGATTTTTAGGCTACAAGAACTTAAAAGTGTGGCCCACCTGGTGGGATGCTTGGAATTTTGCACATGAGTGCAACTTGGCTGTGACCCTGAACTAGCAATGTGGGTGAGATCACCCTAACTGTAGGGGCCCACCTTGATGTATGCATTTTATATCCACACCGTTTATCTGTTTTTATAGATTAATTTTACCATGATCTGAAAATTGAACCAGATTCAAATGTCAGGTGGACCACACCAAAGGAAACAATGGTTATTGACTATTAAAAAACTTTTATGATCCAAATAAATTTTAGATTAAGCTGATATTTATTTATTTATTTCATCGGTTTGTGTGACTTTATCTACAGGTTGGATGTTTAATAAACATTATGGTGGATGCAAGGAAGTTTTTAATGGTGTTTGTTGAATGACCACTGTTTCTGTGGTGTGGTCCACCTTCATTTTTGGGACCTTATATTAAAATAAGATGTAAAAATGGATATTAGATGAGCACATCAAGGTGGGACCCACAGTAATGGTTTCACCCACATCTCTGGTTACAGGGTAACAGCCAAGTCACCTTGCGCATATGCCACGTCAGCATATGCGTTAGAGTAAGGTTCTAGAAGCGTGGGCTTGGTATATTTCCACATATGAAGATAAAAACCGCTATCTGAACCCAACCTGTTTAAGATGCACCCTTTTATTTCTAGCTTTGGTTATTAAATGGTACATCTTTATTCTATTTGTAGAGGCCGTTTCCTCTGCAAGACGTTTTAAAAGAAAGCTTATTCTACAAAGGTTGCAGATTTTGGGCCACTCTCTATATGTATGGCATCCAACTTGTCTTGAAGGGTTGCCCCACTGTGAAGATTGGAGCCCAAGAAATGCCAATCAAACCATTATGTGGGCCACCACAAGATTTAGGGGGTTTTTGGGTGGTTATTAATTGCTTTCTTTTAGAGTAGCCCAGATACTGGTTGGATAGATTTGTTTTTTGGATCATCCCATCTTCATGATGGGGCTCACTTAAAAGCATGGGTTGGATGGAATACACATAACATGGTGGACCCCACTCTGGCATAAAAGCAATTAGATGAGAAGGAACTTGGTGAATAATCTTTTGCAGGCAAGTGAATCACTTATTCCACACAAGAAAGTCTTTGGGTGGGTAGTTGGACTTTTTCCTCGAAATCACATGGTCTTTAAACATTTGAAGAATCATGCTTGGACTTTTTGGTAGAATTTTATGAACAGGGAAGGGGTTAGTGGAAGATTTTTAAGTGGCCTTTGGAAGAAGAAGAAAAAAAAAAAATTCTTTACTATGGATAAAGAGAAGATTATCCCAAGTGACTGTTTGGTGACTTCTGTCCAATGAATGTGGACCCTTGGCCAGATATTTTGCAATTGTTCATTTGTAACCATTGGAAGTCCTTCAATCCAATGGTCAGGATCATGTGAATGGTGTGGTTTTAGCCGTTGAGGCCTGTCCATTTGAGTTAGCGATGACACTGGTTCTTTGCTCATATAACTAGTCTTATATTTACTATGTTTTGTCATTGCTCAATTAATCAATTATATTTACTATGTTTTGTCATTCATTGTGTGAATCCACGGAGCTTCTCTGAACTCCTCACAGAGACTTCTCGAATCCATGAGGAAAGAAAACAGAAAATAGAAACAAATTCGAAATTGATTAATTGATGAATAAAAACGATTTCACAACCCTTTAAATAGGGATACCAAGCAATGAGAAAGAAATCAGAATTAAACTATAACTAAAACTCTTAGAATTCGTGACTTACTATAAATAGTAAACTTACTATTTATAGACGGTCGTGATGTCTACTAGTGCGCAAGGTTTTCGGTCAAAAATAGTAAGTGTCTTATTTAGCTTCACCAAACCATTCCCCTAATTATTCTAAGCTCTTTTCACGTTGGACGCAACTCTTAAAGCCCGACGGATGAAGAGTTATAATCAAACTAAAACTTATTATTTATAGTAAAAACGAAATTAAAACAGGGAAACGACTGTCGATCCAGGGGTTTCTCGTAATTCCGAGCGTCGCAACCTTGCATAGCTGGGTTGGTTGGCTAAAGTAGCTCGTTCTACCCCAAAATCATATATTTTACGTCAGCTAACTCATTCCGGATTGCGAGATACGTCCGATCTAAGGTCCGACGGTTCAGATCACTTTTGTCGTTGACCGGGCCTTTTCTGATCCATCTTGGCCATGAAACTGTCCGCGACCTGCTCTACATCAGGTTATTACTTGATTTATTAAAGAATGCTTACACTATATAGTAAAGTGGCCAACAATTACAAAGGGAAGAAAGAAAATATAACAATTGGTTACATTCAACCAAAAATAAATATTCCATTGTATCTTCTATTTTTTATTCAAGTCCATATGGGTAATAGTATCTGAGGATATTCTATATCCTTGATTCAAGTCCTTGTAACTCTCTTTTATAAACTTAAAGTGCAGATTGAAAAGTATCATACTAACTTCTAATTCATCACATTTAAAGGTTCTATTCCTTTTTAAAATCTGTACATGTACATGTATTACATTCAAAGCACACCACCCCTTATAAGGGTGGAATCATCTTAATCTACACTTTACCCTCTATTTTTTTTTCATACACACACATTCACACCTCAACACACCCACGTGCTCACAGCACAGTGGGATTTTATGATGGTTACTTGAACCCATGACCTCGTTTCGAAACTCTTGTGAGTCCACCACCGAGGCATGAGTAGAGACCCGGATACATAAGCCTATCCACCGCTAGATATTTGGATTGAGTATACTCTTGGGCCTCATAGAAGCTATCCAGTGTGCTTGGAATCCATTACAAATCCGAAGTACTTCAGGTAGCTCTAGTTCTGAAATTGCTTGTAGCTTTGCCATTGTTCTGGGCCGCTGCACTGTTTACAGTGAATGCTCCATGTTTAGAAGATCCTACATGTTGATCTCTCAATCAATGATATTTTCATGTTTGATCGGATCAACCATCCACAAAAAATGAAACATGCCCATATGTATGGGAGATTTTTGGGTCCAATCCAATTGGATCAAGCATTAAAAAAAAAAAAAACATGCCCAAGTATGGGATCCTCAGCCACCACAACCTACAATGCCCGGAGTGTTCTTTAATCATGCTACTTAGAAGAACCTTGTTTGGTTGTTTGGAGAAGGACTGAGATTTTATTTTAATTCCAATGTTTTTCATTCCTGAAGCGGGGAGAATTGGCCAACCTACCAAAAGTTAAAAAGTTATTGGGAAAGCACCCCTTTATCTAGGCCATCCCGTGTTTCACAGGCTCCATCTCATGGGTCACCCCACCCCTGTGTACAGATGCACCTAACATCAATTCCTCGGTTGCAAAAGAATGTATACCTTTGAAAATTTAAAAATAAAAATTTGAAAGTGTAGAATTTAATTAAAAGAGCAATTTTTTTAAAAAAAATTCTTGCTCATGCCTTAGTGGTAGGCTTACAAGAGTTTCAACACGTTGTGATGAAAAATCATTTTGGCATAAGTGTCTAGGTGTGTGTGTGGGGGTATGAGTGAGGGTTAGATAGGGCTGTACACGAGCTAAGCTAGCTCGAAAAGCTCACTCAGCTCGACTCAACCTAGCACAACTTAACTTGGCTCAAACGATGACTCAAAGTGAGCCAAGCTTCAAATGACGGTTTTAAAAACAAGTCAAATTCAATTATAGTAGACTTTGACTCAACTCAACTTGAACTCGGCTTAGCTTGAATCTCAAGCTTGGGCTCTGCTTGTTTCAAATATATATTATATTATATACAATATATTATATTTAAAAATTAAAAAAACTAATATTTATATTAGTTGAATATTTGATTTGGGAGTTGGGTCGGTGTGGGTTGGGTCAATTGGGTCGGGTGGCTAGGTTCAGTCGGGTGTTGATTAGGTCAGGTCGTTGGGTTGAGCCGGGTGCTAGTTGAATTGGATTGAGAGTAGCTCTCCTCGACTCAATCCGCTGCTTGCCTCCAGCTCGGATCAAAATATTTGGAAAGCAAGCCAAGCTTCAATAATAAGCTTGAGGACCCGCTTGGGCTCGAATTAGATTTCGAAGAAAGGGCATGCCTCGACTCGACTCGGCTGGATGTACAGCCAGTGTTAGAAAATAAAAAGACAGCATGCAAATTTATGCTGGGGAATTAAAAGACCAGCAACCAAATACCCCAAGCGCCATAGGCCGTGCTACCCTTGATGACAGTGCTTCCAGCTAGATGGACCAATCATAGGGGGATACAAGCCGTTGATGGACAATTTTCGACTTGCACCGATTGGACAGTCCTACTGCTCAATCGGTTGGCTTGTAAGTGGACGTCGTAACAAAACTTCATCAACCGTATACCTTCAACGGGAAAGATCCTTCGATTGGATGGTCAAGATCATGTGATCCATGCAATTTTGCTGATGTCCCATCGAAAGGTA
Source organism: Magnolia changhungtana (assembly GCA_030180095.1). Taxonomy (NCBI): domain Eukaryota; kingdom Viridiplantae; phylum Streptophyta; class Magnoliopsida; order Magnoliales; family Magnoliaceae; genus Magnolia; species Magnolia changhungtana. The sequence goes on along the minus strand of JASAUF010000620.1, from coordinate 5,438,762 downwards.
CGCACCAGTGGAAGAATGATCAATGATCCGAACGATCGTACAGATGGTCCATGCACATTATCTGGGGTGTGACTCCAACACCAACTTTCATTGTTCCATGGAAATTTAAAATGGAAAAATAAGGTTCCATAATGCTGTCGTGTCCGACCATCATAACTAGAGTCTCCTTGGTAGATGTGACGTGTTTATGGTGATCGCAGCCATTCATCTGTATAGCCCCATTGGATGGGCCACGTGGCAGAATCACACCTGTGCAAGTTGAAGTTTGTCAGCTTTTCTCGCTAAACTTATGAGTGTCTCTATTTTGTGGCAACCTTGAGAGATCCAAGCCGACTATCAGGTTAATCACAGATTGGATGGGCCATATAGCAAAATTAACACTGATTGGACAATTCTAGCCCTTGGTTTGAAAGTTTTTTTTACGGAGAAAATGGACGGTCCAGCAACCATTTGTTGACTTTTCTTCTATAGAATAGTTGGGAAGTTGGGATTGTCCAGTTAGTGCTTTTTTTGGGTCATGGCCCATCCAAGTTGTGGCAGGCCGGATTATCCATCAGGATTTCCTACACGTTTCTACATGGACGAAAAGCAACAAGTTCAAGAGAATGGCGTTTGCAGCTGCGAAAGAAGCGCACGATGTCCCCACGTGGCACACGTGCGACATCCAGTTCATCAGGTATGTTCGATCGTGCGGATCTTACAAAAGATAGTAAGGATTAATCTATTATGTGAGATGGACATAATGGACGGTAAGGATTAATCTATTGGACTGTCCAAGTGTCCGACGCAACTAAGAGCACTATAACTTATAGTGGTCTCTCGGAGCACTGGATCATTTCTCTTGTCTCTGTGAGATCTGCTTGAATGCACGTTTGGCACTGTAGCCGTTCGATCTTTAGCTTTTCTCCACCATGATGTATGTGTTTTAAGGACCCTAACCGTTCATTTTTAATGACCCAAACCGTTTTTTGTCATAAGGCTTCCTTGAATGCACTAATTGCACTGTGGGCCCACCATGATTTATATGTTTTATTCATGCTGTCCATCCATTTTGGATCATTATTTCAGGGCATGAGCCTAAAAATAAGTCAGATCTAAATATCAGTAAACCACACAACAGAAAATAGAGGTGATTGAATACCCACCATTGAAAACTTTTTAGGGCCCACTGTAATGTTTATTTGCCATCTAACCTGTTGATTAGGTCAGATGGACCTGGATGAAGGGGAAAGCACAAATATCAGCTTGATCAAAAACTTTCGTGGCCCTAAAAAAGTTTTAAAAGGTTGGCGATCAATCAACACTGTTTCCTGTGGTGTGGTCCACCTGACATTTTGATCTGTCTCGTTTTTTGCATCATGTCTTAAAATGAACTGTAAAACTGGATTGTCAGTGTGGATAAAACACATACATCATGGTGGGGCCCACAGAGCACCGTCTTGCTACTGGCAGTGTCTGTAGCCACTCGAGGGACGCGGATTGGGTGCTGACGTCGCTACTGGACAGTTCTATATGGGCCCCATCACGATGTATGTGTTTTATCCATGCCGTCTGTCCATTTCAGATCATTATTTTAGAAAATGATCCGAAAAATGAGGTAGATCCAAATCTCAGGATGACCACATCACATGAAAACAGTGGTGATTGAATGCCCAATATTATAAACTTTCTAGGGCCCACTGTAATTTTTATTTGACATCCAGCCTATTGATTAGGTCACATAAACCTGGATGAAGGCAAAACAAAAATATCAGCTTGATCCAAAACTTCCGTGCCCTTCAAAAAGATTTTAAATGTGGGCGATCAATCACCACTGTTTCCTGTGGTGGGTCCACCTGACCTTTTAATCTCCCTCAATTTTTTTAATCATACTTCAAAGCGATATGTCAAAATGGATGGACGGTGTGGATAAAACGCATACATCATGATGAGGCACAGAGAGCACTGTCCATTAGCTCCTTGCGGTGTCAGCATGCAATCCGAGTTCCGTTGGACGCGTTCGTAAAAGCCTCGTATATTGAACATTTTGAGACCCTTTGATTATACAAAGGAAACGGTGAGCATTAATATTCAAACAAAAAAGGCGTGAGTGTGTGGGGGTGTGTGTGCGTGTGTAAAAAAAAAAAAAAAAGCAAATAATGAAAGGGTTGGAATGGACTTTCCACCGTACAAAGTGAGATCTGTAGTATAAACGGTTTGGATTGTTGGGAGATGTCCCGGATTTAATGGCTAAAGTCCCGACGATACGGGCAACGGGAATGAATTGGGAAAAGTCTCGAGCTACTATACATCCGGGCGTATCAGAATAGGATACGTCCGGACACTAGCCATTGGATGTCGATTCTTTTCAATGACACAAACGGCTTACGTAATTTGGATGGATGATGGCCAAAGAAACCTCTCAGATTTAATATTTTAATACTCTGATTGTATGAAGGTGTATTGACCGTCCATCTTCAAAACTAAAGATCCAAACTATCAAAGTGTTGAAATGATTCAATTTAGAGTGTCATCCACCATAAAATGTATAAAACATCATATAAACGGTTTGGATCATTAACATATAACCCAGATTCAAGGTCTTTTCTCCCAAAGTATCCTTCCTATTACAGTACATTGGATGGACTGAGCAAACCTCTTCTCCAGTGGCATTTCCGTAAAAATCCCTCCAACCCTAGGGTCCACCATCCTGCCCCGTCGGGCACGACGGACCGACACTTATAGAGGGCACTACCGCTTGTTCGGAGCTCGGTACAGGCAGGGTCTCTGAGCATCCACCATAATGTATGGATTTCATCCATACCGTCCATATATTTTCCAGAACCATTTTAGCTCATATGACAAAAACTTAGATAGATAAAAGTCGCAAATGAGCCACATAGTGTGGATTAAATGAATGCCATTGAAAACTTCGTGAGGGATAAAGAAGCATTGGATCAAGCTGATATTTATATTTTCCCTTCATCCATGTCTATGCGACTTTATTAACAGGTTGGATGGAAAATAAACATCATGGTAGGCCCTAGGAAGGTTTCAACGGTTAAAATCACTATCACCGATGCTTCCTGTGGTGTGGTCCACTTGATCCTTGTATATAAATCGCTTTTTTAACATTTCCTAAAATGATATGAAAAAATTGATGGACGGTGTCGATAAAATCCATACATCACAGTGGGCCCCTCAGAGCCTTGTCTGTGCCGAGCTCGCGACAGTCTGGGGTAGTACCCAAACCGCGACCCCCTCCGTCAACTCCCACGCTCCTCTCTCCTCTGCTACAAATAGTCTCTTCTTCAAGCACACCCCTCAGTTACCCCTCTATCGCCAAAATGCCATCTCCAGTCCCTCCATCATCCCTTACGACCAAATCAAAGGCCAAGATCTCTTCAATCACCTCCATGCTACACAATCACAACCGTCCACATCTCCTCCTCCCCATCTTCCTTCTCCTCTCCATCATTTCCCTCACAACCTCCTCTTCTCCAAACAAAATCGCCTATCACCAACACTGCGAATCCATTGTCCCTGAATCCACATCCACGGGCCCAGCACTCGACCCTTATGGCTTCCTCCAACTCCAATCCTCGTATTTCACCGGCGGCGAAATCTTCTTCTCCTCTGAAACCCCCCAACCTCAGTCCTTCTCCTATCCCAAATCCATCTATTTCCGTATATCCAAAATCCACCACACCGAAACCCCCGGCGTCTTGAAGATCGAATCAACCCTAATCTTCCGCGGCGGGAACATCTATTCCGTCAGAAATTCGACCGCCGTATCTGTTGGACTCCGCCACTACCGAAGCGTCCGGCCCCACAGCCCCAGGGTCTTCCACCAGAGAGGGCAAGTCACCTTTGAATTACGCGGGTTCTGGTCAGAATCTTCTGGAAAGCTCTGCATGGTTGGCACTGGCTTCGGCTATCCGAAAGAAGGTAATCTGCTTGATCTCTCTGCTGTTTTCAAGCTCAATTATCCTAAGACTTCGAACATCACGACTAGTTTGGTTACGGGCACGGTGGAGAGCTTGGACGCAGCGGGCGATTCGAACTACTTCGATAAGATTTCGGTGTTGGCGTTCGCCCAGAAGACATATGAGCATACGTTGATACAACAGGGAGGGAGTGCGTGTAATGGGAGCGAGGGTGGGGATGTATCGCTTGAATTGGAGTCAAGCATATGTGGGATGTTAGGAAGTATGGGGAGTAAGGGGTTTCAATTGGAATACGAGGGCAATTGTAGCAAGAAGAATTGTAGTATTTTCGATGGGAGGGTTGGGTCTTTGCCTAGTTTCATGACTATTGGCGGGTTCCAGTGTTCTGATAACGTAACACTGCAGATGTCTCTACAGTTTTCGAATTCGAGTCCTTTCTCTTATTATGCTACTTTGGCTCCGGAAACGTTGTTAGTCAGCGAGGGAGTTTGGGATAGGGAGAAGAATCGGGTCTGTTTAATGGCTTGTCGGGTGTTGAATTCCATGGGTTCTTTGGAGAATACAACTGTCGGGGATTGCTCGATCGGGTTGACTTTGAGGTTTCCAAAGACCTTGTCAGTCAGGGTGAGGAGCTTTGCATTGGGACGTATTTGGAGTACCAAAAAGGCCAATGAGTCCGGTTATTTTGATAGTATTGGGCTTCGGAGTTTAGAGAATCGGATGACGGGCGCTTCAGGTCAGAGGTATGAGTATACTGAATTGGGTCGCCTGAGTGAATCATGCAGGAAAAAGGAGGTTAAGAAGCTGGGTAAGAGATATCCAGACGGGTATTCGTTTGAGGACATGAGATTTGACATTTCTGTGAAAAAATCACAGGGGAGAATCGCTTGGGGTTATTTATACCCACTGACGGTAGGTGATATGTTTTATTATAACCCTGTTGCAGAGTCTCTGACCCAAATGGCTGCAGGTGAAGTTCAAGCATTGAACCACAGCCTGCTGAATGTCAGCTATATGGTTGGCTTTACGATGTCGAATCATGAATGGGGCGGGCTTTCTTTGAACCAAGCGTTTTCTGATTTGAATATGCCAATAGACATTTCCGCAGAAGGTGTCTATGATGCTGAAACAGGAATCCTGTGCATGGTTGGATGTCGGTATTTGGGTTCAGATGGAGCTAAAAAAAATAATACTGTGGACTGTGAAATTCTCATCAATGTCGAGCTTGCTCCATTCGATCCAGAGGCTGGGAAAAGTCTAAAGGGCACCATTAAAAGTACTCGTGAAAAGTCAGACCCGATTTACTTTGAACCTTTGCAATTGTTTTCAAATGTTATGTATGCCTCAGAAGCCATAGGAACAATCAGGAGAATGGATCTCGAGCTAATCATGGTTCTCATCTCTCTCATGCTTGCATGTGTTTTCATTGGGTTGCAACTCTTGCATGTGAAGAAGCACCCTGACCTGCTTCCCTCTATATCACTTATGATGCTTGTTGTTCTTACTCTTGGGTACATGATCCCTTTAGTTCTGAACTTCGAAGCATTTTTCTTCAGCAACCGCAACCGTCAGAATGTTCTGCTCTGGAGTGGTGGTTGGCTTGAGGTGAACGAAGTTGTAGTGAGAGTAGTTACGATGATAGCTTTTCTGTTGCAATTTCGTCTTCTCCAGTTAACATGGTCTACAAGATTGGCTGAGGAAGGCAAAAAGGGCTTGTGGATTGCTGAGATGAAGGCCCTGTGTTTGTGTTTGCCATTATATATTGTTGGAGGCCTGATTGCTTTGTTTACCCACCGGAAGATGTATGAAGATACGCAGTTGAAAGCCCACTTTGATGGTTTCATTGCCGATTCCCAGCATTCTATTTGGGAGGATCTGAGATCTTATGCTGGCTTGATTCTTGATGGTTTTCTGCTCCCTCAGGTTCTACTAAATCTGTTTTTGGACTCCAAAAAGAAGGCTCTCGCCCCTTTCTTTTACATTGGAACTACCATTGTTAGGTCACTGCCACATGCATATGATGCTTATAGAGCTCATGAATATGCACCCCGTTTCAATTCATCATACATTTATGCTAACCCAAATGCGGATTTGTACTCCCCCGCATGGGATATCATTATTCCTTGTGGTGGATTGCTATTTGCTATCCTGGTCTACTTGCAGCAGCGGTTTGGTGGCGCTTTCATCCTTCCACCGAGATTTAGACGATCTGCTGAGTATGAGAAAGTTCCGGTGGTTAGTGATCAGGCATTGTAGACACATGAGAAATGAAGGTGGCTTTAATCAGGTATGAAAAAGGTTCTAATTTGTGGCAAGCTCCTATCTCTGCAATTACTGCTAGATCTTTCCGTGTGTGCACTCAAGAAAGTCTTGAAGATTGTGGTTGCTGAATTTGTTCTCGTTTTCTCTATGTTGTATTTTGGATATAGAAGTGAAAGGATGAAATGTATAAATTCTCTCTCAGGTTGTAGCTTACTTCAAGCAATATTTACTTACAGCTTCCAATCACTTTTGTTAGAATGTGACCGTAATCACTCTCTCATGGGTGTAACTATTGAAAGTTGCCTCATTACAGTTCTATGAGGAATCTATATTTTCCTCTCTTTTTTCTTTCAAGATTTCGATTGTGAAACTTGTATCATTGACATTTTGATGTGGTTCTGATGTGCTGGATGACCGTTCCCTAATGCATCACTCCATTATAGCAGTTGATAACACCAGTCAGATCAATTAGTTTATTTTTTTAGCTGACTGGAAACATGACATGCATAAGATTTTCTTTTTATTTAGAGTCAAGCCATCCCCAATAACCCGAACAGAACCTCATAGAACCTTGCATATTGTAAGAAAAAAAAAAAAAAGTAGAAGTTCCTTGCTCCAAAAAAAAAAAAAAAAAAAAAACGCTATCTCTAAAAATTTAAATTATTTCCACTTTTTTAAATATAAAGGGTTTCTATTTTTGTCTTCCCTTTAATTATCAATTTGTTCCGTTGATTGTATACACAACTAGAACACATTCATTAGTTGGTGCGTATCTTCTGCAACACTTTCGGAGGACCATGGAAAGTGGAAAAGTGTAATAAAACAATCTTTATGAAAAATGTTATACTTTCTCATTCAGTGAGCTGGTAGAGACACATCCCTATGTGGGAATGATCCAGGCTTCAAGTTCAACTTACCATACTACCTCCAAGGCTACCCAAGTTTAAAAGCAGAAAAAAAGATGAAAAATAAAATTAAAATAAAACTCATGCAGTATATAGCAGTTTTTTTTCTGGGGGTTAGTTTGTTAGTGCACACCCATGTCAGTATATAGCAGTTACAGTAAAGAGTATGCAAAAAGAGTAAAATGTGATTATTTTGGTTCTGATGCTTTTTCAATGAAAATTCATTTTATTTTGCAATTCCTCTTAAATATATTAATGTGGTAATACTAATTACACAATGATGGATATCATTTATATGTTATAGATGATTTGTTTTTCAAGTTTTTACAAGTTGCAAACATAGATTACTGTATCAAAATTGAGGGTTATGCATTAACCCCGATGAGAGGGTAAGCATCCATGTAGTGAAGATAAATCTTTCAGCAATGATTCAACTCGCCCAGACGGTTTTTTAGCTGTTCAATATTTTCAATGTTTTATTAATGGAATTTGTGGTTTCTTTAACCCAGAGAACCATTTTACATACTGATCTTGCACCTTATTAATCCTGCGTTTTACCCATCTTCTCTGCAGTTCAGTCAATTTTCGGTTTCATCAATCTGTGATTGTTTTCACTGTTGTTGCCAGTCTTTCAATGCGTGGCCTGATAGTTCAAGACTGCACACTTGGGTTTTCAGTTTGTTCAAGTGGAGCCAATGGTTCGATGTTGATGATCCAAACAGTTCATGCGACGGCTCTTCTGTTGATGGTCCATGGACCAAAATTCCCCAGACTAGAAGATCCAGTCAATCAAATCTTTGGCCTTTTTGGTTCAATGTGGACCACATCTGTATTTTATTTCTTAACTGTGTATTTGCGGGACACATATGAAGACCTTTGTTCTTCATATTGGAGATCTGTGATGCGTTTTCCATTGAAGGTGGGTCTGATGATATTAGCAATTTGGATCATTGAACCAAAGGGCCCACTTACAAAAACTGAAGACCCCACCATTCTATAGACACTCTTAGGGGCCGAAGCAGTATACTACATTTTCATGAAAACGACATGCAGCTATTCTTGTGATGAAGCTCAGGCACCATTTTGAGCTTTCCCAATTTGCAGATGGGTTGTGCTCCGCCCAAATCCCAAACAGGAAACTAACTAGCCTTTGCATGCTTCGCTGTGAAGGAGCATGCTGAAGGTGCAAGGGCTCATTTTTTTACCAAGTAGCGCTGTCAATAGCGAGCCCGGTTTTGATTTGGGTCCAGATTTCCAACTAGCTGGGCTAGGCTTTCAAACCGGCTATATTCGATATTTTGGTCATGCATGGCCTCTGCCGACCTTGATGACTCCCCTTGTTCTGACCCTGAAGTGGGCCTTTGTTCCTTTGCATGAATTGGCTCAAATGATAGGAGTGGTAGCTAATAAGTTTAGCAGACATGGGGCTGTAGATGTGGATCTGCAAATGGTTCCAATCCCATCTACTCAGGATGCAGGTCCAGATTTTGTGTTGATTTGCATCCAATGGTGTGGATTTGATTGACCAGAATATATGATTTTATAGTTCTATACTTGATTGTTACTTATCATTTAAAGTACTACCCATGGATCTGAATCCAACTGTGGATCCAAAACCCTTTCCGGATCCTCATTCATGCTTGGAGATATGGATTGGATGGACTTTAAGCCTATTAACTTATAAATGGGTCAAAAATCAAGCCCGAGAGATAATAGCCGTTGCCTGTCACCCGGGCTTACGACCAGGCCCAAAGAGTTGAAAAAAATCTGGGCGGACGCCCACCTCTAGCCCAAGCCGTTCACAGCCACAGTCAGTCTTGACTCCAGCAATAGTTTACCACCATTTTGAAATGGTCGTAACTTACCTTTCATTCATGTGGCACTAATGTATGGCTATCTGGACCTCCAAATTGTGAGGCACTTTTGTCTATGAAGCACACCTCTAAAACCACACTGATGAAACCAAATGCCAACAATTTAATTGATGTCCGGCAAATGAAGATGGTTCAAAGTAAAATTGTGGCCTACATGCTAATGGGTGGAATTTTTGGGTTATGCTTACATCCACAATCGAGTCAGTGTGGTCTGGATAACCATACAAGTATACCATGCGTGCAATTGAAGAGTCACCACTCACCATAACCTTTTAAATGGTGGTTAACTATCAGTGGAGTCTACAGTCCTGCCCAAGCATCAGCCTACCACTCTTTGGGTACGCATTGACCTTTCGAGGTTGATTTGAGCGAAGTCTTGCAGGAAGCCTGAATCATGTGGGTACTCAAGAGCCAAAAAAAGTCATATGCAGATCCAAAACTCAAGTGGGCCGCACCAAAAGAAAGTGGTAGAGGAACGCAGGTTTGATCCAGATCACAAATATCATCTTGACAGAACTTTGGTGGGTCTTAGAAAGGTTTCATTGGTAGGCGAAGCGATCGGGCCGTTTTGTTTGCTGTGGTTCTTTTGAGTTTTATTTCTTCCTTGTTTCTGGACTACGACCTAACACGAGCTGGCTCAACTGATAGACGAAGGGATTTCACATAGACATCGCTGTGGTTTCCGGAACTTGCAGTAGCATGGCTAGCAACTAAACTCTTTCATCCGATGAAACTCGTGACTGGTTTGTAATGTAAAATTTATATGCGAAACTGAGAGGATATTGCATTGCCAATACTTTTTTGGTTGAAAGAAGATAGTTATTTAGTTTCATTGTTAAACGTCCAATAAATGTTCACCAATCCTATTATGGCTCATAATACATAAAACTGGAGGCACAATGAACCGTTTCTACTTGAGATTTTGTGACATGTATGTAATTTCTAAATAACTTAAAGAGCCCGCGTATCATGCATCCCAATATCTCAGATTATCTGAGTTTTCTTGCCTTTATAGGAGATTAAAAAAGAAGAAGAAAAAAAATCTTAGATCGATTCGAAATACTTCAACCCTATGATTATTCAAAATTACAAATACACCGTCCTCTTTAACGTAAAAAGAGTCGATCAAATGAATTAAATATACAAATATTAGAGATTAGTTCAAAGTCATACGCCATCAAGGGGAGGCCCATCATTATAAACGGTTCGGATCATTGAAAGATAGCCCAAAATCGAACGGCCAAAGCTCCGGCCTTTTGCTATAGCAATAATATAGGAGTTATTTGATACTCCAAACAGAGTATGGGTAATTCAAAGTAAACTTTTCAAATTATGGCGGTCGGTGTAGTGGTATCATCAGCCAAGATTAATCTTCTTTGATATAGTTTAAATGCCATAAATTGGACGGTTAAAAATGAAAATTCCAAAAGTTCTATTCCGTAAAAGAAGTGCCCACGAATCAGAGGTTAGGATTGTTAAACCAATTAGATTTTGAGACTGTGACTTATGGACAGTAGTCTCCACAATTTAGTCGATTTAATATTGGTTAATATTTATTTAACGTACACGATTTCTGAGTGGCTGCGTGTCATCTATCACACTCTATTAGAGTAAAAAAATAAAAATAAAATAATAGGCGAACGAGTCCGTATGACGCCTATCGTTTTATTCCATCGTAATAGGGGACAACCCCTGCCACGAGCAATAATTATGTTTTTTTTAATCCCATCCCATGTAATCCCTTCTAATCCCACCGCCCAAACTGACCCTTAGGTTTTTCGCTGGCGGAAACGTTATACGGGCGAATGGACTTTTTAGGGTTCAGTACCGGCTTAAAAGACCAAAATGCCCTAAAAAGGAAGAGTGTTGTGATCTTTTTGGGTTCAGCCGTACAATCCTAAGTTTAGTTTGCATATATAGGTTTACTTGCGGCAAGTAGAGTTGGTGGGTGATACCCGAGGCCTATACGCCTAAGGAACCCAAAAAAAACGTTACTAGATCCGGGCGCGGATTGAATACCGAGAAGGTCAGCAGCCAAACGCCTACTGAAGTGACGCCACCAAGCTGTGGACTCTACTATGATGCATGTGTTGTATCCATACCGTTTAACCATTTTTAGAGATCGTTTTATGGCGTTACAAAGAGAATGAGATAGATCTAAAGTTCAAGTGGACCCACCGTAGAAAATAATAGGGACAGTGATATCCACCGTTCAAAACTTCTTAGGGGCCACAGTAGTTTCCGATGAAGCTGATATTTTTGTTTTCACTTAATCTATCTCTATGTTAACTTATGAATAGTATGGATCTCAAAAATACATCACTGTGGGCCCTATAAATGTTTCGACGGCTCCCACAGTTTTCTATGGTGGGTCCATTTGAAATTTAGATCTATCTCGTTCTCTTTCTAATACCATAAAACGATCTCTACAAATGGTTGGACGGTATGGATGCAACACATGCATTATGGTGGGGTCCACAGAGCTTGGTGACGTCACTTCAGTAGCGATTTGGCTACTATCCAATCGGCGCCTCTAGATCCCACTCACGTGGTTACCGCAATAAATGACACGTGTAAAGGTAGTCTTTATAAAAGCCATGCTAATACCCCTGAGAAACCCCGCAAAAACCCTAGAACTCGAAAAGAGGAGATGTGGAGGTCGGCTGCAATAGCATCATCTAGGGCAGTGTTGAGGCTCGTAGCGGCCTCATCTCGGCCGTCGATTCTCTATCGCCCCATTGCTAATGCGGATCCCATCTTTCCACGCCATCTTCTTCTCTCTATCGGCTCCATCCCAAGATCGGCCGATGATTTCTCCCGCAGCTACGCGCGTGGCCGCAACCTCGACCACGAAGAAGACTTCGACGACGAGGAGGATGACGAATTAGACGGAGAGGATTACGAAACGGAAGGCAAATTAGACGGTGAGGATTTCGTCGATGATATTGATGAAGACGACGACGACGATGATGATGGAGAGATTACCGATTGATGTAGTTTTCTTCCCTAAATTTTAGTTTCTGTTTGATTGGGGGAATTTCGGTTTTGATCGTTATTGCTATTGTTGTTTCTTTATTGTGTTTGCATGTAACTCTCCCCTCGTAAATGAATGGATGGAATGCAAGCTTTTTCTATTTTTAGCTTCGTCTTGGTTTGTGCACATGGTGATCTCAACTGTTGTTCTGGGGGGCCATCACGAGCACTCGTGTGTCATCATCACGTGTCCCACATCGGTCGCATGTTGGACGGTGGAACGCGTTGCGCATGTATCATTTTTGGCACGTGTGGTACATGTGGGAGCGCTTGAAGGTGCATGGTAGCGGATGTGTTAACCTTGACACACGAAGCGCAGTTGCAGATGGCAGAGGCACATGTTGCACGTGTGAGATATTAGCATATGTGCCACTCTTATTAGTGGCACATGTTGCACACGTGGGGCGATTGCGGAGATGCGGGCCAAGTGATGGCACGTGTGGAGCAGCAGTTGAGGATGGTTGGGACGGTGTATGGCCATGTCGGGTGGTACTTAACAACATGGGCCCTCAACCGCCCACTTGGTGGAACCCCGGATCCACTGAGGTGGGTGGATCCATGACTGTGGGGGCCACCGTGATGTATGTGGCTCACATCCGCGTCATCCATCCGTTTTGAAAGCACATTTTAGGGAATGATTCCAAAAATGAAGCAGATCCAAATCTAAGGTGGACAACACCATTGGAAAAAGTGGTGATTGGCAATTTAAAACTTCTCATGAGCCACAAAGGTTTTGGATAAAGCTGATATGTGTGTGGTCCTTCATCTAGGTCTTTGTCACCTTATTAACAGGTTGGATGGAAAATAAACCTTCTAGTGGCCCCAAGAACCTTTTAATGGTGGGAATTCAATTACCACTGTTTCTTGTGTTATAGTACACATGAAATTTGAATCTGCTTAATTTTTAGGATCATGCACTAAAATGAGCCATCAAAATAGATGGACGGCGTGGATACAGTCAAGGATCCACCGAAGCCACGCCATGCGGTTATGCTGGCCACCCCAACACCAGCGAGCTAGCTGGTATCAAAGCTCTGAGGGCCCCACCATGATGTATTTTTTTGTCTACTCCATCCCATCGATTCTGCAAGGAAAACACAAATATCAGGTTGATTTAAATCTATTGAGGCCTCCAAGAAGTTTTCAACGGTAGGTGTTCAATCCCCACCGTTTCCTTTTGTGTGGTCCACTTGATATTCGTACCTGCCTCAATTTTTGGGCTAGTTCTAAAATGAGCTGGCGAAATGGATGGACGGCGCAGATAAAACACATACATCGTAATGAGGCCGACCCCAGCCAGATCACGCCCCAATCGATCGAGGTCATTGATAGGTTAGTGATGGAAAGGAAGGAATGAATTTTCCTATCTTGTGTCACGTAGATAAATCAGTGTGCAGCAAGGTTAGTCGCGCTGGGACACGGATTGCGTACTAACCCCGCCCGTCCCTATCTCCGAACGGGCAGTTCCGTGGGCAGGCCCGCCGTAATGTATCCGTTCATCCAAGCCGTTAATCCCTTTTCTCAGATTATTTTAAGGCATGAACACAACTCAAGTGGACCACACTAAATAATAAGCTTGTTGCATTAAAATGCACAAAGCATTAAATGTAAGTTGCATTAAATGCAAGAATCATATGTAGTGTGGTCCATTTGACCGTTGGATCTGCTTCATTTTTGTTGTGATGCCTTAAAATAATCTGAGAATAGGGATAGATGGCTTGGATGTACAGATACATCACGGCGGGCCTGCCCACAGAACTGCCAGTTCGGAGCCAGGGACGGGCGGGTGTAGTACGCAATCCGCGTCCGTCGCGCTGCTCATCCAGAGGCCACACGTATACTTTGAGTGATGACAGCTCATCTTGACGATAGCCGACCCACCTTATGAACCGCTATCAAACCATGAATAGGTATTTATCCACACAATGGCTCTGTGTACAGCTATCAAACCATGAATAGGCCATGCTACTGGTGCACTAACAAGTGACTAGAATTTGATCATAGCCGTTAATTTTAAGTCTTTATGCCACCGACGTGAGACCCCACTATTTGGATGGTCTAAATGCTTGGACGATCCATATTTGTTGCTTGTGAGCCTCCAGTGGATGGATGATGCCCTGAAGATATCCCTTCAGTTGGAAGGGGTTCAAAACAATGGTTAAAATGCAACTGAATATCATGCGAAAAACTAACTCAGAAACGGTGCCGGCCTCGTAATGATGAAGGGCTTGAAATAGTCCCGATCTAAGAATTTTTATTCCTTTTATCATACTCTTGTTCCCAATCTAACCGAATATCTTTAAATTACATATGAATGACCAGATCCAACATGACCTAATCCAACGAACGTCTGCTCGCAAATGTGTTTGAAGCATTCCATCTAATTTTTAGTTATAAGGGTGGCCCACTGGTTGATTGGATCCGACTAATGGGCTGGGTCTTTCATCATTGGCCCTATCCACACCGTCTATCCATTTTAACGTATCATTTTATAATATAAGCTCAAAAGTCAAAACTGAGGCAGATCTATTTTTACTCATAATTTTAGGGCCTGAATGGCCAACTGTATTAGGTGGGATCAAGGGGATGAAATTGCAAAGGTTATAACAAATGTATATGTAAGGTATTGTTCTTGGATTGGGTGTATCCCATGTTTTATAATACTGTGTTTAAACTGCATGCATTAAAAAATAAATCCTAAATTTACTTTCAAATTGCATTTGGATTGAACATGGATGCAAAAAATTCTTCATCCGTGGGATTAGTAATCTCATCTCACACTTTTCAAAATAAGGCTCATTTTTCAAAACATAAAAAGTTAATTTTAATCCCATCTCATACTTCTAAACATGTCATTCAATTTCAAAGTGGGATTAGTAATACAATCCCATTTAATGCAACTTAATACCACCGTCCAAACAGGCCCTCCTAGTATAGCCTAAAAAATGAGGCATATCCAAGAAGCGGATAGAAAGCTCCAATCTCTGACACGTGTGATATAGAGGCATTTGTGCTTGCGTGTCGCAGGCTATTTTACGTTTTATTCGGTTCAGGCGCGGATTAGGTACTGCCCCCGGCTGTTGCGATCTCGGGAGAGGCGGAGGATCCGGGGTCACCATGATGTATGGATTTTATCTACACCATCCATCCATTTTTCCATATGATTTTAAAAAATTGTGACAAAAATAAGGAAGATCCAAGGCTTAAGTGGACCACACCATAGGAAGAAGTGGTGCGAAGGATGCCCACCATTGAAACCTTCTTAGGGTCCACCATATCGTTTATTTTCCATCCTAAACATATTGATATAGTCATATACAGATGAAGAAACAAATATCAACTTATCCAAAACTTGTGTGTACCCAAAGAAATTTTCAATAGTAGAAATTTAATCCCCATTGTGTGGTCCAATTGAGAATTGGATATGCCCCATTTTTGGTCCAATATTCTAAGATTTGAGCATGCTTATTTTTTGGATCATACCCTAAAATGAGCTTTGAAAATGGTTGGACGGTGTGGATTTAAGGCACATACATCACTGTGAGCCCCACAGTCAGGGGTCCCACCCACCTCGGTGGATCCGGGGTCATAATCCACTCCCCACATATGACAGAACTATACAAAGCCAACGTGTCGATCATGCGTCCTGAAAGTCAGTTGGTAAATTTCCACATTGGCCACACATGTCCTAAGACAAATGCGAGGTCTACTGTGTCATGTTTGGCCCACCTTCAAGCTGATCGGCCCGAGTGTCCACCTGATTTTCGACATGATGGGTCCCACCTGATTCACCGCTTTAACGCCATACCCGTGCAGGTCGGCACATGTAGCTATTGTGAAAATATTGATTGAAAAATATTTTAAATAGTATATATATAATGTTTGAAAAACTTTAGTTTTTTGGTGTCTTGGGAATAGTTTTTATTGAAAAGGTGAAGAAAATATTGTGTTTATATATGGGATATGGAGTACCTTATTATTTGCTTGGTAGATCTAAGGAGTATTGGAACTTATGTGTTCCAATATGACGGGCTTGGTGCGAGGGTGTAGGCATGTGAGTCGGTGTGCCTGTAAAGGCGCTAGTGGCGCACTTTGCACTTCGCACAACGACCTTATGCGAATCGGTGCCACAGATGCTATGGGTCTGGTGGCTGGAGTATTATGGGCGAGTGGTCTGAATGATACCAATCAGTCTTTTATAGAGGCTAAAAACTAACCGTTTGAGAAAAGTTTAACTATACATGCAGCATTAAACTAGGCCATGCAAAAAATGTTGTATGTGGCTAGCCCAATGGTCATGAAACGGCTAGTCAATGAGTCTAAACTACTAGCATGCAACAACTAGTTGTTTCACATGCATAACGGTTAGAAACAGCCAAATAACGACTAGTTTCTCACCAACAACCATAAATGGTCATATGGAGTTATAACTCTCGAACAAAATGTCCAGCAATCCTGGCTTATATAAGCAGTGTCTGGGTGGTTCATTAGACCATCACTAACAACTCGAACCACTTTCACATACGACTCAACTAGAATAGTAACAATGATTTTTTTATCAAATCAACAAAGTTCAATACCTTAGCCAATAGTCCTCAAGAAATAGGCCAGCTACACTCTTCTAATCTTTTCTCTAATATGAAATTTTATTTTGTTTATCTGCCAATCAAAATTGTATACATGAAGTTCCACTTGTGGTTTTTAATGTTTGCTGAACGTGGAACAACATACAGGCTCGTCGTATCGTAGAAGTTATTTGCCTGCAACTTATTAGCATTCTCAGTCACTTTGAGAATGGATGAATAACACTTCGAGGACAACGTGATCACATGTGCTTTGGCCTGTCCTTAACTTTTCAATTTCTTTATAACTTTTCAATTTCTTTATTATTTTTTAGAAATTATAAATTTATAATTTTAGTTAACAATTGCCATGTGAGGAGGTTCATGTGGAGGACTAAGTGGCTGGGAAACCTCTAAGCGGTTCATCACATTTATTCGTCTCCCCTTAATCACGCAAATCGGATGACCAATACCAACCGAATAGTTAAAAAGCAAGCAGGAAAGTCAACAATTAGTATTCAAAACTCCATCTTTTGTCTGAGCTCAATCATAGTGGTGCCCACCACATGAATAATGCTTTTTTTTTTTTTTGCTAGCCTGTTAGTACACTCACTGTCAGTTCACACTTCATTGTTAGGCACCCCCACTAGGGAATCAATACCAAGACGCATGAACGACACTTATCAGAGTGCCAACATCAGAATTTCAAACACGAAGTTGTTTGATTTTTGGTTATATTGCATTTGGGCTCTCCACTTGTAAGAGTATAGTGGCCCCCACCTGGATGACACACCCTATATTGAAAGAGTTTCAACATGGGGATGATGGGCCATCTAAGGTGCGGCTTGCCAGACCAACAGCTCGGATCACTGAAAAATGGGCTCTACCCATACACTGAAAACCCGAATCATATCTCTTTTTACCTGGAATCTGAGAGGAGTTCGAGAGTTGCTTAAATATGTTATACCTTAATTTTGGCTATTCTGGGAAAGCCAATTAGGAAATGACACGTGGCCATTATATGAGAGAGAAAAAAAAATATTTAAAAAAAAATCTTTAAACATTTGAAGTATTTTTTGCAAGTTTATAGCTAGTGTAAGTTTATCTTTACACGTTAGAGTATGGTTGACAGAATTTTGTGGTCAATATACAAAAAGCATGATTGAGTTGTTTAAGATACGAAGGGCGATTGAGGATAGTAAAAAAATCTTGCCCGATAAAAGTAAAATAAGTGACCAAGAGGCGTTCAAAGGGAACAGAAAAATGTAACAAAGACAATCATATATAAAATATGATTTTCGATTGTCGTAATCATCGCAATAATGGAAGAAGGATCTAAAGGAATAAGTTACAACATGACTCTATAAATAGCAGAAGAATGTGAAATAAAAAAACCTCAACCAATCAAAACACAATCAAATCTTAAAACCAATAAATCAACATTTATTTTATCAATTTTCTTTATCTCAGCTTATCCTAGGAGTAGCCATAATCCAATAATAGTAATTCTTAACTATAATCTTTAGTTGTAATGCAAGTTTACGCTCATATGTTAGATTTGTTTTCTATTTAATATCAAACCGTTCTTTCAAGAGACATTCTTGCAGTTGATCATAGTAACCAATTGTGAGTTTTTTCTTTTGTTTGATTTGCACTAGTATTTTAAAAGTCATCTCTTGTGAAAGACACAAAGTAGTCCATCTTCAAAGGAAGAAACCTATCATTTGATTATTGTCTGATCATTATCAAATTCTACAAGTGGCTGAGTAAGTAACCGATCTTCTCAAAATCTGGCCATATATGTTTATATTAGACGTATCTGCTTATTTTAGCGCTTGGGGTCAAAGTTGATCGGTTTGGATCGATCCATTGTATTGATTCTGGCACGCCCGCATAATTAAAAACAAACGAAGCAACCGATAAACTCATCCACTCTAATTCCACTCCCATCTCTCTAAAAAATGTTAGGTAGATATGATGTAATCACCCGTGCCAATATAGCACACATGTAAGAGATCCAAACCATTCGCCTACTGTGAATCCCCATCTCCCGAAAATTAGGCAATTTCACTCATCTGTCAGGCTGCATCGAGTAAAGGAGAAACGAACAGCAGGACGGGTAGAAAGAGAATGACCAGCTAGCTATCTTGATTCAACATGTGACTCGCTAGATGAGTGGTCCTAATTTCTTGGCTAGGGAATGCTCTCTTTGCACCTCACTTGATGACTACCATGGATAGAGCACATGTGAGCCCTGTCTTGATCTATGTATTTTATCTAAACAATTGATCCATGTATGCCTTTTACACGTGACATTTGACTTACATATGAATATACATAAAATAGTACTTCCCAAATGACGAATTCAATCTCAAACTTACATTGGAAATTCAAAATATCGTGCTATTTCTAGGCATATAATCATTGTATAGTAATAGTGTTTATTATCGTCGGAATCTAGTCGAAGAGATGTGATCAATTACGGATGTGCACTGACCTACAAAGAAATAAGAAGATGTAGATAGCGGATGGAGCCAATGATGGTCATGGACTTTTTGATGACTAAGTCATGATGGTGGACTTGGATTAAAGGCTTAAGGTTGAGTTTATTTGCTTATCTTCCTTCAATTGTAGCGGCTATACTTACAGGATTCTTAGGCGGTTTCAATACCCGCGTATTCATGTGGGATCCGCTAGATTCGCCGGAGGATTCTTATTTGGATGGAAATTTACTCCCGAAAGATGAAAATACCATCGAGCCCGCCTCGATCGGCGTGATCTTCATATAATATCATTCCAAATATTTCCTTTTTTTGGTTCAAGGCAAGATTTTCATTGGAATTCCCGTCTCGCCTCTGGCCATGACCGATCTGCTCAACTCGGGAGATGATTCTCCCTCCACCCAGCTCTATCTTACAACTTAACTCGAGGTCGATTTAAAGCTTATCTCTTCGTGGGAAGAATCACTTGCTATATCTTCTAAGTTATGTGCTCTATCAATTTCAGACAAGAGCCCGTCTTAGTCTTCTCATCACTTTGGCTTCGAGACATCTCTCTTGTGATTGGTTGTACTTCTCGTACAGTGGATTAATTTAGTTTTATCCATTACAATTAAAAGCCTTTACCATTTTCTCGTGAAGGAATACAACCAGGGGGTGTTTGTTTTCTTATTTCTAGTTGAAAATAAAAGTAAATAAGCAATCATTATTTTCCATAAGAAATGCACTATAGCCCTCATGCAAAGTAAGCTTTGATTTGACTTGACACTAATATCGAGACAAAATTTCAAAATTTTGTAGGGCCTACCATGATATATGTGTTTGATTCAAGTTGTCCATTCATTGTAACAGCTCATTTTAGGGCATAAACTGAAAATCTAGGCAAATCCAAAGTACAAGTGTACCACAACAAAAGAAACACGGGGATTAAACACACACCATTAAAAACTTCCTGTGGGCCATATGAGTTTTGTATCCAGCTGATATTTGTGTTTTTCCTTCATCCGTGTCCATGTGATCATATGAACAGGTTGGATCATAGATACAAATCAGTGTGGGACCTACGCATGGCTTCACATTTCAACGATGGATGTCAATATCCCCTTGTTTGCTGCAGTGTGGTCCAATTGAGCTTATAATCTACCTATTTTTTTTGACACAAGCGCTAAAATGATTTGATAAAATAGATAAACGGCGTGGATCAATCACATACATCATGGTGAGATCCAAAAATTTCGGCCAGTCATTCTCACCTTTTTCTTCAAAAAGTAAATTCCAAAAATCAAGGTTTAATTACCCTTCATATCTCATCTCTTCCAAACAATAGAAATAGGTTATAATTATCTATTTACCCCCATTTACAGTGATAAATAGGAAAACGAACAAGCCCTCATACGAGTAGTCTTTATAAAGTAAGAATAAGATACAGTTACAAGATTAGTCTCGTTAAAGTGAGAATGAGACTTAGTCGTGATGTACATTTCCGCCCTTTCATCATTTGACTGACCTAACAAAGGGCTGGCTGTAAGTCACCTTCAAAAGAATAATAATAATAAATAAAATAAAACCTCCAGTCAGATTCCTGGCACCGAAATGGACGCTTGAAGAAAGGAGAGGTTGTCCATGTCAACAAGCAAAATTCCGTCCAATCGAGCATTGTTTGACTTATGGTTGATCTAGAAGAGCGGTTTGAAGTTTGAACGGTCCAGATTACGGACCAACCCCCTGAGACGGAACGACAGCAGCTGTTCTCATTTTCTTCAATGAGACTCAGTACAGAGGAATTGAAGGGTCCTGATGCACCGAACGTAAATGTTGTACCAATGCACCAGGTCGGACATATGAGGCCTTTTGATTTTCAGGAACCAATATTAGACTGGATACGTATTCTGGAAATAAATGATTATAAGCCCACAAAACAACGGTTTAAAATAACAGCCAGAGATGGGACGGATAAGATCATCTTATCAGCAAAATTTTGGCGCGTTATCCCTCCAAAACATTGAGGAAGAGGAACCATAGTATTAAATGTTTGGACGGGGATTGCCTGCGAAGTGCGAACCCCGACCGTTTGAAGTTCTTCCTGCCCTAAGAAGCTAGGTGGACCCACCATGATGTTTGTGAGAAATCCATCCTGTTCATCCGCTTTGCCAACACATGTTAGGACATGAGCCCGACAGATATAAAATTCAAGTGGGCCACACAACAGAAATAGTAGGGGTTGAACTCCTACCATGGGCACATAAGTTCTGGATCAGAATAATATTTTAGTTCACGCTGACCTTATAAATAGTGCGGATGACATAAATATCACTGTCTACTTTAAAAAGGTTGAGGTAGACATTTCCGAGCCCCACCTAGCTTCCGACCACAAGCAATCCCTTCCCAAAGGTTTGAATCATTAAAACATAGTCCATTTGTAAGAAAAAAATGCATAGGACACCATGCATCAGGTCTGTAATTGACAGATATAGTTTTTTCACTTGGCCCAACACACATTCAAACGGTTAGCATCTAATTAGATGGTTTAATCTATCAGTAGGTTTCCTTCTTTTTATAACCATCTATTTCTCCTGATGGAATGGTTAGGGTGGTCCAATAAGAGTGATGTTTAGAGCTAGAAGATACCCACCATGATTTTAAACAATTAGAGGGTTCAACAGGTTGATTGGACCTATTTTTCCATAAATGATTTTGACCATCTTTGTCATTGGTGATCATATTATTTTTACATGGCAGCCCAAGTGTCTTGTAACTTTTGTAAGAACAACATGGATCTATTGAATGTTATTAGCGGTAGGGACTGCACTGCTAACTAACACTCTCCTTCAAACTAAAACATACACATCCCTTACAATCATCTTGAAAACAAGTAAGAATAATAAACAACCTTGTTGAAAATGTAATAGCAATTGATCTCTATAGGGTAAATGAAGAGTGTAGATGACGCTAGATGCTAGTTTCTTTAAAATAATAATAAATAAATAAAAAAGACAATCAACCTTAATGTAATTTGTCCAATATTTCCATAACGCTAAAATCACCAAGAAAGTACGATAATCAGCAATCGTCACTTTTCGCACATTCTTCGATTCGATGCTTAACTTTGGTTGAGTATTATGCAATAATTGTCTGCTTTTTTCTTCTTTTTTTTCGATAGTCGATGGCCAGACAATCTAAAGAGTGTAATGTCTTATTCATGATGCATATTGTTAATTAGGAAAAATAAAAAATTAGGCTTTTCTGCACTCCTCTCTTATTTATATATAATAAAACTTCACTCTAACAATGTTCTCCCAAAACCTAAAAACAAACTAACCCAAAACAAAGGTGAGCCACACCAAACAAAGCAGTTGGAATAGGTACGCCAACATTATAACTTTTTAGATTATGTATGGAGTCCACTATATTTTGTATCTATCATCCAATCATTTCACAAGTGCGTCCCACCATCCTTAGTATGAACCAAAAAAATAAAAAGTCCATTCCAAAATCTCTTATAGGTTTTAGGCATGATTTTACATGGTTGATCTACCTCACTTTTGAATTGACCTGATTTTTAAAAAAAATTATTATTAAAAAAGAACATGATGTGGCGCACATGGTGGAGGGATTAGATGACATGTACACATCACAACGTTCGGCGCGCATGGTGTTGTAGGGTATGATTTATCTAGAAAATTGGAGATGATCCGGCCTCTTTCAAGTCAGCCCATTTAAATAAGGGGTGACGCGTTCCAAACGATCGGTGCCTTTTGCAGTGTATTTTAAAATGATTAATAGACACTCTTTTATTCTTTTTTAGTTTGGAATTAGACTTTTGAATTAGAGGAAGTTGGAACTGGTGCACGTCGATTGCTTCTTAGTAAATGGAGTTCAGCATATTACGTGGATCAATCTGAAATGTCTTAGTGGTAATCCACCTTTTGGATGGTCCGTCTCAACAATTGCAATAGCTCGATGGAGTCTTGATTAAGTGAACGGCCCTTCTCGTGTCAAGGGGTCAGCACGTGTTACAGATCCAGCCCATTCATTAGATTGGATGCATCACGAGAATGTGATGGACGTACGAAGAATAACATTGGCCCGTGAATCAGAGGGGTCATATTTTATGATACGGTTAGGTAAAAAGTCCACACAATTAGGGTTCAAGGTACATATGCTACACGCTTATCAAGTACTACCGTGATTTTTGGGATCCTGCTCATTTCAAGGACCGACTTTGTCCTGACAGGGGACTCCATGGGTATCTTGAGTCCTTGATTTATGTATTTTATTCACACTGTCCATTCATTTTGCCATATGATTTTAGGGCATGACCCAGAAAATGAGATAGATCCAAGACTCATGTAGTCCACAGCAGGGATTGGACGCCCATCATCAAAAACTTCTTGGGTGCCAACTGAAGTTTTGAATATGTTTTCCTCTCAACCAGAGTGACTTTATATGTTTGGCTTCAATTCGGCCACATGGCCAGTCATGTAGTGGTTGGTTGGTATTCAATTGCACATGCGGGTGTATGTGCTGAGTATATCATAATTGAATGCGTCTTAGAATTCGAGCAAACACCTTGTAACTCTTAGGCATCAAAATAAACTGATTAAGATAAATCTTTGAACATTGTCAATCTACTCAGCCATTGATTTATAATGAATCACGTGATTTACAAAGGAGGGGATTAGTCCATCAAATAAGCTCCTTT